>OU342509.1:10002500-11202500 GCA_910589525.2 Ennomos quercinarius
ACCCTATCAATGGCAGGCCGAATCTTCATGTCTCTAAAAACAGTATGGTCACTAAGTTATTATTCGACGACTCTAACACCAAAGTAATTGGCGTTGAACTGGAAAAATTAAATAGGAAGTACAAAATATTAGCCAAAAAGGAAGTGATTGTATCAGCCGGAGCAATAAATTCACCACAACTGCTAATGTTGTCCGGAATCGGACCAAGAAGCCATTTAGAATCGATGAAAATTCCAGTGATAAAAGACTTGCCTGTGGGTTATAATTTAATGGACCATATTGCTGCAGGAGGACTGCAGTTTTTAATAAGGAAGCAAAATATAAGTGTGAGCACAGAGTATTTACTTAACCACTTAGATTTGGTGTTCAAATGGTTTAAAAACCACAAAGGTCCTCTATCCCTTCCTGGCGGTTGCGAAGCTTTAGTCTTTCTGGACCTCAAAGATAAATTTAATTCCACTGGGTGGCCTGATATGGAACTACTGTTCATTGGAGGAGGTCTAAACTCCGATCCTCTACTACATCGAAACTTTGGGTTTGGCGAACAGATATTTGCTGACACATACGGAGCTCTTGGCAAAAACGAAGCGTTTATGGTCTTTCCAATGTTAATGCGGCCAAAGTCGAAAGGAAGGGTTATGTTGCAAAGTAGGAACCCTAAAGTACACCCTACATTAATACCAAACTATTTCGATTATAAAGAGGATTTGCAGAAGATTGTCGAAGGTATTAAGGTTGCTATAGAGATAGCAAGACAGCCGGCTATGCGGAAGTTGGGAACGAAACTTTATGACGTTCCCATTGAAGATTGTTTGAAATATGGACCATTTGGGAGTGACGAGTACTTCGCCTGTCAGACTCAAATGTTTACTTTCACTATATACCATCAAAGTGGTACTTGTAAAATGGGCGTTGAGAGTGATCCATCTACAGTAGTAGATCCAAGGTTAAGAGTACATGGTATTTCACGGCTGCGGGTTATTGACGCCAGCATAATGCCAGAAATTGTGTCGGCACATACGAATGCTCCTGTATTCATGATAGCCGAAAAAGGAGCAGACATGATCAAGCAAGACTGGGGAGGATAATATGATTCAAATCAAAAATTGATTTCAAGTTAGATCTAGTAGGTATTTATTATTTACTGAAGTATCACCTGAAGGTACATCTAATATTTAAAGCAATCTGTGATTTAATTGAATTAGGTTTTTAAGTGGCTAGATAAAAAATTCCAATAGACAGAGAGTGTTTTATCACATCACATTGTAATAACTTGAAACTTGTTCTGGGAAACAAGTTTATTGATGTAGGTATATTTATGTTAATATATAGTTAGAGTTGATTACAGTATCTCATGATTTTTGCCTTATCCCATGCAGTCCAAAGGAAGAGAGAAGGAAGAGGGAAAAAGATAAGGGTTTTCCCCGGATGAATGGATGAAACGGCGAATGGCGAATCTTCCTTCTCTTTTTCCTATACTATATACAGGGTAGGAGTGGCTTCTTTCTCGTTACGGAAGATGTCTTATCGTAGCATATGATGGATCACGTCTCACGTCGTCAGTATCTATTAACACTCTGCGTAGGCCAGCTAAAAATATCATGAAATCACCGAACTTAGTAATTTTTCGGCAATATCGGACTCTTTTGAAGTGCTCTAATTTTGACAATAGGCCTATTCATTAAGTCTAAACCATAAAACGCACATGTCAGTTTAAGATGAGCCTTGGGTTCAAAGTTTCCTGGACATTCCGGGTTTTAAGCAATTGACCACTGCCTACTGAAGGTAGGACGTCTGTAATTTCTGAACAACAAAACCCACGACCTTGAAATATGTATATTAATTTGAATCCATTCAGGAGTTTCGGCGTGATGCTCAGCCAAGGTACAGACAGACACGACAAAAATGAAAAATATATATATATATATTTTTGGCTTAAGCATCGATTATAGAGAGCCCTCCAAAAAAAACTTCAAAACATCTTCATTGTACAGTACATTGTACACAATTGGATTGGACCTGTTTCAGTTTTATTATAAGTATATAGATACCTACTCGCACAGAGGAACCATTATTCTATACCTACTCGATACAGTTACAGAGCGATCATCGCCTCCAAATATTCGAGGACATGAATAACTAGACTAGATTAGACTTATTGGAATAATTTTAAATCAAGTTTCATCTTTCACCCAAATTCGGTATAATTACGCAGTTTATGATGGACCACATTTTTCTCCTTAACAGCTGCTCAGTGTTTTATCTTGTCCATTTCAAAGAAAGAGGAAACAAAACCAAAAAAAATCACAAAAACACGGCACCCATATAATTATGGTTGACTAATGTCCATTTTCACCAAAGACCCCTAAACTACACCCTAACTAAGAATCCCTTTGCCTAAGGGCCCCTTAGATTTGACCCTTATCTAAATTCGTTTTCACAGCGCTGAGTGACACTTAAATTGTAAAGTGACAGTTTTTTCTTTTCTACGGTTTCCAAAAACCGTACGTTGCCGATTTTCGTTATTTTAATTATATATTTTAGAGAATAATCGTCAAAAATACAAGCAACATGCTTTATTGATATTAGCATTAGAGATTTTAATATATTATGCATCCGAAAAATTAAAACAAATAAATTTTCTGGCGTTATGCGGGTAGAAACAGTTGCCAAATACAATTGAAAAAGAAAACTGGCGTTTTGATAATTCAACCTGCCACTTAACGCTAAGGGGTCGAGCTTCAGCCCCCTAAACTTAGGGGATCCCCTTAAGCTTTGGGTGTCCCTTAATCGCCGGTGAAAACCAAATTACTGTCAGATGTCACTTAAATATTTTTAAGGGTCCCTTAAAAGTTAGGGATCTTTGGTGAAAACGGGCATAACTCCATCAACCCGCACTAAGCGTTTTGCTATGCTCTTTATAGTACGAACAGCCAATGAGTGGAACACCTTGCCGGCGTCCTTGTTTCCAGCTAACTATGATCTGGGAGTCTTCAAGTCGAAAGTGAACAGGTATCTTCTAGCATGCACCGTCGTAGTCTGCGTCAGCACTTTCCATCAGGTGAGACCGTGGTGCCTTGCCTATAAACTACAAAAAAATGTTTATTAGTAAGGGGTTTACTTAGGCCAAGCTTGTAAAAAAGTAAGATATGTATACAATAATTACAAAGAACTGAATGATACAATATTTATACTTTACAATAGGTATGTTACAAAGAACTTAAAAAACTATATTTGCCATCTAGTTAAGTGTGGCACTAAAAGGTCTAGGCTAGAGCAATACATGATTAAATAGACAAATTACCTACAATTAAAACATCATAGTATCTGTAGTATAGCACGAATCGTTTAAAATCTCGAGCAACACGCAATGAACAAAGTAATGTTAAATTATGTATGGTGTTTAATAATTATTGGTAGATCAAATAACACAGATAAATGCTGTAGCAATCTTTAGTTCATTCCTGTAAGATACATTGCGGATTATTTGAGTGGACAGCTTTTTGCACTTTGCTCATAGCGTACTTGACGCCGGCGCCGTCCAGTTATAAAATCAAATCTGGGTTACCTGGATGAGATCGCTTCTCAAGTGACAAGACCATTATTATGACACTTGACTTTAAGTTTCTGATTAAGTACCGATTATTCATACTTGCCTTTGCGAAAAGGAAAGAACAAGAGCTCTAAATTAAAATATAATAAATCTTTTACATTCGTTAAAATTAAACATTCTGTATCGAGTTTGGCTAAAGTTGACTAAACTATAAGTGGGTGAAAAAAAATCATGAAAAAAGAGTAATGTAATTTTATCATAGCTGTGTAAACTATATAAAACTGTGAATCTCCACGTCATATTCATCACATACCGTTAATACCAGTTTGTTTGTTTTTTAACAGGCTATATAATATTGCTGTTGGCTTCTACCTACCTACCTAGCTTTACGGGCGGGGCGGGGGACGTCCGCGTAGTATACAACCGTGAAAACTAGGAGGCAACTAGCTTACTTCGTGGCCTCAGCATATTTCTCGTGAATAGGTATCTTCTAGGCAAGCATGTACCATCATAGACCACGTCGTCACTTTCCATCAGGTGAGGCTGCGGTCAAATGGGGGCTATTTAGTTATTAAATATCTCCAAAGATGTCGTAATACGCGAGCGTATGGTGGATCAGTATAGCAGCCTTAAGACAAATATTGACGCCTTGGATAACTTTTAAAGCAAAAATACTTATCGTGCTTTGCTCGTGTTTTTGTAGATGGCACCGGAAACGAAGTTTTGCGGAAGGTAGAGCGCGTAACGTGAGTTAGGTATTTGGGTAACAGATTGTATTCACTGATGTTTGTAGAGAATAATTATTAGAATACTTTAGGTGATTTAATGATCTTTACTTAGGTAAGTAAGTATACCTACTAGTTGACCCGCCCCAGCTTCGCAGGGTTAATTAGTTTACGTTCTAACCCTGTTCATGGGAAGAGAGAAGGGAAAGGGAAAAAGATAGGGGAAAAGGATAAATGGCAATAGGGAAGGGGAAGGCTGCCTTCTTTCGCCGGCCTATCCATTCATCCTTTTCTCCTATCTTTTTATATTTCTCTTCTCTCTTGCCATCGACAGGATTACTATAAATAAAAAAAATATAAGTAGGTACAAACAAAAAATTAGTGCAACCCGCACTTGTTCGTTTTTGAAAACGTAAAGTAAGTATACTTACTTATATATATTCTGAAAAATTAGCTATAACCATACCTTTCAGCGAAATCCGTTCAGTAGTTTCAGCGTGTGCAAAGGGACAGAAAGACAGACAAAAAATTCAAAAACATTCAAAATTTCAATCCTACACCCATGGTGCGAGTCCCACTAGGCCCTGCACCAATGAAGTTATGAGATGAGATGAAGATGTCGCATGTTCAAGAATGCACAAAGCTCGACGACAGTGTCATCCACCAACCCGCACTTGATCAGGGTGGTAAGCTATGACCTACACTCTCTTATTGCGATAAAAGGCCAGTGTCCAATGGTAATTTCGATATAATTAATAATATCTAATCAAAGGTAAGGTGTCATTAATTATAATTAAATACTCGTATGTAGGTATAAGTCAGTACCTACTATAGGTAGGCTTTTTTAATACGTAGTTAAGGTAACCAATGAAATGAAATGAAATGAAATGAAATAATTTATTGGCATAAATGGTACATTGTAATCAAATTATACGAAAGTACATTTATGAACTCGTCATTAGGTTGTCTTATTTAAAGTTTTAATCATCGACAGATGCATTATCATCGCTGTTTAAATTGTACATTAGTTTACGAGCATTAGTTAATTCAGTGTTTGTAACTTTATTTAAAAGCTGTAGAAGGGCTTGTAAATTTAAACTATGCTAAAATTAACATTCAACACAATGGTTAAAAAGTAATTCTTAATGGTCAAAACTTGTTAGAGTTTTTAACCATTGGGTACCTTAACGACGCGACGGATCAAAAAACCCAGCCTACGTAATTTAGGTTAAATTAGGCGCTGTCAAGAGAAAAGTAAAAAACATAGGTACCTTATTTATTGATAATAAGGTACAAGATAAGAGTTAAAAATATAAACCCAATTACCAGACCCGTTAAATAGATCATGCGTGATACTAAATTGTTGAAAAAATATATGATAAGTGTTGTAAATACTCTGTGATTCACTTATAATACTAGTATGAATAGCATACTCTGTGGTTAATATGGCGTCGTACAAAAAAAGAACTTGGTAATGTAAAAACGTAAACGATAATGGGCTGCAAAATTATAAGATTCTCTGAAGAACAAAAGACCATGTTTCATTTATAAGATGATAAGCTAACGAGAAAAATCCAGAACAATAAGTAAGTAGTTCAACGGAACATATTATATGTAGGTAAATGAAGTATATCAACATAGATACATACATTCTGTATAGATGAGAAAATACTGGAAAATACACAGCTAAAAAGTAACACATAATTATTATTATGTCAATGTCACTGCCCCTACTTAACTGTGTCAGAATTTACGAAATACTCGTTTACACTAGTGTACCAAAAAATGGGTAGGCGCATCGCATAGAAGTAATATTGTATAGTTTATAGTCTGTGTGCTGTCTCGTGTGAGAAGATAGATACTCTATGGTTCTGTCGACTAGCTATTACCATATTAATTTATTATTTGCTGAACATGAAATGTAGAACTCGGAGATAAAGAATATCTATCTCCTAAAGAAGTTTACACCAAGTATGTTTTTAGCCGAAGCGCTATAAACATAATAATATATATTACTATTAATAACACAGCTCAAGTATTTGGAAACACTTGGATCCACCGCCGACTCCGCCGAGTGTGATAGTAGGTGGAAAGGAGGTACTATTTCTTTCTTGACCCGTATTACAGAACGATGCTCCTCAGTCGTCGGTCGATTCTCAAGTCGAGAAGCCATTCGAAAATTGATATTTTTTCGAATGAAATCTCATCTTGAGCACTGATTCACGACTGAGCGTAGTTCTGTAAAACATATAAGGTAAGTATACAGTACCCACAGTCGCACAAGATTGATTGATTTAATTTTACACAAACAGAGCTATAGGTAGATTGCAAGCGGCTAGCGCCATCTATAAAGTTCGTCATCAATCATAATAAAATAATCGATCTTTGATGTAGAGATATTATCAGCAAAAGTTTTTAAAAGATTCGTTAGATGTCGTTATTCATAACTTTACACAAGGACCAGAATATTATTATGTTCAAATATTGGGCTCTTTTTTTTTAACGGGCAAATTGCCTTTATTACTCAAGCTAACTACTACAATAATAAAAACTAAACTAAACTAAACTAAACTAAGCTAAACTAAACTAAACTAGCTACACTACCTACTACAAAGAACACTTATGGACTGTATAATAGCCGCGATGGCCTATAGACAGTCCAAGTGCTCCAGCCCACTACCGGTAGGTAGCGTACCCAACATGCTGGCCGCATTGCCACGTTGAATTGCAATGCTGATGCGTTGGGCCAAATAAGTGCCAGCATTTTGGTCACGCGTCGCATCGACCAGGCGCTCTGATAGACTTTGGAAAACGCGATGAGCTCCCGGTCCCCACGGACCCAGGGTCTCAGCACCAAACGGCTCAAATATGTAACCGCTACCGAGATTACTATATTTGCGCCGTTTTAGCTGCTCAGCAGAATTAGCCGCGGCGCCGGCCCTAACGTGTGTCTCGGGAAGGTGTGACGGCGCCATAGTATCGACGCAAGTAGCGTCCCACACTAAAGGCCGCCCCATCTTCCAGGGAACCAGAGTCATTCCGTCGGGTCTTTTACCATCGTCACGCATGAGACCATTCGGTTCGAGAATGGCTGCAACATTGGCGGTGGTAAAAGCCCGGCGAATGATGTCATTAAGACTAGCGTGGCGCGAAATTCGACCAGCGCTTTTTGAACACGAGAGACCGTGATGACCGAGCTGGTCAACTGCGGTACCGCACTGGCAGTGATGGGCCACACAGCATCTTGCGCCCAAACGTAAGCTGATAGCTAAACGAAAAGTAGTCGGATCTAAAAGGTTACCAGTGTTGAAAGAAGGCATGGCCTGTAACCAAAGTCCTGACTCCCACACAGAGACTGCGAGAAGCCGAGCACGATCAGCGACGCTAGGACACGTATCTAAAAGATTTTTCCGTGCTAGTTCGCAGAGCGGTCGGTCCCACAGCCTCTGTGAGGAAAGAACCACCGGGAAATCAGAATTTGGACAAGCCAACCCCCAGGCATTCTTGGCCTCAGACAAATGGGCTACTTCGAAAGTACCTAAAGATGGAGCAAGAATTTTTTCTATTAATTTATGTGTACCATGTACAGAGGACAAAAATGCCGGTAATGCAACACTCGAAATTTTGCGTATCCCTAAACCTCCTAAGCGCACAGGTAGAGAGGCTTGCGACCACGTCCTGTCATCCATATCAACATTCAAGACCGAAACCAGAGTGTTTTTTACAATGTTGTCTAAGCCCATAAGGAGCTCACTGTGTTTCCACAGTTGACAACATCGTAAAATATAAGTAAATTTAGGGACAAATAGACAAAAACGAATAATTGTAAAAGCCATATGGGCGTTAATTTTGAGTAGCCTGTCTGATGCGTTATTGAACTTTTGAATTTTTTCTTCTACAAAAGGTGAGATAGACTCATCCAGAATCGGCGAACCCAAAAGGCGAAGAGAACGCTTGTCTACTAATTTGATATTCGGAGCAAGACTATTAAACTTTTCAAAAACCAAATCTTTATCAGGACAAGTATCGCAAACAAAAAGTTCGCATTTAGAAAAATTTAAATCCAAACCAATGTCGCGAAATTCGTTAATAATGATACCTAGATCATTAAAAACAGTGTTCACGTCGCCTCCTAGGGTTCCGTCATCCAAGTACCAAACATTAAGTTTGGACTGAAGACGTTGAATAATCGGATGGATGGCAAGGCTAAAAATGGCCGGACCTAGAGGGTCGCCCTGTTGACACCCGACTGAGGATAGGATCGCGTTATTTTGGTAATTTAATTTTGTTGGATTGCCATAACATTGATAAAGGAACTTATATAGTTCGGGAATTTTATCCTTGACTTGTGTCAAAAGAGCGCCTCTGTCGACAGAATTAAAAGCGTTTTTAACATCCACCTTTAGCAACACTTCACCACAATTTAGTTTGAGAAAGGTTCTAAGTGAATGAACAGCGGCCTCACAGCCACCCCGCGAACCAAAGCCCAGCTGTATTGGCTGAAAAAGGTTGCTTAAAAAAGCAACCTTTTTCCTACAGCCGACCTTGGCAGCGAGGCGGCGGTATGTGGTGCCTACCGCAATAGGTCTGATACCACCGTCTTTTTTGATAAGGGCACACAAGTTTGCGCCATACAAAATTTCGATGACGTCACTGTTGACTTGCCCTGACAGCATCAGGTTTACTAAAGCCGTTAAGTCTCTCAAGAGGGCCTCGCCAATTTCGCCGGAAATGCCCGATAAAAGATCTTTTAGAATTTGAGGGGTAAGGCCATCAAGACCTCCGGCTGAACCACTCTGGAAAGAAGTAACGGCTGCAGCTACTTCCTGTGGGGTCACTTCAACAGTGACGTCATTTGGTAGGGGTGGTTCAGGAAGGTGGAGATTTGCTGCTGCAGGTGGATGTTTGTCCTGCAGTGATTGAATTGTCTCAGAACAATATGGGGCTATTGTGTCGCTAGAGAACAGGACGCGGGCGGCGCCCTTAATGTCGCCGTCACTAATTTTGCTCTCTACGATTTTAAAAGTGGCCGAATCGTTATTTTGTTTTGAATTTATAATATTGTTTCGCCTGTTAAGCGGAACAATAATTTCATGATCCAAACATTGCTCTTCCAGTACTTTGTACCTTACGCAGTTTTCCTTTACTCTTTTAGTAAGGGAAGATTTGTTTGTAGGGTCTAATTTTACGTAAAGTACATGGTACGGAAAAGTTAGGAGATGCTCCCAGGCATGTTTCGTGTTTTTAGATATAACGTTCCTAATGGATGATGATAATGATTGAGCAACCGAAATGCGAGCACCACGCGGGATGCGTTTTAGAACCGGAATAAATCTTTTGTACGAGCTCAAAACCTCCCAAAACGGTTTGGAAGGAGTAGCAGCGCTCGTAGGGCTGCTACTGGCTACTACCGAACCTGAAACGGGGGCTGATAGAGGAATTTGGATCACTCTGTGGCATTTCGATTGATGAATTTTAAGGCCCTTTTGGCCCTTGGCTTATTAATTCTGTGTTATATACATGTTTCTTGTATGGAAAACTGTCTTTATTTTTCCTTTTTGTAATTTTTATTATCTACCATCTACCATAATAACGCATATTTTGCTGAAAATTTTAGGTAGCTACCTATATAATTATATGTATATACTTATTACGGTTCAAAAGATACAGCCGTTTATAGATCAAACAGTCCCTGGAAGTACATAGTTCCGTTTTGCCGTTTGGGTACAGAATCCTAAAAACGACTTGTATAACGCGATATAAAATAAATATGGTCAGGAGGTAATTATTTTATTTTCTGTAATTAAAGCTTGAGATAAAAACTTGAACAAAAAATATCTATACTTATAATAAAACTGTAACATGTCCAAATTCTGTACATTAAAAGATATTTTGAAATTTTTTTTGGCGGGCTCCCTTTTATCGATGCTGAAGCCAAAACTATAATTTTTTTTTATCTGCCTGCTTGTCTCGTCTGTATCTTGGCGGAGCATCACGCCGAAACTACGATATGGATTCAAAAGAATCTTGGCATGATTTGAGTTCATATTACGAGGCAGGCTATAGGATACTTCTAATCCCGAAATTCAGCAGGGTTCCCTCAGGAGAGGGGATGAAAGTTAAAATATGTCATCATCATCATCAGCCTGAAGACGTCCACTGCTGAACATAAAATATGTACTTATTTTTAATTCATTAACGCGTGGTCCGATTTCATTCATTTTTTTTGTTAGCAAGAGGGTACTTTAAATATTGTCCCGTAAATATTTCAAAATCGTCGGTTTTGTGGTTCAGAAATTACAGACATCCAACCTTCAGTATTAGGTCCAAAGCCACTCCTATTCTGTACTATGGAAAGGAGAGAAGGCGCTTCAGGGCTGGGGCCCTGGAGGGTGCTGGGCACCTGCTCCTTTCACCTTCATCCATTCACCGTTTCATGCATTCATCCTTTTCCCATATTTTTTTCTCTTTTCCTTTAGACTGAGATAATGCATAAAACTAACTAACGCATGCGAAGCCGGGGCGGGTCAGCTAGTTATTAACATGAGGATGTTGTAAACCCGAATAAGTTCTAGTTTTTTGTATACAAAATGAAACGCCATAATTGTTATTGTCTATTTTTAGGGTTCTGTGTGGGTTGTGGGGTTTTTAGGGTTCTGGGTTTATCTGCAATTAATAGATTAATTCTATCGGTCCGTTTGATATATCTAAGTAGTATATTATCTGTGACCTAGGTATAAGTACATACTACAATTTTGCACAAATATTGGTCAAACGCATGTCAAACGCTAGCCTGTCCGTCATGAAAAGTTACATTCTTACAAGTATTAGTGTGTTTATCCATTTATTTAATAATTTATAGGCATAGCATATCCGATCCGATCCGGTCCTATTTTATTCGTACCCTATTATTATCAATTTAAGGTGGAACGTTTCACTCAGCGTGGCAAATTCAAATTTTCTTGAGTTTTTTGCCAATCATAGCTTAATTACTCAATGTGAAGCTTAATTACGTGAAAACAAATTTTGCGCAAATAAATAGAATGTCCCAAGAAATTACTATTAAAAGTATCAACTAGATATCACTGGTTTAGCAAAAAATGGCAATAAACAAACATCTTGGATTTTCACCATAAATAGCCATTTGGTGTTATAAACCAATGATATCTAGGTGATACTTTTAATCATAATTTGTTGAGACATTCTATTTATTTGCGCAGAATCAGTTTTCACTTAATCACATTGAGTAATTAAGCTATGATTGGCAAAAACTCAAGAAAATTTGAATTTACCGCGCTGAGTGAAACGTTCCACCTTAATGACGTTTCATCAATAATCGAAGGTGATGTGAATTTTTTAAGATTATAATTATATCGTTTGTAAAATAAATTCGCATTGTGTCTTGCCGTTCTTGCCAAAACATTTTATTATAATTCAAACATTAATATGAGCATAATGCTCACTTGCATTGCCCGAAACAAATGCATGCCTAATTGCGTAAATCTTTATTGGTTTAAAAAGGTTGCATTATGCAGAAAATGTTAGCAAATATCCAAATGAGTATACCTATATTTAATTATCTTATAATGGAATAGCTGCTGGCCTCACTTTGCATGTTAACGTACCTACCTACACAGTTATCATCTTTTTAAAGTACTTATCTACATTTATTATGTAAGTACCTAGCTGACCCGCCCCGGCTTCGCACGGGTTAGTTTTACGCCCTAACCCTGTTCATGGGAAGAGGGAAGCGAAAGCGAAAATATAGGGGAAAAGATAAATGAATGGGATGTCGAAGGAAAGCAGTGAAGCCTGACTCCCTTCTATTGCGGCAATGTATTCTGTCATTGTAGGTTCTGGTACCTGTGTACCATAAACTATAACCTACAATGAGAGAATAACTTGCCGCCATCTTTATGTCCAACTAACAGCTAGGTTAACCTGAAGTGTTTAAGTCATCTTATAAGCACGCATTTGTTAACTACAGTTTACGTACGACGTGCGATATGGAATGACTCGTCGATATGAGAGACGACGTCAAGGGAAGCGCGATCGACACGCAAGGAGTCGCCGTAGCGGGAATTCAACGTGGAAGGAACTCGTCGTGGAGTGAAACGACGTGAAAGTGCTCGACTTTTAAGTCGACGTTTTACTCGACTCGACGTTTTAGAAAGTCGACGTCAACTGAACCTAATCGCACCACCGTGCACCGTAAGCCGCGTCAGTCAATATTTAACATCAGGTAAGGACAGATAGTATATGACGTCACATTTATTGCAACCTATTGCAATTATGTGTTAGGCCTATTTGAGACGTCTTTTGCGACGTCGGGAATAGTCTGTGACGAATTCAGTATTTTTCAACGTTTGATATGACGTCATATTTATTCCAACTACGTATACAGGTTCATTTCAGACGTCACATATTTTTTTTTACAATTTATAGGCATAGCATTTGACCACTGTCTCATCTGATGGTAAGTGATGACGCGGCCTACGATGGTGCATATGACGTGAGATTAATTAAATGACGTCAAATTTTGATAATTACGTTTATATGACGTCTTTAATCATGTCTCTTGGTGATTGGGAGTGGGCGGTTTGGCCTATAAAACACGTAGCAACCACGACTACAATATCGACAAGGCAGCGCCCCGCGGTTTCACCCACTATTTACCCATTTTCCCACGGGAACTCTTAAGTATTCGGGATAAGATGTTTCCTATGTTTATCTCGCGGTAGTATTAGCGATCTGTGTACAAGGAATATTTCATCCAGATCAGGGGCCTTACCGCTTAAGTCTGGTAGCGATGGTAATCGTGTGCTCTCTTGCTCGCACTCACGGACTTGTAAGTTGGCGCGTGCAGGATGGCAGGCGATGTTCATTACCAAGGGGGTCAACTTGGTGCGCGGGCTGTTTTCCGCAACTAGGCCGCACAGCGGCCCTTTTTGCGTGATGAGGTGGCGCACTCAATCCAGCCACCCAATGTACTCCAGGAAGGCCAACAGTCCTCCGATGTCGGCGCAGGCCTCCTGGGTAGTTCTGGGCGCTCCGAGGAACGCCGCTCGCTGCAAGGCCACGCTACTGCATTCCAACAGCAGATGCGCGGCAGTTTCCTCTGCCCCCAGGCATCCTCTGCACAGTGGGCTGTCTGTGACACCTATTGTAAACAGGTGTTTATTAAGGGAGCAGTGACCGGTGACAATTCCGACGACACGTCGTAATTTGACCCGTTTAAGGTTCAGGAGTTTTCTGGAGTATCTCCAGTTCAAAACCGGAAACGCCTCCTTCGACTGCCTGCAGTCCTTAATACTTGCCCAGCTGTCTTGATTACCAAGGGGGTCAAGCAAATATCCCATTGTATTAGCGTTAACGCCAAACGATAACTCGACATGTATGGGAATGACATTACCTGCGGAAAAGCGATTTAGCATCCCATACATTTGAAGTTATCGTTTGGCATTAACGCTAATGGAAAGGTATCTTTGCTAGACCCCCTGAGCAGTTACGCGGCAGGGGCGCAGGCCAGCCGTTTTGCTATAAAAGCCAAAAAACCACCAGACAGCGTTTCACTTTATATAATTTAGTAGAGATTGGGTCGTAGGTCGCCACCATTCTTTGCATCGCTGGCAACCGCGCTACACACGTCGGAACTTGATCCAACGTCCAACTTGTTGGAAAGGGAGGCCGCAACACGCTTAAGTTTACGACACATGTAAGTCAGATTGCAAAAATCCCTAGCCTACTCCATTTGTAAGTCTAACACAGCTTAATAATAAAACTAAAAGGTATCTACTAAACGTAACCTTTATTTATAACTTAACTAGCTTATGCCCGCGGCATCGCCCGCACGCATTATCCCTCCGGAACAGTCAACTTTTCCGGGATAAAAGTTACATTTTAGCGCACCACTACACTATATAATGAATGTTTTTTAAAATTTCAAAATTATAGCTTCAGCGGTTTAGGCTGCGTGAGCGTCTTACGATGGGACCTTGTCTTGTATTTTATAACCCTTTAAAGGATGAAATTTAAAAATTGCCGAAACCCGTATCTATTTATTTCGTATATTATTAATACACGTCATATTTCAATTTGATACAGTTTTTTTTAAATCTTCATACAAATTTAACTAGGTACTTATTTCACCTCATTCGAGGTTGAATTTCAAAAAAATAAAATGTACCATTTCATTTATTTTTACACTTGTTTGTATGTGGTAAGTTTCAAAACGATACGGCACGTAATGTAGGTTTTACAACATTTTTTTACCCGTGTCGCCCCCTTAGGGGTTTAATTTACAAAAACCTTTTCTTAGCACGCGCTTACGTCATAAAAGAAGCCACCCTCCAAACTTCAAGTCTCTACGTACCGCGGTATGGGCTGTACGTTGTCTGTCAGTCAGCCAGGACAAAGCCATTTATTTATATAATAGAATATTGCATAACTCAATTTGAATAGTTAACGATTTATGATTTAATAATATAACAGTATCACCTGTGCCCTTGAGCAAGGCTGTCTGTATCGTTCGTGATTGTTTTTTCTTTAACATTTAAATTTAAATTAATCTATACGTATACAATTGTGACCATACTATGACGCCAAAGTCAATAACAATGGCTGTGTCAGTGCAACGCGCATATTATAATTAACCTAGGTATCATTACTACATGGTGTGAAAGCAAGTGGCAATTTTCGAATTGACCAAGAGAAGTGTTAGTGCGCCTTGGCAGCTTTATAAGTTTCACCACAGACTAACTACTACTAGGTTGAACTACATCAGCAATGAACATTATTTCGAGGTTATCATGTTGCAAATGTTTTTAAATAAATCTACGGAACCCAACACTTCATTGTTTGAATCCGTTTGGGTTGTTTTCTCAATTTATAAAAATTTTGATTTTGCGAGTAGATAAGTTTTATGTTAATTATATTCACATACCACAATGCATGCTGCAACATTTTGTATATTGCTTACTTATACAAAATTATTTAAGCTATCCTAAATAACATACGAATAACACCGCACTGGTAGGCTATCAGAAGGAAAGTAAGTACCTACGCACAGTCGCAGAGGGTCAATTTCCGGCTACCAAATTTTTCAATGTGAAAGGAATTATTTCGCAAATTTAATAAAAGGACATGACTTAGATATAATATAATCATAACGAACCAGAATCAGAATCATTTATTGAGTAACTGACACAGTAAATGTAATGCTAGATCTAAATTGCACCTGTCGTGAGGTCAATTTACCAACAAGGGGCATTCAATATTATGTAAGTACCTACTTGCATAACAATGTCATTGACAAATTTACATTCATTTTACATTAATCAAGAAATATATACTTACTTAACATATACACTGTTACTCATAAACTCCTCTTATCTTTTAGTCAATTGCTAAGCAACAGATTAACAAAATTCTTACCTATAAACGCGATTTAGCGCTAAGAGGTTGCTAACTAATTCCTAAGTAGCTGTCAAAATTAACCACCGCCATGACCTAGTTTAGGCCTGCTAAGAGCCAAGATGGCGAGTTAAAAACAGCTGTTTGACGGCGAACGTTGTTGTCAAAATCAAAAAGGTGGTGTGCTTTGAGGTTACTGTTATTAAGTCTCTCCTTGTTAAATATTTTAATCATCATCATCCTCTTTGCCTTTTCCCATTTGTTATTGGTGATCGACTCCCAACCTAACATGTAGCGGCGAGCTACCAGAATTACACGAGCCACTGCCATCTGCCCTCGCAACCCATAAGGGACCAGTAACAGGGATAATGGTTAGATCAGGCTTCAGATTCTATCAGGCGTCTGACTCGTCTGTTCTCAGTAGTTCAAACTACCCGTAACGATTGCCATATATGTTCTTATGACAACCGGGACCAACAGCTTAACGTGCTCTCCGAGGCACGGAGCGATGGCATCACAAACTGCACATAACTTACTAGATAAGTCATTGGTGCAGGGTCTATGATCGCACCCGGTGCCGTAAGATTGCGAAGCGCACATGTTACCGCACGACCACCATCGCTCGCCACCTTGTTGAATATATCAATAAATATCAAAATAATTTTTGCTTAGTGATTATAATGGACTTTGACGACCTTCGGGAATAATTTGCCAGACAACATGAAATTTTTGAAAAAAAAAAAGTCAACGTTAACTGTCAATTTCGTCCTAATCATGACATTCACGACCTTGTCACAGATGCTAAATAGAATTTTGAGAACACATATTCGTTCTATTTCGTATTTTAGTCGATTATTTTGGTTGTTCTCTGTGGCAACAGTCGTTTATACGTCTCTTATCTAAGCAAAAGCTAAGTAACGTTTATAGGTAAGGAAATGATAATCATGGTTTAGGAGTTTATGAACTGATTAGTTGAGAGGTGGCTAAGTACTACATAGCGAGGTTTTTATAAGTAAGACCCTTAATGTTTTAGAATGGGTAGCTTTGCTGTTTCAAATATTAATGATAATAATATTTAATAAAAAAAAACAATGACAATAATTAATGGATCCGAAACAGTTCAATATATAACATTACATTCATAACAAAATAATAGGTAGATGTCAAAATTCAATCAATTCAATCAACGCAGTTTAGAAGCTCTAAAGACGTTGAAGCGATCGGCTGCATTGTATAAATACCTAATATTGCAATCTTTTTCAGCCATATACCTACCTAGTATTTTCAGCTCCACCAGGCGTTTCAAAATCCATAAACCGGTGTACTTCTACTGATAAGTACCTTAACGCACCTAACGGTAAGAGGACCAAAGAGACGTAATTTGCTCGAGTATTTTATATGAACACCGACAGCCGTCTTGTTCTCACGCACGGCTCAATTAAAACAATTAGTGAAGTCGCCAAATAAACTGGTTAGCGAAAAAACTAGCTTTTCGATAAAGCATACGTTGCACGTAAGGAACATCGGATACATTTTTACTGTTGTAAGTATTATTTTCTTATTTACAAAATATTTAAAAGTTTAAGTACATTATTTCAATCAGAAAATGCTTCTAATCAATCGAAAATGAGCATATTATTAGTTTCATGATATCTTTACATAACAATTGCTTTTTTTTTGTGTTGGTGATGTGGAGCGTGTTAATTAAGTAATTATATTATGTACAAACAAACGTACCATAATTAGGTTAGGCAGGTAAGTACCTAATAAAATGCTAAGTGTAAATAAATGTATGATATTTTCATTATACCTACTTACGTTACTACGTTGTTTTGATTTGGTTTCTAACGCGACGCGGATACCTAATGTACAATTTTTAAACATGTTAAAATTCCATACTTTATTACGGATGTGTTCCTACTTGTCATTGTCATACAACATTAGTTGCGTGCCATAAAACAAACTTGTCAATGCTGAAGTCCGGGCCACCAAGATAATACAGGCACTGCCGAGTTTGGGGCCCACTGAGATATGTATACTTGCATCATGTCACCCTTTAATAATCCTTGTGTACTCGTAACTAAGTCTTGTTTTCTTTATTCAGTTTTGTTATTATTGTTAACTTACCTGCCATAATTATATTGTACTAGCTATTAACATTATATTAAGGAATGCATGTAATGTTTCTGTGGTTAAATAACCATTTATATTTATTTTTACATTTAAATAATAATTTATTTGCATTTAATGCAGGTCAAGCTTATGTAGGTAGGCACTAGGCATAGGCTTACACCCTATGAGGGCCCTTGTAACCGAGTGTTTTCGTAAAAATGCGATCTCTACGTGAATATTTACCCTACTGTTTACAATAACTATTAAAACAATGCGTGCATTTGCAAAATTTTTGAGTTGCAAATACAAATACAAACAAAATACAAATAATTTATTAACAACACCAGTGTCACAAGTCGAGGTTGTGTTAATAACTAAAAACTTAATTGTGTGTCGTGTGTTTAATTGCGAATAAATTTTTGTTAAAAAAAGGCATTCGGTGAACAATTGTTTTTAAGAATAAGTCATTCAGCGAATAGGACTTTATTTTTGGGTTAGGTAAGCCGATTTGCAAATAGGTCCAATGTCGACTAAGCAATGCTATATGAAAATTAATAGTCACATGTCACATTGTAATAGGCCAGTTTAGTTAAGAAAGAGGATAAAGTGACGAGTCAATCTTCCCCGGCAGTTCCAGCATGGAAAATTAAAAGGCCACTCATTTTCATATTGGCACTTTATTTTGTTTGCTATCGTTCTCTAACCCCTGGGTACCAAATCTACTATTTGATTCGTGTTTGTAGTGATTCAAATCCATAGCTAAATTCTTAGAGATCTCGGTCAACCTTTTTACAGCCAGTTCTGAGACACATTGCATATTAGCAGCGTTTTACCTGAAATAAAACGCATATTAAAATACTTACCTTACTGGAACCTTATATTGAGAATAGCATTTCCGTTTCCGTCGATTTCCTGCCAGTTTTTCCGTACTTTTATACCTCGTTTCCTGTAAAGTGGCGCCACCTGGCGGACGCGCAGCATTTTAGTTTACTTGGAAAAGTGCAGCGCCATATTGGATCATTGGCTCAATTTTCACCAGGCAGAAGTTAAGTGAAAGGTTCCAGTAAGGTAAGTATTTTAATATGCGTTTTATTTCAGGTAAAACGCTGCTATTAAATAACTGTACCGTTACTGGAACCTTATATTGAGACGTGTTTGTTATCGCCTGGTGACGCCACTTTTAAAATAATTAAGTATTTAGATCCTTATTAAAATAACGCCAATGTGATGTGATGTGGCTTTTATGTGAAACACAGTAGATAAGTGTGGTTTTCTATTATGAACATTCAAATATAATTATATATTACATAACAAGAAGTGCAGTGAATAATATTCACACTAAGGCAATTTAGATTGTCAATTCAGCATTATGAATTGTGTTACAGATTGTAAATCATCGTATATGTTATTACCACTTCATGCCGGTAGACCTGATGAAATGTATTTAGCTGCTTGCTAATTGCCCTGCGCCAAAACTTGATTGAGAGAGACTTTGTCTAAATATTTTAATACTACTGCTGATGCTTTGAAGATGTGGTTTGATGCCAGCCTCTTCAAACAGAGTTTTATCTCAGCCAGCTGCTGTGCGCGAGGTGGTTTTGCAATACCTTCCTCTGATGAAATAAAACTTGACGATTTATATTTGGTGCTTTCTATCCAGAATCAAGCATTAAGATTTTTACTGTTTACATGGCTATCTAAAGTAAAAATATAAATATTATATATTCGACAGACTTCAACCTTACACAATGATTAAAATCTTCTCTCAACAATGCTTTGTCTGATATTTTCAGAACAAAGTAGTAATTGCAGTATGATGCGATGCCTGAAATCAATTGCTTTTGTCTAATAGGTACAACCATATAAATCAGCTGGCATTCCATCATCATAGCACCTCAAGGCTTTTGGATAAGCCTAAAAAAGAGCGTGAGAGCTTACTGACTGGATCTTTCGAGATACAATGCAAGGTGAAAACGATATGCCTACGACAGAATAAAAAATAGTTCTAGCGTAATTACGGTTAATACTCTTCCAAAGCTGGCCTTCCCTGTCAAGGAGAGGGTGCAGGTCACGATCCACCACGCTAGCGAAGAGTGAGTTGGTATGTAAATTTCCGAGCTATGACATGCGGTTTTACGTCACAAACTTAAGGAAACCATAATTTTATAGTTTAAGTTAGGAATCTACGGTTCCGTCACCTTGGGCCACCCCGTATTTTCAATTTCGTGAGCTGAATGCTCCATCTGTTCATGATTCATAAGTCGTTCAAGATCAACCATGCTTCAAGTGCTTGGGCATTGAGATTTCCAAGTTTTCACATCTTTGTGGGCTTAAACATCACAAACACGCCATTTGGCCGATGTTGGTGAGTCAGGTCAGGACTCGAAAAATGGTCATGGAAGCGCCCATGTGAGTAGATAGTTCGTTTTAACACTGATAAATACACAAACTAGATAGCTATACTAACGTATTATATACTCACAGACCAGGTAGTGGATACTACGTATACTGATATGGGACGCAAAAATAGGGATTATCGGTTCTCACATTTCGTGTCAGAAGAAACAAAAGACGGGCTGTTCCGAACTCCCAACCATAGATATAACCATATAACCATACATAACATAATACTAGGGCGCACTATACTTACCAGTACCTAGTCCGAATTAAACAAACCCGTTGTTTTTAATTTCATTATTTCTACACTGGCCAGTATTATTAGCAGGTGCCACTCTGGAGGATGGTGATGCAGCGATAGATGATCGGCTTGACTTGCATTCAGCATGAATGGACGTATCATGACATGAGTGTATTTGATGCTGATCTAATACTTGCAAAAGTTTATTTAGCATCTCTATAGTTCCATTATTGGGCGACCTGGCAGTTTTGTTGTCGCTTGTCGCATTTATTGGAGACTGAACTGGCTCGAATTTACTGGGGCGGGGCAAGGCAATGATATCTTACCTGTAGGTATGTTGTACGCCCGCCAAAACTAACACGAAGAGTTCAGGCTATTTTGCCCTGCCGTGCCGTGCCGTCATCACTACCAGTCTTGCACTCCGAGCGTCCGGCAACACATCGCCACCAATTAGATAAAATATGCTGATAAACGTCGTAACGAAAATTGCATTCTTGTCTCTTTCTAACAACTGTGGCATATATACTCGCCATACTCCACAAACTTTATAATAAACATACGTAGGTATGTATAGGTGGCTTCTAGTTAGTTTTTAAAGCAGTGTGGTTCGACTGTAATGTCTCTATATTTCCAACTCACTGGGGCAAGGGCGTTGCTCGCTTGCAGTTCATAGACCACTCAAATCGTTAAGAATATCTTTCGGTAGTTTTAAAGGTTCCTCAACATTTATTTACGGTTAAACAAAACACGAGGTACCTACCACAACAGGCAATATTTATTTTTCTAAGTACCCGACTATTTATTACTATTTATTTATACTAATATTTCTTTGCTGACAAGGATCAGCGCAAAATTTTTACTATTCTGACGAACCGCAGTGTTCATGTATTCATTTCAGAAAAAAATATATATATAGTCGAGAGAAATAGCATAACTACTATGTCCCATTTTTCTTGCAATAATTGAGCTACCCAATTGTAAGAATCAAAGTTCTTTTGGTGCTGTGCTCAGACACAATGGCAAGAAGGTCACCTCTTACAGTTCACAAGGTGCAAAAGGCCTGTCTGTATAAAACTGTATATTTTCAAAGGGATGCTCAACATAAACTTACTTTCACACCCAGTCCTGATTTGGTTGCAAGAAGTATGGAATACAATTCATGTATATCAGGTGAAATGGTGCGGCCATTATATTAACGCTTTAAGGTTGTAGGTAATTATAGCGGACGGACTGATCTATCCAACTTTGATATTTGAAAAAGAGAGGAGAGGCAACTAAAGAAGGTTATCTGCTACTTTTGGAATGCCCTTTATTTTTATAGATTTTATGAACAATTACAGACAGTTGTTCTGAGAAAATAAATTTATGTATGGATTAAATGCATATGTACGTGTATCAAAGAATTGTATTTGATGCTCTTTAATTTTAACTTCAAAATCATTTCTGCTAGGTGATCACGAAACTTCTATTACATCTATAGAAACCCCAATTTGTTTGGATTTGACAGTTTCAATAAATGGTTTACGTGTATAATTACTAAGGAAGTTTTCCAAATTAGGAATTAAAATACTCTTGTTGCATTGCAATCAAAGTTCCATGATCACCTCATAGGTGTGCTCATTTCTGCACAATTCTGCTCATTTCATACCTTGGCTGATTTGAAAATGTTTGAGCTATTACTTCTCTCTGAAGGAGCGTCTGAGCATTTGTACGCTCTTTGCTACTTTTACGAGCGGGCTGCGAGCCCCGGTTGTGAGCCTAGCTCAGTGCCAGTTACAATGGCTATTTGAGGATTGACCTCAGGGAGGGCAGTTCTTGTGATACAATCCTGCGAAGATAGATCATTGTAAGTTTGTTATGACAAATTTTGCTCATTGCATGTGATAACATCCCGTGAGGATGGCTATTCAATTTAAGACAAACTTTACTTTAATTCACAGTATATGATAGCGTCCTGCGAGGATGACTCATTGTAAGTTTTAAAAGACAGACTTTAATACACAGTATGTGATAGCATCCTGCGAGGATGGCTCATTGTAAGTTTTAAAAGACAAACTTTAAATCATAGTATGTGATAGCATCCTGCGAGGATGACTCATTCTAAGTTTTAAAAGACAACTTTAATTCATAGTATGTGATAGCATCCTGCGAGGATGACTCATTGTAAGTTTTAAAAGACAAACTTTAATTCACAATATGTAATAGCATCCTGCGAGGATGGCTCATTGTAAGTTTTAAAAGACAAACTTTAATTCATAGTATGTGATAGCATCCTGCGAGGATGGCTCAGTGTAAGTTTGGAAAGATAAACTTTAATTCATAGTATGTGATAGCATCCTGCGAGGATGACTCATTGTAAGTTTTAAAAGACAAACTTTAATTCACAGTATGTGATAGCATCCTGCGAGGATGGCTCATTGTAAGTTTTAAAAGACAAACTTTGTTCATAGCATGTATGTATAACATCCTGCGAGGATGGCCCCTTGTAGGATTTTAAAGGATAAACTTTGTTCATAGCATGTAATAACATCCCGCGAGGAGGGATCATTGTAGGATTGAAAACGGCATACTTTGCTCATATCATGTGATTGCATCCCGCGAGGATGGCTCATCGTAATTGGTAAATTTGTAAATGACAAATTTTGTTCATAGCAGTAACAAATATCCAGTTCCATGCGATGGAACGACAGGCTTTTGATTGCAAGTCGCTAAAGGTGGAATTCTGTCTACCGTAGTGTAACACGCAATCTGCCAAAACATCTATACAATCCATTATTATTTTTACGTAGTCAAATGCTGACGTTTTGCATAGGGACAATTCAACATTATAAATAATTCATAATGACTATGACTGTCACTCTTAGGATTACGAAATTATCTTCAAAATCGATATCCTCTAGTATAACTTGAAATGACATGACATGCATTATCTATAAAACCTACCGAGGTATTTGTAGTAAGAAAATAAGAAAATTGTTATAAAGCTCACCCCTGCTTCGTATGGCTGGAACGCTTGTAATTCTGTGGCCGGAACCTTCGCCTCTGTTTGTTGCCTGAGGACGACAAACCTGAAGAGCTGCTGTCGCTGCTTCTGCAGCTAGATCTGCTTCGGTGCCGCTCTTTAGCAGGGCTTGAATGGCAGCCTGCTTTCGTTATTCGTGTGCTCTGTAACTTCAAGTCCATAATAAAACTACTGTAAGCACTACGAAAGATATATACACTGGCTATTTAAAATTTAAACTGTAAGTGTCGAACGGCAAAAGCCGTTTAAGCATAATGTAATTGGTTTACTTACCAAGTGTGGGTACCACTTACTTTTACAATTTACTCACATATTCACTTTCACTATAATATAATTAAATAATAATGTGAATGTGAAGTAAAGCATATAGAAAATACACTTAATAACTTTGCAACTCACGCAGAGCCAGAGCTGCTGCGCACAAGTTGCTACGACGGGAACTCAAACGCCAATGATCCAATATGGCGCTGCACTTTTCCAAGTAAACTAAAATGCTGCGCGTCCGCCAGGTGGCGCCACTTTACAGGAAACGAGGTATAAAAGTACGGAAAAACTGGCAGGAAATCGACGGAAACGGAAATGCTATTCTCAATATAAGGTTCCAGTAACGGTACAGTTATTTAATTGTTGTATTTTATCTACCTATCTAAGTGTACCTTTTAACTCTTAGGATATAAATAAATAATTGCTGGGTCAAGTTCAAGAACAAAATACAAAATACTCGCAATAAAATCTTCTATTTGTAGCCAACCTGCATTTAGACATAATTACCTATACTATCTGAGTTTGAATTGGTATATTATCCCGAAGGTAGACACCAATGTTTCTTCTACGAGTTTTCTAAATTAATAGGGTTTCATTGAAGAAATGCCATGTAAAGTTTACGTTCGAAGATAGCCCTAGCACAGCTGGGTGGTTGAACTTCGTCCTTGACCGAACACACCTGAATGAGTTTAACAACCTGTGTTTAAAAATGAATTTATAGTATCTTGTTAACTCTCGTAGCGATCGCACATGCCATTTTGTGAGTGTATTCATTTTTTAGTATGGAGGTTTGGAAACACGCAGTTTCAAGTAAGACTCTCACAACTTGTGGGCTATCATGGTCCCAGTCCCCCCCCCCCCCCCCCCCCCCATGTCATGGCTTCGTTAATTTGATAAATATTAGCAATCTGGCGTGTTGCAACACGAAAGGTCAACTAGAAATGCAGTTTTAGCATCTTTAATAAACAGGTTTTTTAATGTAAATGAATGTCGTGACGAGCTAGTCGTTCGCCTGATGTTAAGCGTCACGGCTTCCCATAACAACGATTGCAGTATCACTCGGAACTCTAAATTAATATAGTTTTGCGTTACACTGGACGGCGCACGTCATCCTGAGACTAAACACAGTCTGGTTATAAGATTACTAGATTGTGTGATCAGATCGGAAATAGAGAGATCTGCAGGAGATCTAAAGTTACCGACATAAAAATGAGGAAATGTTCAAGAATCATACTTCGATTATTAACAAGGTAAGGTGTACATAACTCTAAGCGGGAGTACAGTATGCATTTTAAATGTTCTATCCAGTTTTGATTTAGGCCTCGTTCCTTAAATTTATCAGTCATAGTAATTCATATACCTACTTACCTACTGCTAGAATAGTCCGGGTTAGTCTCCCTCGAAATCTTGGGTAGGTAAGTAGGTACTAGGTACCTATAACGCCACGGGACGCGTACCGTGTCCACAAAATTCACCCTGTGGTTTATAATTTGTCCCGTGCCTTCATTTTCCTGTAAGGCTTTTTCTAGGCAAGCATGTAACCATCGTAGACCGCGTCGTCACTTTCCATCAAGTGAGATTGCGGTCAAATGCAGGCCTACTTCGTCATTAAAAAAAGGAAGGAAAGGTTCTCGAGTGGCGACCACGAACCGGAAGAGGTAGCGTAGGCCGCTTTTTGACTGCAAAAATTCGTAGGAGGCTATAACTACGAAGATAGTGTAAAAGCGACGTACGGCATAGTTTTTAAGTGTGTAGACGACATATAAAAAACCATCGAAATCGGATAACATTTAGCGTTGGCGCTTTTTGTATGGAAAAAGGGGTAGGTACTCTTATCTAAGTTCATAATTGAATGTAGTTATCCTTCCCCAAATCAAAAGTCCGGATACGTGCCTGAATATGATATTTTCGTCAAACATTGGTTAGTGTTGAGGTGTTGAGAGCCAATATTAGCCAGTTTTTTTAAGTCTACATACAACAACAACAATTAAACAAAAAAAAACAAAAGCAACAATTGCAACATACTTTTTGTAACAAAATCATTTTAAAACCGGAATGCACACCTACTTATTTAAAAACAGCCAAAACTAATAAATGGTCTTGCATAGCACTCGTGACAGTCGTGACACGCCTTGTATTCATTTAAGGCCCCCCATATTATACGTTCAATTTTAATGATCAATCTTTGTGATTAATCAAGTTTATTGTTCGTGTAGGGTTAGTATTGAGCAATGTTTTTCGGTTTACTGTATGGAGAAAACATTGACGGAAGTAGACTCGACAATTTAATTGATCAATAAAATTGAACGTGTATGGAGGGCCTAACACCGTTCATCTGATACCTAGGTACGACACAGATTAAATAATACCCTACGATGCACATGATCGAACATCGTGTTCGTGTTCTATATTCCAGTCACCTCTATCAAATCAAACGTCCAAAAGTTTAGGAGTTGCTTGTTTTTTTGAACCGCAGGTATGAACGCGGTTCATTAAAGAAACAAATCTGACGCAAACAAGAAACTATTATTTTCCCTCTTCCACTATTGTGTTTGAGTGCAGAGGGAGTGAGACAGCAATAGAAATGTTTGCTCTTTTCAGTTCGTTTCTTTATTGAATCGCGTTTTACCTATGTGGGGCGAGGCTATTTGAAAGATCTTATCTGTTACCATCTGTTACTGTTCGGACCTCGTTTCTATAAAGAAAAAAGTAATTTTTTTTTCTACACTTGTCAATCGGATTCATTCGTGTCATGGAGAAATAAAATATATATTTTTTGCTAATCCTTTATTTGGATGTTTTAATTTAAAGAAACAGAGGGATTTGGGACCTGGGCTGAAGCCCTAACATGGTCCTTCTAAAGTCGTATTCCAGCAACAAGTTTCCAAGCTCATCGAATTACTGAGCTACTTATCCCTATAATCTGAATCCACGATCCATCGCGCTGGTACTACGGTAGGTACCTACGCGGGTTTGTATTCTATCAAATACTTAGTCAAGCTGTGAGTACATTTACTTATTCTAAAGTGTTATTGCAACAAAGAAGATAGTGATTCGTATCAATTTGGACGTCTAAAGACTTTATAAGTTATGCAAAATTTTAGGGTTCCGTAGTTTATATTTCTTTTGAAATTTTATATTTGATTTGTTGATGTTTTATGTTATTCAAAAACAAATTAGGGTTCTGCAAAACTAAAGTCGGGTTCCGGATTTTAATTTAATTTTTTTGGTCAAGTGTTTGAATTTTGTCAACTTTGTAAAATGGCTGAACAATACTTTAGATTGCAAGAAAATATAGCAGCAGAAACCAATAGATGTAAAGTGAATTTAAAAAAAACTGCTAAAGATAAAATTAGTGTGTCAAATGTTAGTTCGTTTGGAAACGGTAGAGCAACAGTGGGAAAGGTTTTTAGGTACACACGACAAAATTATTATGGAGGTTAAAGCAGAAGATGTAGAAGCGACCACATATACCGACTTATATGACAGAACTAAAGAATTGTACATAGAGTTAAAATCAATTTTAAAGGACACTTTACATCGACTCAATGCAAATACCCCGAACATATCTGCCGGCACTTCTGGCAAAACTGAACATAGGGGCGTAGAATCGGTCAATGTTAGGTTACCGAAAATTGAAATTCCGAAGTTCTCTGGTATTTACTCGGAGTGACCCAGCTTTCGTGATCTGTTTAGTTCTTTGGTTCATAACAACTCTAATGTTGACAATGCCCAAAAATTGCATTATCTTAAAACTTCTCTTACTGGAGAAGCCGAACATTTGTTGCGACACATTCCTGTGACAGCTGACAATTATAACCTGTGTTGGCTTCAGTTAGAGAGTAGGTACAACAATAAAAAATATTTGGCGAATTGTATTTTGAAAAAGTTGACAGGGCAAAAAGCACTGACGTTTGAGTCGTCAAGTGCAATCAAGCTGCTGTTGGACACTACTAAGGAATGTTTGTACGCGATTGAAAACCTTGGTGTTGACATACGTTCCTGGGATATTTTGGTGATATTTTTGGTAAGTCAGAAACTTGATTCAGAATCTCGCAAATTATGGGAACAAAAGGTCACAGAGTCACGTCAGGAACTGCCAACCATGGTTATGTTTGAAGAATTTTTAGAGAACCGGTTTAGATCAATTGAATTTTTAGACTTTAAAATACAAAAACAAGACAAACCCAACTGTACTCATATTACCACAACTGTTTCAGTGTGTTCCTTTTGTTCGGAAGGTCATAAAAACACACAACTGCAAAAACTTTGCAAAGGAAACTCTTGAATCACGTCGTAATTTCGCTCAAACACACCACTTATGTTTTAACTGTTTGAATACAGACCATTCGGTATATCAGTGCAACTTTTCCACTAGGTGTCGCTTGTGTAAAAAGAAACATCATACATTATTACATCCCAAATCTCTGAAATCTCCTGACGAATCCGTTAGGGTTGAAGACCCTGTGAGCAAACAAGTGGTTGCCACAGTCACAGCTTCAACTTCGTCACAAGAACACGGTGAGTCAGATACAGATGCCCCGATCACATCTTGGGTTTTGAATACTTATAGCCAAGTCCTTCTGGCAACCGCATTAGTGAATGTGGAAGCAAAGAACGGGACGGCTATAGTATTAAGATCTCTGCTAGATCAGGGATCTCAGGCATCATTTGTAACTGAGTCCGCAGTGCAGTTATTGGGTCTTCGAAAGACTTCTGAGACCGGTGTTGTTCGTGGACTTGGCGGTGACCGGGATTCGGCGATAGCGTCGAAGGCCACTGTGTTATTGAAATTACAGTCACGCGTCCACCCGAACTTCACCATTGTAGTAAAAGCACATGTTTTAGGTAAGTTAACGTGTTTCTTACCTAGCTCTACTGTGCCCGAGGCACACAGTTTCTCAGCTTTAGCGTCTGTGGAACTAGCAGATCCATCTTGGGGTACACCAAGTAAGATTGATCTGCTATTGGGGGCGGAAGTGTACAGTACCGAATTTTGTTAGAAGGTTTACTCAGGGGTCCGCCGGAGTCAGTGGTGGCACAAAACACTAGACTCGGTTGGATCCTCTCCGGTGTAATTCATTCGCCCAATGAAATCAACCACAGCGTTAAATGCCACAATATTTTCAGTATGCACTTGGTCAATACTGACGAGAACGAATTACTGAAGAAATTTTGGGAAATGGAGTCAGAACCTTGCGATATGAAACATCTGACTCTCGAAGAAGAGAAGTGTGAGGAATTATTTTCCCGAACTACCAGAAGGGATGAGTGTGGACGTTATGTCGTTAAACTTCTTTCAGGAACGATGATCCCCTCTGCAAGTATGGTGGTTCGGGTGAGATTGCTCGCAAACGCTTCTACATGTTGCAGAAGCATTTTATAAAAAATCCTGAACTAAATTTGGAATATTCAAAGGTCATTGAAGAATATCTTAGTTTAGGTCATATGGAGGCGGTTCACAATTCAGACAAATTGAATACCGTGTATCTGCCCCATCATGCAGTTGTAAAGCAAGATAGGACTACAACTAAGGTCCAAGTGGTGTTTGCATCTTGCTCGGGCTCAAATGACGTGTCATTAAATGACGATTTAATGACTGGTCATAGGTTGCAGCCAGAGTTGAGATATTTCATTATGCGCTGGCATTGCTACCCGGCAGTGCCAATAGTAGTAGATATTGTCAAGATGTCTCGACAAGTCAAGGTTTCTGATGAGGACGTATATTGTGGCGTGAGAATCCAGATGCTGAACTGGAGCATCTCCACTCGTTAAGAGTAACTTTTGGTACCTCATCAGTTCCATTTTTGGCTGTCCATGCTCATCAACAATTAGCTAGAGATGAAGCTGCTGATTTTCCGCTGACGTTCAGTCCGGTGTTAACCGACTTTTATAGGGATGATTTGATGACCGGTTGTTTCTCTGATACTGACGGAGTTCTTTATGCAGATATGACGGCTTTAATTAACCACGGTGGTTTCTTACTTCATAAGTGGTCAACTATCAATGGGCAATTTATGAAGAACATAAACAGTGAACCGTCAGAATCGGAACGCAACAGAAACCTAAAGACTGATGATACATTTTCATCTTTGCAAAGACTTGTTTGGGTAATAGCATGGTATAGAAGGTTGTGGTTACCTGGTGATTATACAAAGTCATCATTGACTCAAGTCAAGACCTGTTTTCAAACTTTGTGTTCTGCCCACCGCTGAGTAAAAACAGTTTCTTGGTGGTGTCCACAGCAGCTCTACATAAAGTGTGAAATGTTAATTTAGTTTTTTTTTGTGTGTGTGCATTGTAGTTTTATGTTTAGTGCAGAATATGATTTATGTTTGTCCTGTGATAAGGTCTCAAGTTTATTTTTCTATTTTTATTGTATATTTTAAGTTAACAACGGTTGTTAATTTATTGTTGTGGTGTTATGGACCATGAGGGTCCATGGTGGCCGGCATGTTCGGACCTCGTTTCTATAAAGAAAAAGGTAATGTTTTTTCTACACTTGTCAATCGAATTCATTCGTGTCATGGAGAAATAAAATATATATTTTTTGCTAATCCTTTATTTGGATGTTTTAAATTAAAGAAACAAAGGGATTTGGGACCTGGGCTGAAGCCCTAACAGTTACCTTATAATTAAAGTAACTCGCTTATTAATTGTGTCAGGTAGGTACTTTTAATTTTATATAGATACTATAATTTAAAAAGAGGAAGATGCGGAATGTCTTCACATCGCTTAGTCAAAAGTGTCCTAGTGTCGCGCTCTTCTTATAGCTGTCCTCATACGAAAAAGCGGACAGCTTATAAAAACAGATGCAATTTCTTCCGTCATGCATCTATGACTTGAGACCGTCTCACGAAAGATGACCCGCAGTCGCATCGCCACAGCCGCGCGACGAGATGCTGCTAAGCTCTACTGTTTTAGACTCTCCAAAATTTCAATATAAAATCATTGGTGAATATCGATTTTATTTAGGAAAATTAAATAAAACATAAAATACTTACATTATACATACAGAAAATTATAGGTATTGAAAATTAGTTCCACTTATTGCCGCAGGACTTCTTTCGTGAGACGAACTCTACTGTTTTTTTACAAGTATCTGCTCCATCCTTGCTACTAACTCCCTCTATTAACTAACTAACCTATTATTATTTTATATTTTTCCTTTTCTTAGAGTACCTTTAAGATAGGCGCACTAATAACATTACACCCTAGCTAGCTCATAGAATTAAACTCTAGCCATAGACATTTGGCTAATAAGCAATTTTAATTTGACTTAATCTTCTAAGAGCCTAATTTCTAAAATAAAATTTCTTATAAGAAAACTTCTCTTCTTTCGTTTCTTATCCTTTTTCTTTATTATAAATTCGAAAGTATATTTGTCTTTCTTTCTCTATAGGTACGTTTGTTACCATTTCAAGAGTATGGCAGAACAGGGGTGATTATGTTATGTTTGCGATGAATGGCTATGGAATGGTGTGAGAATTGTTGATTTTTGTGTTGCCATTACCTTTGTCTAGAAAATGCATAGAAATTTTGATGAAACAATGCAAAATTATTTAAATACGTAACGTTACAATAAGTTCGAACAAATATTTGAGGGTACACTATATTTAGGGTACCTACACAACATTTCATATTTGGCATTTCTTGTATCCATGTCAAGAAATAAATTGTAAAAAAATCAATCACAATTGCAATAGCTGAATCCAGGCCCAGATCTTGATGCAATTTGGTGTACCTATAGAATATTTTGAGCCATGGCAAAGGCTACATGATACTTTTTGTATTGCGATAAACTGTACCCCACACTCCACTCTTCACACGTGCGAATTAAGCCGCGGGCAGCAGACGGTATTGCTGTAAATTAACTACCGATCGAGTGATTGTTTCTGCTACTTCTCTACTTTTTGTCTAAGGCCATTGAAATTTTAAAGACGTAGGTTCTTTTAGATTTGAGTATCGGATACCTATACCTAGGCATTTTTTAGCTTTTTATTAAGTATCTCAGGTTAGGGCCTGCATGGAGTACTGTAGTCACTAGTCACTTGTGGGATGGCTCCGCCCGGTACCAACTTGCGGCTTTGAACACAGTTGAGCGGCAGCGTGCCAAGAAGCTTATCAACGATGAAAGGGAGAATTCAGTCTTGAACACAGACGCAAGGTCTCCAGTCTGTCGATCTCTATCGGTTACATTTTGGAGTGTGCGCATGCCCTCCATTAGCTCATTCAGTCTTTCTCTTTCCATCATATAACTACAAGGCTTGGTGATTCTTTACATCCTTACGTCGGGTCGTAAGTGTACCACCAGTTCGCACTAAGCGTTTTATTGAGTCATTCATAGTCCGAACGGTCAAGGAATGGAATGCTCTTCCAGCAACAGTATTTCCTCCTGGGTCTTTTCAAGTCAAGAGTGAATAGGCATAGGACAGCGTGCTCCACCTTAGACAACTTCATCATTTACCATCAGATGAGTTGTTGTGCCGATAGCAATATTAACGTAACTTTTGTTCTTTTTGGAATGGCGTCCTCGTTTCCAGCTATTTCAAGTCAATAGTGAACCGGTATCTTCTAGGCAAGCATGCATCTTCGTTAGACTGCGCCCTCATCATCACTTTCCATTGATCAAATGATTTGTAACATACAACTAAAAAAAATGGCACGAGGCCTATATTCAGCAGTGAAAGTCTTCAGGCTATGAATTAAGAAAGTTTTACATAAGTCATTGTATTTAATTTTTTTCAGCTGATGCATCTATACTCGAAGAATAACCATAAAGATGTTCGCATACTGGCTATTAACTTTGATGACGATAAAAGCGACAATTGGAAAACACGGATTTCCTCCAGAACAGAGCTATAGTGACCAATTTGAATCAAATATGCGGTACCACTTTCCTGATGAAAGGATAGAACAATATTCTAACCCGCTTTATGAGGAACCGCAAAGGAGACAAGAAAAACATGTATACCAATATGCGGAATCTACAAAAAAACAAGAGAGGTCGTTTCCGCAAAGCCCTTTGGTGGACATTCTGATGCAGTCGATAGCGCCTAACTACTCACCAAGCAGCCCTGGAGACTTGTTTGACATCATACGAGATTCGTACCCTTTACCAAGCGGTAAGTGTTCACTGATCTTTTGTTTGTTTTATCTGATTTTCACGGACTGGCCTGACAGCTCCGTTATCAGTTAATAGCCCTGCCCTCTAGTCTGGACTAAAGATTGTGGGTTCGATTCCCACCCAGGACAAACATTTGTGTGATGAAAATGTGTTTATTCTGTGTATTGGTGTTATATTGTATTCTATGTATGTAAACTAAAAGTATTTTATCAGATCAGATCTGGTTCCTATAGAACAAGTTGTGCTTAGTTTGGTGCTAGATGGCGCTATGTGTAAAATGTCCACACTTATTTTTTTTTTTTTTAAACGGCTGAATTGATTTGGATTAAAATTTGTTCATCCTAACTTTGAATCCACTATTAGAGTTCGTCATTATGATTTTATCATTCGGTGCTAAATTATTGTAACTAGCGTTTGACCTTAAAGACGTCGGAAAGATATTTATCAGCTATATTCAGTGAGCATGATTAATGAATTATTTATTTATTTTATGTGGTTGCAAACGCTTTAATTTGGGTTTGGGATTTCGCATAAAAACGATAATTATGAAACCCATTAGCTTTGGCGAGAACGCGGAAAAGTTCACGTCATTGCATTGTATTACTTTTCAAAACCTGTTAGCATGATTGTGGGCAAGTGATATAATGTGGTGAAACGCGGTTTTTCGTGTTGCTTCCAAAATTCCATAGAAGCTTCTAGTAAAGTTGCCACCACTTTACTGGGGCATGACTTAGACTGGACTATGACTACCCAGACTGTGACTAAGGCTTGACTTTACATTAAATAAGAAGAAGAAGAAGTCATTGAATAATTAGGTGATGAAATGTATTGTAACAATGGTCTATGCAAAATGCGTTGTCTGTGCTGCTGTGTAGGTATAATTTTTGTTTATCTATTTTTTGTAGTCTTTGTCTTTTTAAATATGTATTTATTTTACTGTAGGGTTTACTATAGGATTCTCACTTCTTAATGCATGATGTGGCCATTCTGTAATTAGGCCTACATGTAATTCAAAACCTGTCATGCATATCATGTAAGCTAAAATTTTTATTACATTTGTAAATCATGTAGTACTGTTGAAGGTCCATAAATAAATAAATAAATAAATAAATATTCTACACACGATGAAAAGTTACAATACTTGGCACTGGCTAAATACACTATGTGTGGAACCAAAATACAAGAATAAAAACCATTTATATGTATGTATATAGGTATATGGTCGTAATACCTGGGGATAGGAGAGAGAAGGGTAGCGTAAGTACGAATAGAGGGGTAGGAAATGGTAAGGGAAAGAGGTAGAGAAAGAACAAACAGAGAGGGAGGACGTAAAGAGAGTAGTGGGCGGATACTAAGAGGCTAAATTAAAGGATAAACTAATCAGTCCGTGCAAAAACGTAATATGTGTTAAAAATCACATTCGCTTTGTTTCAAGGAAGCATTTTCATCGGCTGGCTAAACTAATGAGAGCAATGACTTGTGTGAGTATACCTGAGCCGTGCCGCATTCTGTAATAATCTGTAAGATTCCTTAAACAGAGGTACATTACAACAGACTTAATAACTGGCCAAGTGCGAGTCGGACTTGCGCACGAAAGGTTCCGTACCATTATCTATAAAAACGAACAAAAAAATCAGGTTTGTTGTATGGGAAGCCCCTTAAAATCTATTTTATACGCTTTTTTATCTGTATTTGTTGTTATAGCGGCAACAGAAATAAATAATCTGTGAAAATTTCAACTGTAATAGGGTCCGTTTTACTCTTTGGGTACGGAACCCTAAAATATTCTCAGTTCGGTCGTATGTCTTTCATTATGTTTTTTACCTCAGAACTCCGTCATTAATAAACCAATTTTGTTTTTTTTGTTTGTTTCCATTTTAGGTTGGTCCAAAGGTTTGGTAGTTTGGTTTTTAAGGCACAATAACTGGAAAAATATATTGTGCTATAATATCGTCCAATTATTTGTTCGTAGGTATGACATTTAGGCGATTTTAGTCAGTTGAACTCTTTTTTTTTATTTATAAAGATTTTGTCATACTCAACTCAAGGGACCACGAAAATCTGTGATTATGGTAACATTGTGTAATAATATATTAAAATTTATGAAGGATTCAAGTAGTGTGTGTCGAGCGGGTGCCGACATCAAAGATTTTTTTTGTAAGTGGAACATTTAGGGTCAGTATAGCTGACCCTAAAAGCTCTGTTCAGGCTTTCGTACCTCTTTAGGTTTTTAGTAATTTATGTCGTAAGCTAAAATAACAATTGCCATATTTGGTTATCCTTGAAGAGACCATGCGGCATGATAAATAACATCATGCCGAAAACTTCTCTGTCAAAACAAACACAGATCTATAAAATTGGTTGATTGCAGGTCTGAAGTCAGCACTAAAAGAATACGACTACGTCATTGTCGGGGCTGGATCAGCGGGATGCGTTTTAGCATCCAGGCTGACTGAGAACCCGAATATAACGGTGCTGGTCATAGAGGCTGGAAAACCAGAGATGCTGTTGACGGATGTACCGTCCATTGCTCCGTACTTTCAACGGACGGACTACGTGTGGCCGTATTATATGGAGCCGCAACCTGGAGTCTGTTTAGGTAGGTAATTGATATTTTAAGCGGCTTACTTCATAGACAAAAATAAAAGAGAGAAAATGGAGCTACATTTCAAAGTGATCCTTTTAAAAAAATCCTTAATTTACCATTTCGACTTCATTTGATGACGACGACCCAAAATGAGATGCAACCAGTCGAGCAATTTGAAAAAGCGACATGACAGACCCCATCTCCTTACAATTACATGGTGTGTTATGTGTTAGGTATGCCCGTACTAATTGCAACAATAGTTATTCTTAAAAATTTCAAATTGTGGTGCCATCTAAAACTTAATACTAACCGGCTAGAATATCGCGTCTCATCTAAAGATATGCAAACGGATAGCTGCCAGCCTACTAGTGTAGTATTAATAGAGGTTAATTATTGCCCACTATGGATTATATATTCATTTTAAACTATCATTTGAGATAGCGACTAGGGAGACACCTCAACATTCGCGTCTATATTAGCCGGTAGAAGCCTTCTTTCATTCACGCCTTACGTCACACAACACTTGTAGGTCCATACAACTGATCTTCCAAAAATCAGTAAGTCACATCATTTGTTGCAAATTATGCTATTTTTAGCACTTTTTACGAGTCAAAATCAGAATAGGTAGGTATTAAAAATAGTTTGTATCAGTGTTCTAAGCATATAAAATTACAAATATACCAAGCCTATTATTAAAAATAAGTTAGCACGGCACAAAAGAGATGAGGAAACTCTGATCCAGAACATAGAAAACCAATTCTGATTCTCGTTGCAGGGATGGTAAATGGCAGGTGCTACTGGCCAAGAGGGCGCGCTGTAGGCGGCACCAGCGTCGTCAACTACATGATCTACACCAGAGGTCGCGCTCAAGAGTGGGATCGCATCGCAGCAGCTGGCAACTACGGCTGGTAATGAGCTTACAATTTTATTATAGGTCAGGGTAACAGCTTGACACTTTTTCTAATTGGCTACTTTTATTAATTCGCTTCTTTCGCTAATTGATTAAAAATAAAATCATATTTGAAGGGGAACAAATAGGTTTTGAACATGGTTATTGGAATAATAGTGTTCTATGGTAATACTTACCTATAGGCACAGAATAAGTAATAGTAGGGCTACGATATAGGTTCCGAATTAGACATCAGTCGTTTTTAGGGTTCCGTACCCAAAGGGTAATACGGACCCTAATACTATGTCTCCGCTGTCCGTCCATCTGTCTGTCCGTCTGTCATCAGGCGGTATCTCATGAACTGTGATAGTTAGACAGTTGAAATTTTCACAGATTATGTATTTCTGTTGCCGCTATAACAACAAATACTAAAAAAACAGAATGGAATAAAAATTTAAGGGGGCTCCCATACAACAAACCTGATTTTTTCTTTGCTCGTTTTTATAGATAATGGTATGGAACCCTTCGTGCGCGAGTCCGACTCGCACTTGGCCGGTTATTTTAGATGTGGGTAGGTAAACTTTCCCATTATACAATAATTTCAGTGTCTAATAAGTTAATAACATTCACTAGGCAAAAAACCAGATTTAATACACCTAACTTAATAGATATCCACCCTTCACCCACCACCACCACATCTTTATCTAAGGTCGAAGCGTCATCGGGTCTAAGGAAATAAACAAATAAACGTTTGGGTAATAGATTAAAATACACCTCATTTACAGGACATACAACGAAGTCCTAGAGTATTACAAGAAATCGGAAAGAGCAAATTTGTACGGTTTCGAATATTCTCCGTACAGAGGTCACAGCGGAGAGATGAACATAGAACATACTAGTTTCAGGTAAGTTACAAAAACTCAACATAACCTACATTCGGCATTAGCCCGTCTACACTAAAGCCTATTAAAATACCACTTAGCTAAGCACAACTTTCCTCGGGTTATCGTACGTTTGTTAAAATCGTGTCAATCTGGCACACCAAATACTGAACCCTCAGTTGCCTGTTGACCATCAGCTGTCTTCAGTTGTGTTGTGTATGTTGAGTTGACTTGACACAAGTTTGATAAACAAACAAGAAACCAGAGGCTAGAGAGAAACGTGCGAAATTAGGAGTTCTCAACCTTTAGTGCAGACGGGCATATAAAGTATAATACCTAATCATTTATTTCAAGTAGGTACCATACACCATTAATAAAATTCTCATTGTATTCAGTACTTATTGTTTATTCCTTAGAATATACATAAGCAAGCGTTTATGTATACTCGTAAGATTTATTCCCATGTATTATTAAAAGAACTAAGTATAATTGAAAGCTCATTTTAATTTCCAAAATATGATTCCACACTGGGTCTGAATCTGAATCTCTACTGCCAGTAATGAATATCTCCTGCTTACCCTTTTTGTTTTGCTTTGTTACATTTGGTATGATTTGAATTGAAACCTTCGTTTTTAGGACTCCACTAATTGAAGCATTTTTAGAAGCAGGAAGGATATTAGGATCACCAACAGTAGACTATAACAACCCCGAAACGCTTGGATTTGGATATGTTCAAACAAACACACGGAGCGGCAGAAGAATGAGTTCAGCCAGAGCGTTTCTATACGATAACAGAAGAAGGCCTAACTTACACATACTACCTATGACTAGAGCTACCAAAATCCTAATAGATCGTAAAACGAAAACAGCAACTGGTGTTGAATATGTTCGAAACCGATTAAAATACAAAGTAAAAGCGAGAAGAGAAGTCATTCTATCCGCGGGACCTATCGCGTCTCCACAACTTTTAATGCTTTCCGGAATAGGACCAAAAGATCAGCTGAGCAAACATAGCATTCCTGTGATAAAGGATCTACCTGTAGGTCGTACTCTCTACGATCATATCACGTTTCCAGCAGTTATATTCACTCTAAGCGCGACAAACGTTAGTTTAAATGAAAATAGAGATGGTAATATAGTAAACATAATCAGATACTTGCGATATGGTGACAATGTGGTTTCCACGCCAGGTGCAGTAGAAGGCATTGGATACATAAAAACTCCTCTCTCAGACGATGTAGAGGGAATACCAGACGTAGAGTTTATATGCATCGGCGGTTCTTTGTTATCTGACGGAGGACCGACTGGAAGCAAAGCGGTGCGAAGAGGCATGATGCTTAGCGATGATGTTTTCAACAGTATCTTCGGTCCAATCGACAATACGGACACGTGGAGTGCTTTTCCTATGCTGCTGCATCCTAGATCGGTGGGCTCTTTAGAGTTAAAAGATAATAATCCGTTCAGATATCCACGTATGTATGGAAATTATTTGACAGATCCCAAAGACGTCGCGACATTTATCGCTGCTATTCGATATCTGCAGGCGTTAGCGGCAACGGAACCATTCCAGAGATTGGGTGCAAAGATTTACAGGGCACAGTACCCAACGTGTCGAGAGCTCCAGTTTGATTCGGATGCTTATTGGGAGTGTGCTGTACGTACTTTCACTGCTACCCTGCATCATCAGATATCTACGTGCAGGATGGGACCGGTAGGGGATCCGCTAGCGGTAGTAGATCCTGAGCTGCGAGTCCACGGTATTCGAAGTCTTCGTGTTGTGGACTCCAGTATCATACCTCGGACGGTATCGGCGCATACGCACGCGCCGGCTGTTATGATAGGAGAAAAGGCTGCAGATATGATAAAATCTACCTGGACATATATACCTAGCTACTTACAATTATGACACAATTTGTATTTGTTATTACAAGCACAGTAATTTTCGTCTTAGTATCAAAGTTACAAAACATGCATGTTAATTTATTAATAGTTATTCATACCCTGATATTCTGTTCTGTTATTCTCTCGTGCTTTTTTATTTGCAAGCATTGGACTACGATCAGTTAGGCATTCATAAGGTCAACAAGTTTCGTTTAAAAAGCTGAGCACGGCTTTTTGTGATCCGTTACTAAAATGCTGAGTGAGGTCAGTCAACTTCTAAATAAATGTGTAAGCAAGTAGCTAGTAAGTATTCTATAAGCATAACACTTCGCAATAAATTTTGTATAAACTTGCTTGTTTTTTATCATTTAATTTGTTTTTTTTTTCATAGTACCTAAACAAATGTTTTTACATAGATAAGTAGGTAAGTAATGAATCATAAATATGTCAGCCGTTATGCCTAGCGTTTGTGGACTATGAGAAAGCCTTCGATTCAATCGAGACTTGGCGGCGCTGCAGTCCTTACAGCGATGCCAAATTGACTACAGGTATTAGGTAGGTCCAACTTCGACAAAGAGGTGGCGCGAAGAATCCAACTCGGCTGGGCAGCGTTCGGGAAGCTTCGTCCTATCTTTTTGTCCAAAATACCGCAGAGCCTGAAAACGAAAGTTTTCAATCAGTGTGTGTTGCCAGTGATGACTTATGGAACTGATACATGGTCTCTTACTGTTGGCCTCATTAGTAAGCTCAAAGTCGCGCAGCGAGCTATGGAGCGAGCTATGCTCGGTGTTTCCCTGCGAGATAAGCTCCGGAACGAGGAGATCCGCAGGAGAACTAAAGTGACCGATATAGCTCTTAGAGTTAGTAAGTTGAAGTGGCAATGGGCAGGCCACATCGCTCGTAGAACTGACAACCGATGGGGAAGAAAGGTTCTCGAGTGGCGACCACGAACCGGAAGACGCAGCGTAGGCCGGCCCCCCACTCGGTGGACCGACGACCTGGTGAAAGCCGCGGGGAGCCGATGGATGCAGGAGGCGAGCAGCCGCTCAAGGTGGCGTGCTCTGGGGGAGGCCTATGTTCAGCAGTGGACGTCTTCAGGCTGTTAATGATGATGATGATGATGATGATAAAAATAAATAACACCCACCGATCACATACATAGAACCTGGACCCTAACTAGGATTCCCTGTACCTAGGGACCCAGGAACTACGAGGACCATGGTCCCACAACACCCAGACCCAGAACAAGTACTTATTTGCGCATTTTTTTCCTGTGCACAAATACTTGTCCTGCCGCAGGAATCGAACCCGCCGCCTCCAGTTTATGAGCCGACCTGCCAAAAAAAAACTGTTTATATACTTACAATAAATATTTAAAAACTTAAATTGTTCTCGCTAAGGCAATCCAGACCCCCAAATACAAGACTACAACGAAACTAAATATAACTTTACGTTTGACCCGGCACGGCGCGGCGCGGCGGCGTCCACAGGTAAGATTTAATATTATTCATATTATATGATGGTGGGGTTCTCCTGTATTTTAGGTACACGCTTGTTCGCCACAGTATCGCGAGCATTCGACCAGAATACCAGCACAATAAAGCCAAACAAAAAAATGTTACAGTTTAGACTAACTGCGATACTATTTCTAAACAGTCTTGCGGTCAGCTTTTCGACTGACGATGACTATGAAGCAGTGGAGCTAGTAAGCGACAGTGAGACCGATTCCATAAATATCCTTCAAAACGATCCGGACAGTAGAAGCGCCCGGTTATTTTCGGGAATACATAGTACTGTAATAGACTTCATGCTGCAGAATGCTTCCTTACATCACGCGCCGCAGAAGTCTGGAGACCTCTTCGATTTCCTGAGGGATTCGTATCCTTTGCCTGGGGGTAAGTAATTTTTTTTTTTAATTTAAGAGAAGCGTATACCTTCCCTCTGGTTCATACAAAAAGTGCCAATGTTTTTCCACCTCTAAATGATATAGGTACGATCTTGATGATTTTTTTATAATTATGTCGTCTACCCAGTAAAAAACTATGCTTGTACGTCTTCCTTTTTTAAGTTTTTACAATATCTTCGTTTTTATAGCCACCTAAAATTACGAATTTTTAGCGTCAAAGTTATGACGAAGAAAAGTATTTGTAACTAGAACTTGAATCTATGCAAACAATTGACACCAAAATCAAACTGAAACGCTAAAATGTAGGTAAATTCACTCATGGCTCTATTGTCTCATATCATACGTGTGGAGAGCAGAGCGACGGCAATAACATTTTTATATACCAGGACGGTCCTCTTAATACTTATTTATGCACTTTATTAATGTGTTATTAGTAGTAAAATATCTTCGTAATTCTGCAGCTCACACGAGTAGGTACCTACCTATAACAGGAATTGTATACGGTTTCCAGTTACCAAGGTCGTCTGATCTAAATTTTTACATACGTGAATAATTTATGTTATTAAAGGTCGAAGCGTGTTCAATGAAAAACAACGATTATTAATTTAGTGCAGTGCGATGCAGTGGGGAATCAATAATGATAATTTGCTACAACCTATTATATGAAAAGGCGGGTAAACACTAAACCGGCTTAACCTAATTATTATGAAATAATGTAGGACATACCGTGCCGCATCGGCCCCGCGCGGTTCTGACCAGGTCCTCGGTCTATCTAGGGCCAGCCTACGCTGTGTCTTCCAGTTCGTGGTCGCCACTCAAGAAACTTAATTCCCCTTCGGTTGTCAGTTCTATAAGCGGTGTGGCCTGCCCACTGCCACTTTAACTTTATAATTCTAAGAGCTATATCAGTCACCTTAGTTCTCTTGCGAATTTTCATTTCGGATCTTAGTAGGTAACCGTAATGATTTGCAACTCAGTATTATCGCGCTTTGATGATTGGAACCTCAGTGTATTACACCAGCGCAGGGCACTCCTTTCAGTATACCTACGTCTAGATCCTTAATCATTTCATTCAAATAGGCAAGTATCTAAGGATTGCCTGAACTGGGTAATCGAAATGAACAAAATATAGTCGGCAGTAGGCCTATCGAGGAGGTTGTTCCTGATATCCCCCACATTTTCGGCCCCGTGGGGGATAACAGGAATTCCTGTTGTCCCCCACTAATATAAGTCATATTCAAAATTATAATATGGTAAAAAAACAATAGATATATAGTTACATTACTATTATGTTATAGTAAAATCACACTTCACACTCTTATATAAAGTTTATTTAAACACCTAGATAGATAGATAGAGATGTATGGTTGACACAATTATTGATATCGGCCGTCAGGCGTGGTGGGTAAAAACCAAGTATGTGTGACGTGACCACCAGAAAAATTTAACATCATCAGGAAGTCGTCTCCGAGATGGAACTGCTCAATGGCTCTCTGAAACTACAAGTCGGATAGGTATCCTGTTTGAACTAAAGTTGTAGAAAACCCTGGGACGCTTCCAGAGAAATAAAAAAAAAATAGGGTTGCCATACAGAAAAGTTTCCATACAAAATTGAAACGCTTATAAATCGGAAACGGTAAGAGGTAGGTTGGAGGTGTTCGACCAAATGTCATAAAGGACGATGGGGGCTTTCCGATGGTGGTCATGAAAATCCAAGATGGCAGATTCAAGATGGCGGCCGTTTTGAAAGTTGGTCCGATCTGCCTGATTTTTTGCATCGGGTGGTTTTTGAGGCCCCTGACTCCTAAAGGAAGAGAGAAGGAAGAGGGAAAAAGATAAGGGAAAAGAATGAATGGATGAAACGGCGAATGAACCTCATTTCACATATATCCATTCATCCTTTTCCTTATCTTTTCCCCCCTCTCTTCTCTCTTTCCCATAGTACAGGATAGGAGTGGCTTTGGACCTAATACTGAAGGTTCGACGTCTGTAACTTTTGAACCACAAAACCGACGACCTTGAAATATTTACGGGACAATATCTAAAGTACCCCCTTTCTGACAAAAAGGAAATTAATGAAATCGGACCACGCGTTAATTACAACTAAATACATATATTTACTTTCATCCCCTCTCCCGAGGGAATCGTGTTGAATTTCGGGATCAAACCATGCCAAGTTTCATTTGAATCGATTCACTAGTTTCGGCGTGATGCTCAGCCAAGATACAGACGTCGGTCATATCTAGACAGACAAAAAAAAATTAAAAAATTACAATTTTGGCAGCAAAGATTAAAGAGCCCTTCAAAAATTTTTTGAAAATATCTTTAGTGTACAGAATTGGATCTGTTACAGTTTTATTATAAGTACAGATACTAACCGTTTTAAACAGTTTTCTTTTTAAAGGCATTTTCAGAGTTGAGAATGTATAGGTACTGTCTAAAATAACTTGTCACGACCACGACCATGTCGGGCCATGCTTAGTATTTAGAGTCCCGTGAGTCTGTCTACCGTGTAGACGCAACGCAACAGGTATTGGATAAAAATATGTATATTACTCAAAGACTTCTATGTTACGTAGTACATTATACCTCTTTGATAGTACTACGTATTGCAATTAATTACAAACTAAATATGGACCTATTCAACTTATTCTTATGGACTTATTCTTGAAAAAATGGTCTGGAAGAAAGGTCAATAATCAATAATCATTTATTTAATAATATACATTACCTACACGTCAGTCAGGGTCAGTTTTAACTAGACATAAAATAATATGAAATATAAATAAAAAAGTATAATAAACGTCAATTAATAAGTTAATAAGCCATAATAAATTTAAAAATTGTAATAAGTAATAACTAATATTATAAAATATATAAATTGATTCAAGATAATTGGTCAATTAGGTACCTTTGAAGTTGCAAGCCTATATTTAACAGTCTTGTACGCTTATCTCAAAAAGTTATTACCAGATTTTGTTCCAATAGTTTTAAAAACCATCAGGCGAGCCGTATGCTGAAGTTTTATTAATGGTTGCACATAACGTTTAAAAAAATCTTGAATTTTGGAAGTAAGAATACTTATAATATGCTTTTTTTATAGCGCAAGTAAAAGGATAAATCTAACAACCCTAATGCCCATCTGCACTAAACTTTGACAGCTCGTGAGTTCGCACTTATCTCTCTAGGACCCCTCCGGTCGGTTTGGTCCACTTCTTAAATTGTCCATTTCTAAAATTGTCATCTTCCTAATTTGTCTTAATCCTAACTCGTCAATTTCCAAAGCCGCTACTTCCAAACTTGTTCACTTCCTGACCCCCCCCCCCCCCCTGCCCTCTCCTCCTTCCTGTCCTCTTCTTATCTCGTCTATTTCCTAAGTAATCCACTTTCTTTCCTAACCTATCTTCATCCTAATTTGACAACTTCCAAAGCCACCACATCCCAAAATGTTCACTTCCTGATTAGCACTCTTCTTATCTCATCCATTTCCTAATTTACCCACTTCTAAAATCCATTCCATCCCTTTCCATAATTCCCCTGGGGGTGTCATTGCAGTATGTACGTCATAGAGTAGCTAGAGGGATAAGTGCGAACTTAGGAGCTGTTAAACTTTAGTGCAGATGGGCATAAATCTCGGTTCCCAGACGCAGAAATAAGTTTTTCGTGTTTAAAATATTTTTAACGAATATCAACCATTATGTCCACAACCTGTAACAATGTCAATGACCGGTTTGCACAGAATAAAAACGTACATAAGTACCAACCGCCATAACACTGCAATATGAACTAACACTCAAGACAAGTTTAGGTACCTACCTACCTATTTTGGTAATAAGTAGAAATGGGTTTTTCACGTAACTTTTTTCTATAAAGTATCTTATTAAATGTTTGTGTTATACTCATATGGGATGACCGGCGCGGGCGATAGGAAAGACGCGACGCAACAAATCGACAATAAGTAGATGAAAATACTCCTCCTAACTACACACACATTTTTTTTATCAACAATAGGCTTTTTTATCAATAATAGGCTATCATTAGACCACGGTCTCACCTGATGGTAAGTGACGACGCGGCCGACGATGGAGCATGCTTGCCTAGAAGATACCGGTTCACTCTAGCCTTAAAAACTCCCAGATTATATTTGCATGGCCCCGTTGAATGGCAATGCTTAGCCTTTGCGCCATTAAAACACAGACCAGACTTATGTACCTACTTATTTGGGGTACATTTTACGAGACTAGCTGTCTATAAAAAATTGCTTCAAAAAAGCAAAGAAACATATGTATAGTTAAATACCTACAAAGTTTCTTTTATATGTTAGTAGAACTTCGACTGTCCTATATTTAAGAAACAGTTATCTACCTACCGCTAGTATAAAGTTTACAGTTAAGAGCTTAACATACGCCAATGACCTTGAGCGTTGGACACAAAGTTATTAATAAGAGCCACCTGGGGCGCCACACTCGCAGGTTTGACAATGAGCTAGAGTTTGTCAAAGATAAAAACAATTTCAGATGAAACTCCGTGAAAAATATATCTACCTATTATATTAATATTATGGTGCCCGGTTTATTACTTATATAATATATCATCTATATTACTTATAATGAAGAAAATGAACGAAATGAAGCTGCAGTCTTCAGTTGATATGTCAGCCTACGGTGAACTCAATAGACGAATCTGGAGTTCCTTGCGACACGACTTGCGTGCTCTTAGTACTTCACGTATTGAGGCCGCAATTGAGCGGAACCAAGGCTCTAAAGTGTTCGCAAAGGATTCGTCTATTGGGCAACACCAAATGACAAAACTGAAGACCGAAAATGGTAGCATCATTTCATCCAAGCCTGAGATTCTGAGAGAGATCGAGAACTTCTATGGACAGTTATACACCTCGACACGTAAGCCCGCTACTAACACAGCTCAGGACATCAGAGCCAAGTTAGTCCGACACTATACCGAAGATATCCCGGACGTCAGCCTGTACGAGATTAGAATGGCCCTCAAACAGCTTAAAAACAACAAGGCACCAGGTGAAGATGGAATTACGACTGAACTTCTGAGAGCGGGTGGTAGACCGGTACTTTTAGTCCTCCAGAAGTTATTTAATTCTGTCATCCTTGAAGGTACAACGCCAGAGGCATGGCACAAGAGCGTGGTGGTGCTCTTCTTCAAAAAAGGCGATAACACCTTATTGAAGAACTATAGGCCCATCTCGCTCTTGAGTCATGTGTATAAGCTGTTTTCGAGAGTCATTACGAATCGTCTCGCACGCAGGTTTGATGAATTCCAGCCTCCCGAACAAGCCGGTTTCCGAAAAGGCTTTAGCACCATAGACCACATCCATACGCTGCGCCAGATTATACAGAAGACCGAAGAGTATAATCGGCCGTTATGCCTAGCGTTTGTGGACTATGAGAAAGCCTTCGATTCAATCGAGACTTGGGCGGTGCTGCAGTCCTTGCAGCGATGCCAAATTGACTATAGGTATATCGAAGTTTTGAAGTGTTTGTACAGTAAGGCCACTATGTCAGTCCGACTACAGGACCAGAGTACGGAACAAATTCCATTGCAAAGAGGCGTGAGACAGGGAGACGTTATTTCTCCGAAACTGTTCACAAACGCATTGGAGGATGTTTTCAAGCTCTTGGAGTGGAAAAGATCTGGCATCAACATAAATGGCGAGTACATCACTAACCTTCGTTTTGCCGATGATATAGTCATAATGGCGGAATCGCTCGAGGACCTTAGCACCATGCTCAACGACCTCAGTAGAGTCTCCCAGCAGGTTGGTCTTAAGATGAATATGGACAAGACAAAAATCATGTCTAATGCTCATGTTCCACCTATACCGGTAATTGTTGGGAACGATACTCTCGAAGTTGTCGACAAGTATGTCTACCTAGGACAGATTGTCCAATTAGGTAGGTCCAACTTCGACAAAGAGGTGGCGCGAAGAATCCAACTCGGCTGGGCAGCGTTCAGGAAGCTTCGTCCTATCTTTTCGTCCAAAATACCGCAGAGCCTGAAAACGAAAGTTTTCAATCAGTGTGTGTTGCCAGTGATGACTTATGGAACTGAGACATGGTCTCTTACTGTTGGCCTCATTAGTAAGCTCAAAGTCGCGCAGCGAGCTATGGAGCGAGCTATGCTCGGTGTTTCCCTGCGAGATAAGCTCCGGAACGAGGAGATCCGCAGGAGAACTAAAGTGACCGATATAGCTCTTAGAGTTAGTAAGTTGAAGTGGCAATGGGCAGGCCACATCGCTCGTAGAACTGACAACCGATGGGGAAGAAAGGTTCTCGAGTGGCGACCACGAACCGGAAGACGCAGCGTGGGCCGGCCCCCCACTCGGTGGACCGACGACCTGGTGAAAGCCGCGGGGAGCCGATGGATGCAGGAGGCGAGCAGCCGCTCAAGGTGGCGTGCTCTGGGGGAGGCCTATGTTCAGCAGTGGACGTCTTCAGGCTGTTAATGATGATGATGATTACTTATAATAAAATTGTAACAGGTCCAAACCTGTACACTGAAGATAATATATTGTTTTTTTTTGTGGGCTCCATTTTGATTGCCCTGATAGCTCAGTTGGTAGTAGCTCTGCCTTCTGAACTATATGTTGTGGGTTCAATTCCCACCTGGGACAAACATTTGTGTGATGAACATCGATGTTTGTTCTGTGCTGCGTGTTGTATTGTATTCTGTGTATGTATTTACAATGAAAAAAAGTATCTAAGTATACATTTTTTCATTTTTGTCAGTCTGTCTGTCCGTGTGTCTGTATCTTGGCTGAGCATTTCGCCGAAACTACTGAGGATTCAAATGAATCTTGGCATGATTTGAGTTCATATTTCGAAGTAGGCTATAGGATATACCTACTTTTAATCCCGAAATTCAGCACGGGTTCCTCGGGAGAGGGGATAAAAGTAAAAATATTAGTTGTAATTCCTCCTCCTATCCTATACTATGGGAAAGAGAGAAGGGAGGGGGAAAGGTGATAGGTGGCGCACCTGCCTCTATTCGGCGTTTCATCCATTCATCCTGTTCCCTTATCTTTTCCCTCTTCCTTAGGAGATAAGGCGTAAAAATAAATAATTAACCCGTGCGAAGCTGGGGTGGTTTAGCTAGTAGCTAATAAACCGGAAGCCCACCTTTGGACCAGCTTCGTTCGCAGGTACAGCAGGTTCGTTCTGGGATAGGTAATCGTGAGTAGCATATAAAATAGGGCATTACCTACCTACCGTGAGTTGATTGATAATGATGACACGTCAACTTGTACAATCAAAATAAACAATCGTCGTTATGTTAGAGACTTTGGTCGGCCTAAAAACTCTGATATCAGCTAGGGATAAATCACTCAACCTACTCTAAACACATAATTTCTAGCACAAGCAGGGCTGTCCAACCAACGGCCCGCTGAAAATTGTACTTTACGAGTTGCTAGTACAAAGTTGTCTGACGTACCTACTTAGTACAAAATTGTTAAAAATATATTGGACTACAAATAGAACTAGCGACGTATTTATCTCGTCAATCTCTTGCTGATTTTGCTAATATTTACAATGAAAAATTGCGCTTGTGTTTGATACATAAAAAAATATTATTTTGAGGGCTTGCATAAAATAAAATTAAGCAAGATGTTTTTAAAATATATTATAAAAAATACAATCAAACGTAACACTTTTTAAACTTTTGTGACTTTTACTCATATTATATATTAGGTTGGGGAAAAGGTCTTTTCGCATCATAATAAGTATGAACTTGTAATAAAATCTCTTTGGCTATACTATTTGTATCTGGCTGGTTTTGGTATCATTAAAAGTTTAAATTTTAAAGAAGATAATTCCATAGATTAATTTGTAAAGGAAAAATTTGAATCACGAGCGGGACTAATTCCATATTCAAATTAGGAAAATGTGTGATTTTTATTTGTTTTTCGTAGTGTGAAGATGAGTGAATCTAATGAAGAAACTCGATACATGAGTTTTGGCGGGAACGCGGAAAAGTTCACGTCGGTGCATTGTATTATTTTACAAAACTTATGCTTTTTCCAGTGTTAATGTTTAAAATTGGTGGTGTTTTACGCATTAAGTGCTGAATTACGAGCATGAGTGTGGGCAAGTGATATAATGTAGTGAAACGTGGTTTTTCGTGTTGCTTCCAAAATTCCATAGAAGCTTCTAGTAAAGTTGCCACCACTTTACTAGGGCATGACTTAGACTGAACTATGATTACCTGACTTAGACTGGACTATGACTAAGACTTGACTTTACGTGAAATATTCCATAACTCGATGAAAAATACAATACTTGACACTGGCTAAATACACTATGTGTGGAGCCAAAATATATATAAAAAAAAAACTCGATACATTTTAAAATTTTACTACAAAAAAAGTGAAAATGCAACGCAAGCCGCGAAAAAAATTTGCGATGTTTATGGACTTAGTGCAGTATCTGTGAGAGTAGCACAAATTTGGTTTGAGCGTTTTCATTCCGGAAATTTTGATGTCAACGATGCACCTCGCTCTGGTCGCCCTATTACGGATAAAATGGATGCCATTTTTGTAAAAGTGGAGCAAGATCGGCATATCAGTAGTTACGACGTAGCTGAAGAACTGGGAATTGACCACAAAACAGTTTTGGCGCATTTGAAAAAAACTGGGTACACAAAAAGCTCGATATTTGGGTACCTCACGAGCTCACTGAAAGAAACCTAATGACCCGTGTACTCATTTGTGATTCTTTATTACGACGTAATGAAACCGAACCATTTTTGAAGAAGCTGATAAGTGGTGATGAAAAATCGATCACGTACGATAAGAACGTGCGAAAAAGGTCGTGGTCAAAGGCCGGTCAGGCTTCACAGACTGTGGCGAAACCCGGGTTAACTCGCAACAAGGTGATGCTGTGTGTATGGTGGGATTGGAAGGGCATTATTCATTATGAGCTGTTACCACCAGGCAGGACTATCGATTTTGAACTCTACTGCGAACAACTGATGAGATTAAAGCAAGAAGTTGAGAGAAAGCGACCGGAATTAATCAACAGATGGGGTGTGGTTTTTCATCATGATAACGCTAGACCTCACACATCTTTAGCCACTCAGCAAAAATTAAGAGAGTTTGGCTGGGAGGTGATAATGCATCCGCCGTATAGTCCTGACCTTGCACCTTCAGATTTCCACCTGTTTCGGTCTCTTCAGAATTCTTTAGGCAGTGTCAGGTTAACATCACGAGAGGACTGCCAAAACTACTTGTTGCGGTTTTTTGATCAGAAGCCCCAAAATTTCTATAGCAATGGGATCATGTCCCTACCTACAAGATGGCAAAAAGTTATCGAACAAAATGGTACCTACATACTTTAGTTAAATGTCAATAAACTATATTAAAAAATGTTTTGAATTTTCTTAAAAAATGCGAAGAAACTTTTTCCCCTAGTTTAAACTTCTTGTGCGCGAAGCATCGAGCAACTGTCGCCTAACGAAGCAACTAAAAGCAAGATTGGCGAGTTGAAGCAAAGACTTTCGCTCACTTTGTTCGCTCGATCAATTAATTTACTCAGTGAAATTCGTCAAAATCTAAGCATCCAAATCTATCATCTGATTTGGATTCTGTTGTTCATGTATAAACTGGGATCATGAAGGTTGGATTTTGTCTTGTGGCTGTGGCTCGTTTACTTTTATTGGTTTTTTATTTTCTTTGTCCTTTATTCTGTTCCTAGTTTTCATTTGTTTTTTGAGCATCGCTTCTGTTATATATTGCGGTTCTCTTATTGGTAGATTTCTCGGATGCCGAGGATCTATGATTTCTGGCAAAACACAGTCTTCATAAAAGGCTATCAATTTAAGTTTCATTATTTTTTCAAAAAAGTCGTCGTCTCTATATATTACTTCTGTTTTGAGGGGCTTGTTTTCGTCGAACCAAACGGCAAACAAACAAATGTTTTTTCTCGTGACATGTAATTGCCCTTGGATCTGATAATACCATGCGTGGCTTTTATTGATAGTTAACTGCCCATTCCGGTCAGTGGTCCAAAAGTTTACTTTTTTTTCTTTTATTGCCCTTTCGATTCCCATTTTGTGGGCAGTAATAGGGCATTTAATTTCTACAATGGCTTCGTCACCGATTATTCCATCTGGAGATGCTCCAAGGTATGGAATATCTCTATCAAGAAAAAGACCACAAGGACTTATTTTAATATTTTCTTGGGCTTCTAGCTGTTGAATAGCTATCTTTTCCTTTTCCCGTCCGTGTTTTATTGACTGAACATTATCCAAATCTTTCGCTTTGTATAACAAATCTTTAACGATGTTACTGCAACTTGTGTCATTTCTCTTTTTTATAATTCGTCCGAAATTAGAAGCTGTCAGTAATGATCTTCTTAACTCCAGCCATTCACTGGAGCTGCTTTGAAGAATTGTTCGTTTTTCTATTTCTTGTCTGTCCATGTCATCTTTCTTTAAATTTTCCAAAAAGTTATTTTTTAATTTTACCAGATCTTGTTCTGGGACGTCTGGTTTCAGGCTGTTCTCACCGTAGTGTTTGTCACCGGAGATGGCTTTAGTAGTGAACTGTAGGCGCTTTATTTTGTAATTATATTTTTTCAGTAGAATTAATCGTTTTAATCTCCTTTCTTCAAAGGTTTTTATGCTTCCTTTTGGGCTTTTTCCTGTAATGCGTTTGATTACATTTGAGAGTCCTTTTTTTGTATTAAATGACACTGCTGCTGCAGCACATCGTGTGTTATATCCCCTTCGCAGGGAAAAAATTATCCGTTTTCCACCTACCATTTTGGCAACAACACTATGAAAAACTTCCACAATGTTGCTGTCAACATTGTGGATCAGACTACGGGCATGGCTTGCGAAATTACTCATAATCAGCGATATACGCTGCCAAAGAGAACTCATGAAGAAATCGTTTGGGATTTCATCTTTGGATAAAATCTTCGAGTCTTGCGTCTTTAAGTCACAAAAATATGATTTGCATTTGGTATGATTACCAAATGCATGGTTATGCATCTGTAAAATGTCTTCAAATAAAGGTGTGATGTGAGCATTGGCGTCTTCCTGTTGAGAGTAGTGTGTAATTGCTTTTACAATGTTAAATCGTACTGAAAGAATTCTTTTTTTTGTCAATAATTTTCTATGTTTTTGTAAATGTTTAGTGTCTGTCTGCATGTTTTGCAATTTATTGCATAAGTTACGCAATAAATGGTTTCTACATTCAATTTTTTCTACAGTTACATTTTCATATGGACGAGCTTCTAATATTTTGTGGTATGTGCTAGAATCGCCATCTGATATTAGCCTCGCGTATATTACTCCATGCCTTTCTAGAGATAGCTTGAAGCCTTCTACTAGGATCTCTGATTCCATGGAAGTGGACGATTCGACATAATTTTTAAAACATAGGTGCGATTTGGCGGTGATATTTTTCCTTTGAGCTTGCACACATATACTGCAGTATTTATTTTTTACACCAAGGTGTAAAATTTTTCTTGTTTTTTTTCCAATTATCGCCGCTGCGCCAGAAAGTGCAGAGTAGTTTTTTTTGTAGGAACGCTTACTCCAACAACCATCTACAATCACATCAATGAGGGGCACACCATCTTTTGTTACTTTTCCTTCAGCAATCGCCAAGGCCTTTTCTTCTTTGCCTGCTTCGGTCATGGCATCGTATGCATCAGCTTCCCAATTATTTGCGACGATTTCTTGCCGTTTCCTGAACAAAGCACTTGTTATTAACGGAAGGTTGAGCGCTGAGGACAGCTCTTGCAGTTGTGAATGGCCAGCACCCATTGCAATTGTACCCGCCACAGCGGCATGATTAATTTCACTGGTCTGTTGGTTGCATTCGTCGTCACTATTGATGTAAAACTTTTCGTTACACATTCTACATAAAAAGGTGAATTTGGAATTTATTTACAAGTTTTATTCGAATTGGGTACTAATTTATAATGACTTTTTTGTTTTATTAAAAAACGTAAACATTTTGTTATAACTCACCTTCTTGGTTCAGTACTCGCATTTGTAGTTAGCTGAATACTTTGAACATTTTGATGCTCTTGGTTCCTAAAAAGTAAAAGTATTAATTACATAAATTTTTATAAGAAGTTACTCCACCTTTAATAATACTTTAATGTTAATCAGCTTGTCTCTTTGTTGTATGTTGATTTGCTATCAATGTATTACCAGGTGAACCGAAATTGGTCGATTGTGCCAATGTGTGCTCTTCTTGTGCTAGTACTCGCCCAAAATAATGACACATCTATTATTTCACTATCTTTTTCCTCTCGGGCAATGTGTACTTTATTTGTACTCGCTCCCACGCTTCGTAAGTCTTTTGAGAGTAACGAAAAAAATATTGGTCTGTGGTTAAAAGCAATATGTAATGCGGGCCGTTGTTTGGCCAGCTCTGATATGAAAATTTAGAAACGAAATATAGGTACAATAATGGCGGAATTAAATAAATATTATGTACTAGTGTTGCAACTGAAAATCGGTGGGGAAGAAAGGTTCTCGAGTGGCGACCACGAACCGGAAGACGCAGCGTAGGCCGGCCCCCCTACTAGGTGGACGACTACCAGCACGTAACTTTTTTTGACATGGACTTCGCCAGCCATCCTGCACGCGCCTATCTACAAGTCCGTGAGGTGGAGCAAGAGGGTACACGATCACCACCTCCACCAGACTTACGCGATAAGGCCACTGGTCAGAACTGTGGGAAGCCGATGGATGCAGGAGGTAAGCAGCCGCTCAAAGTGGCGCTCTATGGGGGGCTTATGTTCAGCCGTGGACGTCTTCAGGCTGATGATGATGATGATGATGGTGATGATGATGATGAGGTTAGTCTAAGGTTACATAGTCCAGCCGACACGACAAATACAAAACCGATAAATAAGAAATTAATAATTGTAAATATGATTAGGTACGACTAAGTATATTATGTCTTGTGATGTAGGTACTAATAATAATAGGTAGCTAGGTAAGACTTACCACTTGACCAGTTGGCGTCCAATATTTCTTTTACGCCTAGCTGCTTTCCTGATACCCCCCATCTTCGAATCAGATTTTTGATGACACTGATGCACAGATACACGACACACGCGATATACGACACGATACACTACTACGATACACTACTTAGTCAAGACACGGGTAATCGTTCACTGCCGATGTAAAACACCAAGTTCGAGGCAAAAGTCAAACTATGGGTGCGTTCCAGTTTGACCCATCGCCCTATTAAGTGGCGTAATTCAGTAGCGTTTTTAATGTTTACTTAGGCTGAAACGTGGAAAAAATTTTGAGACGTTTGTGAACGAAAATTTAAGGCCCCCCATTCAGGTTCAATTTTATTGATCAATAAAATTGACGAGACCACTTAAGTCAATGTTTTCTCCATACTGTAAACCGAAAAACATTGACCAATACTAACCCTAAAAGATCAATAAAATTGATCAATCCCAAAGATTGATCAATAAAATGTAACGTGTATGGGGGGCCTAACGCTAATTTAGTTCGACTGGAACCCTACCCTGCCAAAAGAGTTTAAAATACCTATACTGACCTTCTGTGTATACGATCTATTATTGTTCCAAATACTTTTACTGACATTAAAGTCACTAAGAACTAATCAAATGGCTCTAAAACTGACTTTTTCGTATAGTCGATACCTATTTATTGGCTGTTTAATTGATAATTTTCTTACAAATAAGAAAAACATTTAAAATATTTTATATAAAACAGCAGCGCGTCCACCCGTTGGCACATGCCGGGGCAGACTAACTCACGCGCCGCCAAGGGCCTCGCCCTTGGCTCGCCGCAAAATAACGCAAAATATTACTAAACAGACTTAATTTTGGCTCTAAAAATAAAATGTTCAATTGAGCTTGTATATTTTTAAATTTCCTATCCGAGGGTGTAAAAATATTTAATGACGCAATCTTCCTTTACGCGGCATTGTACACTGTGTGACTGGAAAGGCGTTCTTAAAGTATTTTTTTTATTCATAATGTACCTAGTAATCGAATATTTTGTTCAATTGATAAGTACAGGTGCAGAATGATCTTATTGGTGATATTTTTTTCATGTCTGTAGAATTCATAGGTTCTTCAGTATGATTAGTTAAAAAGACGCGTTTGGCCTATGTTAAAGGCTTAAGCTAAAATATGTAAATCATTCAATAAAATACTTAATTATAAACAATTTGCCTACTTTAGCTTTGAGGTTATTCAAAAATACCTGTTATCTATAGGTACATACAATAAAACTGTAATTGGGCTAAATCTGTACATTGAATATTTTGATTGCATTAGACTATATGGAAATAGAAACAATTTTTTATTTAATTTTTTGTCTGTCTGTTTGTCTGTCTGTCTGCCCCTTTGAACACGCATCACGCTGGAACTACTGAACGGATTTCGCTGAAATTTGGTGTGGTTACTTATAGCTAATTTATCGGAATAACATTTAGGAAACATTTTGTTTTCTAAAACGACCAAGTGCGGGTTGCCAAGAAACATGTCTGTAATTATTATGCTAGATTTTTTTGTTTGTATCATTTTTTATTTATTTATATTCATCCTATTGAAGAGAAGATGGAAGGGAAAGGGAAAAAGATAGGGGAAAAGGATGAATGAATGAATGGGCCGGCGAAGGAAGGCAGGCTTCGCCTGCCTCCCTTCTATTGCCTTTTCGCTTCCCTCTTCCCTCTTCTTACCCATGGGGTTAAGGCGTAAAACTAATTAACCCGTGCGAAACCGGGGCGGGCCAACTAGTATTATAAAAATATACGTACTAATTACAATTTCATAAAGTAATTGGCACAGTAACATACAAAGATCATTTGGATTGGACACAGTTGACAGAATTGACAACATTTTCATTGAGCCCCAGTTTAAAAAATAACAGGCACGTATTTTTTCTATTTTGGTTTTCATGCATTTAGTTAAGTTATAGACATTTATAGTTTTGGGTAAAGTGAGACTAAATTATGATTTTAGTTTTAAGCCAGAAAGAAAAATATAAAACCCCGGGAGAAGTCTCTTTAAAAAATATCAAACTGACATTGCACAAGTTTAGGCTTCACACTACACGTCGAGATCATAAATCTTTGCTTACTTTGTTTTTTTTTTTAAATAATAGCTTGAGAATTACTGAATATAAACTTACCTACTTCGGTACCTAAGAATACCTACCTTGCAAATAAATATTGTCAATTTGCATTTAGGTAACTAGGTAGGTATGTATTAAGTTTGATTAACTTGATAAAGTGAGTATTCTGTCCCACAAAGGTGGTTCACAATCCACATTCATCCATCCATTTGACGACAACAGAAGACGACACACTACATCGGCAAACGCTAAAACCCGTATGGCTCGGTACAGGTAGTCGGCACCAACAGGCTAAAACCTGGTTCTTTATATCTGAGCGCATAGGATAACATAGAAGTAATATACCCCTGTACCGATCGGTACCGACCAGCTCTGATTTGTCTGTACCGGAAACCTGTTTCTTTATGTAAGCACCCAATGCAGCAGACAGCTCCATCTAGGCTATCACAAAACATTTTTAAGTGTCATGCCGCCATATCCATGTCTGTTAATAAGATATTCCCTCACACATAAGAAATTGTACCAACATTGTTTCCTATCTATAAACTAACTGATATAAACAGAAACTTAATAATAGAATTTCTCTAACATTTTCCCTGTAAAACTACTACAACTAACAAATGCTTCGTAATGTTTCAGGACTAACGGCACCCTACTCAGAATACGATTTCATCATAGTCGGTGCGGGGTCGGCAGGATGCGTCTTGGCTTCAAGACTGACGGAGGACAAAGGAACAACTGTGTTAGTGCTGGAGGCGGGGAAGCCAGAGATGTTACTTACTGATGTCCCGGCAATGGCGCCATACTTCCAGTCTACAGAATATTCGTGGCCGTATTACATGGAGCCGCAGCAGGGAGTGTGTGCTGGTAAGCTAATCTCTTTTGGAATGCGTTTATCAATTATCAGAACTAGTAAAGCACCCAGTATAACCATTCTGGTAGACGGACTCATATGAATACGTACATACAATACAATTACTAAGCTAAAAGCGTAATAATGCAAAAAAAAAACACCCAAAAACCGTACAGCGGATGAAACCACGGAGCTTCTTTTGTAATATTATATCGTCATAACACCACTTAGACACTAGAGGCCTCCCACGGCTTACCCGTAATCCATTTTCCCATGGGAAATCTTCATTTTCCGGAATAAAAAGTACCCTTTGGTGTTGATGTCGAATGTCGATACATTGATAGTGTCAGCAATCTAAAAGTTGTTTGAAGTTTTAGCCGTTTCGGCGTGAAAGCCACGCAAACAAACCGACATCGTTTCACTTTTATATCTAGTATTAGGATAAAGGCAGCCGGGTCATTGAAGCTACGCTCTATACTAACAAGCGATAGTAATTCCTAGACCTGGACCATAGATTATCGAATAACTCTATTAGTATTATAGGCATGAACAATGGTCGGTGCTACTGGCCGCGAGGCAAGGCTGTGGGTGGAACCAGTGTCATCAACTACATGATCTACACTAGGGGCCGACCTCAGGACTGGGACAGAATCGCTTACGATGGTAACTATGGATGGTAAGGATACTTATTCAAACTAACTATTCATCATTCAGTACCTACTTTATTTTTCATTTTATATAGACCTACTTAGACTGTGGTGTGGTGTGGTCAAAATAGACAAGACTTTAATTCATCTTCAACAGCCTGAAGACGTCCACTGCTAAACCTCCCCCCACAGCTGCTCGTCTCCTGCATCCATCGGCTTGCCTCGGTTTTCACCAGGTCGTCGGTCCACCTAGTGGGGGGCCGGCCTACTCTGCGTCTTCCGGTTTGTGTTCGCCACTCGAGAACCTTTCTTCCCTATCGGTTATCAGTTCTACGAGCGATGTGGCCTGCCCATTGCCATTTCAACTTGCTAATTCTAAGAGCTATATCGGTCACTTTAGTTCTCCTGCGGATCTCCTTATTGCGGTTCTTATCTCGCAGGGAAACACCGAGCATAGCGCTCTCCATAGCTCGTTGTGCGACTTACGGACTTACGTTTAATTAACTAAGTATAATAATGAGAAATAGTGAGAATATATACTGCAGATGGGTGGGGATGTTCAATGTCAACTTGCCGGAAATGACCAATTAAAGCCCATTCATCGATTACGATTGGTTAGACGGTAGCCCTGCTGGTCAGAACCACGGGGAGCCGATATTGTTGCCGGAGGCAAGCAGCCGATGGGGGAGGCCTATGTTCAGCAGTGGACGTATTCAGGCTGATGACATGATGTTGAAAGAATGTTCTCAAATCACGTCATTATCTGGAGTTGCTTTCTTTCACGGCTAGCCCACTGTAAGCTTCAAACCTACGCACGTCCTGCAGATCATTGAGTGGATGAGTTTTATATAAGTACCTAAGTAGGTTTTATAATATATATTTTTGGATTTCAGGTCCTACAATGAAATTTTGCAGTACTTTAAAAAATCAGAAAGAGCTTCACTGAAAGGTTTTGAAAAGAACCCCTACAGAAACACTGAAGGAGAAGTACCCGTTGAATTTCCACCCAGAAGGTAAGATGAATTTGAATTTAAAAAAAAACAACGTATAGCTAAGTAGTAAGTACCTACCACCTATAATGTAGTCTAGTGAAGTGTAGACATTTAGTGACTGCTAAGACAAACACAATAATGAGGGAACGAATGTATGTATGTATGTAACTGTATGTAAAAATAATATCATTAGTAACCATTACTTACACGATGTAGATGTAGGTACATAGCATAGTCAGATATACTTGGTTCAAAATAACCTTAGCTATAAAGGCAACGATGAACGAACCCCATCAAATCAAATGATCATTAAACCTATTGAAATATGTAAGCACCAGTGTTAATTGAATAATCATCATTTCTTGCGAAATAAAAAGGAACTATGCCTGTCTGCATTATGATGTATTTACAAACAAAAACGTATCTAAGTATATTATCAGTTATCTATTGGTTCCCATAGTACAAGCTTTGTTTAGTTTGGGTATGGTTTGGGGCTAGATGGCGCTGTGTGAAATGTTCATACATATTTATATTTAAGAGCTGTCAAACTTTAGATTAGACGGGCATGGGATACCTTTAAGTACATTGAAAGAAACAATCGGAGAACCTAATAAGGTACTTATTATAAAATGAATTAAAAATATGAAAGATTTATATTTTTAATAGAGCCTATAAATAAAAGCATGATACAAACATAAGTTAACAAAAGTTGTTTTGTATTTTCCAGAACAAAGCTCCTTAACGCATTCCTCGAGGCCGGCACTCTTCTTGGACATCCCACGGTGGACTACAACGATCCACATCAATTAGGATTCGGGATCGTACAAGCAACTCTCAGCAAAGGTCACAGACAAAGTGCTGCTAAATCATTTCTTCACAAGAAGAAGAAACGACAGAATCTACACATACTGCCAGAAACCCGAGTGACTAAAATACTAATCGACCCTCATTTAAAAACAGCTTACGGAGTAGAATATGTTCGTAATAAAATCAAATATACAGCCATAGCACGAAAAGAAGTTATACTCTCAGCGGGGCCGATAGCTTCACCACAACTGCTTATGCTGTCGGGTATTGGACCACAGCAACACCTCAATGCTTTGGGGATACCGGTTATTATGGACCTCCCCGTCGGTCAACGTCTCTATGACCATATCAGTTTCCCCGGTATTATTTATAAACTCAACGTTACTGGAATAAGTTTCACTGAAACCAGGATAATGTCAATACCCTCCATGATTAGCTGGTTACAATATGGAGACAACTTTATATCGTCTATAGGAGGAGTCGAAGGTATAGGATACATTAAGACACCTGTGTTTGACGACCCTGAACCGGTACCAGATATAGAACTCATTGACCTAGGAGGCTCTATTATATCTGACGCTGGCCCTGGTGGCAGTCAATCTGTACGAAAAGGGATGAGAGTAACAGACGAAACATTTTACACAATGTTTGGTCCATTTTTGGAGCGTGATGTTGACACTTGGAGCGCAATCCCTATGCTATTGCATCCGAAGTCATTTGGACGTCTAGAGTTAAAGGATAGAAATCCATTCAGCAATCCAATTATGATCGGCAACTATCTGACGGATCATAGAGATGTGGCCACTTTCATAGCATCTATACGTCACATACAAAAGATGGCAGCGACAGAACCGTTCCAAAAGTACGGGGCCACAATAATGAGGATCAGTTATCCGCAATGTAAAGATTATCCATTTGATTCTGATGAATATTGGGAGTGTGCGTTGCGAACGCTGACTGCTACTTTGCATCATCAGATCGCAACATCACGTATGGGCCCACCCGGTGACCCGCAAGCTGTGGTCGACCCTGAACTTCGAGTGTATGGGGTAAAAAATTTGCGCGTAGCTGACTCCAGCATAATCCCGCGAACTATATCGGCGCATACGCACGCGCCCGCTATGGCGATCGGAGAAAAAGCAGCAGATATGATCAAAACGACATGGAATATAGGACACGATGCTAGATACTATTAGTTTTAAGACAAGAAATATTTCTACGTAAATACAACAAAGCCAATGATATAATCGCCTGTAATACCTACTTAATTGCGCATTATGAAATCACGATGTACCTATGTAGTAGGTAGGTAATTAGGTATACGTCCAGTCGTTTCAGTAGGAAAGTACGACATTGTGAGTACTAGCAGAGTACCACCATAAATCGTAATTTAGTACTTCGCTTCGGTAGTTATGGTATTCTGGTACCTACAGTGTAGGTAAAACTCAACTGGCGGCTGTGCTGTGCGCTGCAGGCTGCAGGCCCAAAATATTTTGATATAAAAAAAAATGTTAAAATAAACAAAAAAAATGTAGTTTTCTTTATTATACTTAAATAATCAGTATCTAAGTTTTCTATCCCCTAATGAGATGAACGGGTAAAAAGTTATTTGTATGATTAACTTACATTTCGTACTGTTATAGCTTTGAAACTTGGCACATTCAAACAAGTATAAAATAAATGAAATGCTACAATATAGTTTTTTTTTTAAATTCAACCCATAAATGGGTGAAATAAGTAGTTAATTTGAGTCAAATAAAAAAAATATGATCGAAAGTATTCCATCGGATAGTTCATTCAAAGTAAAAAATGGCATTTACAATGTTTTTTGCCAAGGATGACATCACACATCAGCCGGAAGACGTCCACTACTGAACACAGGAATCCATAAAACGTCACTTTGGACGCTTATCATAGGGGGAGATTTGCCATAATCACCACGCTTAGCAGGCGGCTTGGTGGGAATTGCAGAAGGTTTTAATGTACCGAGGAGAATGCTGCTGCCCATTTCCTGGATATTCCTTTTGCCTGCTTTTACGGCACCCGCGGGAAGAGATAGTGGTGGCCCTATTCGCAAAGCGGGACCACAAGGGTAAGGATGACATAAGAAGGGATGACACTTTGTATGCACACTTAGTCCTTTGTTTTTTAATTTATAATTATTAAAATTGGTATTTTTATATCAATCACAACATCCAAAAACGGTAAAATAATATTTTTGCCAGGGTTTATTTGAAGGGGTGAAAATGGGGAAGAAGGTTTGCTAAACCAGTTGTTATTAGATACCATCATGTTACAATAAAAATAACATTTTCAAATGATTAAGGGGTTGAAATAGTTTTTTTTTTGGAAACTGTTAAGATTATCACGGGCATTTGAACATTTTTTTCCTGTTAGTGTCAAAGTATACATTAAATAAAGTCAGTACCATAGCTATAAAAAACTTATTTTCTCTCTACCTCTTACTACAATGTCACCATGAGAGGTCACTGTGCATGAGGCCACTTTAAAAAGATTAAAAATATGAATAAGTAACCTCTTTATTTATGACGCTTTTTACACGGTTCTCCTAATAGGAAAAAAAAACAAACGGAAAAAATAAACGGTTTCTGAGGGATAGACCACGCGGGCAAAGCCGCGCGGGTACAAGCTAGTCCATAATAAGAACATTAGGTACTCTCATCTACGCGGGTGATGCCGCGGGCGGCAACAATTATTATCTTAATTAGGTATACCATGAGAAATATTACTTATTTTGGTAATTTTAAAATCGGCGTATACACGCCGCCGAAGCCAAAAGATACTAACATACCCTTCGCGACGACGCGGCGACGCTACGACTCCATAAATATAATCATAGGAGGCTGATTAAGTAGTTTTTTATTGTTAGGTACTTGGTAAAGTTATGGTGTTGTGTTGAATTAAATACATCGTATTGTAGCATTAAATTTACTAAAACTTACTAAAATAAACACACTAATAAAGCATTAACAACATAAATTTTGTATATTTATTTCCATACTTAGTCTAAAAAAGTCGTAACTAAAAACAGACAGCTTATTTTAAATAAAAGAAAGTTTTCAATAAGTGACCTATCTGTTTTGATTATTCAAAACAGGTATTTAGAATGTAAACAGGTTAAAAGTTTCAACGTGTCATTAAAGTACTTGAAATTATCTACAAAAGCATATAAAAATAAATATGCTGGACTTGCGAGGAACGAAAATATCTGAAAATTAGAAATGTCAAAACCTTAAAACGCGTTTTCTGAACAATGGACAAAAATGCGATAGGACCTTTAGTCATACGAGCGACGATATAACATCACAGTTATATTATTACCCTACCAATAAAAATTACTACTTACAAATTAACACCTACCCAATTTTACTGGCCTTTTAGCTCAGTTGGTAATAGCTCTGCCTTCTGAACTAAGGTTGTCGGTTCGATTCCCATCCAGGACAAACATGTGTGATAAACGTCGATATTTATTCTGAATCTGGGTGTTAGGTATTCTATGTACATAGTGACATACAATTTTTATTTGTATTTACAAACAAAACAGTATCAGCATAGCTTCTGCTATGGGAACATACTTTAAATATGTTCCCATAGTAAAAGCTATGCTTAGTTTGGAGCTAGATGGCGCTGTGTGAAATGTCCACACATATTTATTTATTATTAATTATATAGTTGAGTTTTGGCAGGAACGCGGAAAAGTTCACGCCGCTGCATTGTATTACTTTTCCTGTGTTAATGCTTCCAAAATTCCATAGAAGCTGCTAGTAAAGTTGCCATGACTTTGACGGGACTATGACTAGAATATTTGACCCAGACTGTGACTAAGACTTTACTTTACGTGAAATATTCTATAACATGATGAAAGTTACAATATTTGACACAGGCTAAATACACTATGTGTGGAGCCAAAATATAAAGAAAAGAATTACATAGTTCAGTCATTTCAGTTTGTATACTTCCGGAGCTTCAGTTGGCAACATGTTGACACGCTATTGAGATTTTGTTCCTCCTTGTATTAATAATTACTCCGAGCGAGGTCTAGTTAGTGTGTCGAGATCGTGACTCGTGACATTTACCTACTAAGTACTAGACTTATGCCCGCCGCTCAAAGTGGCGCTCTCTGTGCCTCAGTGGACGTCTTCAGGCTGTTCATGATAATGATGATGAGACTTATGCCCATCTCACTAAACTATGACAGCTCTAAGTTGGCATTTCTCCCTGGTTAAATGCGATTAGCTTTCAAAATTTAGTGCAGACAGACATTATAGAGTAGGCATGGATCAAATCACAAGGAGCAGGTGAAAAATCATATGATTTTATTTCTCATAAATCACTCTGCTACTCTTTGTCAGACACTCTGCTACAAATCACAGTGTGGTAATCACACTTAATTGAATCATCATCATCATCATCATTAACAGCCTGAAGACGTCCACTGCTGAACATAGGCCTCGCCCAGAGCACTTAATTGAATCGTGGCTTCGGATTTCATAATACGAGAGTAGCATAAGCGGTGAATATCAAAACATATAATCTTATCTATGCTTCAGTAAACAAACTGAGACCTAAAGCACAAAATACTACAGAAGTCAATCACATGTATGTACTTCACTTTTTATACCTACGCTCGGCGCTCACGCTAGGGATGACGGCGGCTGCGCGGGCGGCCGGCTCGCCGCTCCGAGCAGTAGGTACCTACTTATCATAACTACATATAATGCGGAAGATGACCGTATTTCTTTATCATCCATACGTAAATACAAACATACATACATAGACTGCTAAAACCATAACCCTTCCATTAATTTCGAAATATTTTTTTCGCAGTTATTAATATAATTAGATAAACTTTTTTGATGGCTAAATAATGCGGTTATGTTACATTTACATCTTTCTCATTAGATTATTGAAAACAAGCAAAGCCTACCTACTTACCTTTCTGAAACAACTGGTAGCTTAAAAAACGACATTTAGCCGTTTAATGTTGAATTTAAAAAACCGTCCACTGTTACAGTTATAATAACTATTTTTAGTTGCTCCATTTTTTTACAAGAATGTTCACAGACGCGTGTCTCAAGCGGGTGGCGCTCGCGCTCGCACTACTCCGACCGACTCCGAGACATCGTGTCAGTGAGTGGTGTCTATGTGTGCGTTGCTCGAGCGCACTTACTATGTTGATTGTGTTCTGTTAGTATTTTGTGCCTAAAGAGTATAATTTTATTAACATTGTGGTGAAAAATAAATTGACCAGCCATTCTTATACCAGAATGGCTGTTTCCCTTCGTTTAACATGAAGGGATAGAAGATTTTCTAGAAGTTTGTATTACCAATAATTGCTACTTATTTGCTACTTTCACGAATTAAAGTTTCAGCTTTGTATTTACATTGTTGACTAAAAACATTTATATATAAGTAGATAATAATTAAATGTTGAACGCCCCCCCGTAATAATCATACGTTATGACTGTGTAGTGTTAAGGCGAGACTGGCCCAAAAACGCCCTTGTTTGAATCGTCTTTTCTCTGAGATAAACCACACTTTTAGATATGAAAAAAATATATGTTATTCTTAAGGATGTCTTCAAGTTAAATGATCATACTTATACATAAAAGGAATAACTTCACTCGATCGAAAAAAAATCCAAAGTTACCTCTATCTTAGATTTTTTGAAATGACTTTTCGACTTGTTTTAAACGAATCGTATTATTTAAATATATTTTAATGAATCATGTATTGATCAAAAAATTTAAATGATCAATAAAAATGTTAAAAAGTTAATACGGTAATTTTATATGAATATTATATCTTGAATTCATGGCATCCGAGCTCATTTTCGGGGCCGCCAGTCCGCTCGCAGAGCCCGTCGACGCCGGACGTGTGCCAAATTTTTGCGCTCCACGACGCGAAGCTACACTGGCCGTGAATTTTAATAAAATGGGTAACAAATATAATAAAAGAAAAAAAACTGCTCAAGACCTTTTACCTATTTTTGTTTTTTATTGTTTTATTTTCATGATGTATGTTAGGAATGTAATGTTGTGTGATGTCCTGAATAAATGTATTTTCTTTCTTTCTTTCTTTCTAAGTTATGCATTAGGAAAATCGGTAGTTACCATGTAATTTACCTATGCTTTCTAATTATCATTATGCTCACCGTCATGGACAGTTTCTTGCCCTACGCCTCAATACACACGCCTTACTCAATCATACAATCCACACTTGTGTTATTTTTTTGTGCACAAATTCATGTCACGAATCGAACCCATCTCCTCCGGGTTATGAGCCGACCTGCTAAACCCCCACATCACAGAGGCTGTGAATAATCATCATACTCATTTATTTATCTCATACACAAGCAGTTATGTTTGCTTCATAGTATACATTGCGTATACATGGTGTCAAGCAGCACACCGCGGGGAGCCAATGGATGCAGGAGGCGAGCAGCCGCTCAAAGTGGTGCTCTTTGGGGAGGCCTATGTTCAGCAGTGGACGTCTTCAGGCTGATGATGTTGATACTTATGATGATGATGATGATGCTGCTGCTGCTGCTGCTGATGATGATGATGATGATGATGATGATACATGGTGCTAGATAATACGTAACTGGCATGCGCAAGTACGGGCAGGTATGAATCAGTGTTACCAGTTGAGCGGCTGGTGTGAGAAAAAGTGGGCAGGTGTGGGCAATTATGGAAACGTGTTAGCAGGCAGGGGCTAGCAGGCAGCTTGTGTGAGCAAATGTCGATAGGCGTGGGCAAGTGTGCAAAACCTATGGGCAGGTGAGCGGGTGGTGTGGCAAAAAATAGGCGGGTTGGGTAAGTGAAAGAAAGCTATGGGGTAGGGGCTTGATCCCATCCTCCCCGGCGGCGCTGCCCCGTTACCGGGGTCGATGGGAAAAAAGGGAAAAAAGTGCCATCCTCCCCCGGAGCCTCAACAACGGCGCTCATGGGGGCCGATGGAACATAAAAATTGTCATCTGCCCCGTTATAGTCGGATCAATGAATTCATCTCGGTGACAGCGGCGCAGATGGGAATAATAGTCTCATCCCCACCCCAGTACGGCCAGTGCTGGTGCTTTTAATGGGGAGGGTTACACAAATCAGTTTCATCAAGTCCAGCATTGAAGGTAGGGTACCATAATATTTAAGAGGTAAGAGGTATGTGGGTGGTGCTCGACCAAATGTCATAGAGGATGACAGGGGCTGTCAGATCGTTGTCATGAAAATCCAAGATGCGAGGCGGATTCAAAATGGCGGCCATTTTGAAAGTTAGTCCGATCAGGGTGATTTTTCGCATGGGGGGGTTTTCGGGGCCGCAGATTCGAAATTTGAAAAAAAATTTGGATTCCGCCATTTTTAAGATTACTGCCATACAATTATTTTTTCCATTTTTGACGCATTGTTTCTCGATACCAATGGAAAATTTTGAATGTCTTTGTTGACTTTTGTGTCCAGGTGACAGAGGTGTTTTCAAAAAAATTCGCGACCTGGTCTTCCGACCTTCGGTCACTCGGACAGTCAACGGCCTGGCCAAACCATATGAGATGATAGGTCATGTGCGTTTTAAGGAATGTCATAGCAAACCCTGGGACGATTTTGGTGATGTCAAAAAAAATTCAAAATAGCGGAAAAAAAATCCGCCATACAAATTTGAACCGTAAATGACGGCGAAACTATGACACTTTAGTATTAAGAGCTGGAACTAATATTGTTTGAAAGCCAGAGAGGAAGAATGGCAAAAAATTTTTTTTTCAAAATGGCGTAAATTTTGGCCGCGGCGGGAAAAAAAGTTTCACCGATCCGGATGAAAATCGATATCTGGGGGTCCCCAAGGATGCTGATCAACATTCTGAAATCAAATTTTAACATGTGTCAACTTTCAATGGGGCTGTCATACAAAGGTACTTTTATGGAAATATCAGTTTTCCTTTTTTACGCCTCCAATACCAGCGTTTAAGGAAAATCGTTCCTGGGGATCGAGTATAGATGCTATAAGGGTCAAAATGCAATATCAGCAAAACCGATTTTTTTCAAGATGGCGGCTTTAGACATACCGACTCATAGTAAAAGTTGTCCGATCCGAATGAAAATTGATATCTGAAAATCCCACGGTACACTTGGTAGGAAAGTGTAAAAACTTTTTTGATTCCGCCATTTTGAAAAATTGCGAACATTCAATTTCACTTTTTAAGGATTTTTAATTTGCAATTAACGCCGAAACTATAAGACTTTTGTGAGGAGGGTTTGTTCTAATATTGTACAGTTTCGAGAGGGGCACACAGTGAAAAAGTTCTTTTTTCAAAACGGCGGTCTATTGGTCCGCGTCTGAAAGTAAAGGTGCTCTGATCGGGATATAAATCGATATCTGGGGGTCCCAAAGGATGCTGATCAACATAGTTTGGTCAAATTTTGACATCTGTCATTTCTTAATATGGCCGCCGTATATACATACTGTTATCGAAATTGCTGTTTTCCGTGTTATTGCCTATGGTACTACAGTTTCGGGCTGAGATAGTTGTAATTTTGACAGATGTCAGTGTGACAGATGTCAAACGTCAAAATTTTGACAGATGTCTTATTTTTTGATAGATGTCAAATGTAAATTTTTTTCCCAACCTACCAAATACAACGACGAGCGAAGCAAGTATACTGTAATTTGGTATAAGTGGACGGTCACGACCAACTCATGTACTTGCACACAAGTGTGCAGGTGCAAGTGTTAATTGTGACTGTCCAATTATACCAATGACAGTAAATTAACTCGCTCATCACCGCATTTGGTAGGTTGGAAAAAATTTGACATTTGACATCTGTCAAAAAAACTGACATTTGACATCTGTCAAAAATTGACATTTGACATCTGTCAATAAATTTCACATCTGTCAAAAAAATTGACATTTGTCAAAAGTTTGACATTTGACGTCAATCAAACTGACATCTAGTAGCGAGTTAGTTTACTGTCATTGGTATAATTGGACAGTCACGACTAACACTTGCACCAGCACACTTGCAACGTGCGCGAGCCGAGTGCGGCCCGCGCTCGGTGCAAGTGTGCGACTTGCAACCTGCGCACTGTTCTAATACCGCTGTCAAGTGTAGACAGATGTCAGTTTGATTGATGTCAAATGTCAATTTTTTTTAAAGATGTCATATGTCAAATTTTTTCCAACGTACCAAATGCGGTGATGGGTGAGTTAGTTTACTGTCATTAGTATAATTGGACAGTCACGACTAAGACTTGCACCTGCACACTTGCAACGTGCGCGAGCCGCGTGCGGCCCACGCTCGGTGCAAGTGTGCCACTTGCGAACTGCGCACTGTTCTAATACCGCTGTCAAGTGTAGACAGATGTCAGTTTGCTTGATGTCAAATGTCAATTTTTGACAGATATCAAATGTCAAATTTTTTGACAGATGTCAAATTTATTGAATATGTCAAATGTCAACTTTTTTTCCAACCTACCAAATGCGGCGATGAGCGAGTTAGTTTACTGTCATTGGTATAATTGGACAGTCACGACTAACACTTGCACCTGCACACTTGCAGGTGCAAGTGTGCCGGTTGCGACTTACTAATGGTGCAAATGACGCTGTCAAATGTACAAATAAGTAATTTTTTTACTTTCATGCCCTCTCCCGTGGGAACCGTGCTGAATTTCAGGATTAAAAGTATCCTCGTAATATGAACTCAAATCATGGCAAGTTTCATTTGAATCCATTTAGTAGTTTCGGCGTGTGACAGACAGACAGACAGACAGTCAGACAAAAATGAAAAACATTATAGTTTTGGCTTTAGTATTGATTGTAGAGAACCTTCCAACAAAATTTTTCAAAATATCTTTACGGTACAGAATTGACTCTGTTACAGTTTGATTGTATTATAGATTAGTGTAATATTAGGCAAATTGCTTATTATAAATATTATAGTACCCTACCGTTTATGCTGGGTTTGATGAAACTAGATTTGTATAATCCTCTCCGTTAAAAGCACCAGCACTTGCCGTACCGGGGTTGCAGATGAGACTTTAATTCCCATCGGCCCCGCTGTCACTAAGGTGAATTCATCGATCCGACTATAACGGGGCAGATGACCCTTTTTCTATTCCATCGGCCCCGGTCAGCGCTATTGTTAAGGCTGCCAGGAAGGATGACACTTTTATTCCCATCGACTCCGGTAAGGGGGCAGCACCACCAGGGAGGATGGAACCAAGCCGGACTTGGTACGTATTACAATAATAATAACAACCAATATAATATTATTATATATATATATATAATATAGTTTAGTAATCTGATTACTAAACTGGGTGATGTCTTAGGGTCAATTCAGATAGAGCTGCAAAATGCTCGAGCAGTTTTTAAGTGCTATTGGAATATCAACCTTATTTCATGTAGACAAAACTGAAAATAGTATGCAACATTAAAATCTTACCTATTTTAATGCTGCATACTATTTTCAGCTTTGTCTAAATAGATTATGGTTGATATTCATATAGCAGTTAAAAACTGCTCGAGCATTTTGCTGCTCTGTCTGAATTGAGCCTTAGGATGACGTGCGCAGTGCAGTGTCACGCGAAACTTTATTGTTGTAAAGTTCCGAGTGACACTGCAACTGTTATGGGCGGCCGTGTCACTTAACATCAGGTGAACGACTAGCTCGTCACGTCGTTCAATCACATAAAAAAAACCAAAAATAGCAATAAAAACACGGTTGTACACCTCATTGCATTTGTTATAATAATAATGGTAGGTTCACATTTATCATATATCAATCCAGAACATAAGCTAACTCTATCCTAAATAACAAAGCGGCTTGATCTCCGCTACTGAGTTACATAACGTGGCTGACGCGGGCGAAAGAAGTGCGCGCGGCGCGCGGCGCGGCGCATTGCACACAGCTTTTGGGTCGCGTAAATGAATACGTCGTGCCGTCAAATAGTGCGGCTTAAGGTAGCGTAAAATACCTAAAGTTCCCGAAAAGGCTCGCCTTAAGAAATGTTGCCTTTACAATTTAATCAGGCACTTTATAAAATTTCAAGCCATTATATTTCTTATACCAATGTAGATACAAAGCTGAAACTTTAATTCGTGAAAGTAGCAAATAGGATGCAATTATTGGTAATACAAACTTACAAAAAATCTGCGCCCTTCATGCCACACTAAGTGGAAACCAGCCATTCTGATATCAGAATCGCTGGTCAACTTATTTTTCTAATTTCTCGGAATATATCATAGGTAGCAATTATTAAAGAAAGGTAACAAATAGGTAGCAATTTTTGAATATACACTCAGTGCCAGACGCCCTAGGCAACCAGCCATGCTGACGGTAACTTTGAGTAAAAGTCCGTGTCACAGATTACTAAATATGTTACCGCGTAACCCGTGTCCCAACCGTGGGAACGTATAGGGCTGACGATACCTATTTTGTATTTATGTTAGCATACTTACGTGCCTCGTGATAAGTACACTATTTTATTTATTCAGTGTCTCAATCACAGATTAGAGAAAAAAAACAATTGACTGTCTCAATGAGGCGTTTTATTTATAAAAAAAAACTAGCTCCGCTTCTTTTACTAGATGGCGTAGCAATTAAACCTTTCAAACCACAGAGTAGTTTAAACATACGAAAATGCTTAGACTACATACAAGAAATGTCAAATTCAGTTGAGTGGACCACGAGTACATTGTATGTATGTAGTATCTCCTAAGTAGTCTGTGTGTATTCTTCTTAAGTAAATTGAAGTAGAGTAGAATTGCTAGATAGATAAACGTTAATATTATGATCCAAAATAAAGCCAAGCTATCGCGCAACGAAAATAAAACAAACGAAACAGTTTAGAGTTGTTAGTCAGTAGGTATCGTGACATATTTCCTCTAACCTGTGGTCTATGCTTGAAATAGTGACAGTGAAAGATTTTGGTAAAACCACAACTGGCGCCATCTATTGGGTCATACATAAAATACAATTTCTTTTTTTACTAACAATAAATTGAGACGCGAAATAGGTACCCAGCTAAAGTAACGGATACACTGCTCCCCGTGAGAATGTATAATATGATAACTAACAGAAAAACAAATTAGAAATACAGTTTCACATCACATAGGACGATGAACCAAGAATCACATTTTATGTGCCTACAACTACCTACCACTATAATCTCTACTAATAAATATACGAATACACGTTGTCTGTTTGTATGGCTTTCACGTTACATTTAAGTAAAATTTACCAATAATTTAGGGTACCTACTTTATATCTAGGAAAAGAGTGTTATTCCGCGGAAAAACGAGTAAGTTGCAAGTGAAGCCGCGAGTTGCCTCTAGTGTTAAATAATCAGTAAGGTCAAAGACTGAACCGCAAAAAAACCATTAAGGCAGGACCGTTTCAAACTGTTCAGAGACGTGTTGCCGTATTATTTAAACTAAATACCCATTGTAGATAATATTTTGACACACACATTTAAATGTAAGTACCCAATGGTTTTATTTTTATACCGAACAACTTCACTTCAATTTTCAATTCAAACCACTTTACTTACATCGAAGTATTTCCTGATTTTGAACTCTACTTTTACATATTTAACTAACATTGCCATATATTTACCTACTAAATATCTATTACTATGCGAGTAATGAGTATGCAGACAATGGGCAGCAGGATTCTCCTCGATACATTAAATCTTCTGCGATCACCAAGCCGCCTGCCAAGCGTGGTGATTATGCCTAACTGTGGCTAACCAGGGCTAACCCACCCTATGTTAAGCATCCAGAAACAAAACGTAGGTAAATGTCAATGTCAAAACAAATGAAAAGTGAACAAGCGAACTCAATACGACATGGCTATAGGAGTAGAAAGCACAGCATTAAAAAAAACATCCAGTGGTAAACACCACTGGATGTTTGGGGAGGACTATGTTCAGCACTCAGCAGTGGCTGTCTTCCCGTTGTTGATGTGTGAGTATGCTCACTGTGGTTGCATGTGGTGTACCGATTAGGCGATTAGTTTCCCAAATGTTAACTAACAGGTATATAGGTAGATGACCTGACAAGCTGGCAACCCACGTTTATAGCCAGTTCACGCACAAACTCGTTCAAATCTTTATTCTTCTGCACGCTCGCTACTAATTTAAAATCATAATAAAGTTGACTGCCGCCAAGATTGCAACTATGGACATAAATAATATTATTCCTCTTATATTCTTATTAAGTGTCGTGACATGTTACAGTGATCTTGGATATGACGATGAAGCTTTCATATCAGACGAGGAAGCGGTTCCGTTACCATGCAACGAGTTTTGCAGTGAGGGGAACAGAGAAAAAAGACTGACAGATACTCCCATACAAAGCAGGATTGTAGACGTGATGATGGCTACTAAGACGTTACATTTGAATCCTGCAGAGACAGATATATTCTCCTTCTTGAGGGACCAGTATGATTTACCGAAAGGTAAGTTATATGTTTAATATATGTTTTACTAACATAAGTGGTCGGACTTTTCTGCCAAGTTTGTCTAGGTAGGTACCACCGCCTTGTCAGTCATTCTACTGCCAAGCAGTAGTGTGCAAGTACTACTGTGTTTCGGTTTCAAGGGCATTGTAGCTAGTGAAATTACTGGGCAAATGAGACTTTATGATCTGATCTCACATATAGTAATGTTATTACTAGACTGTGTAACGTGCGCAGTGCAGTGTCACGCGAAACTTTATTAGTTGGTTTAAAGTTCCGAGTGACACTGCAACTGTTATGCGCGGCCGTGTCGCTTAACATCAGGTGGACGACTAGCTCGTCAAGTCATTCATTCTTATACAAAAAAATTAATTAACTATAATTACATTTATAAATATCTTTCATAAATTTTCTCTTAGATTCGTTCTTCACGCTCTTTCAGACTTCCTTTGCGCAATTCCAGACTTAACCCATTTGTTTGTTATCATTTGTTTTTATAATATGTAGGTAACTGTTTAATTACTTACTCACAAAACTAAATTAGGTACCTACCTAGTTACTTCACTATTATTATGACAATTGAAGAGCTTATTGTTGGATAACAATGCATGGTTATGAAGGTTATCATTATACTTCCTTTAACATTTGTATTATTTTACTAATGTAAGCTTAATAGTTTTAGTTTAACTATACTGCGTTTAATAAGTAGTTTTAGCAGGAATATACTTCATTTAAAATTGTAGTAACAAATGTTTAACGTGCTTCTTTTGCTAAAACTCTTTCTTTTGTTTTCTGGCTATAAACTTTTGGATTGGCCATTGGCCCCATAGTAATTTCATCAAAACTGGTCCAGTAGATTAGTTTTCAAAGCCCAATAACTGGAAAAATACGTCATCCAAGTATTTCTAAGTACCTTTTAAATTAAAGTAATGGAAGTCACGTTAACTCTTTATAGTTAACGCGATTTCAATCACTAGACGCAATCAATAATGAGTATTAATCTGTATTTTTAGAATTCAAAGGCCCTTTAGCAGAATACGATTTCATCGTAATCGGCGCAGGGTCAGCAGGGAGTGTGTTAGCTTCTCGCCTTAGTGAAGACCGGAAGGCGTCAGTCCTACTGCTAGAGGCAGGGAGAGGCGAGTCTTTATATTCAGCTGTTCCGATATTGGCACCGCTGCTGCAGCAAACACATTACGTGTGGCCGTACTTGATGGAACATCAGCCTGGAGTATGTATGGGTAAGACTTTTTAGTAAAACCTATATTACGACGTGAACAATGTTGTATAGTAATCTTCAAGTTAAACACCCAACGATCACATACATATATTCTGGACCCTTACTAGGATTCGCTATATCTAGAAACCCAGAAACTACGAGGACCATGGTCCCACAACACCCAGGCTCGGAACAAATATTTGAGCTTAATTTTTTTTATGCTCAAATACTTGTCCTGTCGCGGGAATCAAACCCACCGCCTCCAGGTTATGAACCGACTTGCTCACCCACCACACTACAGAAATCAATACTTAACTAACTTGTTATAAAACTTTTGTGGTGATTTTACAAAAGCATCTTGCAGCTAATGTGGGTTTGGTTGTGGTTTAACATATTGGTTAGTTCGTCTTAGGGTTCAACATTATAAAAGACACAACACTACATGAAGTCTTTGATCGAATTTCATAACCTCTAGGAACTCTACATATTGTGGGTAGGTGCAGATATTCATTAGGCGATGGTTACCGACTAACAACTTACCATCAAATGGGCAGTCCAGGACCATTTTATCCACAAAGTGTTTCTGAATTTCTAGAAATATTGTGTAATTAACTCCGTGCAGACAGGAAATTGTGCGTTGAACGAGGGCGTTTATAAATATTGCACATATATTCTTATCCGGAAATAAGATCAATAGTCAAACCAAATATCAACCGGTGTCGCACTAATTTATTCCATTCGAAAATACTGTTCCTCTGGACGATAATAAAATACAAAGTAGAGTCAACAGCATCGAAGGTTATTGCAATTCGGAGATCAAAATGTTCACCGTGGACTGACGTCACTGAGTACAATAGATTTATGAAAAAGCACAGCGCACGAAACGCGTATGTCTACTCTTTAAAAAGGTATAAAGATCCGTGAATAATTAAAATTGAAAATAAACGTATCACATACCTACATAATTACGTGTACTTAGATACATAATTAAAAACTAAAATAAATACACTTGTACCACTGATGAGTTGAGAATGTAATGTAATAAATATAGCCGATGAAAAACTCTTTATTTGTGTAAGTATTCCAATGTTTTAGGCCCGCATCACAGAACACTCATACTCGGTGCCCCATAAGTCCAGAATCCTGATAATGATTTTCATGTACATTTTCGACTTGAGCACTGATTTATGATTGAGCATCGATCGTTCTAACATACGGGCTTAAAAATAAAGAAAACTTTCTATTTTTTTTTTTAATTTTAATAATGTTTCTGTGCAGGGATGACGGATGAAAGGTGTTTCTGGCCACGAGGCAGGGCTGTAGGCGGCAGCAGCGTAGTCAACTACATGATCTACACGCGAGGACAGAAGGACGACTGGGACAGGATCGCAGCGGATGGAAACTACGGGTGGTGAGGACTGAAACACTAGCAATGATAATATGTTAATATGTTTACAGATGTAAGAGAATAATGGTTGTAGGATATAGAAACTACTGGTTATAGGAACGGGCATCCTAGATCTGTAGGAAGATGGTCATCGGACCAGCAGTTACACCAATTGGTGGCACGACCACGAGAAATAAATAATGATATTATTCCTAGCGTCGTCGTTGTACAGATGTGTTTAATTGTTTATATTCTGACTAGTTGACCCGCCCGGCTTCGCACGGGTTAATTAGTTTTACGCATTCACCTTCGGTTATGGGTAAGAGGGAAGCGAAAGGGAAAAAGTACGGGAAAAGGATGAATGGATGGGACGGCAATAAAAGGGAGGCAGGCGAAGCCTACCTTTCTTCGCCGGCCGGTTTCTTTTTTCCTTTCCCCGCCATCTTCCCTTCGACAGGAAGAGTATAAACAAAAAAATGAATAAAAAAATAATTGTACAAAAAAAACCTTGCATAAAAATTACATCCATATTATTTCGTGTAATCGGCACTTGGCCGTTTTATAAAATAAAAAATATCCTAAATGTTATTATGAAAATTAGATATAACCATACCAAACAGCGAAATCCCTTCACTAGTTCCAGCGTGATGCGTGTTAGGGACAGACAGACAGACAGACAGACAAACCAACAAAAACTTAAAAAAAAAATATTTCTACTTCTATATCGATAAAGAAGTGTAATGCAAACAAAATTTTCAAAAAATATTCAATGTACAGATTTAGCCCAGTTACAGTTTTAATATATTATGTATAGATAATTATCAGGCCTATAAACTATGCTCCCATTTTAATTTTTATTCGTTAAATCTTGGCTGCGATTCTAGTGTGCCCATGATATCATATACCCAAATGAATCAAGACTTAAACTTGCATAAAAAAATGGTGTGTCGATTAGTGAAACAGTTTCGATTTTGGCCTGATAAAGTTTTAAAAGCAAAGTTTCTTGAGAGTGATTTCAAGAAAAAAAATATTGGTAGGTGCTCTAAAAATTCGTAAATATTGTTTAAATTTAAATATTAGCAAGCTTACCAATTACATGTCGTAGTTGCAGAAACAGGGGTCCATTACGTACCTGTAATAATAAAAAAAAATCTTAATACTCATTAGAATAATGATTATATAAGCGAAGCACTGGATCGAAGTTTACTAGGTTTTAAAATACCGAGTATTAAACTTCTATATTTAACATTGTTGTTCTTGTTGTTGACAGCCTCTGTGTTGTGGTGGTTGAGCAGGTCGACTCATAACCCGGAGGTGGCGGGTTCGATTCCCGCGACAGGATAAGTATTTGTGCATAGGAAAAAAAGCGCAAATACTTGCTCTGAGTCTTGGTGTTGTGGGACCATGGTCCTCGTAGTTTCTGAGTCCCTAGATACAGGGAATCATAGTTAGGGTCCAGAATTTGCGTACGTGATTGTGATCGTTGGGTGTTATTTTTATTTATTGTATTTATTGGCTTAGAAAATGCTTTTTTGTATTTATTCTTTTTTGTATTTGTACTTTTGTGTTAATAAAGTGCTAAAAATAGCCTGAATGCAATAACATATTTTTCAGGTCCTACAAACAAGTGCTGCCTTATTACATCAAATCAGAACGTGCTAAACTACGTGGATTGGAGAGATCCCCGCACCACGGGCGTAATGGCGAACTGAATGTAGAATACGTTCCCTTCAAGTACGTATTATTAATAAATAAAACACACAGTAAAATAACAAGAAGTTCTATGACAAAATAAACACACCTTCCAATATTTCAGATCAAAACTAGCAAAGGCGTTCCTGGATGCCGCTAAAACCTTAGGCCATCGTAAAGTGGACTACAACAGCCCTGACGGTTACGGATTCAGTTACATCCAAGCCACACTGACCAACGGGCGTCGAGCCAGCAGCGCCAGAGCCTTTTTACACGACCACAAGAAGAGAAAGAACCTCCACGTGCTTCCCAGCAGTAGAGTGACCAAGATACTAATTGATCCCATATCTAAGACTGCGGTTGGTGTAGAGTTCCACAGAAATGGACGCATGTATCAGATACGAGCGAAGAAAGAAGTCATACTCTCCGCGGGACCAATCGAATCGCCACATCTTTTAATGCTGTCAGGAATAGGACCCAGAGAACATTTGCAATCATTCGGAATACCTGTGATACAAGACTTAAAAGTTGGAGAAACACTTTACGACCATATTTCGTTTCCGGGTCTTGCTTTCACTTTGAACACGACTAGTCTGACGTTGCTTGAAAAAAGGGTCGCGACTATTCAGAATGTGGTACAATATGATCAATACGGAGATGGGCCAATGTCTTCTTTAGCCGGAGTCGAAACTATAGGATATATAAAAACTAATATATCTGATGAAATAGGGGACTATCCGGACATAGAACTCCTCGGCAGTTGCGCTTCTTTCGCGTCTGATGACGGTAACATTGTAGCTAAAGGAATTCATCTCGCCGACTGGCTTTACAAAGACGTTTATATGCCCCTTGAAAACCGCGATACGTTCACCATTCTTTTCATGCTGCTTCATCCAAAATCTAAGGGATATTTGCGATTGCGATCGACGAATCCTTTCGACGACCCCAAAATGTATGGCAACTATTTGACTCACCCAAAAGACACCGCGACTATGGTCGCTGCTATAAGATACATTATTAAAATGGTGGAGACAGCGCCTTTTCAAAAGTACGGAGCAAAGGTGTACACGAAGAAGTTTCCTAATTGCAATCAGTATGATTTCGGTAGCGATGGTTATTGGGAATGTGCTGTAAGAACGGTTACTTCGACACTTCACCATCAGATCGCGACGTGCAAGATGGGACCTCGTTCGGATCCCGAAGCAGTCGTCGATCCTGAGCTTAAAGTTCACGGAGTAAATAACCTACGAGTGGTGGACAGCAGCATCATCCCAAGGACGATAGCGGCTCATACTAACGCACCAGCTATCATGATTGGTGAAAAGGCTGCTGACATGATTAAGGCTGCTTGGAAGTTTTGACTACACTTAGACGCTTACAAAGAAGCACACTTTACTCTAGGATATTTTGAAAAACTATGCTTTTGTGCTGTGATTAAAATTTAATAAAAGGGGAAAAGAGTTTAACGTGTTTTTATCTGGTTACATTTTAGCTTGTCATAAAATGTCCCTATTACAACTGTGCTACCTATTACCTAGTCAAAAAGCGAAGACTTGCTTCCGCTTATATTATGACTGCGCTAACACTTGAATTGTTTCCTTTGAAATGTTAATTATATTTGTCATTAGAGTTAATGACGCAGATTCTGTCTGTTCTCTGTCAGTTAGAAGTGTCAGAACCAGAACAATATAACACAACCAAACATCGTTCGTTTGTTGCGCAAGCGCTGCTAAGTGCTAACAGGGAACGATTGCCTACCTACACCATGGAATAAAAATTCTCAAGTGAGACAACGACAATGATTTATCACTTGAGATCAGCTGAATCGATTTGGTTATTATTATTTTTCACTCATTTATTTACAATTCTTAAGCCTAAGTTTTTTACAATATCTCTATAAAAAGGAATTTACAAAAATATTATAAAAAACCTAAACCTAGAGTGCCGCCGGCAGCGGGGCAGGACCCAAGCTACCGGTGGTTAGGGCTGCAGAGTGAGGAACCTCCTGACAATACGTGCCGTGTCAAGGAGTACTGCCTTCTGAATCTGACCCTTGATCCAATGTCAACGAGCACTGCCCGGCGTTGGGATCGGTCTACCAGCACGATATCAGGCTTATTGGCTACAATAGTCCTGTCCGTGATGATAGAGCGATCCCAATAGAGCAATGCACGGCCATTTTCGAGAACCGGCCCCGGTGTGTACTTGTAGTACGGCACCTCAGATTCCACAAGGCCGTATTGAAGGGCAAGTTGCTGATGGATGATCCTGGCCACTAGGTTGTGTCTGTGCAAGTACTCTCCGTTAGCAAGATGAGAACAACCGGAAATGATATGTCGGAGAGATTCTCCGGGACGGCGGCATGCCCGACAGATGTCGACCGTACCGTCCTTCATGATATATTTCCGGTAGTTGTTCGTCTTGATAACTTCGTCCGCAATTGCACAGACAAAACCCTCGGTTTCCCCAAATAGGTCACCGAATCGCAGCCAGTTCACCGACGCATGCAGGTCCACATCAGGCCCTGTTAAGGCCCGATAGAACCGCCCGTGCAGCTCCTTGCCTTTCCATACGTCCCTGCGGTCCTCGGTGCTAAGTACCACCGGTTTACGCCAGTTCTCATTTGCCAAGGAGAGCGGCGTGAGGCCCTTGTCAACTGCCACCACATCGCGATGCATCCCGCACTCGTTGTTGAGGAAATAATCCCGGAGACTGCACACTTCACGGTTATGGAGGGTTTTGGCATTTAGAAAGCCTCGACCCCCCCATTTCCGCGGAATGTACAGTCTCATAACAGACGAGCGCGGGTGCAGCATGCGATGCGAGGTAAGCAGTTGACGGACCTTTCTATCCAGGGCGTCCAGCTCGGTCTGAGTCCATCTTAGTATGCCAAAGGAGTACATCAGTAGGGGCATCACCCAGCCGTTGAAGGCGCGTGTCTTGTTGCCACCTGACAAAAGACTGTTGAGTACTTTTGTCAGACGGCAGAAGAAGCGCTCCTTCACCGTCCGCTTAACATCCCCTACTGAAATACCCAACGACTCTGACATACCAAGATACCTGTAGGTTTCGGACTCGGAGAGGGACCTGAGAGTCATAGTCTCGGAAAGTTGCAAATTCGTGGAATTTACAACCTTCCCTCCATGTACATGCATAACCGCACACTTATCCACACCGAACTCCATGTTGATAGAGTTGCTAAAATTCTCAGTGATTTTTAACAACTCTATCAATTGTGGGCGTTGCGGCGCGAACAGTTTGAGGTCATCCATGTACAGTAGATGAGATATGATCTCACCCCCTCTCCGAAGCCGATAGCCCAGCCCTGAATCCCCTAGCAAAGTGCTGAGAGGATTCAACGCTAGACAAAACCACAAGGGGCTCAGACTGTCACCCTGGAATATGCCTCGCTCTATCCTTATGAAGTCCTGCGGGTCAGAGACGCTCTCTCCTCCACCTGGTTGACGAAGGACTGTGGTCCACTGCCTCATGCATGCGCTTAAAAAGGATCTTAGAGTTGCATCTATTTTATACAGCTCCAAGATCCTCTCCAGCCATGAATGAGGCACCGAATCATAGGCCTTCTTATAGTCAATCCAGGCAGTAGAGAGAGCCCCTCTGTTCCGCCGGACCTGTTGGCAGATGGCCGTGTCGATGAGGAGGAGCTCCTTAGTACCACGGGACCCAACCCTACATCCATTCTGAGCGGGGGCCAAAATATTGTTCGCAACAATGTGCGAATTAATTTTTGTTCTCAGAATGGATGTAAGGAGCTTGTATAGCGTAGGCAAGCACGTGATGGGTCTGTAATTTTTCGCTTCCGTGGTACTACCGGACTTATGGAACAGGAAGGTGACACCAGTTGTCATGAAACTTGGGAGCGAACCAGCCTCGAGGGCTTCTTGGAATTGTATTGCCAAACATGGGTATGAGCATCGAATCCATTTAATCCAGAAGTTGTGCAATCCATCCGGTCCAGGACTTTTCCAGTTCTGGGCCGTACGGATCGCACAACTTATGTCTTCTGGGTCTATCGTAATAGACCCCATGGACTCGATCGGCTCACACACACGTTCGACAACACGCATCCAATCACCCTCCGTGTGCTCGACGGGCACCGACCAGATGCTACGCCAAAATTCGTTCATGGCGTTTGCATCTGGTAGCTGGCCGTCGACCACACGTTGGCCGGTTCCCTCCCAGTTCCGGTACACCTTCCTTTGGTCGCTTTGGAAAAGGCGATTTTGCTGGTACCTATCCACACGCTCTCTGTAGCGGCGAATACGACTTGCCCACGCATAGACTTTCTGCTTCAGGAAGTCAATGCGCTCCGTGACACAGGCCATGTAGTCCTGAAGCCTAATACCGGTCCCAGCGAAGGCCTGGGTCACGAAACGCATGACTCGGGGGCGATGATTGCCCCGGCTGAAGCAGACCAGCTTCGCTATGAGAGTCCTGAATGTAGTGATACGCTTCTCGATCCGTACTTGCCACGCGGGAGCACCATCGGCGGGTCGCGGTGCTCGGTCAGTGTCCGGAAACTTGACACGAGCCACGCGACACGCCGCGATGGCCCCACAGTACAGGATCGAGTGCGTATCAACTAAGTCTTCGCTAGTCCGTAAGTACGGAGCTAGCAAAGTGTTCAGGGCTCCCATTAGCACTAGGTTTCGTCTATTCGTAGGCAAACGTGGTAATCGCGGCCTAGATGTAGGTGTGGATCGATACTGTAAAATCGCGTCTTCCAAAGCGCTCCTCAATTGCTCATTCGCCTGGGTACTTACGCTGTCACTAGCACTTTCCTCTCCATCAATCGCGGGATCACCCCGCGGCGTCACCGGTAGTGGGCCCATAATTGGTCCCGGATCCGGCAGCGCGGCAGGCAGGACCCGCGGAGACGGAGAAGTAGCGCGAATAGGCAGCGCCTCCAGGCGCAACCGATCAAGTGTAGGCTCGTCCAACATCTTACAACGCTGGATAGCCCGCACCTGATCCGACAGTCGTTGTGCGGATACGGCGACGGCTGGCTCAAGGTCCTGAAACAGTGACAGCATCCGATCTCGGTACGCAGTCAGGCTGCTTCCCCCCTCTGTAGCCCCATAATAGGCCCGCATGCAGTTCTCGTTCATGGCCTGAGTCCATCGCATGCGGCGCATTATACCACCGGTAGCGGGGGCCGCGCGCGGAGCAGGTTGCCCCGCAGGCCCCAAGCGTGCCGGCAGCGGTGGTCGCCCACGTCGCGCAGGTGGTGGCGGCGGCGGAGGTGACGGCGGCCCGTCCTCGTCACTCGACGCGGTGGTGTCGGGGGGAGTACCATACTCGTCCCCCGACGACGAACTTGGAGATGACGGGGCGGGCGGTGGTGGAGGGCGTGCGCTTTGTGTATCCGCTTTTTTGGTCTTTGATCTTGTTATCATTGCAGAATTAATGTTGTGGTAGAATTTTTACATAAGATTTTTCATTGTTGACAGCGTCAAACTGTGGTTTCGGGTATGTAAATAAGTAATTTGTCCCAGATTTTGCTCCTTCCATGGTAAATATAATACTGCGTCGTAACTCGGAAAATATCGTCATTTTTTGGTGGTATTTAATACGGTTTATCCCATAAAAATAATTTATTATATATTTGTAAATAGCAAAGACGTCTTGTTATGTCAGCGGTTTTTTTTTTTTTTTTATTATTATTATTATTATTTTTGTTGTAACGAATAACGTTTCTCTCCCACAACTACTTAGGAGGTAAGCAGAGCACGGGCCGAAGCCAAGTGCAAATATATATATACAATAATTATCATCATCATCATCATGATAATCATTCCCAAGTACAACTATGATTCAGCAGTTATTCAGAAACTTACGTACTATTCGGCAAGTGTTTAAGATAGCAGCTTTTTGCAGTAGGATGTAGCTTTTTGGAGGGATCCCTAAAGTTTTTAACCCTGTGTGTAAAGTTTTTGGTATAACCCCTGTAGTAGAGACAATTATGGGTATCGTTCTGGTGGTGTTTACGTGCCATTGTGTTTTTATTTCTATTGAGAGATCTGTGTATTTTGCTACTTTCTCAGTGTGAGTTGTAGTGAGGTTGTGCGTGTTACAAACGGCAATGTCTATGAGATATACTACTTTCTTGTGTTTGTCCAGTACTGTAATATCGGGTCTATTGTAATGAATCGTTTTATCTGTTATTATGGTTCTATCCCAATAGAGTTTGTAGTTTGAATTTTCCAGGACAATTTCAGGTTTATATTTGTAGTAAGGTATTTTCTCTTTTACTAATTTATATTTATATGCTAGGGTCTGATGTACTATTGCAGCTACTTGGTCATGTCTATGTTTATATTCTGTTTGAGCTATGGATTTACATGCTCCTGTAATATGTTGTATAGTTTCTGAGGCTATATGACAGTGTCTGCATTTGTCATTATAATTTGGCCTGCGGATAATATATCGTTGGTAGTTTCCAGTATCAATAACCTGATCCTGTATGCCTAACATAAAACCTTCCGTTTCAGGGAAAAGCTCTCCCCGCTGCAGCCATGCATTTGATGCACTTTTGTCTACATGTTGTTGGTCAAGTTCATGTCGGTGTCTGCCGTGTAAAGACTTTTGTCTCCAGGTTGAAATTTTGTCGTTGTTTGATGTTATGTGCTCGCTAGGTTGAAGGTTTCTGTCATGTAAGTTAAGTGGAGTAATACGTTTGTCAGCTTCCGCTATTGCTTTGTGTAATCGGCAGTGTTCTGCTTTACTGTGAAAGTAATTTCTTAGGGTGGTTATCTGTTTATTGTGTAGGTTAACTATATCAATGAGTCCTCTACCACCTTCGTTTCTTGGGAGTGTCATTCTTTGCACACATGAACGCGGGTGATGTTTACGATGGTTTGTTAGAGTAGTGTTGATTAGGCTTTGCTTACGCTTTAGATCGGTCTTTGACCAGTTAATAATACCAAATGAGTATGTCAAAATAGGGATAGCAAATGTGTTTATGGCTTGGATTAAATTGCGGGAGTTTAACTGTGATTTTATTAATATGTTGAGTCTGTGTTTAAATTTTTTGGTTATTTCAGACTTGGTTACTTTTTGGTTTATCTGATGCGACTGTTGAAATCCTAAGTATTTATAAGTAGCATTTTGATCTAAAGGGTCAACCTGTTCTCCTGTATTGAGTGTATATTCTTCGTGCTCTACTTTGCCTTTCCGGAGGGTAAAAGTTTTGCATTTGTCAATACCAAACTGCATGTGGATGTCATTCGAGAATTCTTGTGTGGCATCAGCGAGACGATGGAGAGATGATGTGTTGTTACTGTACAGTTTTATATCATCCATGTACATTAGGTGGGATATTGTTGTGCAGTTTGTGTCATTATTTGTTATTACAATGCCATTGTTTGAGTTATTCAGGATATGTGAAAGGGGGTTAAGGGCAAGACAGAACCAAAGAGGGCTTAAAGCGTCTCCTTGGAAAATGCCTCGTTTAATGGGAATGACATCTGTTTCTACGGAATCTATATTGTATTTTATTTTAAGTTTAGTCTGCCAATGTTCCATAGCTTTTTTGAGGAATGATATAATTGTTGGGTGTACTTTGTAGTGGTGTAATATGTATGTAAGCCAAGTATGTGGTACAGAATCATAAGCTTTTTGGTAATCTATGTACATAGTGTGTAGTTCTCTTTTATTATTGATGGTATGTCTCATTACTATATTGTCTATGGTAAGTTGTTCTTTGCAGCCTTGGCTACTTTTACGGCATCCCTTTTGCTCTTCTGCAAGGATATTACAGTCAATAGCATGTTTATAAATCAGTTCAGCAATACAGGCTGTTATTACTTTGTAGATAGTTTGAAGGCATGTAATGGGTCGGTATTTGGCGGGATTTTTTAGGTCATTATCTTTAGGAATCATATACGTTACACCTTGTGTTATAAATGGAGGTATTATTTCTGGGGACTGAATGAATTCGTTTATATGATTGTGGATTATGGGATGCATTGATGTCAGTTTTTTATAAAAATAATTGTGTATGTGATCTGTTCCTGGCGTTTTCCAATTATGTGTCTTTTGTAGAACATCTATAAAAGTGTCTATTATTATTGATTTGGTTATTATTTTTTTTTTATTATTTTATTTATTTTATTATTATTGGTTTGGATATTGATTTTAAAATTATTGATAGTGTTCAAGTTTTTTTTTAATTTCGTCGACTGGTATGGTATTCTTGTATGGTAAGGCATTGTATTGGGTTAGCTAATTAGCTAGTAGTAAATTCTTAATTTTATATATCATAGGTTTACCTACGGCGATACAATTATTATATAGTTAAGTAGGCACTATTAGTAGCACATGTAACTATAGCTACCCTACCTACTATAGTATAGTTACTAGTCTAATAGACTGGAGTGACTGGCCTGTCACTTTAACCGCGTGGGGCAACAATTAAGTATTCTGTGGATAAAGGTCACAGATTACCCCCGTAGATTCTGTGGTAGAGGCGTAGAGGTAGAGCGATTAATCGCCCTTGCCCCCTCTTAACATAAGTACATGAGTATACAGTAATAAATAGCTATACCATATTATGTGTATACGATAGTTGTAATATGAATATACGATAGTTCTAAGTATTTATTTGTAGTACTAATAACTACCTACTTTTATTCTAATACACAAAAATCACCAACTCGAAGAAGGACATGATAACATCAAGTCACGTGAGTCCTATGTACATGTACAATGTATATGTAGGTATGTAGGGTATAATTGGCTCAAAAACATTAATGGGGTTGGTGTTGGTGATAGCACCGAATGTGTCACACATTTGTAATGTATTATAATATCTATAGGTTAATATAAAAAATCACGGGCATAGGAAAAGCTATTCTGGCAAAAACTAGAAAACACAGACATTTTAGCACTTAGGCATATGTGTAATAAATACTAATAGTGGGTCAACTCCTTTGTTATACCTACAAGACCGTCTCGACGTCTAGTCCCTAAAAATAAGCAAGGTTGTCAGAAAAACATTTTCTTAGATAATAATTTTGTTTCGTAATAATTTATTTCTGTCACAGTTGTTCGTACAGTGGCTCTTATCACACCGCTTTTAGGTTCATAATCCAAGATATTACGGACGCGTGCTTTTTACTTTACATTACCACACTACTGTTTTATGATGATATCTCGATTCAGTTAAGTTCTCAGTATTTTACTGCAAGTTATACGTAGACTACGTAGTATCATCATGATCAGCCTGAAGACGCCCACTGCTGAACATAGGACTCCCCCACAGAGCGCCACTTTGAGCGGCTACTCGCCGGTATCTATCGGCTCCCCGCAGTTTTCACCAGATTCTACGAGCGATGTGGATTGTCATTTCCATTTCAACTTGCTAATTTTAAGAGATATAGCGGTCACTATAGTTCTCCTGTATATCTCCTCCTTACGTCACGATCTCATCTCGCAGGGGAACACCGAGCATATATGCTCGCTGCGCATCTTTGAGCTTAGGTATTAATATGGCCAATAGTAAGAGACTATGTCTCAGTTCCATAAGTCATCACTGGCAACACACACTGATTGAAAACCTTCGTTATATAGTTATTCGTATTTTGGACGAAAAGATAGGTCGAAGTATTCTTCTTCTATTCACGTAGTACGTTCAATATACGTATAATAGAAGAATTCTTAATTCACTGATTCAGTATTATACTAACACAGAATTTTTAAGGGGGTAAAATCGATACATACATAAGTACATACACATTTTCTTGAAGTAGGATCTAGGTAGGTAAGAGGCAGTTACTTCTTAGTAAACATTCAATTTTATCAAATTATATGCAAACAATGTAGTTCCATAGTATATTCTATACTAACGGATCGCAAGAGTAGCTTGAACACAATCCATGCAACTTGTTCTGTGTAAGTGACATGCCTGAACGGGTGTACCGACACGCAAGCGAAGCCGGTCGGTACTACCGCAGACGTCGCGGGCAGAGGGGGACCTCCGCTCTCCTTCATACCGCACCCCATCGTTGCTCCGTCTAGCCGCCGAGTTGACTCACTATTAGTATTTATTACACATATGACTTATTGTATACCGGATGTTGATTTGCATTGTCTCCATATTTTTAGAATCCATTGTACTGTGTATATTTAATCATATAAAAATAAAATTTAAATTCCACATTTATTTAGTAGCCGAATATTTGATAAACCATTTTTGTCGTGAATCACAAGTAGCCTCAACTTCGTTTCGGCTAGGACAATAGTAGGACCCCACGCGATGACTCAGTTTAAAGTAAACACTTTTTGTCTCATCATTAGTCCATTGACCGCCCGCGTTTTTGTTCCGCCCATTGTACCTATCTTATTATGTGATTCTCATTTCTATGTTATTATTATTTTGGTGTCAATAAAGAGTTATTGTATTGTATTGTAGTCAAAACATCATAAAAACATTGTTAGAAAATTGCTACATCGAGGAAGGTCCTATTGTCTAATTACCTACAGGGTTCAGGTATTCGGTCTCTATTGTTTTGGCTATGTGCGCGGGGTGCAGTAAACAACCCATGGTAGCTATGACTTAATCTGTGTCAGCAGCTTGCCACTGGGGCGTTACAGTATTTACAAAATTATGTACTTACAAGTTACGTTACCCTAAGATACTGCTCAAAGTGTCCTCCTTCGTTTTCGATGCACAAGTGAGCGCGACGTCTTAGTTTTCGTGATAGTTTTTTTAGCACATTCACGTTTAGTCTCACATGATCAAATGCAGCAATGATTTTTTCTTTTAATTGCACAGCACTAGTAATTTCGTCCGTGTAAACTAGTCTTTTATGAGCTATGGAGCGAGCTATGCTCGGTGTTTCCCTGCGAGATAAGCTCCGGAACGAGGAGATCCGCAGGAGAACTAAAGTGACCGATATAGCTCTTAGAGTTAGTAAGTTGAAGTGGCAATGGGCAGGCCACATCGCTCGTAGAACTGACAACCGATGGGGAAGAAAGGTTCTCGAGTGGCGACCACGAACCGGAAGACGCAGCGTAGGCCGGCCCCCCACTCGGTGGACCGACGACCTGGTGAAAGCCGCGGGGAGCCGATGGATGCAGGAGGCGAGCAGCCGCTCAAGGTGGCGTGCTCTGGGGGAGGCCTATGTTCAGCAGTGGACGTCTTCAGGCTGTTGATGATGATGATGATGAAACTAGTCTTTTTATTTCACCCCATAAAAAAAATCACATGGGGTCATGTCCGGAGATCGTGGGGGCCAGGGTACTGGACCACCACGTCCAATCCACTGGCTTCTGAACACTTCACTTAAAAAATCGCGCACTTGGCGTCCATAATGAGGTGGAGCTCCATCCTGTTGGAAAAACAGGTTTCGTTGAAAGGCCAGTGGTACATCGTCGAGCATCTCGTCAACAACGTGATGCAGAAGCTCCAAGTAACTGGAGCTGGTTAGATGACCTTCGATGATGTATGGACCTAGCACATGCTCTCCAATAATGCCACCCCAGACATTAATACTAAAACGATGCTGAAACGAATCGTTCTTGGTTTTATGCGGGTTATGGTCGCGATGTGCCCACCAGTGCTCGTTGTGAATGTTGTAAATCCCCACACGTGAAAACATGCATTCATCGGTCCACAAAATGTTCACATCCCTGTTTTGTAAAATCCAGTGAGAAAAAGCTATGCGTGAGGCATTATCTTGTGGATGCAGTTCTTGGACTCTCTGAAAATGAAACGGATGCTGAAGTTCTCGTTTCAGTAGCCGCCATACAGTTGTGTGGTGGACGTTGAAGCGCCGCCCAGCATCACGGGTGCTAGCACGTGGGTCCTCTTCAAAAAAGTCCAAGATCTCTTCTTGAAGGCCGGCCGAGAGACCTACACTTCCACGAGCGCGAGCGTGACGAGGGACTTGGAATTGTCCATAATCCCTTAGTCTCTGTGTGGCACCCAGCATCACTTCACGTGTTGGAACATGGCTGTTCGGAAACTGATCGCGAAACATTTGCACAGACTGTGTTAAGCTGTTTCCGCTGATAGCATACAAACGTACCATCTCCACAAGCTCAACATTTGTAAAGTGTTCCATTTTTGTTACGCGATCGTAAGCAAAGTAGGTGCCTACGCAAATTCGGCGCGGCGCCGGTGGCGGGCAAGTGACTGATCGGTCGCTGCATCTGCACGCGTGACATAAGTGCGCTGCGCGGGCGCGGGCGGGTGAGAGAGGGCACCCCGCAGCCCGCCCGCGTGGCTAGTACAAACGGCGGTGGGGCCGGTGCAGCGGCGAGCGTTTGTAGAACTTTGCCGAAAGTGGCGGGTGCCTTTGTGTGTTGTCGGCGCGATAGTTTATGACTCTGCGCTCGCACTGGTTGACTTTATAAAATCATGTTGTTTGTTAAATGAGAACGCACACACGTGCTGTTTTATTTTTGTGCAATGTTTTTTTTATAAAGTGTAAATTTTAGGTATTTATTTTTTCATTGATTCGTGTTCTATAAGTGTAGCATACCTACCTCTGTAAATATGGAGACAATGCAAATCAACATCCTGTATATTGTTTTTTCACTTCCACCAGTATGTCAAAAGATTAGTGGGAAGTGCAATAGCTATAGAAATGTCTGCTCATTTCAGAAATATTACTTTATACCTTGTCCATTTTATGAATAGTTTTTTGATTGCTCACGCCCATGAAATTTCGTATTGTTTACGTTAAAAGTTCATACAAATAATATTGTACTTCAAGGAATTCATCAAAACTAAATTAATATGTACATTTATCGTACCGATTGTTGCGTTTACGTACCTAATTCGATTAATGATAATAGTACAATCGGAATGGTGTCACATTCGAGAATCTTTAGAACATCCCTAACTTGTCAGTTATCGAGCTGTCAAAAAACCATCAATAGAATGGACAAGGTATAATGACGCGTGTAACGTGTATTATCTACATAATAGGTATAGTGTAGGTAGTAGGAACGTTACATAATTATACCTATAATAAATCTATTTTTTACGACTTTTCAAGCTCGAAAACAATCGAAACACGAAAGCAATATACCACTTTACTAAATGCTGTAACTGTAACAGTTAGTAGACTTATCTACCCATATTTTTTTCGATTTATATATTATATATTTATATATTTATTTCTATAACATATAAAGTAACAGCGCTCGTAGCTACCTTGACAAACTTTGACTTTACGTATTTCCCGGTATGTATGCTAACTTATTATATTTTTTATTATTCGTTTGACATCAGTTCGTAGCTTACTCAGTAAGTCAGTAATATACATTGTTATTTGGTAGGTACCTAGATTCTATAATGTATTATGTACTGTGTATTTCATATAGTAAGAAATAGTCACGGTCTACCGTAATAGATGCAACTCCTTACTGATCAACATTATGTAACGATAGTTATTACCTTTGGTGTTTTGTTTTTCTCAATGGGGTTTGAAATGAGCCAGGATAAAATAAGAGAAATATATAAGTTTTATATAAACTACGTAAACTACTACTACGGGCAGCGTTCGGGAAGCTTCGTCCTATCTTTTCGTCCAAAATACCGCAGAGCCTGAAAACGAAAGTTTTCAATCAGTGTGTGTTGCCAGTGATGACTTATGGAACTGAGACATGGTCTCTTACTGTTGGCCTCATTAGTAAGCTCAAAGTCGCGCAGCGAGCTATGGAGCGAGCTATGCTCGGTGTTTCCCTGCGAGATAAGCTCCGGAACGAGGAGATCCGCAGGAGAACTAAAGTGACCGATATAGCTCTTAGAGTTAGTAAGTTGAAGTGGCAATGGGCAGGCCACATCGCTCGTAGAACTGACAACCGATGGGGAAGAAAGGTTCTCGAGTGGCGACCACGAACCGGAAGACGCAGCGTGGGCCGGCCCCCCACTCGGTGGACCGACGACCTGGTGAAAGCCGCGGGGAGCCGATGGATGCAGGAGGCGAGCAGCCGCTCAAGGTGGCGTGCTCTGGGGGAGGCCTATGTTCAGCAGTGGACGTCTTCAGGCTGTTAATGATGATGATGATGATAAACTACGAGCCGTGTGGTTCCGGTTTGCGAATAGGACTACCCCATCTTTTCCCGTGAGAGCCGTAAGAGCCGGCTAAGCGAATATCCAGGGAATGGACAGCAGCATTTTCCTCGGTACATTAAAATCTTCTGCGACCACCAAGGCGTGATGATTATGGCAAATCCTCCATATGATAAGCGTTCAAAGTGGCGTTTTACGGGCCTATGTTCTGCATTGGACGTATTTCAGGCTGATGATGATGATGATGATGATGATATAAACTACGGGAGGTTAAGGCGAATCGGAAATACATTATTCACTATGCCGATTGAAGCTATCAAAGTATTGAATTCGCTTACTGTTATTCTATTCTATGTCGACCGACACTTCAAATCGGATTCATTCAACAGGCGTGAGCATGTTATTTTTAGAATGTTACTGGGCCTCCATGTATTAAAAATATCACATTATTTTTTTGTGCTGATGGAATATACCTATTATGATGGCTGGTCACGGTCGTCTGTAGTTACGGTAGAATAATGCAACACAATGCTAAGTAGGTAGGTACAAAAAAATATAGGTAATGTATGTAGTACATCACACTATATATATTATTATTTTAATATTATAAAGCTGAAAGTTTGTATGTGTGTATGTGTGTATGTTTGTTACTCCTTCACGCTCAAACGGCTGGACGGATTTGGATGAAACTTGGAATATAGATAGCTTATGTACTGGATTAACACATAGGCTACTTTTTATCCGCGGGTGAAACCGCGGGGCGCAGCTAGTACTTATTATAAATAGCAGCGGAGGCCCGCAAATTCAATCACAGCATCTATTTATTTGACAGGAGTCCCTTCCAAGACCTTAAGTATCTCCACACCAAATAGGTATCAAAATCCTTTCATCCACTTCAGAGCTGCATGGTGATAACCACACATACACACATAAACTTATATAATATCACTCTAGGGTGGATGTTTATTGTGATTGGTAAAATTATAATATAGGGTAATTTCGCTAGGTTCCGACCACTTAGTAGAGTTGTCAAGTTTAGGATGTTCTAGTATAATTTTTTGACTTTAAGGAGGAACGTTTCCTCAGCGCGGCATATTCAAATTTTCTTGCGTTCTTTTGCCAATAAAGCCTAATTACTCAACGTGATTACATGAAAACTAATTTTGCGCAAACATATATATAATGTATCAATAAATTACAATTAAAAGTATCACCTACTTATCATTGGTTTAGCGACAAATGGCCATAGACTGAAAAACTAAGAAGAAAATTGTTTATTGCCATTTGTCGCTAAACCTATGATATCTAGGAGATACTTTTAATCGTAATTTGTTGATACATTCTATTTATTTCCGCAAAATTAGTATTCATGTAATCACGTTGAGTATTTAAGCTATTATTGGCAAAAGAACGCAAGAAAATTAGAAATTTTCCGCGCTAGTGTAACGTTCCACCTAAAGCTTCTAATCTACGTTTCGAATATACTCTATTTTATTAAAATATGAAAAATGTTGTAAAATAACCTGACCTTTTTTAAATATCTTGACCAAAAGCTAAAAGTATCGATTTTGCTAATTTCCAACCACAAAATTGTGTTTATGACCACCTTTTTGCTAGTTTCCGACCACTATAAATTGAAGGGTGTAGCTGCCTGTGGTGAATATAATGATAGACACAATATTTAGAAACGCTTCTTTAGATCATCAGCCTTGTAATTTATTGATTTCTGAGGCACCTACTCATGTAAACATTTTTTTTAATGATGCTGCCAAAAAAAATTTAGATATCTGGCTGAAAACTTCGGCTCAAACAAAAAAAAATAATGGGCTATGTAAACTAAATACGCAACTTTTTTCCTGCAATAAAGCCGGCCCGCATTACACCCTGGTCGGAAAACATTAAAGGACGTTACTGATACGCCTATTTTGCGACCACCAGCATTAATCACTTTTTTTTTATTGTGTCTGTACAAATTAATTCAACTTACAAGGTAATTGACAATATTACGTATTTTTATATAAAAATAAATACTTAAATATTTTTTTCATATAGTGCGCTGCTTAAAACTGAAAGTTGTCGGGACATTGGCGTACTGAATAATCGTTTTCTACGGCTGGCATAGTTTTCCACCACGAGTGATTTTGGGTATCTGTAGTTTTTATATTTTGATGGATAAACGCGGTCGAAAACTGGAATATAAAATGCATGTGCTTTTACGGTAAAAGGGATTTTTCGTATAATATTTGTTACAAGACACAACCTATTTGGACATGTGTAGGCGGGTTTCCGACCACCCGGTCGAAAACTACATTTTCAAAGAAAATGATTCGCCTGTTTTCGACCACCCCTATTTTAATTGTTTAATAGCAGAAATCATGTTAAAAAATGATTAAACATGTTTAGCAGTTCATTAACAAGTTCTTAAAACAACAGTCAAACCTGCTAACGATAATAAATTATTATGTAACCAATACTTACTATGAAAAATGCGGCGCTGCACTTTTTTTGTGGGAAACGCCGCATCTTGGCTCTCGTAAATGATTTGATATCTTTTTCTCACAGAAATGCATGTGATGAGGGAGAAAAATGTGTATAAAATATATTTTAGAGATGTGATTTCAGGCATTTAATTTTTTATATTTGTTTCTCGAAGGTACACTAAACGGTTGGATATAGGAGGTGGTCGCAAAACCGGCGAAATTACCCTACTTACCCTGTGGCTTTACCCGCATGGACAATGATAAATATCTCATAAGAACCGCACAATTTGCTGAAAAGTCAAATCTATCCTGACATCTATCATACATAAATGTATATTGTAAAACTAATAGCGAAGCACACTTTACATTTAAAACCAATCAGTAAAATAAAGTAAGATTTGCAGTGGTCATGACTTGGATGGATGACCTCTACAGGAAATGGTATTTACAACTGAGTGCTACCATGCCTTTGGAGCTCTAATTTTGAAAATAGATGAAATTTTACATGTTCATCTAGACAACCGGGAAGCTCACGAAAGGGCAACTTCCTTTACTAGCCCATGTTGGTACAAAAAGACATCATTGACAGGCCCAGGATAACAGCTCTAATAAATACCTATGCTAATAATGTGCAGAATCAAGGACCAACTTCAAAGATTACTGATGAAAGTGTCTAGGGCCCCTGGGTCTTTTAGTCCAGGCCTGCTTAAAATGCACATAGGTAGTATATAGACTATATAGACGATAATAATAATAACCCCGGTGGAACATGAACAGTGTACACGAGTGGGTGGTTCCGGTTTCCCAGGGGGTGTTCAACCTGTGGATTTCCGCTTACAATAACATAATCCTGGGACACACCTGTACCTATTGTAACCAAATACGATGAAGAATACTTTGTAATGAGTTGACAAAAAGATGTAAAAAGCAGATTATAATATCCAAGGTTAGAATATCCCAGAATTTGAGTTTGGTAGCGCACTTCTGCAATATGCGTAAAGCCCGCGCACGCCCTTATCAATGATATCATTCTTATCATCAGTGAATAACTTCATACACAAACATTGAAGAAAAACACTAGTAAAAAATTAGTGAAGTATTGTACACTTTCTGTGAATCTTTGTCGTATTGAAACAGAAAAACCGAAACAGGAGGAAAACATGGTAAAATTGAAATAATTGTTTACCCCAAATTAAAAAGGCTAGTACCTGAAACTATGAGCGCCTCATTGGGGCCGACGGTGTGGATGTTTCCCATGTTCTTGGTCTCAGCAAAATAGTTTCACGAGAAAAACACTAATTTCAGCTCCACGAAAACACAAACTAAAACACAAAATACGTGCAAAATACGATCAATAAAAAAAACAACTTCTATTTGTTGATTTTGAATAAATCACAGATTAGTTATAAAATATGTGAATCACAGAGTGAATGAATAATGAGTGAAACAGAATGAAACCAAATTATAGGTCAGTGAAAGACAAATCAACTGTTTTTTCTATAACCTGTGGAATAAAGATAACTTTGTTGATGTCTATGGTCAAGTTTTGGAGTAGTAGAGCGAAAAAAAAATAGAGAAGTTTTTTAAACCTGCACGTTTTGTACTCATATAATAAAAGTTAGAAAGGGTATTCGCGAATAGCAAGTAAAAACACAATTTGACTTATCACGATGTTTCTAAAAAGTTCGAGTTTCTTTTTACTTTTATAATTGAGAAGTTCTTACGCATAGAAGTTCTTAGCATATTATCCTTTTTCGTCTGCATTATACCTAACAAAAGCAACTAGTGTGAAATGCCAACACGTGCACACGTGGTGATACTCGCGAAAGCGACTGACCGTAATTTGAACATTCAAAGGGATTTGCCAAATAAAACGTGCTCAGTGACTAACATGACGAATATTCGACTTCGAACGTGCTCACATCGAGCAAATGAAAGCTCATGTCAGTCACTAGCTTTATAATACATACTAGTATACCTGTCTATTTTCAGTATACGTGTGAAGCTTCTCTAGTTTTTGTCTCTCCAAGTCTCCACGATTACTTACTTTACAACTCTATACTCTATGATGATCTATCTATTATTTTACTATTTTATTAGCTATGGTTGAATGAAACGAGAACGAACTGAACGAACGTTGTAAATGTTGTAATGGCGGATGATGCGTTGTGATTGTTTGATGAAAGAATTCTAGTTTCGTTTACCATTACACGCCATAGCAATCGTAGAATTAGTTGTGTTATAAATGTAAGTATACTTTAGCACTAACTTTAAGACCCGAACTGCAGGAAAATCCACGGACTCAATGAGTATTAGTCATGCCCCCTATTCAACCATATCTGTTCTGATGAGCTACCTGTTTTACAAGTATATCTGTTTTGCAGATTTAGCGGTTTAATTTATTTGGTGAGGATGTCGGATACGAGTGATTTGGATCGTCAGATCGAGCAGTTAAAAAGATGTGAAATTATAATGGAGGCAGAGGTTAAGGCGCTCTGTGCCAAGGCTCGTGAGATATTAGTCGAAGAGAGTAACGTTCAAAGAGTGGATTCCCCTGTAACGGTAAGAGCCAAAACTTTTGTAGCAAGAATTAAAATGTGTGCTAGAATATTATAAACAGTAAATAACCTCAAATTTGTAACCTTTGTTTGTACTCAGCCTGAATTGTGGAACTACGGTCAATCGCAGTGCTCAAGATGAGATTTCATTCTCAAAATGATATATTTGTGAATGAAAATTTGAGTGATTGACAACAGTTTTGATCCGTAATATGGGCCTTATGTCCTTTCATGCAACTATATACAACATAAGCCCCCCCATATATACATTCAATTTAATTGTTCAATAAAATTGACGAGTCCATTTCCGTCAATGTTTTCTCTATACAGTAAACCAACAAACATTGCACAATACTAACCCTACACATGTATAGGCTACCCAAGTTATTATGTTCTCCTAATAATCTCCTTTGTTTAATGTTTATCTGGGTTCAAAGTTTGATTCAATATTTGAGCTTATATTTTGTGTGAAAACTACACAAACTAACATAGAAGACAAGGATAAGACTGAATATAAATGTACCTATCATTGAAACCTATTTATTTTTGCAGGTGTGCGGAGACATTCATGGTCAGTTCTATGATCTCAAGGAGTTATTCAAGGTTGGCGGAGATGTGCCAGAGACCAATTATTTATTCATGGGTGACTTTGTAGACAGAGGATTTTATTCCGTAGAAACGTTTTTACTGTTATTAGCTTTGAAGGTAAGCAGTTAAAGGATATTTGTTAGTTGTAATGACAATATTGCTTCTGAAGGCTTTTCGGGCCATCAGTCTTGGTGGTTTTATTGACCTATTGAATGCTGCTATATCTACATTACAATTAGAAATGTTCCTATGAGAACCGTTTCAAAAAACTAGGTCTAACCACTCTTGATCAATGTTTTTGACAACAAGGAGATCTTATAGAGATCTAAAAATACTTCATGACCATTACAATGTAATCAATCTACCAAGCTTATATACCATGAGCAAGGTAAGAGAGAGTGATTAGTGCTCCCTCTCTGAACTCTTTTAAAAACAGACTGGATAAACATTTTACATTGAAATTCATAGTCAAGTTGGGGGCTCCTCTAGGGGATGATTCAGGCGCTGTATAGCGAATTCTAGTTTTATGCATTTCATAAACAAAAGTAACCCCTAATTTGACATTATCAGGGGCTGGATGCTGATTGTCATTTCTTCAACCAGACGGTTCCCTTGCTTTGATAACATGCTATTTTTTATTATTTTGTGAGTGTTGTGTTGTGATTTTCATAAATATGGAAGTAGATGGTGACTTGGATCTCATAAATGATGAATGGCCGATGAAAATGATAAATGATGAAGCCTTTAATGAAATGCGAGTTATATCAGTGCTGAAGCGATATATTCGTAATCATTTTAACCCCACTCAATTCTACAGCAATTTTTATAAATATTAATTATAATGTAAGATAATGGAAGTAATTATGTATCAAAATTTAAAAGCCGCGTCAAAATCAAAACAAAATGACACCCGAGAAAATTTTCATAGACAACATGACTGAAATGCACAGATTAGAGAAAAAACATGTGTTAAACTGCCATTCAGTTAGGGGTCTCTCCAGCGATTGTTTATGAAAGTGAAAGGAGAACGATTCAACATTTAACCTCTACGTGAAAGTTGAATGATAGATTTTGGGGGTTTGTTCACCCATTGACTATGAATACCACTGTAAATCTACAAGTACACTGATATAACACACATGCATCAGCTATACAGCTGATAGTGTATTAATTAAAAATAATAATAAGCTGTACTGGTCTGTAGCTGTACTGTTTGTTGGTCAGTAATTGTTTGAAGTAATAGTAAATATAAATAAGAAGGATTTTGGCAGCTTCAAAATATCATGTATGGTACAAACCTAATAGGTATGAAAAGAAAAAAAAGGCATGACAGTAATTCTGTGCTATTATTATTATTATATTTATTTTGTGCTTGTAGGCAGTTAAATTGACCCTCCTTAACCAAAGAGTATATAATTTGCTATGTAAGATCCCTAACTGCTGATTTGGTTAAATTGTCTCATGCTCTCAACAGATCCCATAAATCAATCCATTTTTAAATATCATTCTGCTCTGCCAGGGTTAATGGTTTGTTTCACATTCAACTTTATAATTGAGATCAAATGAGGATTCAAAAAAATATTTTATGGGATCATTTGCATAAAATATAAAATAGGATTTGTTTTGGTGGGATCCGTTGGCACCTACCCCAAATTTCAGATGAAAACCCCATTGTTTTGCATTCTAACTGCTTTAATACTTACCGACTTATTAAAAAATTGCAGGTTAGGTATCCAGATCGGATCACACTTATCAGAGGCAACCATGAATCTAGACAGATCACACAAGTATATGGGTTTTATGATGAATGCCTAAGAAAGTATGGTTCTATCACAGTTTGGAGGTAAGTCCAATTTTACATGTTTATGGTGTGTGCAATGCCTACTTTGCCTGATGGTAAGCTCTCAAACCTGGATCCCATTGGCCTAGAATTGAGATGGATAGCATAATAAAAGAGGGGTCTTTAATACCCAGCAGTGGGATGGTAAGGGCCATGGATGCCATTGTGTGCCAAGTGCCACTGGAGCAGCTGTGCCAGTAGCTTAAAGCCATACCCTGTTACAGTTAGGATGGCTCAGGTAGATGCTGGCAGGGGAAAATGCACAATGCACCCTAAGTGGGTCATCAGTGCAGGGACTTATCACCCCTTGTTGAATAGGAATGAATAAAAAGGCTGTGTATGATGGATGATAATGAACCTCTTAATGACTGGTGCCCCTCTAAAGTTGCTAGAGAGAGCTCAAAAGCCTTTGTTAGTCCATTAGAAAAGATGCTTTCATCTCATGGAATCACACATTTTACTCCTGCCAAAAATATACAACTAGTGTAGCAAAGCTTTACTCCCTCCATTATTTTGGGTTGCTGGCAATCTACTCAATCTCAGTACATTGTTCTAAAGTGAATGGTTCACTCTGAAGAACGAAATACTAAAATTTTCCAAACTTAATCTTACTTAAACAGCTTTTTTTTGGAGCAAGCATGTTTGAAATTTCCACTAGGCGAGGAACGGTTCGGAGTCGTCTTTTACTTGCTTATATTTATATCTCACCTGATGGTAAGTGCCAGATGCGGTTAAAGGTGTATCATACTTTCCCAGAATTAACATATATTCTTTGGATTTCAAAACATTGAGATTGTGTGGGGCGAACGACCAACAACAGGAGATAGTTTACCCATTTTCTCAAGGGAACTCAACAGTTTCCAGGATAAAAACTAAGCCATGCTCATCTCGATAGTGTAAACAAACTGTGTACAAAATGTCATTCAAATCGGTTCAGCCATTACAGCATGAAATCCAAACATAGAGTATGCATATGGATGTCCTACAGAATTTGAGATGTTGAAGTTGTTTTTGCTGCAAATAATACACAAGCTGTCTTCTAACCATGCAATTATTAGGTACTGTACAGAAATATTCGACTACCTATCCCTGTCGGCTATAATCGACGGGCGGATATTCTGCGTACACGGCGGGCTCAGTCCGTCGATACAAACCCTTGACCAGATCCGCACCATAGATAGGAAGCAGGAAGTGCCGCATGATGGCCCCATGTGCGATCTACTGTGGAGTGATCCCGAAGGTAAACTATATTTTATTGGAAATAACAAACAGTGTTGTACACAGTATAGTCAGCCCAGGTTTCTCGTACGTTGCCGGGGCGGGATGGTTCGATTGCGAACACGACCCCACCTCGCCCCACCACGGCGGTAGACTGCTCATGGGGAGGTTTTTAGTGGGTTCGTGTCCCACATATCCCCTGCCTCCACCCCCATGTTGGCAGGGAAATGCGTGGGCATTTTCCTCCCCCCCAAAAAAAAAAGGTTTCTCGTACGTTTGTTAGTTTGTTAAAATTACCCTCATGTCAACTTAAAAATTCTGAATGATCATTGGTTGCCTGTTAATCATCAGCTATTGTTGACCAATGAGCATATAGTATTTGGCATGTATGACAAACCGGGAGTTGAAATAGTAACTTATTTATTTTTTGCTAGGTAGACCAGCTTTTCTTAGATCAGTGAAACATGACGTGACGTTCGCCTGGTGTTAAGCGTCACGGCCGCCCATAACAGATTGCAGTGTCACTCGGAACTCTAAATTAAAGGTTCGCGTGACACCGCGCACTGCGCACGGCATCCTGAGACATCACACAGCTTACAAAAGTTGTATGCACTAGAACGCCAATCCGCGCCCGCGCCGTTTTTAATAGACCTTAATACGTTAATTTACTGTGATAAAAGGTATCCTATTTTAACCTCTGTAGTATTAGCAGTATGTGTACAAAATGTTCACCTGTTTTGGCCTGAAAGCCACAAACAATTTCATATCTTAGTAGGGATAGACAGTGGTTAATCTTTAAAATGACGGCTGACAAATAATATGCTCCATTTGAGTATCAATATTATAATATAATAGTGTGGTATTCTCTGCAGACACGCAAGGCTGGGGTGTATCACCGCGCGGTGCAGGCTACCTGTTCGGCTCGGATGTGGTGGCTCAGTTCAACGTGTCCAATGACCTCGACATGATCTGCCGAGCTCACCAGCTTGTGATGGAGGGATACAAGTGGCACTTCAACGAGACCGTGCTTACCGTCTGGTCCGCGCCAAACTACTGCTATAGGTAATGTCACTCAACGTTTTATACTGCGCTAAACTACTGCTACCGGTAATGTCACTCAACGTTTTATACTGCGCTAAACTACTGCTACCGGTAATGTCACTCAACGTTTTATACTGCGCTAAACTACTGCTACCGGTAATGTCACTCAACGTTTTATACTGCGCTAAACTACTGCTACCGGTAATGTCACTCGACGTTTTATACTGCGCTTAACTACTGCTACCGGTAATGTCACTCGACGTTTTATACTGCGCTAAACTACTGCTACCGGTAATGTCACTCAACGTTTTATACTGCGCTAAACTACTGCTACCGGTAATGTCACTCAACGTTTTATACTGCGCTAAACTACTGCTATAGGTAATGTCACTCAACGTTTTATACTGCGCTAAACTACTGCTACCGGTAATGTCACTCGACGTTTTATACTGCGCTTAACTACTGTTACCGGTAATGTCACTCGACGTTTTATACTGCGCTAAACTACTGCTACCGGTAATGTCACTCGACGTTTTATACTGCGCTAAACTACTGCTACCGGTAATGTCACTCGACGTTTTATACTGCGCTAAACTACTGCTACCGGTAATGTCACTCGACGTTTTATACTGCGCCCAACTACTGCTACCGGTAATGTCACTCGACGTTTTATACTGCGCTAAACTACTGCTACCGGTAATGTCACTCGACGTTTTATACTGCGCTAAACTACTGCTACCGGTAATGTCACTCGACGTTTTATACTGCGCTAAACTACTGCTACCGGTAATGTCACTCGACGTTTTATACTGCGCTAAACTACTGCTACCGGTAATGTCACTCGACGTTTTATACTGCGCTTAACTACTGCTACAGACAGGCAACGCTTGATAGTGAGATCATGCTCACAACATCATAAATTAAAATGTTATATTATTTCTTTCTTTTAAAATAGAAATTACTGGGCAAATGAGACTTTATGATCTGATCACTCAGTCTAGTAATCTGATTACTAGACTGTGATATATCCGGATGACGTGCGCAGTGCAGTGTCACGCGAAACTTTATTGTTTTAAAGTTCCGAGTGACACTGCAACTGTTATGGGCGGCCGTGTCGCTTAACATCAGGTGAACGACTAGCTCGTCACGTCATTCAATCGCATAAAAAAGATACTCTATGAAGTTTGTATATGACATTATAATATGCATATTATATCTCGGCTCGCGGTGAAAACTACTACCGGACGCGCGCGAAACGTAGAGTTTATTGAATTTAGATAAAAAAAAAACTTTACAGAATTAATCGCTAATAATAATCGTCAATAATAACATTATTTATTTTTACAGATGCGGCAACGTCGCAGCGATACTAGAACTGAATGAGAATCTTCAACGGGAGTTTACGATATTCGAAGCGGCGCCGCAGGAGTCCAGAGGCGTGCCCTCGAAGAAACCTCAAGCGGATTACTTCTTATAATGTTCTGTGCAGTAAACAGCACAAATTGTTGGTGATTGACGCGTGACGTTAGTATTACGGTTTTAAAATGTAGTGACAAAACAATTTACAATGTGGAAGTAATTTAATGTGATTTTAAGACTGGTAAGTGTAGCAAAATGCGGTTGGTTTAAAGATCGAGTTAAAATTCTTTGTTACGTTTACGTGAGGTATTGATTTTGTCGTGTTATTATAGAGCTAAAAAATAAAATAAAAAAGCCACAGTATGAAACTATGTGACGTTCAGAAAAATGTATAATCTGTGACAGACACGGCGCTGCAGTCGCTCTATTTGTATGTAATCTTGTTTGTTCATGCTATATTCCGCAGGACATTATTGGTGGCGGATTCTAAGGCCCATATTACAAAACTACGCTTAGGGCCCTAATTCTGTATGACCACTTTAAGATACCTTCAAAACCCCGCGAATTCCTTGTCTTACATAAGAAATCTGCAATAATCTATTCTCCATGAAATGAAAACGAAACTTCGCGAAATGATTTGGTGCGATTTGAACTGTCAAAAATCGTAATGTTCCACTGAGACAGGTTCCGAACCGAAACATCAACACGTCAAAAGTTACCACCACTTATGTCAATATTTAAATTCAAAATAAAAAATAACTAATGTAAAGTGAAGCTTATTCCTAAGGGTCAATTCAGACAGAGCAGCAAAATGCTCGAGCACTTTTTAAGTGCTATTGGAATATCAACCTTAATCTATTTAGACAAAGCTGAAAATAGTATGCAACATTAAAATAGGTAAGATTTTTAGTGTTGCATACTATTTTCAGCTTTGTCTTAATTAAATAAGATTGATATTCCAATAGCACTTAAAAAGTGCTCGAGCATTTTGCTGCTCTGTCTGAATTGACCCTAATGTTGTGACGCGATTTGAACAAGACACGATAACAAAGAAAGAAAAAATATTTATTCAACACTCACAAAAAACAGATAAGTACAAGTATAATATACACAATTAAGTAAGAATAGTAGTTATGAGAAGAATAATAAGAAGTGTAGATATTATATACATAGATAAAGTGGTGTTGAAAAGGGCAACATGGTTTCGTATCGTGTGGAATTTGTGTTCTCACACAGAAATAGGGCCCAGCATACTATTTCATTAGAGAGGTCAGCTGGCCAGAAACTAATCTTGACTTCGTAAATATTGTTTTATTTTGTATATAATTTCGACAGACTCCGACAGCGGCTTTAGGGTGCTTTCACAACTGCTCCAGTGTTGGTGTCGCAGATGTTAACAATGAGTGAGTGCTAAGTTTTTACCAAACATTTTCTAAATATATTTTTCAACCATTTTAGTTTAATGCAAGTTATTTCAATACCTCCGTAAACAGTAACGAGTAATGCAATCCACATAGCATCATTTCAAATCTATAATCTCAAATAGAAAATGATTCTATGTGGTACTAGCTTAACTCTACAACCTCATGAACTAAATAAAATCAATGGCTTAGTACAAACTTCTAATTCTATTGTCTACATTACATAGCTTCTTTATTTCTTCATAAGCCTTGACTTTCAAACTTCTTATGGTGTACTTTGTATTTTCTTTGAGAAATCTCTGTCAGTATTGTCTCGGGAAAATTACTCAGCCCAAGTACTAAGTTGATTTAAGCAAAGCTTTAAATAAAGTTGGTGTAAAATTAGGCTTTTGATTTGAAATTGTATCCATTTTCTTCCTGTTACACTAGGTATAGTGATAATTTTAATATTCTAATGCGAAAATTAAAACATCAAATCAGCTTAAATAATTTTCGAAGTAATGTAGTCATTGATTTGACTTCGCGAATTAAAAAAATATAATTGAATGTACGATTTTCGCAAATTGACCTCCTTACTAATAAAATATATTGTGTAGCGGAAGACTAGTTATTTTGTGTTTTGTTCCTCTCTATCAAGTTTGAAATGGGCAAAGATAAAACAAGACAAAACACTTAGTAGATCACAGGACCAATACCACACGGGTAGCATGAGCTGTAGAAATCCACAAATCTCTTCGCTCGAGAAAGCGTTTGTCCAATGAAAATGCAACAAAAGGTTTATGACGTGATCGGTGATTGCTCATTGGTCAAACGCTTCCTCGAGAGAAGAGATATGTCTACTATCTGAATTTTAATTGGCATATTATCCCGACAGGGGGTAAATCTACTCCCCAAGATAGACAATGTTTCTTCTACGACTTTTCTAAATTAATAGTTTTTCATTGAAGAATTGCCATGTAAAGTTTACGTTCGAAGATAGCCCTAACGCAGCTGGGTGGTTGAGCTTCGTCCTTGATCGAATGCACTTAAATGAGTTTAACAACCTGTGTTTAGAAATGAATTTATGGTATCTTTTTAACTCTCGTAGCGATCGCACGTGCAGTTTTGTGAGTGGATTTATTTTTTAGTATTGAGGTTTGGAAAGACGCAGTTTCATGTAAGGCTATCATGGCTCCAATCCCCCCTTTCGGGATAACATACCAATTCAAACTCACCTTATATTTCTACAGCTCATGCTACCTTTCTGGAGTAGATATTCCGCTGTTTATAGTGTTCATTAGTAAGGGCGTGAATGTTTAGGATTAAGATACCTCCTCAAAAACTAGCATTGTAATAATTAGTTGTATGTAAAAGTCGATAAACCAATGTAATTTAATGTTATATACACATTTCGAATATGTGATGAACAATGAATAAGCTAAGATAATGAAGCTGAAAATGTCAAGATCGATGCAAGGGGCAAATAATATTAGGTTGACTTCATACAATGCTCCCAAAGTTCTAAACATCTGTATAGTTTTAATTTATTTTTCTAAATTTGATAAACATACTAATGATTATTTGGTAAAACCCTCCCAGTTGGGGTTGTTCCTGTTGACGTTTTATGCAACTTGCATCAATATTTGGTATTTAAATAAAATTGTATGTATTATATTAATCGGATTCTTGTTACATTGTCATTTGAACACTGCCGTATTAAAGTACCAAGTTAGACAACTACAACTCATTATGTTATAAATGATAAATTAGCAGATATTTTATTAAATTAAAGCACTTTAGTGATTGTTAATGATAAAATTTTTAGCTATATCTAGCACTAAATGAATATGAAATTTAGTTAAACATAATTAATATTACATGTTACAGTGGTGAAGATAAATTGAAGTACTACCCACGACAGGGGGGACTTTGATTACTAAGTGTGTTCCTTCATCCTTTATTTATTTTATTGTAACAATCCAGCAGCAAACAACAAAAAAAGTTAAATTGAATTATGTAATTACATGTAATGTTAGTAGTATAGGTGAATACAGCATTGATAATAAATAAACAGGAAAAAGGTATGTCTAATTCTGCCGTTGAGGGAACTGAAAGTTTGGTTTCGTTCAACATTTACTCTCCCGCATCTAAAATATGAGATCTCTTTAGGCCCTTCCCAGTCGCCAAACGGTGGCAACTGGGAATATTTTTCCCGATTGCCACACAGGGGCAATCCATGTGGGGCAACTGGGAATATACTCTTATAAAAATTAGAAACAAATAAAAAACAATGTGTGAAATTCGAAAAGAAAATGTAGGTACTTACAAGGAAAATAGTAGGACCAACTTTAAAGGCTTTAGTTGACAGATATAAACTCCTAAAACTGTTGCTGTTCTTGTCAGATAGATGGCAATGTAAAGGATAGCTATATTTTTTAGTAAGTTAAGGACTGTCAACTAAAGCCTTCAAAATTGGGCCTAATATCTGTTTAATTCTGGTTTTTTTTTAAACTATTGTATTAGGTGCAGTTGCTTTTTCCAATTGCTTATTTATTATACCTCAGTGTTCCTGATTTCAATCATAGATGACATGTAAGTTGTCCACTCCTATTATTGATAGCCAGTTTTGTATCTCGTAATTCATTTTATATTGTGTACAATTAAAAAAATGAAACGCAAGTAATGTGTTTTCTTTTTATTCAAAAACTATAACATCAGTGTATAAATAACTACTGAAGTAGACACAACTACGATATTATATTTTAATATAATTAAAACATCACAAATACTCAGGTTCTGAGGATAGAATTACACACTTCGGGTAAGATATCACCACATTTTGTAGATATTTTAGTAGACACAATGTCATCTGCTCGAGTAGGACCTATATTTAAGATTGCTACATCTTTATTTTGTTCCTTAGCTTGTAGGATTATCCTGTAGCTAGAGTAGACAGTCAAACTGGACCCTAGGACAAGAACCGCATCAGTAGAAGACACTTCACTTCTGACTTGTTCTACTGTGGCTTTTGGAACATTGTCACCAAAAAATATGATGTCTGGTTTAAGAGGACCTTCGCATTTTGGACAGAGGGGTGTTCTAAACATTTCCACTTGTTCCTGAAACAATTATACATAGTTTATATTTCAAATTTCTAACACAATATTATACAAGGTTAAGGGTTTTTTGTCAATAACTGTCAGATAAACAATTATACATAGGTGTGTGTGTGTTTTTAGATAAACTTACTTTAGACAATTCCACATCGCCATCCGGCCTTATCATAGTAAACTTGTTTTCTATGTGAGGGTTATTTCTCATTAGCTCTACCTGCAGTTTATGTCTGTCAATCTCATAAGGGCATTTCAAGCACCTTACTATGTACCCTGTGCCATGCAGTTCTATGACATTCTTAGATCCTGCCTTGTGATGCAGTCTGTCTACATTCTGTGTTACTATTGAGCTCACTTTCCCAAACTGAAATTATTAAAAGAGATTAATAACTGCACTGTTGTGACTTTCTATTTATGTGATATAATATTCTAAGCTCATAAAAAGGAATAAGAGTAGATTCTATGTTTATACCATGCATGGGAAGCTGTGAGCCAGTAAATGGTATTACATAAATACTTGTCATCTTTCTATAGATTTAAATCTCAGGATATGATATGCCTGAACTAACATTTTTTTTTGTTGAAAATGGTGGAAAAATATTCAGCGCCACCAAGGTGATGCTGCCATGACATCCTGTCATTGTATAAATTTACATTGATTTCCCATATAAAAAATAGTTTATTTTGTTACAAATCAATGTTTCAAAAACATTAACCTAATTCTGGTAAAATATTCTGCCTTTTTTATTAAACTTTCTTTGTAACACTTGAATCTTATCTAACCTAAATCACAGTCTGAGTGCTAAGGTAGGCCAATCTGTGAATTTGGCTCACAGTTTGAAGCGGCGTGTTAACCTGTTATCAGGCCTGTCCTTACGAAGTAATATGTATGTCAATGTATCTTTCAGTTACCTTTTGAAGTTCAGTTAATATCAAATGGGTGGTATTAGGCTCTATGCTGCTAAACCTTGGCCAGCCGACAAAGTTCCTTGCCCAATACCTTTGCCTCACTTTAGGGTATTTAACAAACTCTTGATATTGCACAGGCTTGTGGTTGCTTCGAGCATACAGACCAACCTCCTCGGATCTGTAGTCAGGAATACCTATTTTAGAAATGAAATAGATCAAAAAATAGATGGCAAACATATGAATAGAGAATGGACATGTGGATATTATTATTAGAGTAATTAGTAACTAAGTATTCTGTAGAATTAAAATAGGTAACATAAACAATGGTATGGAAGTACAGTATCACCTACATAAAGGTTTGTTTACCTACATAATATAGTTTGAAATAGGACCCACAACCACATACACATACCAGATTCTGTAGAAATCCCAGCACCCGTAAGAACAAGAATCGTTTTGTGCTTATTTAAAAAAGCCTTAAGAATTTCTATGTCTTTATGATCAGGAGGCTTATGTTTTGGAACACATATTAGCTGTCTCGAGAATGTTTTGTAAACATTGAAATGATATTGATAAAGCAGTACACGGCTAAACATAATTTTTGTTAATTATTTATTTTATTTATATTCCAAGTTAAGCCACAGACCAGGTAGTAGACCTAGCGTAGCGTTACATACTCTTTGGTAGTAGATACTACGTTACTATACTCTTTGGAACTACCTAGCTACCACGAATTTTTCGTGTGAAAAAAAATGTTCAGCACCTCTAAAATGTCACTTTGACACTGACATATTTTGACGATTTTTCGGAACAGTTTTTTTTTTTTTGTTTTTTTTTGGCTCCACACTTAGTGTATTTAGCCAGTGTCAAGTTTTGTAATTTTTCATCGTATTATGGAAATTTTCACTTAAAGTCAAGTCATAGTCACAGTCAGTGTAGTCATAGTCTAGTCTAAGTCATAATCCAGTCTAAGGCATGCCCTAGTAAAGTGGTGGCAACTTTACTAGAGGCTTCTATGGAATTTTGGAAGCAACACGAAAAACCACGTTTTACTACATTATATCACTTGCCCACACTCATGCTCGTAATTCAGCACTTAATGCGTAAAACACCACCAATTTTAAACATTAACACTGGAAAAAGCATAAGTTTTGTAAAATAATACAATGCACCGACGTGAACTTTTCCGCGTTCCCGCCAAAACTCTCTCGGAACTAGACATGTGTAGGTAATGCAAGTAATATCACAAAAGTGATATTACTCGGCGCGTACTGTCATATGACATTACCTCTCGAGAATATGAAGCATGACACATGACAACATGCCTCTGTTGCAATAGCTCGGTTCGGTCGGTACCGTCGCGCATTGTATGACTGTTCTGTAGCTAATATCACACGTAATGTTTGCGGTGTAGCCGTCGCGCGCCATGCGGATACATTACGCGTGATATTAGCTACAGAACAGTCATGTTACGCATAGATAGATGGGAGCACAGAACACTATTATGATGGGAGCGAGACGGTCGTTCATGACTTCCATTCATAAACTCATAGTTTCAGATTCATAGAGAGATAAAGAGATAAGATAAGATTGCTAATTTGCTAAATAAAGTTTAGTCGCATTAAATAATAATATAAATTAAGTACCTACTTAAATATGATTTTGAATAAAAATTGAATGGCTTATTCCATAAGTCTCCTGCGAAGGGGATTTTTGGGTTTTAGTCAAAAAAATTAATTTATATTCATTTCTTTTTACATCTTTAGTTAAAAGTGATAAAACGAATAAAGAAATGCAATATTATAGTTATTACCTAACATAACAATCACTGTCATGGTTGAGGTCATGTGATATTACGAAGACATATGACTTTGCTGGGTGATGCCATGTAACATGGCATTACACTCTACTGTGCTGTTTCGCGCATGTCTACTCGGAACAGTTATAGGTTAGGTGTTTGGCAGAATTGTGACAACTAGCCACAGAAGCCATAAACCAAGAAGTCAAGTCAAGTCAAGTCAAGTCAAGGTTAGGTGTTTGGTGTTTGTTTTGATTATTTTTCCACACACTCACTACAAGTTATCCCCTATTCTTGATTTGGTTTGTGACCACAAGTATCTCTATCTAGTTTGTTTAGTGCACAACTGCACACTACAGCAGTCTAGCTAATATACCAGCACAATTTTACTATGTCTTTGTTAAAATTGAAATTTGCACCAGTTTTATTAATAGAAGATGATGCAAACAAAAACATTTTACCACTCCTTTTCGAGTTACTACCAGACGACAAAAAGGTATTATTATTCAGCTATGAACAGCCTCCTCGTGCTTGGGAAAGAATTTTTACTCAAGATAACGTTGAGTGTCGCGAAGCATTAAATCCCAAGTTTTTACATAGTGAATACACGAGTTCAAAATGTACCATAATAATAGCTTCCATCAATGAAATGGCTTTAAGTATGGGATGGAGTGATTGCTTTGGGTGCCTGAGTTTACTCAGCTCACACTCAAACGTGGAACAGCTGATAATTGTACTTCACAGAGATTGCTTAACACATTCTTCTAAGTTACAAACACATTTAAATCACATGGCAAATGCTACTGTTTCCTACAATTCAGTAGATCCTTGTAAAGTACAATACAGGATTAAAAAAGGTACAAAAGTTACTAAAAGTGAAGAGATTCTGTCATATGACACCTGCACTTCAACTTTAAGGTCTGCGCCGGTGGTCAAAGAGCAAAATACAAAAGATGATGAACTAGAAAAGCCTTGCCCTGGCAGTCTTACTACTTTCAAAATTGAAGTAGACCAAATAGAGAAGATGGAGAAGTCAAAATTGAAACTTCCCTATATGAGTAAGATACATGAGGGTGAAAGTAAGGTGTATTATGAACCAGATGCTGTTGATGATTGGGATGAGGAAGACCCAGATGAAGATTTGAATATTTAGAATCAATGAAAAAAATATGACCGTAATAATTGTCTTTTATTTACCTACTAGATTACTATTTATGGGTGGTTCCCTTTCTACCCACCAGTGCGGAGAAAGGAAAAAACAAAAAACTAATGATGAATTTCTGCAAGGACACACCAGCTCAATTCAATTAAACCCAAGAATATCAAACAATTTATGACAGTATTATAAACAATGGAAGGCTTTTTTTTAAATAAATACCTGTGGACTTAGCTTGCATTATGGGAACCAGATAACTGATATAATACTTAGGATACTTTTTGTTTGTAAATACATACATAGAATACAATATAACACCCAGACACAGAACAAACACCTATGTTCATCACACAAATGTTTGACCTGAGTGAGAATCAAACCCACAGCTTATAGTTCAGAAGGCAGAGCTACTACCAACTGAGCTAACAGGCCAGTCAAGGATGGGAAAAATCTAAAAATATGCTTAATTTCCACCTACTTTGGCTTTAGTTATGGGTGTAAATAGATTAATTGTGGATTTTTGACCTTTGGATCTACTGATATTGAACCCTGTAGAGCCTGTTTACCTACAGCACTACTATGCTATTGAGTACTTCTAATATTTTGCAACTCTCTATTTTACCGTTTATTTCCGTTAAGGAGGTACTAGGCACCCAGATTGATAGTGCTGTGGGGAATGAAGGCAGAATTCAATTCCTTATTGTATATTCTGTTGCCTCCACATGGATTGTCCCCGAGTGGCAATCATCGAGGTGACCCAGTACATGCGCAGGCCCTTGGCGAATCCTATTGCAGCCGTAGTAGAGCTGCGCGGTATATTCCCTGTTGCCCCCACATGGATCGCTGGCAACTGAGAATAAAAATTCCCAGTTGCCACCCGGTGGAGACTGGGAAGCTATTGCCCCCACTTCATTCGCCGTACATTGCTGCGTAGATCGCCAACCCCTTCATTAATTTACTGTTCAAATTTAATCTATACATTGTTTTGGGGGGGGGGGGGTAATGCGGGGGATGGCGGGGCAAGTGCGGGGGGGGCGGACTAAGTGAGGGGGAGGTGGGGGCAAGTGCAGGGGGAGACGGAGCAAGTGCGCGGAGGGCGGACTAAGTGAGGAGGGAGGTGGGGACAAGCGTGGAGAGGAGAGGGCCAGTGCGGGGGAGGTAGAGCATGTGTTGGGGGAGGGGGGGCAGACCTCCCCCCTGACTTAGTCCGCCACCCCGCACTTGCCCCCATCTCCCCCACAGTTAGACCGCCCCCCCCTGCGTAATGAAGGGGTTGGCGATCTACGCAGCAATGTACGGCGAATGAAGTGGGGGCAATAACTTCCCAGTTGCCACCCGGGGGCGATCCATGTGGGGGCAACTGGGAATATACCTGGGAGTTTCGGCGGGTAGGCGGAAAAGTTCGTCGTCGTTGCATTGCATTATTTTTAAAACTTGCTTTGTTATACGTGCTTTTTCCAGTGTTAATGTTAAAAATTGTGGTGAAACGAAAGTTGCCACCACTTTAATAGGGTATGACTAAGACTGGACTTTTTTTTAAAAAGTCGTTGGGCTTTTTGTTCGTTGAAATCTCTACTTTCTGTAGGGTTAGCACGGCCGGTCTACAAAACTGTCATTCCCCCTGTTTTACTCCAAGCAAGTATGAAGAAAGTGAAGTAAAACGGAGAAAGACAATTTTGTCTACCGTCCGTGCTAACCCAGCAGATGGTGTAAAAACAAATATATTATATTACTAAGGTAAAATAAAACTCTGGAGATATAATACTTTTAATAAAACTTTTGTTGAAGCTTTTTTGATTAAAAATCAGTTAATGTTTTTTTAATTTAATTGAAAATCAAAAATCTGTTTTGACATTATGGAAGTATGGGGTGTTTTTAGTGGGGTATAAGGCCCAATTTTGAAGGCTTTAGTGGACAGCCTTTACCTTACTAAAAATATATCTGTCTCTTAAATTGCCGACCATCTGACAAGGACAACAACAGTTTTAGGAGTTTTAGATCTGTCAAATAAAGCCTTTTAAAATTGGGCACATTATTTAGTTACAACCGCGGGGAGCTGATGGATGCAGGAGGCAAGCAGCCGCTCTGTGGGGGAGGCCTATGTTCAGCAGTGGACGTCTTCGGGCTTTTGATGATGATTTTTTGCTCCTAAGTTTGCACTTATTTCTCTGTGACATACCAAAATGCATTGCAGTAGGTAAGTGTCATATCATAGTCATAAATAAGTGTGAAGAGCTGTCTAACTTCAGTACAGATTGGCATAAATGTTTGTAAGTAAATAGTCGAAATAGTCGCATTTGGATTGACTTAAAATTTAGAGGAGCATCGGGTAACCCAGATAAACCCTCGGTTTACAAAGACTTCACTTTTTATTCATTTTTCTATGTTCAGTTACAATTTTGCGATTTTTTTTATAATTTCTTTGCCACGCAACTTTGACATTATACAATATTTCTAATAAAGTAGAAATCCAAGTACGTGGAAGTTAATTTTATTAATGACACCGTAATTACATCACCATATTATTATCAACTCTTACATTATGTTTCATAATTACTGGATCAGCGATTAATTTTCCATGACCTAACAAACTAAACAATCAATAAAATGATAAACAAATACAACAGAGACTCAAATATGAAGCTCCATTGACACATATTAAAAAAATAACTATTATTATGTTCAAATACATAACGCACGAGAAACCAAAAGATAGCGATTAGGTATTGAGTTCAATTTTGAAACAATAATTATACGAGCCGACGTTCACTCGTTCATACAAGCCCGGGTTCGGTGAGAGGGAAACACTAGCATTTTAAATACTGTGGCTTTATCGAAGCGGCTCGCGGCCTCGGCGCGTCCATGCAAGCACGAACGTAGCAGGATTGTATGCATGCCGCATGCATCAGTGTACATACGTATAGTAATGCCAATGGGGTCCAAAATGCGCTTTCGGCATGATGATTGGTCTATGGGGCTATCGGTAATGATCGGTCCGAGATGCGCGATATACACGCTCATGATACCAGTACTTCAATGTGGTGTAACCTCACAAAAAACAAGGTAGGGGGCAGTGTGTGTGTGTACATTTGTACAAACGTCAAACTTTACTAATGTGTGGATTCCATCGTTTGGAATATGCTTTGTGACTCCCGTGAATCATTCTGTTTGGATCTTGTTTCTCCTTTGGTTTTGTGAAGCTCATTCAGAGTTGCCAGGTTCGATTTGAATTTGTAACGATAGGCGCACACAAATTTCGACCAACTGTAGCGTTCCAGAGGGTCTAGCAAAGATGCCTTTTCATTAGCGTTAACGCCTCACGCTAACTCTAAAATGTATGGGAATGATATTAGCTTTGACATTAGCTGCGGAAAAGTCATCCGCAGGCAATGTAATTCTCATACATTGTGAGTTAGCGTTTGGCGTGAACGCTAGTGGAAAGGCATCTTTGCTAGACCCTATGGTGCATATCGGACCGCAGTAACTAACAATAAGAGATATTATTACATTCGCTCAACAAAACACGCCTCGAGGCCGCTCTAAAACATTAAGCTCAATCGATACATAATAAAGCTAACAAAAGTATAAGATAAAAATGATTTACAACCTCATAACCTAACAAAATCTTTCGAGTTCATATACTATTTGGCTGCACGTTTTGTTAAGGTTAGCGGGGTAGGACGATACATATACACACGGGGTAGCTTCCCGGCACGCGGTTGCCCGGGAGGACCCGGGCGCAGCGCGTCTGTCGCAACAGCGGCAGCGCTATGGACGCGTGGCGGCCTCGCCTACCCGCATCGACCACGACCTACCGCGTATTCACGCCATACAAAAACCATACACATACACTCGTTTGCATAAATCATAACCCGCATAAGGAATACCGTTCGTAACCCCGTTCGATCCCGAAGGTAACCCCGTACAAAGATTAAAAGCATTCGATTTAGCTTCGGGATTCGGAAACGCAAACGCTACAATGGATAACTCGAAATGAATGAACGGAAAAGGTTAGATCAAAACGCAAAAAAACAAACACGGAAATGGAATTAGGAAAACGAGTGTATGTAGCCGGCCTTACATAGAAAGACATAATTTTAAACAAAACGTGTGAATGATGTTTTGCCTTGAAAAAGCGGCTGGCGAATTCTGAATTACAAAATAACCGGGATGCGCATAGTTCACAAATGGGGAGCCACGCAAAAGTAATCTCAGATGGCGCCATCGTCACTGGGTTGTCATTGTCAGCTAGGCAATTACGGAACTCGATCGCAACCAAGGAAGTTCCAATAGTGATAGTGGTGGGAGTTCGAAATAGTGATTGAAACTAAAAATTATATGTATTTCGAGTTTCAAATATGCAGTTTATGTGCATAGTTACAATGAAAGTCTTTAACAAAGAATGAAGATCTTATTGCTGTTATCATGATCAGTCACATGATCACTCGTTTATCATCTAATATAATTAATATAATGACATATATTTTATGAGAGCTTTCGTTTAAAAATGTATTTAGCGACGATGCACCACATAGACACAGTAAATGAGCACCGTGGCTCCCCATTCTCATTGGTATCATTGTGAATTGTGACCATTGATAAATAAATCATCTTAAAATAATTAATATTATTATGCTCATTTCATGCATAGAGCGTTTCAATCAATGAGAATATGATAGTATGGTTGTAATTGTAAAAACAGAATCCTGTTGGAATAAATGTGATTTGAGATTGAAACTGTGTTTTTAGTTGGAAAATTAACAACAGCTAAGGGACAAACAAATCGAGCCAACGCCAGAGCGCGAGAGGGTAAAAGGAAACCCAATAACACAGTTCACATAGTAAAGGGCTCAACTTGTTTGCCCCTTACTATTACATAATAAATCTGTGTTGAATGCATTGAACTTTTAGATCTTAAATCGTCTCACGGGGTTTTGCTTGTATTAGCTTTTAGCTTAGACGAGAACCGCTTATTCTAACGCCAGATCAAAAAATAAGTTTCCTCATATATCCAGAAACCATCATTAAGTTAATCTGTTGCATAAAAAAAATTGTTTCCACACGTTGTTATCGTCAGCGAGAGAAAGAGATAGAAGAGATAGATCATTTAACATAGATTAGTAAAGTTCATTAAGCGTTAACGAATAAAAAGGGCTACAACAATAAAAATAAATAACACTTAAAATTGGAAATTTAGAAATTCATGCATAAAAATTAACAACACAAGTTTCAATCTCAGATCGGTATGCATAGAGCGGGAAAACAAATCACGCGCCCTGATGGAGGCGATAGGAATAACAGCATTCGAGCAATAGACGCCGAGCGCACACTATAAATTATAATGACAAGACTGTACATGTTATATTCTATATCATCTGAGCAGGTAGATTTTTATTCTAACACGAGACGCTCTTGAAAGCAATGAGGTACTATGAAGGACTAATAAATGACGTCACTGCGCTTTTCAGCTCTCTTTCTATTCCTGTATTTAAAAATGCTTGTCAGTTTGTGAGATATTTAATTATAGTTTTCACAACTGTTTATTTTGTATGAAAAATGTCAAAAAGGCGTTGCCATCGGGGCGCGAAATTTTTCCTGCTCTGTGGTGGTATCGAGGCGAGAACGCGCGGTAGCGTCGGTTGCGGTGCGGTCCAAGTGAGGGCGGGCGGCTGCGGTCGCGGTTTGTTTACTCGTTGCCTAACTCCTTGAGCCGCTCTTCCCTTGGGCGCGCGCCGCCGAATATAGAGGAGGCCTGGCTTGTTGAAGCCAGGGAGTTCACCGGCTCCTTCACTGTGCGCGGCTGCAGGTTCAACTTCGGCCGCCCGGTCGTGTCTGCAATGAGGTTTGCAACTGTGAGGTACTATGTAAGCGGGTATCAAAATGACCTTTGTGGTAATCCTTGTTGTTTTATATGCGTTTCTGATAGTGCTTAGGTTACGTGGTGATTTGCCAAAGGTCAAATTGTTTGACCTTTGTATTAAAATAAACATTGCTTGGGAAGCTGAAGCATTCTCCCCACATGCGTGGTGGTTTGCCCATAAAGGCAAGATGTCCTGGATCTCGACCTCCTCGTGCGATATGCAATAAGGAGTGTTTTGTATAAGGGAACCTACGTCGTAACTCTGACATACAAGCGGCTGCAGTATGGTACAGACTCATACATGCTTCTCTGGACGTGTTGCACGAGGCTGTCGTTCATGCTGCTGGGGAAGGGAGGGAGAGGCTGGAAAGGATTGGTTGGAGCCGGAATACCGCATGCCACAGCGTTTAACGTATTTTCGCATGTGTAACTGTGCAAGACAAGCACCGCGTAGTGTAGTTAGTTACCGGGGCGTGAAGGCCGCATGTCATCGAAGTTGTTGTGGCGGGCGCGCGTCTTTCATCTACCTACAGGTATGGTGTCACAGTGCATAGTGTAGTTACCTGGACGCGAAGGCGGCATGTCATCGAAGTTGCGTCGTGGCGGGCGCGCGCCGGGCGGCGCTCCGGGTGGAGCCGCGAGGTCGCGCGGCGGGGCGTCCCGCGGGGGCCCGCCGCGGCCCATGCGGCCCCACTCGCCGGCGCCGCGCGGCTCCTCACTCGCGCCCCGCGACCCGCGCGACCCGTCTCGCTCGCCCCACCGCTCGCCGCCGCCTCCCCGCTCGCGCTCGCGCTCTGTACCATACCATAACCCCACCGCACATTCAATAATAATCCTTTTACGAAAAGGGTTAAATAAATCGTCTTTAAACATTTTGATTTCATACTTAGACGAAATCATTGTTTTTTTCAATTATTGTTAATTTGCTGAACCCATTTTGATGTAGATTTGGGTAATGTCTGAGAGTAACAGTATTGTTAAAAAAAGGATTTTGCAAATCGACATCATTAAACATATCGAAACACCGCGCAAGGTTCTTCTATCATACAAAAAAAAACATGTGAACCGATCCGGAAATCTCGAAAAATTGGTAAACAAACACACACACACAAACAACATACAACAACACAACAACATACAACATACATAAAAAAAACACCGTCTGACATGAAAAAGCATTTTTTTCAAGACGCTTAAAATATTTTAAAATTTAAATTAATAGTACATTTGAAGCGGTCAGTATGCCTTTTGCTTACATTAAGCTAACTCACGCAACAGTGAACAGGAAAATGAGCGCATCTGATCCCGGCTGATGTCGATGCAATCATATATATAATCACTATTTCATCATCATCATCATCATGATCATCAACAGCCTGAAGACGTCCACTGCTGAACATAGGCCTTCCCCATAGAGTGCAGCTTTGAGCGGCTGGTCACCACCTGCAGCGGCTCTTGCGGCTTACTATTACTATTAGTAATTATGTTATACGCATAAAGTTAAAATAAATAGAGCTTAACATTAACATTGAAAATGTTAACAAATAGATAATGCAGTTAGTCACGATCTTATGTTAATATTAATAACGTCACATGATGCAGTTGTCTGTTAATCAATTAACGATAAGCATGAACTTTAATGTTATTATGGTGATAACTTTTAATTAATAATAATGTATGTAGATAAATGGGCATGTATTAAATTAGGAGATTTTCAATACCATCGGTTTTTTTATTTACACACTAATACTAAACTTTCCCACCCGCCCCGGCTTCGTACGGGTTAATTAGTTTACGTCCTAACCCTGTTCACGGGAAGAGGGAAGCGAAGAGAAAAAGATAGGGGAAAAGGATGAATGGATGGGATTCCCATCCATTGCCGTCTAGGTTTCCCCTATCTTTTATCCTTTTTCTTCTCTCTCTCTCTCGATGAGTATTTAATAAATAATATACTTACAAACAAAAAAAATTGCATAAAAATTACGTCTGTCATGTTTCGCGCAACCCGCACTTGGCCGTTTTAGAAAACATAAAGCATCCTAAATGTTATTCTGAAAAATGAGCTATAAAAGCGAAATCCGTTCAGTAGTGTTCCAGCGTGATCCGTGTGACAGACACACAGACAAAAAATTAAAAAAGAAATTGCTTCTATTTCTATATCGATTAAGAACAGTAATGCAATCAAAATTTTGAAAAAATATTTAATGTGTAGATTTAGCCCAGTTACAGTTTCATTATAATGTATAGCTTGTGTTATGTTATGAATGATAAAGAGACACTTATCGGTAGGACATCCCATCACAAGAATTTTAATACTTACTTTAAAATACTGTGATGTTATATGATTTATGATAACTTATGGTTTATGGTACATGAAATTTTAGTGCAAAATTAGCAAGTTTAGTTAAAAATTTGTTAAAAAGTTAATTACTTGCGAATCTTTCATGTTGCATTTACACATCCTGAAACCATTGCTACTTTTTGTTTAACTGTTTAAAAACTTGTACCTTCATAGATGTAATTAAAAGGAAAAAGCTGAGTATGTCCAGTGTCCACACATCGCAAATTAACACAAACACACTTCGAATGTTGGACAATGTATTCAGCGACAAAGATAGAAGAACACACCAGACTCAAGAGCGAACGGGATAACAATATTAGTCACTAGTATGACTCCATACTCATGACACTCATCGGGTTTCCCCGGGACGTATTCGGGACACCGTCGCGGGTGACGTTTCCGAAATATACCAAATGCATATGCCCAAAGTGAACCCAATAAACAGCCGAAATAAAAAAAAATGGGTTGAGTACATTTCGGAGTGAAATGTGGTAGCCGTGGGATTTTTTTGAACTATCTGTGCACCTATTAATAAATCACGAAGGAATTATTCCTGCTTCTCAATTAAACTATTTTGTAAGTAGAATATGTGCTACCTGATTATGACTAAGGTCGATGACGAGCTTTGAACCTAATTCATGCGGACCATGCCACAGGAGCTTGAAATCTTATTTATCTTAATTCCATTTTTAATTACATCTATGACTTTCATTGTCTCTTTATTTCTTCTTATTGAAAGTGTTATTTACTTGCTTTAATATTTCTTTCAGGATGTGTTTAAAGTGAAATCAGATTGGACTAAAATCGAATATTCAACATACATTACAGTGCAACCAAATTAACTATGCAGTTGAATTTTTCCATCTCTTTCTAACAAGGCTTTTCTCAATGAAAATACCTGTTAATAAAATTACCTGTAGTAAAAGTGGAGTAAGGACTCTCATAATATTGGATTGTAGTTTGTACCAAATTCTAATATCACATTATGATCTCCATCTCTTCCCTATGTGATCTACAGTATTGACAGTTGTTTATTAATGACAATTTCAAAATGTTTGAAGAAAAGATAAAGACAAGGTTGTCAGCAACTAGTGATAAATAGTAGAATTTGGATCAAATAGGTATTTGAACTCCAAGTTTACCAAACCCTTCATCAATGTATAATTAGAAAGAGACGGCGATATCACTGAGAGTAAAAAGTAGATGGTAGTGTATTATTATTACAACTGACTTTTAAATCCAGTAGTGTGACATTTCAATGTGTAGAACAGCTAGGCGATCATGTAACTTGTTGGCAACCGATAGAAACACAAAAATGTATGGATTTGACAGTTGCAGTACGCAGTTTATGTACAGAGTTACTATGTAAATTTTCAAATTTGGATTAAAATTTCTTTTGTTGCATTGCTATCAAAGTTACATGATCACCCCGCAGGAATAATTTGGCTGGTTTCATAACCATGATCCAAGAAGATAGTCTAATTAAAACAGCTTCAATTAACACATCCGAGGAATTCCTCGATAAATTAACATCTAGACTCCCTCGATTTCTATCTGTGAAACTCACACTAGGTAAGTACTTGAATAGCCAGCAAATTACGTACCTTGATTGAAACAGATTAAATGACAGTTTTCGAAACATATGTAAGTTATCATGGAAATTTTCAAATTGGGATGAGAATTTCACGACTTGTGTTTCAATGGAAGATGTGTATAATACCTCGGCAGGTATACAGTGAAGTTTACTTCAGAGTGGCAAAGTTACGTTGACATTACAGTAAAGAGTCACCTATGTAACTTGATTGCAACTGACAGAAACACTTTGTATGGAAATTCAATTGACCCAGGCGTATAATTCATCCTAAATACAAAATAATACATGACTATCTTGCGCATTGTTTTATTTAATTTGTCAATTTAATTTCATTGTTTTATCACATACAAAAAATGACAATATTCATTCAAATTCTGTGTGATTCGGCGTGGTTCTGGGTGCTTCTCGGTGATTCTGTGTGCCTACAATCACTAGCTATCTGCCGAATATGTTAAGATAATTTCGTTTTGAACTTTTAGCGATATTACACGAAATTATTCCTATATTATTATGCACTTTTTATACTTAGAATTGAGAGTTTCAATATGCAGTTTACATGCACAGTTTAAAAAATCTCAAATTAAGATTGACCATTCCTATTGCATTGCAATCAAAGATGCATAATCCAGCTAGGCATCACATAACTTGACTGCAATGCAACCGATAGATACACTTTGTATGATTGATTTGACAGTTTCAATATGCAGTTTATATGCATAGTTATTACAAAAATGTTAAAATTAAGGTTGTAATTACTTTTAAATTCCAATCAAAGTTACATACTCCAAAGCTGACTACACAATAAGTAAGGTTGCAGTCAAATCTGATTTCACAGTAGCGTTGGTTAGCATAGCGATGTTACCGTGTGTGAACCCGCCACCCTGCCTCGGCAGCCGTCGCTCGTCGTACTGGTCGTACGTACCGCGGCCGCCGCCGCCGCCTCCGTCCCGCCTGAACCCGCCGCCGCCGCGGCCTCCATCCCTACCGCCGCCGCCGCCGTCTCGCCGACCGCCAGCGAAACCACCGCCCCTGGACAGGGGAATCAACAAGTTAAGTACTACAGACATCATTTTCATTGACCACAATCTGTCATTCTATTGGGTTGGGAATGTCCAAAAAATCTCAACCTTCACTTTTATTTTATTTTATGAAATATAGAGCAATCGAATGCACAATACACCCCAAGCGGGACGTCAGTGCAGGCCTTTATCGCCCCCACTCGGAATAAGAATAAGAATAAGAATAGAGCAATCTAAGAAAACAACTTAATTTATTTTGGTTATATTCATTGTAGTAATATGAAATTGAAATTTAAAAAAATGCAAATCGGCCTTACACATTCTGCACTTATAGGGACAAAGCTACAAGCACATTGGCGAGCCCAGGCCGCAGAACCCCGCAGAAGACCTGTGTTCCCCATAGAAGTACCATTAATGCATACAGAAGAATCCATGCATTACGCATAGCCAAAATACATCCTACTATGATGTGCACCATTGTAGAAAGCCATTCTGACTAGCTTTAACCCAGGTTCTACTAAACCAGCGTTAATAACCAGATGTTGAATGTAGTAAGTATTTTTGATATGTTAACCATTAAAACCACCAATAATATACTTTTGAAAGCAATGTTTAATTTACCTGTCTCCTCTTTTTTCTTCTGCCACATCAATTTTGACAAATTGACCATCAACATTGAGAGCTCCATTTAGCTCAATTGCTTTGATCAAATCCTCAAGGTATTCAAACTCCACATAGCAGAATCCTTTGAATTTATCAGTTTCTCTATCCATAACCAACCTCACATTTTTTATTGCTAGGTCCTGAAAAAGATTTTATTATCTATGGTTAATAAAGTAGAACAGTTTTGTACAAAATATATAATAATATGTAGTGTATTGTCGCAAAAACCAACAGCGATTTCAGGTAGACTAGACAATTATATGGCTTATGTTTAAATTACCACCAGGTACAGTAAATGATCAGTAAAATTTGAACACCCAAAAAAAAATTATAGTAAATGTAAAGAAATATTCTATTTTTATATTTATAAATATTTTCACTGGATTTATGAATGTTTTCCACAATCGTGGTTTGTTAGTTTTTTTTTTATAACTAAGTTTGTTTTGGATGTTTTGTGTGTATAAAAAAAGCATGAAGACTAAGGCTCTCGCTTCGCTTTGCCACCATCTTAGTCTCTAAACCTATCACAGCCAACTCTGATAGCATGAATTTTCGAATTTGCTAGATATAGTTTGGTAATCATTTACTAATTTGGACTTTAATATTTTTTTGGTAAGAGAGCTTAGAGACACAAAGCGTTTTTTGGTGGGCAAAATATTTGTTGCCTTACTATATTGTATATTTTAAGATGAACTTCTACAAGGCATGCTTTTGTTGTTTGGTTTTATTTGCGCCGCGGTCCATGTAAATTTGGCAAATATTTGATGAATTAAATCAAAATGGCTGGAAAATATGTTATCCAAGTGCACCTCGATTTGAAATTAAGGCGGTTGAAGTCAGTTTAAGAGCGCTCTTACATTTTGGCGAGCTCCGTACAGCGGGAGCGCGGTACCGAGCTCGAAGCGTGTCGGTTTGACCAAATATATACTTACTAATTTCGTTTATTGATGTAAAAATATGAGCATTAACTTAAAAATAAGAAATACTTTGTATTAGGTAGTTTAAAAAAATGATGAACTTTATTTTGGTAGCAATATTATGTCAATGTAATTATAAAACTCTGGAGATATTTGCAGGTTTGTTGAAGCCTTTTGGATTAAAAATCAAATTCAAATGTTTATTTTTTAATTGGTTTAAATCCAAATCGAAAATCTGTTTTGACATTATGAAAGTATGGGATGGTTTTAGTGTGAGTATAATTTAGTTTGGAGACTTACATTCTTAAGTTACACAGAATTTGCAAATTAGAGCTCTCAAATCGGGTCTCTGTGTTTTTGCCAAAATAAACACCAGGAGGATGATGATTACTAAATAAATTTATAAGTAGATTACCTAAAATTTACTTTCGTCATTATCAAAGAAGATGAAATGAAGGGTATTTTTCAGTTTTCAGGTGGACATTAACATTTAACACATTGCATCAAGTTTTAACAATGAAAACCTTGCAACTATGCATACCTATATTTGTAAGAGCACCCTTAATCCTTTTTTTAAGGATAAATTGTTTTTCGTGAAAACACAATTTATTGATCATCATCATCACCATCATCAGCCTGAAGACGTTCACTGCTGAACATAGACCTCCCCCTTGAGCAGCTGCTTGCCTCCTGCATCCATCAGCTCCCCATGAGAGAAGATAAAATATGGTATGCAAAGAAATTATAACGTCATTATGTTTACCTACACATTTTAAAAAAAGGATAAGTTGTTTTACAATTAAGACCTTTTTGCTAGATAGTGATTCTGCAACTAAGACTTTTTCGATAGACAGACATATTACAACCCAGACAATATGACCCAAACCCCTTTAGATCCTGAAACATTTATCTAATATTACATAATACAAGATACATTAAATAGTCTAAGTAAGTATGTAAGTAATAAAATTATATATATTTATATAATGCACTTCGGCATTAAATAAAAAAGTGGTCCAATAAATGAGTTCTTAAATAAGTATTTTTAGGATGTGTGATGTGTATGACTAGAGTCTTGTATACTTAATTCACATAATATTATTTTATAGGTAGGTATATCGAAAAACCCAAGATAATATGTCATCCATTACTTACAGGAAAAATTCTGTTAATATCGCCTTGGATGATGCCAGAGGGTAGATTTCCAACGTACGCCTTGTAAGGAGGCTCCGATGGAAGAGGGCGGCCGCCGGCGGTTCTCCTGCCGCCGCCGAAATCCCTGAAACCATCACCGAAATCGTGAACATTTCATAACCTCTAAAATCATTATAACTCACTCGCTATTGCAATCGCAATGTCAAAACTATTGTTCTACGCAAGATAATGATAGATTAATTACATTACATTAACAATTAAGTGTAAAAATCCCGTTTTTAGTCAATGTTATCGGGAAGCAAAAACATGAAAATTCTATCTATAGAAACAGCCAAATCTTAAGAGACCCACAAATTTTCGATGCAGAATTTACTAATACAGCTACATAATTACTTTTCAATGTGATTTTTAGAGTATTTTAGCTATAATACCTGGAATTAACATCGTCGAATCCACTGCGACCTGCCATGTTTAGAAACATGGAACACTGAACGCGCGCGCTTCAGTATCTGGAAGCGATTATTTAAGTCCTTAGATATTTCATCTTTTTTAACTTGTCTCTTGTCTGTCACTTTTCATGGGTTTTTACTTTTTATCACAAATTGTTCTTTCTCTAACCTGTGGTGTTTATAGCGTTTTGCTAAGTTAGGTAGGTAAATTTGTACTTATTGTGGTACATAATTTTATTGCAACACAATTAACATGTTGGGGTTGCTTTAGTATCCGGTCACACGCGGGAGTGGGTGGGAAGAAGGGGGAGAAGGGGAACACCCCCTGAACAGGGGCGGGGTGCAAAAAATAATAGTTCACGAAAAAAAATTTTTATATGTTTGTCAGTAGGTACCTACTAACATAGAATTTTATTATAGGTGTCAGTACTAAGTGAGGAAGTGAGGGAGTAAAGGGAAGAGGGGGTGAGGAGGAAGGGGGGACCGCCCCTTGGATAGGAAATGTATAGTTTTTAAGTTATGATTATTTTTTTAGTTTTGTGGTTAAGTAGTAAAAAATTATAAGTTCATGGACTTATGGATGTTTTTTGGAATATATAGTTTTCCGTGTATAAAAAAAACCACGAAGACTAAGGCGGGAGCAAAGCGAAGCAAGCGCTTAGTCTTCTAACATATCACGGCCAACTCTGACTCTAAAACAGTGAATTTCACAACTTAGACTATCTATTACCTAACGTTTAAAACCCAAACCACCCTCTAATTCGTGTGACCGAATTCTAAAGCCAACCCAACATTTTTCTTGGGCACAAAATTATTTAGGTTTACTGAGAGTGAAAACTTTGAATAAAGTGTAAGTGGGTCTAGGTAAGGGCGGCTTTTCCATTCCAATATCAAAAACTTTAGATCTTCGGCATAATGAAAGCGTTGTCTATTGATTTTTAACTTTTTCTAAGATTTGATTTTTCTTGTCTCTATTCTATTCTGGAATATAACTGGGAACGCCACTTTTTTTCTACTGTCACTGTCAATGTAAAAATGGACAGCATTGATGTTAGTCACTGTCATGATGGCAGCAGCATGCATGTCTGACACTGACAAACTTCAGAGAATGCTGTTGCTGTCAAATAATTTGTCAAACAAATGCGAAAAGCGAAAATGCTATGTTCAGTGATGCCAACTGTACGGTAATTACCGTATTGACACAGTAATTTCATGTCTTTTTATGTGACGTACTGTAGTACACTGTAAAATTACCGTATGACATACGTAAGGTAATTTAATATCTGTTTATTTTGGTATCCAAGGTTTTAATTTGTTACGAGTGGCTAAATAGCTAAGTGCAAGAGTGGAAATAAAATTTCAGTCCAAAACTGCTTGACAGCTCCTTGACTGACGTTTGAAATTGATTATGTGAAATGCAAAGTATAATAGTTTTTTTTTTTTCTTATATTTTGGCTCCACACATAGTGTATTTAGCCAGTGTCAAGTATTGTAATTATTCATCGAGTTATGGAATATTTCACGTGTAAAGTCAAGTCTTCAAGTCTTAGTCACAGTCCAGTCTAAGTCAGGTAATCATAGTCCAGTCTAAGTCATACCCCAGTAAAGTGGTGGCGGGCGACTTTACTAGAAGCTTCTATGGAATTTTGGAAGCAACACGAAAAAGCACGTTTCACTACATTATATCACTTGCCTACACTCATGCTTGTAATTCAGCACTTAATGCGTAAAACACCACCAATTTTTACCATTAACACTGGAAAAAGCACAAGTTTAGAAAAATAATACAATAAAACGACGTGAACTTTTTCGAGTTCCCGCCAAAACTCGTATAATAGTTATCTATATTATTGTTTATTTAGGTACTCCATACTCTTTGTTACATTCGAGCTGTGCATCCAAGTCAGGTACAACACACGTGTACACTGTACATTATGAAGTAAGAATTTAGATTAAAAAAAAAATAATTAAGTGTAGGTATTATCAAATGGGCATTGGCTCAGTGGGCTACGCTAATCTTTAACTTTGAAACACCAACGTCAAATTCGCGCAATTTTCAAGGCAGAGTGAATATGGAATGATTACGACGTCAAATAAAGTTTATCAAAGATCAAAAAAGAGGAGGAGGCATTAGCGCATAGTCGTATGTAGGCAGCATACCTATTGCTAGGTATTTATTTGTCAACGACATCGCGCATAGATAGATAGATAGATAGACTGCAGTACAAAGCCAGCTACAAGGATACCTACTGTTTAAGTAGGTGCCTAAAACCCATTAAATATTTTTTTTTAAAGATATCTACAAGGTGAGTTCGAATTGGTATGTTATCCCGAAAGGGGGGAACTCAGTTCCACAACTTGTTGGCTATCATAGTCCCGGAACTGGGACTATGATAGCCCACAAGTTGTGAGAGCCTTACTTGAAACTGCATGTTTTCAAATCTCCATACTAAAAATAAATCCACTCACAAAATTGCACGTGCGATTGCTACGAGAGTTAACAGGATACTAAAATAAATAAACAAATTCATTTCTAAACACAGTTCATTTAAACTCATTTAAGTGCATTCGGTCAATGACGAAGTTCAACCACCCAGCTGCGCTAGGGCTATTTTCAAATGTAAACTTTACATGGTATTTCTTCAATGAAAAACTATTAATTTAGAAAAGTCGTAGAAGAATCATTGTCTACCTTGGGGAGTAGATTTACCCCTGTTAGAATAATTTACAAAGTCAAACTCAGATAGTTTATGGAAATGGCTACTACATGTAGGTACGGTAATTATACGGTATTTTTAGGGTAAACTTCACGTAATCCTGGCAGTGGCAAGAAAGTGTGGCAACACAGCAAGCAAGTAGCAAGCAACACTGAACAAATAAAAAATAAAATGTCGAAAGTGTGGATTCCATGTGGAATGTTGTGCTAAAAAGTTTATAAATTAAAATGAAAGACCCAGAGATAAAAACCACTTCTCATACAGAAGCCAAAGTGTCTCCTTCTGTGTTGGATGCATTTGATTTATTGAAAGCGCCTAAAAACGATGCAAAACTTACTGGCGGCTCGAAAATTATTTCTCAGCTGCAAGGAAATGAGGTTAGTTTTCACTAAAAATGTACCATTCTTCTAACATTGGATGTAAATATGAACCATTTCTCAAGATATAACTTTACTGTAATCCACAGAACGAAAAAGACATAAATTATGTGCTGAAAAGATTAGTACGGAGTTTAGGCGCCAATGTGCCAGAGCAGAGAACAGGGTACTTCGCTACCCTTGTAGCTTTACTAACGAGGGTTAGTAGCATCACAGTATCGCAACTGCTTGAGTTAGTGAAGAAGGAACTACATGCAAATGGATCTTCTAAAAGTGTAAGTTACTGTATCAAGTTATCACCATTCTGAGTAATGAAGCCCCTTATAAAAAGTAAAAACAGGGATTTAATAATATTGTTCAATAAACATAAGGGTTCTTCTATCCTACTCCTACTAATATTATAAATGTGAAAGTTTGCGTGTGTAAATGTTTGCTACCTATAAACTTCACAACAGCTGGATGGATTTGGATAACATTTGGAATGCAGATAGCTAATGTGCTGGATTAACACATAGCGTACTTTTTATCCGCAGGTGAAACCGCGGGGCGCAACTAGTATGTAATAATGAAAAAAATAAAAGTTTATCACAGTGCCTACTGGATGAAATGTGTAATCAAAATTTTGGCTAAATGAATCAGTATTACAATTGAATGCTTATTATTTATGCCAGCATGTTGGGCACACTACCTACTGGTAGTGGGCTGGAACATTTGGACAGCTGTATAAAGATTGGCATGGCCAGTATGCAAACCAAATATTTTTGTAGTATAGTTAGTATAGCTTTTTTTTATACCAGTCCTCTCACATTATTATTACAGTGTAAACTGTAAAGTAACCAACAAATTAAACTGACACATGTTTTAGTTTTATTTATATATTTGATATTAATCTGAAGAATGTTGGATGTGCAACAACACCTGAACATCTTTTAATTGATGTTATGCAAAATATCAACATTCAACAGGTTAACTAGCCCATCCCACAGATGCTTTCGGTTCCAAATTTCCCATATAGAAATTATGTATTCATATATTATTAATCACATCAATGTTCATTTTATTGTTTCACCTTTGCAGGAAGTTGGTGATGTAGCACTTGGTCAGATATTACTATGTGGTGCAGTATTCCGTTCAAAACTTATACTGAAATGCTCCACTGAAGAACAGGCTGAAGTCATCAAGTTGTTGATAAACGCCAGTAAAAAGAAATCTTACCTAACAACTGTTGCGTACCTCATGCTGCTTGATTTTGCTGATGGAGTAAGTTAAAAAATAAATATTTATTCACATAACTAGTTGCACCCTATGGATTTATATATATGGGTGATAATGATAACTTGTATCTGTCTATCCTACAGGAATGAAATAAATATACAAAATAATATATTTTATGTTACTATTTTCTTAACAACCCCAAAACCGTTGCTCTTTCAGAGAGAGCTCTTTCACTTATAGTACACAGAATAACTAATAATAGATTCTAAAATGTGTACCTACTTGATCAATGTGAATACAACATTCTACATTAGTGTGTAGATAGATAAACACTTGCCCCCTTACTAATAAACACTGCATAACAGTGGAATAGCTACTCAATGTTTTATCTTGTTTTATCTTCACCTATGTCAAATTTGATAGAGAGAAAGAAAAGACAAAATAACTATTCTGCCGCTATACAATGTTTATTAGTAAGGAGGTAATCTTTATTCATAATTTTGTTTACAGCTAGATGAAGATCAATTCACCACCATACTGTGGGCAAACATAAGAGAAGAATTCAAAAAGGAGCTCAAAGAGCACACTCTGGATTCCCTTTATTTCCTTATGACAGTCATCAAAAAGTTCCCAGAAATAATTAAACTGAAGAAACTATTGGGTTCCAGTGAGATACTCTGTGAAGATAACATTCATGCTATCTGTGAGAAATTACTGGTAAGGTTCATACTTTGCTTTATATTTTTCTCAGAAGAGCAAGTAATAGTTTAGTTATAATAATAATTGTAGTATTTAGTATGAGGAATAAAGACATATTGACCATTAGAAAAAAATTATAATTTGTGCTCAGTAATCTTATGTGTAAATACAATGGTAAGGTAAAATATCCAAGTATTTGAGTGTGCTTGAATTTTGATTAGAATTATACCTAGTTTGTGAATCTGTGATGTGTCCATGTAAAGCAAATAAATAATTGACAAATTTAAAATTATTACGTTAGAATGATTATGATGGATATTTACAGCAATTTTTTATTTATTAATAGGACAATGTACTGTATAATATTATATTAGAATTATTAACTTTCCAGACTGGTGTAGACTTTAACTCAGTTGGCCACCCTATTTACAAAGAAATTGGTACCCAAATAGCAAATTCACCACATCTACAAGTCTTCTGGACTTCTGGCATAGATAGCCAACTTGTTAAACACAACAGAAACCGGGAACTGGTGGCCATAAATATTTTAACACACATATTGAACAATATACAAGAAAATCCTGCTGTCATACCAGAGTTGATGAGTAAAAACTTCTTCAAACTCTTCATAGACTGGTTCAAAGGTTTGCAAACAGCAAGTAAAATAAGAAACAAGAGAGATAATGAAGATGATAACAAGTTGATGATCAAGAAACAGAAAGATGTCTTAAATGCATTGGCTAAAGCACTAAAATCTGAAAAGATTAGCAGCAAAATTAGAGTTGATACTTTAAAAAAGCTCTTATTTGAACCTGGTGAAATTAACTTTACGGAAATCACTGGAACTACTATAGTGAAGTCAATTATTGCTGATTTGGACAGGGATGGAGTAAAAAAACTGGCAAAACTATTGAAAGGAGTTCTATTGAACACATCTCAAAAAACAGTAAAAGATAGTACAAGGAATTGGTACAATAACGAAAGGGTTAAAGCTGCAGAGTTGCTGTCCTATTTAGTGAGCCATGAAGCAGTGAAGGATGATACTGATTTCAAGCTGACTTATATGAAGTTGCTGATGTGTTTTGGCTTTTTCAAAATTAGTGGAGATGAAAATGTTGCCGTCAGCAGTGATCTTTCAGGTAAAATAATTAATAAAAATAATAATTTCTAATGACATTGCTTTTCTTTTACTGATTCTATGCACATGTAGATTTAATTTACTAATATGTTATTTATTTAACAGGGTCAATAAAGACATGCTTCTACCGGTGTTTTACTTCAAAGTTCTCCAATGTTGACAACTTGGTGACAGTCTTATCGTCGTTGTGCAACTTCATTTGCGGTATCCTGGAAAAGGAACCAGTGCGCACAAAGTTAGAGAAGCAGTTTCCGAAGGAGAATGTAGAATGTTGGGACACACTAATGGAAATCTGTAAAACTATTGAGAAGACTGAATCCAAATCAAAAGTTGAAAAAGTGTTCCTCATCCTTCTTTATCAACTAGGTCTATTTTTGTTCTCTGAACCGGCTCATGTGAAAATTGCCAGAAGTTCCATCAAAGAACTGAAAAGCTGCTATGAACACTACAAAAAAGGTAAGAAAAAGAAGCCGAAATTGAAAGAAGGGGATTTATCAGAAGAGCCAGAGTGGATTGAGGTTTTGGTTGAAGTGCTACTGTCAATATTGTCTGCTGAGTCAAGTGTTCTTCGCTCAGTTGTACAGTGTGTCTTCAGGCTACTGTGGGAGTATCTAACTCCATCATCAATAGGTCAGATAGTGTCGGTTTTGGATCCTGATAGTGAAACAAACCCGTTAACACAAGACAGTGAATCTGAGGATAATGACGAGTCAGAAGACGAAGAAAAAGAAGATGATATCAGTGAAGATGAAGAAAAGAAGAGTTCAGAGAACAGTGATGAGTATGAAAGTGACAGCAATGTTGAAGACGAGAATGAAGATGCAGATATGAAGACTCCTGATCAACTTAGGTTAGCTGTACAGAAAGCTTTAGAAGCCACTGCACTCAACTCTGATGCAGAAAGCCTTGATGCTGACATGATTGATGAAGATGAAGGAAGGAAACTTGATGAGGCTCTAGCAGAGGCTTTCAGACAATTCAATCAAGGAAAGAACAAGAAATCAAAGAAGGATCGGAAGAACAAAAAGGCCCTATCAGATTTCCGAATTAGAGTTCTGGATTTGATTGATATTTATCTGGAAAAGGACCCATCAATGGATATTTGCTTAGGACTGATTGCACCACTGACAAGATGTCTCGAATTCTGTATCCAAGACAGTCAGTTTAGCGAATTGGAAAACAGAGTCAGAAAAACGATTAAGAATCTAACTAAAATTCGTAAATTCACTTCAACAGATGACGTTACTGTCGAAATTTTGTGCGACTACCTGAAGGCGAATATTGATAAAGGTGGACGGTCTCATTTTCTATTTCAGGCCCTTGGAGATGTTATTACGTTTTACTCGACTTTTATAATCCATTGTTCACAAAGGCTTCAAGTGAAAAGTCCGAAATCACAGAAGAAGAATAAGGTATTGTCTCCACTTGTGGAAATATTGAAAGATGCTGTACAAAGTTATTTCCAGAACAGAAACTGCATGCTCCCGATTATTTTTTTCCACAATGTTCTACAAACGGAATGGGAAGGCACTTATGAACTTGTTCCGGTAGTTGTGGACAATATTTTTAACAATGAAGTGAGGCAATTCCGTCGGAATGAAGGAGTAGAGTTGGTAGCAGGATTTTACCGCGCGCTCAAGAGAAGCAAACCATCTGGGAATGCTATTGTAAAACTGACGAAATTAGAATCAAATCTCGAAAATACTCTGACAAGCACACTTAAAGGTCAAACAGAATTTCCTGTAAAAAATAACTTTTTTACTGTGCTCAAGAAACTAATCAACACAATAAAACAATTCCATGAAAGTTGCCATGTTGAAACAAATTTAGATTTTAAGGCATTGTTAGATACAATAGGGTCATGTAAGGGTACACTCGTAGTCAAAGCTAATAAGCACCAACCTCCAGTACAAGAAGGTCAAAATGTACAAAATAGTAAAAAATCGAAAAAAAATAAGAAAAAAAGGAAGGCTTTAAACGGCCATGCAGAAATACAACAAAAAAGAAGTAAGAAAGATTCTAAGTCAAGTGATTAATTTCGTCATTTGTGTTGTGTGTAAGTAATAATGATTGTTTATTAAATATTGATACGACTTCATTTTATATGATAAAAATTATAAAAACGTGTTTTATTCTCTTGTCTCTGCCCTTAAATATAGAATGATTAATATTATTGACTGAGTGAACGAAGTGAGCGAAAGTCTGCTTCAACTCGTGATTTTTGCTTTCGTCTGTCCGGAGGTACATCGTACTCGACTCGCGTACACTCGAAGTCACATTTTTCACCGAATCTTGACGAAACTCGCTATACAGTGAGAATGTGTGAGAATACCACCGCATCTCCCTTCCATGGATGCCGTAAAAGCCAGCTAAGTGGCAGGTATACATCCAGAGAATGGGCAGCAGCATTCTTCTCGTTACATTAAATCTGCGATCACCATATGGCTGCCTGCCAAGTGTGATCATTATGGCAAATCCCACCTAATATAAGCATCCAACCAAAGTGGCGTTTTATGGGGGTAGGCCTGTGTTCAGCAGTGGACGTCTTCCGAATATTGATTATTAACGCGCAGTCTGAAAACAAAATAAAGCCCTATTCGAACCGGCGCGGTATTCGTACCGCGGTGGGTAGCGGTCACAGATAACCCCCAATAGATACCGCATGAAAGACTACGACCGCGACACTACTGAAGTTCCGCGGCTAGCGCGAAACTTCATACCCGCGCGGGATACCGCTACCCACGTACGAACACCGCGCCGGTTTGAATAGGGCTTAATTGTCGCAAAAATGTTCGTGCTCGCGGGCTCTACCGTTCGCAGAACTACTAGTTATGTCCTATGTATTGGTATCTCAATAATATTCTTAAAAAAAATAGGCTTAACTGACTTCTATCGCCTTAAGATGAAACGTTACACTAGCGCGGAAAATTCAAATTTTCTTGCGTTCTTTTGCCAATCTCAACATGATACATTCTATTTATTTCCGCAAAATTAGTTTTCATGTAATCACGTTGAGTAATTACGCTATTATTGGCAAAAGAACCCAGAAAATTTGAATTTCCCGCGCTAGTGTAACGTTCCACGCAATGTTATGGGAATTTTTAATTTTGGCTGGCTAAATAAAGATTTTAGCTAAAAACTAGACGGATTTACTTGTTCTATTTTTTTCTCTAATCTGTGCGACTGATTATTAAATGACGTATTATTTATCTGTATGTCATATTATTTGACGTTTGAGTAATGTCTTGTAATTTAAACTTTAATAACGTCGATTTAGGTTTAGATTTGTAAAGCTAAATTTGACAGCTTACGTTCTGAATGTAGCCGTCAATCCAGTAGGTGGCAGCAGGTACATCCGCTAAGTGTTGCAATATCACGAAAGCAGAAGAGTAATTAGTAGATTTTATTTTCAATGCGTCATTTTTCCGATTGCTGCTGGAGTCACAATAGATGACAATGAAAGACGTATCCTTTGGTCTTTGCAAAGCTGCCTTTGAAATAGTATACCTAGCGAACGTGAGCTCATACGGTTTTGCAACCACACGTCATGATGTTGTAATACGTCCCGAGCTCAGCTTCACTGCCTTATACTGGGTGTAATTGTATCCATTAGCATCATTTGAAACTAGGTACCTACACCGATCGCATGTGGACCAGAATTTATGAAATGTAACCCATCGATTTGGTATTGGTAATCCTTTAAGTAGCAAGTATGAGGACATATTAATCCATTTTTTTTTTTGTTAACTGGCCTGGATACAGAGTCCTTTTGGCCGCCTCTTGAAGTTAACATTAGAAGTTTAATCACGTCTTGCATATTAATCCAATTACCCCAGTGCTGCAGTACTACAAGTTTTATTTTCCCTATTTCCTATCAGATTCTAGTAGACCTATACTAATTATTAATACCGACTATTAGGTTAAATATTTTATATCGGTCGCCCATAAATCACGTGATGTCTATTAAGCAACTTTTAAAACCCCCCCTGATGATGCATGGCGAGGTTTGGATAGACCACAGGTTAGAGGAAATATGTCACGATACTGACTGACAACTCTAAACTCTTTCGTTTTTTTTATTTTCGTTGCGGGATAGCTCGGCTTTATTTTGGATCACAATATTAACGTTTATCTATCTCGCTGTTCTACTGTACTTCAATTTATTTAAGAAGAATGCACCACAGACTACTTAGGAGATACTACAGACAATGTACTCGTGGTCCACTCAACTGAATTTGACATTTCTTTGTAGGTAGTCTAAATATTTTCTTATGTTTTAACTACTCTGTGGTTTGAAAGGTTTAAACTATGCACTTACTGCGCCATCTAGTAAAAGAAGCGGAACTAGGTTTTTTTTTTAAATAAGACGCCTCAATGCAAAGAATTTTTTAGAGTGTATCTGGCAATACTACACCACACCGGAAGTAAGCAGCAACTCATATGTTTCACAATCTGAATCTATCTGCACAAAACTGAAAACTCACCAGCCATCTTTTGTGAAAAATCATTTGTTTCGTGTCGTCAGGGTTAAATTCACAAACGTAATTAAATGTCAGAACCACAGTCTTCGCTTTTGTTAAAAAAGCAACTAGCTGGTAAGTGTACCATGCAGGATAATCGTTTATTGCCAGTCATTCAATAAGAGCTTCTGGCGATTCGGTTGTCCGAGCAATCATTGACCTCTGTGGGTCGAATTTTTAATATCTTTGCGATTCAGGAGATGCTATTATTTAGCAACCAGCGGGTTAGTCGATTATGGTCCGTGGTATGCGTGTCTGGTTCAATAGTATAAAATCAATACGTATTCGACGCAGTGACAGGTATTTACCCACTGTTCATTTTATTTACGGTCTGTATTTGGCAAAGATTCACTTTTACCTGTTTTGCAGAAACCTGAAATAGTATGATAAACAACTAAAAGCAATTTACACAGCGGTAGCTAACTTTATCTCTTTTACAGAACTGAACAAAAATCCAGTGGAAGGCTTTTCTGCTGGATTGATAGATGATAATGACATATACAGATGGGAAGTCCTCATCATCGGGCCTCCAGACACTTTGTAGTAAGTACCAGCCTTTGGGGCAACTCTAAAATTGAGACTAAACATTGTAACAAACCATGTTTATGGCAGCTATTTTTAAACATAACCTCAGAAGCATGGTGTTTTGATCTTATTTTTTACATTGACGGCATATGTCCTTTGCTTTGTCATTATAATTGTAAAATATATTTATCAGTAAATGTCCATTTAAGCTAACACAGCGCTTGATTGTTGGTTAAGTAATAGCAAAATATTGCTCATTGGAAGCCTGACCAAGTGATACGTAATGTAGAACAAAAATATCATCTTTTGCCCATGTTGAATCAAGCTTTTATATGTAAATTAATTACATTAACATTTATAAATTGCAATTTGTTTTTTTATTTGCGTAATGGTTTTGCATGTTTGAACTACTGTTTCATCTCCACAAATCAATCTATTTCCGTACGAAATCACAAAAAGATTGGTATATACACTATATATATAAATAAGTCATTATGTTGTGAAAATGTGTAGAGTTACTATCAAATTTTTTTGTATTGATTATCTTAGCAGCTTAATAAGCTAGGATTTTAGTTAGGAATTTTATTAAAGCAGCTTTCAGTTTCTTTATTTTCATAGAATACAATGGGAGCCGGGGATGCTGGCTGTGTTATTTAAATTATGTAAAACTTACATAAATATTGTAAAATGTCCATGAAGTTGTAAGCATTTTTCATAATTTTTCAGCGAGGGTGGATTTTTCAAGGCACATTTACATTTTCCAAAGGAATATCCTCTAAGGCCACCGCGGATGAAATTTGTTACAGAAATATGGCATCCAAATAGTGAGTAATGGTTCTGATTCATTTATATTATTATATTTAAAATGTTGTTGATTATTAAAAGTTACTAATTTATGAATGATTGCTCAAATTGTGGTTAAAGATTATTTACTTCTCTAAAAGAAATAACGATTTCATATATCCACATTCAATGAGAAATATAATTAAGTAGCAAGAAGAACCAAGTACATTAAAAACTGCAATCACCAAGATGCCTGCCTGCTAAGTGTGGTGATTTTCGGAGACCCCCATCCTCTATGAGAAGTGTCCAAAGTAGCATTTTTATGTGGTAGAGGCAGCTATGTTCAGCAGTGGATGTTTTCTGGCTGTGATACTCAATAATTTATTGCAAACATTAAACATACTAAACATAACACACACACACACACACATCACATACACATGATACATTTGTATTACATTAGCATTATACTATACAACAATGTTTCTGCAAACTAAAACCTCTGATTACTTCTAATGTTCCCTCTGTGTTCATGTTAATGGTAAATTTATGGAGTTATTGATTTGGATGAAAATGATAACAATAGAAAAATGATGCTTTTATCCTAAAAAATTTAGAATTTCAGAAAGCCATTAAACTGCCGGTGAATTCTAGTAATATATATTTGAATACCTATACAAATATTCTCAAACATTTGTGAATGATAACATTGCTATCATATTAAATTATGCAAATGCGATCATTAAGTATGCATAGTAAATATAGAATTAATTTTGTATCTACTTTATTGTTGTTTGAATACATTATTTGCACTATGTACAAGTTTACCCATTACAGTTACCAAAATTAGTTGCGGGCACTTTTAATTAATTAGCACAGAACTGCACGGACAAGCAATATTTTAACACATCACCAATATATTGTCGCACCCACTCCAACCAGCACACAGGGTCACAATTTAATTGGCTTTTCAAGTTTTGTTATTGTTTAACATAACTACAAAATAACAATACAATTATTTTACTTCTATTTTGTAAAGTTTAAAACAAAAGCCCAAAAAAGCAAACAAGCAAATAAAAAAAAATGTTACTGATGCAGCACGAAACTAGGATAGTTAATAGAAATTGTATCATTGATTTTTAATTTATCATGAACAAAATTTCAGTTGAGAAGAATGGTGATGTCTGCATATCAATACTTCACGAGCCCGGAGATGACAAGTGGGGTTACGAGAAGGCCTCGGAAAGATGGCTGCCCGTACACACAGTAGAGACAATCCTCATCAGTGTTATCTCAATGCTAGCGGACCCTAATGATGAGAGTCCTGCTAATGTTGATGCAGCGGTAAGTAACTACTCAATTAAATAAACTTGTTTCAAAGTGTGTTAAAAGGAGAAATTTTCTATAATTTTGTAAGGAAGTAGTGTTCTCCAACTAATCCAACATCCTCTCTTGATTCCTTCCCACCCATTCCTTATTGACATCGGTTTTGTAACACTAATGTACATCCTTACACAACTATGTTTCACCTACCATGAATGGAAAGGAAAGAACACAACACAAATAAAACAATTAACTGAAATGTCTGAAATATGGGAATTTATTACTAATGTGTTATCAGTTACATCACAATGGACTCCATTCCAACTCTATTGAATGGAGTTGCAATTAAAGTAAACTGTAGCTCCTTAATAATCCTTAAAGTATTTTGAACTGGTTTAAAAGCAGTACACTATAATTATAGTAACATGCATATTATTCAATAAAATGCCCTAAAACATTATAACCCTGTATAAAGTGAGATGTTATCTGTTTGAACTGTTAAGGCGCAATTTAATAACCTGTTTATTTAATACTTATGATCATCAGTTTAAGTAGAGGCGATAAAAGTGAACACAGTGTTGATTTCAATAGTGTCACTCAGTAGTCATTATCCAAAATTTTATCCAAATCAATTGAACCGTTTTTGTATAAAAACAGCTTTAAAAAATGATATAGATAGATTATCATTCCTTGCTAGTGGGTGACACGCTGCCCGTAAGAAAGGGATGCAAAACATAAGCAACATCATTCCAGGCCACACTCCCTTTCTTCAAAGCGTGGTTTGCAATGTATTCTGCAGAGTTTTATACCTAAGCTTTTTGCCTGAAACACAGTGGACTGTGGACACTACTTCAGAAGAAAAGTATTTATCTTAATAAATGTTTTGGTATCTAAGTAAGGACAAAAGCACTAGTAAAATAAATAATGCAGGTATAAAAGTGAATCAGTGCTCAAGTCGAGAAGGAAATGATCACGGCAAATGAGAATCTGCAGTTGAACATTGATTCACGTCTGAGCCTCTGCCTTTCTGACGTCATACACTTGTGAGTCCCCAAGGTATCATTACTAAACAATGAACCTAAACCTGGTAAAATCCTTGTTTTATATATTCTGTATATCAAACCCTTCAAATTCTACTAATCGATTTTAAAATATGAAGAAAACGATAAAAGGTAATGGTGCGAGAGCCCACTGCACAAATACCTACGTCATCGGGTACCCCAATAGGCTATCTTTAGATCGTTAACCGACATCTAAATATGTAAAAAAATCAGGTCTGCCAGTTCCAATCCTGCCGGGTCATGGAAATAATGGAAATTTTTTGACGTATTTTTTTTTTGTCAAACCTTACCCGAATGAAAGTTCTGGCAACAGTTAACCATTCATAAATATTGTAAAAATAAATTGGTCTGCCATTGCGCACCCTGCCGGAAGTACCTGTCAGACCACAAAGAATGTGGCCCTTCACACCCTTTACCTACCTCAGCGAATACCCCGATGAAACCTACGCCTAATAATAACCAAGGTGACCTTGATAATAGATTAAAAGGTCTGCCAGGTCTAAACTTGGTGAAACTTAGTATTCAAAGCATTTGAAGTTGGTGGAGGTGGATTATTTCCATGACCCGGCAGGATCGGCACTGGCAGACCTGTTTTTTTTTTACATGTTTAAGTGTCGGTTAACAATCTAAAGATAGCCTATTGGGATACTCGATCACGTAGGTATTTCTGCAGTGGGCTTTCGCACCATAAGGGTGTTCCTTGTAGCCTTACCAATAAGACTACTAGGTTTTTTCCCCATTAGACTTACTGAAAGGAAGACTACATAGCTAGTCTTGTTCTTTCCAGTAGACTAATGAAATAACACTACTAAATACATTGGCATCCGCTTACTCAATAAATCAATCATTGCTTATTCTTATATCCAAATTGAGACTGTAGATATCAACCAACGCTGTAGTGGGTGGTAAGCTTAGGCTTCAGTAAAACACAGTCATGTAGTCATGTCATTTGATCAGAAAGGGCTTGTCCCCAAACGGTTCCAAATAGTTACAAGCAGGCCCAACAACTGTGTTTTTCTTTTGTTTTTAACATTTGCGAATATTTGCGTAACACTAATATACACATTTCATGTTTGCATTCACAGAAGGAATGGAGAGAGCGATATTCGGATTTCAAAAAGAAAGTCGCCAGATGTGTTAGGAAAAGTCAAGAAGATTGCTTTTAGTGGCGGGGGAATTTAGATGACAAATGTCGGAGACGGGCCATCGACACCACAGTACCAAACCACACCGCACTGAGAGTTTTCGTTGACGCTAGGTCGCAGCGCGCCGGCTTACCTCACGCGATCGTCGCATACGCATACGGCCACTGCATTTGTGTGCTCATTATGTTTCTTTTTACAGAAAGAGTGGAGAGAATCATATTCGGAGTTTAAAAGGAAAGTAGCACAGTGTGTAAGAAAGAGCCAAGAGGAATGTTCCTAATTAACAGTGCCCTCTTTTGTTTAGTGATGTGTTTGATGGTGTAGTAGACGTTGTGGCATGCGGTGAGGCTCGGTGCGATCAACACTCGGCCCAGAGACACTATTGAAATTGATTTAAAATAAATACTTATTGTAATTAAAATGGTATCGCTGCCGTATTTTATATTAAAATAGAATTCAAGGTCTTTTTTCATCTTTTTTAAGACATGTTAGCTAGCTATTGTTATAATAATGAATGTGTATGGTAATTTTTATAGAAAAACAAATGCATGTTTCTTTTTCTTGTATGAATTAAAAGTTTGATCTCTGTATAGTAGAAACCAAATCGGAAGTAATTATAAAACAGGAATTATTTATTATGTGCCTAAACTGAGATATATAATGAACATGCAATGCAAGTCAAATAGAAGTTATATAAAAATTGTAAAAGAATACTGCATGTAAATTGTTAGTTACCGAACATAATAATATGGATGATACACTCTGATTGTGGCGACTGTAATGCTTCTCAGGTCCACGTTATAATTCTAGTGCTAATTTTAGTAGTAAATTTATTATCTAATGACTTATGATTTTTACTGAATAAAAACAACTTTTGTAACCTATTATTGTATCGATTCTTTCTTCTTTGCCCTTCATTCAATTGATAATTTTTTGCTAGTTTTAATTCAATGATATGATCAATACTTCCATTGAATTAATTATTTATTATTTTACATCCAGAAACATATTTGTTATGGGCATCTAAACGATCTTTTCGTTTATTTAGCTATTTTGCCAGTATGTAATCTATTTCTATGTGAATATAGATGATAATACGCTTATATTATATTCTTATAATCAGAAGTTGAAGATACATAATTATGTTACCGAGAAAGTTTATGCATACATTAGAATTATGTAGTTAAAACATATTTGTACTCTAAAACCCCCTGTTGCTATCCATCGAAAGTTAATTTGTGAGATGTGTTAAGTAATTAATACTTTTACCCATGTATGTATATTTTTTGCTATAAAATCATAATGCAGAACAGATGCTATTTCATTTTCAAGTTCCCTTTGATCGAAACGTAGACTATATAACAGTTTGAATATGAAGCATCATGGTCAAATATTAGGGTAAGATTTTCAACTGGACATGGATGGCCAAATGTACAAAAGTATGGGAAATAGCTAAAAAATTTCAAATCTCGTCGACGTTTTTGATTAAGTAACTAAAACTTATATATTTGTGAATAACGAAAATTGGTTTTTATAAAATATAATATGTACATATTTTATAAAAACCAATTTTCGTTATCCTTGCCATAGAGTAACTTTTTATACATCCTTGCGTCGAACCCGTTGGTATCGAAAAACGGTTACACACACTGCCATTGCGGCCACCACATAGTGAAGAATGGAGTAGTAGGGCAAGGTCCGTTTCACTAGCGCGGCAAATTCAAATTTTCTTGCGTTCTTTTGCCAATAATAGCTTAACTCAACGTGATTACATGAAAACTAATTTTGCGCAAATAAATAGAATGTATCAATAAATTACAGTTAAAAGTATCACCTACTTAATATCATAGCGGTTTAGCGACAAATGGCAACAGACTGAAAAACTAACAAGAAATTTATTTATTGCCGTTTGTCTCTGAACCAATGATATATAGGAGATACTTTTAATCGTAATTTTGATACATTCTATTTCTTTACGTTACATCAGTTTTACAACGACAAACGGAATATCTATCCATGGTTGATAAAAGAGTTGTTGATGTTGCTAAAAAAAATACAACCAAATTGAGAACTCTTTTTCTTTTTTTATGTTGGTTGAATAAATAACTAAATAATATGTTGTGGAATACCTATTAGTAGTAGTAATTATATAGAGAAATTATAAACATATGTAAGTAAGTACTGTAATTTAATAATTTATGAAACAAAATAGTTACAGAGCTTACTCTGTTCATGCAAATCTTACTCTCTTATTCATAAATACTCAACAAACTGATCTGTTGTATAAAAGGCAAGTCTACAGGCCACTTATATCATGCATACCCTTTTATAAATAGAGAGTGTGAGAGTTTATTCACTATCAGAATTTTCTGCCAAAATTGCACCTCTAAAATTTCTTGGGTCATAAGTGCTTTCAAAACACCTCTTGAAGACAGATTTGATCATAGACCTGGATGCTGGTGATGCAGGTATGTCATTATCACAGTCCATTACTTCCTCTACACAGTTATTATTGACCATCTCCATATTGATGTTTCCATTTACACTATTTGGTTTACCATCTTCAGGTATATCAATAAAATTGAATAAATGTGAATCTTCATCTAAACATTTAGATATATCTGTATCTATGTGTGGTTTTTTCGTTACTGACTCAACACTTTTGCCTTTCCTCTTATTTCTCTCTACAGCTGTGTTTTGTGTTGATGTTGCTTGCGTTGCATTATCAGGCTTAGAAGTTGCTAATACAAAGTGGGCTTCAAATGTACTACCATTATGTACTATAAACACAGCTGGTTTACCGGTAGTCTCGAAATGAAGTTGCAAAGGCAATGCTAAGGCTTCTGCAAAAGCAAGCAATGCTCTAAACTCTTTCAGTGTAAAAGTAATAGTTGTTTCTATACCTATTATATAACTTTCAAATTCCAAAGGCTTTAGGCTTATTTGTGTTCTTATAATTTTGGAGAGATCAGCACTGCTATCTATATAGTTCCTTAAAATTATTATTTGTGATGAGGCTTCTAATGTCACTTGGTCATCTGAACTTTGAAAATTCCCAAGAGCTTCTGTTAATATCCTTTGGGGTGATGTAATTCTGAAAAAGCATTATTTACTTAACCAGGTTAAAGAAACACACATACAACATAACAATTAACAACAACATAGCAAACATAGCAACAACATAGCAATTATCAATATCATACATGGATGAGGTAAGTACAATACAATATTTTTTTATTGAACATCAATAAATAAGAATGCACATAAAAATTCACAAAAGAATGGTAGAACAACTTATGTAGTGTGTTTCAAGCTCAATGGCAGCTGTGAAGTGCGCTGCAAGCCCCCTGCATGCTGCACTCACTGCTTACCTCTGCCATGGCTCCAATTTTTGCCACTGCTCAGCGTTTCGCGCCAACAGGATTGAGTTTGAATCACACTACCTACTTTAACTCAAGGAATTTTATATGTATGACACTTTTATGCTCTTTAATAATCATTCATCTGTTGTTAATGACGGGTTAAACAGAGCTAAGAAACTAGATGAAGAAATAGGGGCAAATGGAGTAGATTTTAGGATTACCAACCTATTTGGCACTAAATCCTTAGTATACACAGCTTGCATAGCTTTACAGTCAAGGATGGACACAAAATGAGTCTTGACTATGCCGTGTTTGCATTTCAACTGGAATATTAGTTTACAAGACTCTGGATCCAGTTTAATTTCTAAATTATCCACTTGCTTGTCCATATGTGTTGGTGATTTGAAGGTGTTGAGTGCAGACTTCATAGATATTTTACATTTTAAACCTTCATTATCTTCCGTAGAGTAATAGTTGTAATTGAAGTAGGTGAAGAAATTTTTATTGAATTTGACCATGGCGTATGCTGATTCCGCGGCATTTAAAGTCCTTAGTAGTATGGAATCTGGGAGAGATTCTATGTACAACTCGTCACCGAATCTGGCTAAAGCATGTACTGTTCTTCCTAGGACTGAAACAGAAAGTCCAGAACTATAGGTTTCCTATCTTCATGGAATATCTAAGTTAGTTTTTAGAAAAATTGTTTTCAAATCATCACAACAAACCTTTTACGTTTGGCCCAGGAACGTGGCATTTCATAATTAGTTAATTTGTCAAGCAAGAGACGTATCTATGTTGTTAATCTTTCTTTGGGAAATCAACTGCAGGCAGGCAGTTTTCAATTCATTTCATTGTGCATCTTGCACATTGCACTTTTGCGAGAAATGAAAAATCTCAAACAAAACCACAGCTAGGAATGTATGTACCGACACTATTAAATACGAGTACGTACTCGATACTTCTCTTTAGATTTCGATACCGGGCAGGTATCGAAGAAGAAACTGCCTACTAGTATCGTATTGAATCAGGGGGTTTAGCAAAGATCCCAGCGTGAAACGTTATCGCCTCACGCTAACTCCAAAATGTATGGGAATGACATTAGTAGTGGAAAAGTTATCCGCACAGGAACTGTCAGTTCCATACATTTTGCAGTTAGCGTGAGGCGTTACGCCTCACGCTGGAATCTTTGCTAGACCCCCTGTGCTGCCATGTATGCCATGGATCGGACCTTTGACTACAAAAGCGTGCGCCTTCTCTGTCTACACGTGCCACTGGAGGCTATAATACTTGTTTCATCATAAAAATGATTTATTTAAGGTTTTTTAACAGGCAATTTGCCTTTATTCTTTATACTAACTACTACAATAATAAAGCTATACTATGTACTAAAATGTTGTGTACATGTAGCTACACTGTTCGAGAATGGCTGTATGTAACATTGGCGGTGGTAAAAGCCCAGCAAATGATGCCATATATGAAATTTTAAATGTAGCTTTTATGTACTTTCAAAGACGCGTTGAACTGTCTAATCAACGTATTTGTAGAAAAATGTCAGATGCGTCACTTAGTCAAACAAGCGACGATATGAACCCCACGAATATGGAGAGGATGCAGAACAACACCCCGTCAGTATAATATACAATCAAGCATTTCAACATCTATCTAAACTGTACTGCGTGCGTGTGTGTGTATGTGTGTGTGCTGCTGGGTTAGCATGGACGGTAGACAAAATTGTCTTTCCCCGTTTTACGTCTACGTCGTCTACAGGCCGTGCTAATCCCACTGGTATATATTATCTGTATTCAACGCTTGGAGTTAAATTTACATTCGATTAAATCCTGCTTAAATTAAAAATGGGATTGTTTTAGCTCTAAGTATACTTCATATTTTTAAATAATTCATATTTTCATGTATATTTGTGTATGTTTTGGTGTGCAATAAAGCATTCTTCTATTCTATTCTATTCTATTCTATACATTAAAAGATCACCTTTGTAGGCTGCTTGACTTAAAAAGTTAGGCCATACTTAGCTTCTTTAAAGAAAAAATATATTTTGGCAAAATAAAGCTGCTTGGCATTGAATTTTTTGGTAATTCTATCCTGTTTTGACTTAGCAGCATTGATTCGATTCGATACTAGTACTTTCTTTCCGATACCAAGTAAGTATCGAAAGAATGATTCGATACTAAAAAGTACTTGGTATCGAATGAAAAGTATCGAGTACTTACTCGTATTTACTAGTATCGGAACATCCCTAGTGACTGATTCTGTCATTCTGTGTTGTGTATTGTGGTTGTGCGGTTGTGGTGTGGTGTAGTTGCGCACAGTGGTGTCATGTCGTGTGTAGAACGAAGTATTATCACAGACTAGGGATAATACGTATGTGATTATAAACTCTTTCGTCGTGTGGGGGGGCAGGTAAATAATCAACGACAGTGGGAGGCGTCCAAAAACGGAACACCGTGAAAATACGAGTGGCCAAACAGAATAGCATAAACAGATAATAGCTATTAGTATTATCCTATGGTATTATCTGTTTTGTGCATATACTGTGAAAGTTTTGCCACCGAAAAACGTAACTTATGAGGTAGAAAATAACTGCACACCACTATGGAAATCACTAGTCGCATTCATGGTAAGTGAACACGGTTGGATTGGACTTGATTGGAATGTACGTAACACAGATAACTATATACTAGTACCTACCTACGTAACGGCCAAACGGGACGCTATGAAAAAAAGACTTAAATTTTTTTTGTTAAAAATAAAGTCATCCCAATACAATGGACCTAACCCAATACATCGAAGAGGCGACATCGAGGGGCGAAACTTGTTCAGGTCAGTTGACCTCTGAGAACAACTCCTGCTGAGCTGTAGGGCAAAATTTACCAGTGGGACCCATGGGGATGTGCCAGCATCCACCATACAATACAACCACTGGATGTCAATGACCGTTGACTTCGAGGTCAATGACCTTTGTCCTCATGATAAATGACCTTTAACTTCGCGGTCAATGACCTTTGTCTTCATGGTAAATGACTCTTGACCTCAATGTCAATTGAATATTATGAATTCACGTGTCTTGGGGTCAATGTCCTTTGCCCCCAAGGTCAGTGACCTTTGACGGTGGGGTCAAATACATATGACTTCACGGATCTTGAGCGTTGCTTTATTAATAGTATATAACGTAAATCGCTAGGTTAGGTTATGTTCGAACTGCGACAATACCACGCGCGAGCCGAGCTAGCGCCGAGCGTAGCGAGCTTGCCGCTGCACCGGCCGGCGAAGCGCTAAAAAGTATTTAACGCAACGCAACACTAGGCTAGGTTATGTTTCACCTGCGACAACACTACAAAATATAATAGGTATGCTGAGATAACAATGGTCCATACAAACAACGTTTCCCGTCATTGCGCCTACCCATTTTCATCATAAAAACGAGGGTCATGTGCATTGTGGCTAGGCGTATATAGGGGGGGAGGGTATTTCAAAACCTCTTACTTATTCTATTATTCCGAGCCTCTATACCCAATATACCCTTGCCTAGCTTTAATGAACTATGTCTATGCGCCTAATTCCTATTAGGTAGGTATACCTATCAATCCTACAATTGTAATGAACTAAGGATGAAACAAAAAGCATGAATGGATTCATAATCTAAGCTCAGGATCTAGGGCTAATAAATAAATAAATACAAATAACGCCCAACGATCACATTTACGTAGATCCTAGACCCTCACTAGGATTCCTTGTATCTAGGGACCCAGCCACTACGATGACCATGGTCCCACAACACCCAGACAGAACAAGTATTTGCGCTTTTTTTTTAAGTGCACAAATACTTGTCCTGTTGTAGGAATTGAACCCGCTGCCTCCGGGTTATGAGCAGACCTGCTCAAACACCACAGAGGCTGTCAAAGCGTAATTTTCGATTTTGATAAAAATTACGGGAAAACAAGTTCTTAAATTGTGTAAACACTATAATTTCAGAGCAGTGGTGGATTCAGGGGGCGAAGGCGCTCAAGCTCGACCAAAAAGCTTTCTAAAATTATTTTGCCAAAATCTGTCAGGGGTGCCTATGGTTAAAAAATTTTCGCGCTCGCTCCGCTCGCGCTTTTTAAATTAGATTTGTGCTTTGTGTCGTGGTGGCTTTCATTTCTACATTTTTTTAATACTTTATGGGCACAGCATTTGGCCACTGTCTCCCCTGATCACGTCATCACTTTCCATCAGGTTTTCACCTGATGGAAAGTAATGACGCAGTCTACGGTGGTGCATGCTTGCCTACCTGTTCACTCTCGACTTAGTGAGCTGGTAACAAGGACGCCGGCAAGGTGTTCCACTCATTGGCTGTTCGCACTATAAAGTGCATATAGCAAAATGCTTAGTGCGGGGTATTATAGCCCTATAGCGCTGATTAGGTGTTTTTGGTGCTCGCTGCGCTCGCGCATTCTTTTTAAAACCTTATTTGTCCACAATAGGTTAGATGTTTATTATCAGACCAAAGAGAAAATTAGAATAAAATGTAAGTGTAAGTTTAAATTTTGATAAAAATGACGGGGTAACGAGTAAATTGTTTCAAACATTAATATTTCTGAGCAGTGGTGGATTCAGGGGGCTACGGGGCTCAAGCTCGACCCAAAAGCATATAAGTAATTCTTTCTAAAATGATTTAGCCAAAACCTGGCGCCCGCCTATGATTGAAAAATTATCGCGCTCGTTCTGCTTGGGCTTTTTATATTAGTTTATTCTTTGTGTTGCAGTGGCATTCATTTCTACATAATATTATAGTCCTATAGCGCTGATTAGGAAATTTTCGCGCTCGCTGCGCTCGCGCATCCTTTTTGCGATCTTGTAGAACGCACATTTTTCTACAACAGGTAAGGTATTGTTTATTAACGGGACATTTATCTACTATGTAATTTATTTGTTTTGGGTTGCCAATATTTCGATGCTGTTGCAAGCACCATGATCATGACGAACTGAACAACGTTTGCCCATAACTTATTATCATGAAGTTCTTCAGTTCGTCCGAAGCTCCATCGGCCACAAATTTTCAGGAGCCCGGCCCCCCCCTTCCTAGATACGCCAATGGTCATGTGAACCTGACTTCATGGAAAAAAACATTCAAGTTCTTTTCTCTAGCAGGTATAGTTGACGGGACGCAACACGTAGAATATTTTTTTATAAAGCGATGTGGGCGTGACCCCACTTTTTATGCACTTTTTAGGCAGAGGGGGTGATGGAGAACGACGTTTCTATAGACACTTTTTTGATTGAATCCTGTCCGGCTGAGTTATAAACTAACTTAACCTATGTTTGACCTCGAGGACAATGACCTTTTGAGGCCGAAGGCCATTGTCTTTGATCTGGAGGGCAAAGGCAACTGACCTTGAAGTGAAAGGTTAATGACCTTACGGGTAAAGGTTAATGACCTCGGGGCAAAGGTCATTGACCTCTAGGGGGCGCGTTTTGTAGTTCCGCACGGTAGTGGATTTTATTTTAATTAGGAATTTGATTGAATTTTTATTTTTATGTATGAACTTAAGCAAAAATTACGTTTATTACTGATTAAATTATGATGTATCATGGATTGATTTTTAAGTGTAAACCACACGCGGTCATGCGACCATGGCCTAATTGGTAGGGCGTCTAATCCGGTGAGTTGGAAGGCGCGGGTTCGAATCCTGCTGGTCGCTAAAATTTTAAGGACTATTAATTATATCTTTACAAATTATGATGTCTAAATAAAACTGTAATGGTGTTATGATTTAGATAATAAATAAATAAAATGCGAAGTGCAAAAAGTGCAACATCTTAGGTAATTTTTAATTTATTATTTTTATTATTATTTTATATTTTCATTCTCCAATTCCAATTTATTTAAATAACATGTTCAAACGCAGGACTACTTTTGATGAAATACTTCTTGAAACTAGGCTCGTCCTTCAAGAATTCGAAGTTCTCTATCGAAGCGTTTGACACGTGCCACGCGACGAGGAGCTTGCAACTGCCGTTCTCATCGGTGCAGTACTCAAAGGGGAGTCCTTGAGTGGTGTAGCCCCTGTTGGGGTAGTAGTCATATTCGGAGAGCACCCTCAAGCTGCACTCCATCATGTTGTCTTCTAGGCTTCGTATCTGCCCTGAAAGATGCAAGTAATTGCAAAACATAAACGTTGATTAAGTAGGTACCTATGTATAGTATTTTTGTATTACATTGTGTACATTTATTGATAGGAAGACCAACAGCTTTTCTTACATAATAGAACTAAGCACTAGGAAGCCAATTATAGGTCCTCGCATCTAGCAATATAATGCTAGCGATAGTGCTTGAGCATACAATGATAATCACCTGATATTAAGTTAGAAAAAGGAAAATAAATACTTTGGGTAAAATATCAACATAACATGTACATACATACATAGATTACAGACATTCAATCACAGCATTCAATATTCAATAATAAACATAAGTAGTATTATGTGACAAAAAAGTCTTTGCACAGAAGTCGCCTCGCCGAGCCCACGCTTGTATATACAGGGGGCGTACCGTGAGCTCTTAGCGCGATTCAAAACTGAGCCTATATTGGATCGCTTTGTTTTTTTTTGTATGGAGATTTTGACAAGCGAGCCAGTATAGGCTCTGGTTTGAATCGCGCTAAGAGCTCACGGTACGCCCCCAGGTCTAGTGATTTACACTCACTGCATAGCTTGTTAAAGTTTCTGCTTGCTCTAATGAGATAATTATGAATTTTGACGATAATTAGTTTTAACAACTGGAATGCTAAGGGGTTGGTGGTGTCTAGTGAATCTGGTGGGACATTCAATTTAATTTTTTTTAACTAGGTCAGGGCTATCTTCTTTATCAGACGCTATTTTTAGTAAAAATGTTGTGTGTAGCAGAAGAATAGTTATTGTGAGTTTTGTTTCTCTCTATTAAACAAATAGGCAAAGATAAAACAAGAGAAAACACTATCCCACTGCTATATGCAGTGTTTTAGTATCTAAAGGTAAAGGGGGGGAGTGCATAGTGCAGTATCCAGCTCCAGCGTCGGTCTGGGATCCAAAAAATTACCGGGAAAATGTTCCAAAATGGGGCTCACGCTACTTTTTATTTGTGATTTTTTGGATGGGTTGTCAACAAAGTAAACTAAAATAATACCTATAAATGCTAAAAACTTTTGAGGTAATTTTCCTCCAACTTGAATGGTGCTGATCTAAAGTTGAGCTGAATTTTGAACTTTTCAAAACATTGTTTAAAACCCTGAATTACTTTCTTTATTACCAGACTTTTCTGTTAGTTGTAAAATACAACATCTGGTAACTTGTTTGTAATTCGATAATAATTCGCTCAGTCATCACGGCTCGGCTCTCCATTAGAGAATAATATGGAGCCGGTCTTTGACTCTGGGGCTGGAGGTAAGGAGGGACCGGCCCACTGGGAAAAGTCCCGGTATGCCCTGAGGCCAGGCCGAACCTGGCAGTGTCATATCTTGGAAACTATAGACGTGAAATTTTAAATGGGTAATTTTAGTTGCTTGAACTGAACGTGTATCGTACGTCAATCTTTCAACCTAAACGTAGATACAGTGGGGCGAAATGGGCTCGATACCTCGATGGTCGAAATGTTTCGTGTAAAATTGTAAATAATGCAAACTGCGCGCTCCGATGCGAGAACTTGTTCGGGCGCACTCTATCTGTAGGTAGGCTAAGTTTATTAATCACAGTTTATTTTTATATCTATTAACTTAAGCGTAAAAAATATACTAATCAAGTCAGAAGCGGAATATTCGTTTGGACTAGAGACTTTTTATGCGTGTTTGTTTTTTAAGTGTCCGTAAGCAACCGACCGGAGCTTATAGAGGAATTACTTACGCTTATTTCTATGTCCGTAAGCGTAAGATATTTTGTTTTTTAAAATGGGTACGGTTCGGAATCCTAAAAATGTGGAAAGTGCTGACCAAAGTAGATAAAAGTACGTTTTGTAATGATCTTAGAAAAGCACAAGAAACTAAAAATGCTTAGTTTTGGTAGGTAATTAACAACTGTCAAATCCATACATTTTTGTGTTTCTATCGGTTGCCAACAAGTTACATGATCGCCTAGCAGGTATACCTCGTATAAAACTCTAAAAACTTACCATTCTTGCAAGTCTCGTTTATCAACCGCTTGGGTACACTCAGGTACTGCTCCAAAGTACCATTGAAATTGGGCTTGAGACACAAGTAGTCATCTTCAATGTACTGAATCCTCCGACGAGTTGGTATAGTCTCGTACTTGATTATTGAGTTGAAGACGCACGGGTCGGGTCTCGTCGGCAGCTATAAATAAATAATAAAATAAGTAACGCCCAACGATCACATAGGGATCTTGGACCCTAACTAGGTATTTAGGGACCCAGGGGAACTATGACGAGGAACGACCATGGTCTTAAAGTAGGGTAGACCTTTCATTAAAACATCAATCCATATCAAAATCTATATCAACCACCACCGCAGGCACCAACACTATATTTTTAGTTTACATCAGATAATGACTGTCTTTTGTTTTGTACCTCAGAAATTAGCTTGCTTATGTATACTAAAGCAGGGGTCTCCAAACTTTTTAGTTTAAGGGCCAGACTGATTGCTTCACGAAGTCCCAAGGGCTAAAATCTGGGTAGCTCATCAGATAAACATACCATTACAGTTCCAAAAATTTAGGTAAGTTATATTCTGTATAAAATTTCGTGAGTATTTCCGAAATAATTTATAACTTTTAGAAAAGCGGGTTATTTAAATCCCAATTGAATAAAAAATGCTTCACGCATTTTAATAATGTCAAAGCGTGTCAGTCAGCAAAGTGAGACTCCATTTTCCATAGATTTTGCAATTGAAGCTTTGGGTGCTTTCAAAACCAATATTGAGTCTCATTTTTCTGATTTTGACGCAATTGCAAGTGACATCAAGTTTTTCCAGAATCCTTTTATCAACGATATAGAAACCCTTGCCCCAGAACTTCAAATAAAAATGATAGATTTGCAAAGAAGCGATATTTTTAAAGAAATGTATCAAAAGTCATCATTGCTGGAATTTTATACGAGTCTTCCTCTCACAGAGGTTGACCAGCTGCAGCTAAAGCTCGTGGCTTTTTTCCGCTTTTGGAACCACTTAACCTATGCGAAAAACCATTTTCCACCTACAAAAAAAAATTAAAAATCCAAGCTAACGATGAGCATCTGAAGTCGCTTCTGATAATTAGCTCAAGTAAATTTAATCCACAACTGCAAGCGATTGTCAATGGGACTGGGAAGTCACAGCTGGCATAATATAGGTCTCACTAACTAATAAATATAAATAAATATGTGTGGACGTTACACACAGCGCCATCTAGCCCCAAACTAAGCAAAGCTTGTACTATGGGAACCAAATAACTGATACAATACTTAAATACTTTTTGTTTGTAAATACATACATAGAATACAATATAACACCCAGACACAGAGCAAACACCTATGTTCATCACACATATGTTTGTCCTGGGTAGGAATCGAACCCACAACCTACAGTTCAGAAGGCAGAGCAACTGCCAACTGAGCTATCAGGCCAGTCAAACAGTAACTATGCCTTTAATACTTAATGTTATTATGTGGATTATTCTATTTTTAGCCGGTAAATTCAACATCTGAATATTATTTTGTATGATTAAATTGTTTCATTTGATTTATTTATACAAATTAAACAGCCCGTAACGACCGCTGTCGCGGGCCGGATTGTTGGCGCTCCCGGGCCGGAGTCGGCCCGCGGGCCGTAGTTTGGAGCCCTGCTTTAAAGGCTAGACCGACAGACAGACAATAGCAATGACAAGAAGCAAGTGAAAGCCTTACCGGATGAATAAATATTCATCCATAGGATGGATGGAGAAATTACCCGATACAAGGCAGACACCACAGAATTACAAGATATATAAAACTATGTCACAGGCACCGAGATAAAGGAACTTTACCTCTTGTCCGAAGCAACGGGGCGCAGACCACTGGCTATTGACGTTGCTTGGTGTGACCACCGGCAGGGGAGGCTGCACCACCCCGGTGCACAGGCTCCACACACCGTCGCGGATCATATATTTACGTGGCATCTGTCCAATTGTTGACACTGCAATGGTTGAAACACCATTTCTGCAATGAAACATTTTGTTAATCGACGTTGATCTCCCGAATACAGCTCAAGGAAGTTTTATGCTTACCTTCCGTTTGCAATTGCTTCTTTGAGCACTTGCTCTCTTTTTGTCATTTCAACTATTTGAGTTTTTAATGATTCTGCCAATATTTTGGCATTTTCCAAAGTCGTCTGAAGTTTTAGCTTCAACCCAGCGACGGAACTGCCCTGCGGCCCCGCTAGGTCTTGCAATGTTAACGCAGAATTTCCCTTGGAGTCGATGAATGGAACCATCTTTTGGTACTCATCCTCAAAGTGCTTCAAATCGGCGCCATCATTGATGTCTCTCCGAGAAATTTCAGGGTTTCCGTCACTGGAAATAAGATTAAAATAGATTCTGATAGGGACACCCCTAACATGTATATTCCCCAACTTTTGATGTCGTAGGAGCTAAGTATATGACTTTTTCACAAAGAGGTAGAAGTCTTTACTTTTTCACTGCTCTGTCAGTTCTGCTGCCTCATTACTAGTCATTACCAACCAATCCGCCGCGAAATATAATAATACATCAAACCGAATAGTAACTATTACATAATACGTTTTTGCGACCTCATCGCACCTTATTGACGAAAGCTACCGCACGTGGTGCCTCAGCCAGTATGAAATGTCATGGACACCAACAAATATTGTAACCCCCCCAAAGAAAATTTGGTGTTAACGTTTAAAGATATTTTTGCGTTTATTTTTATTTAATCGAGCTTATATTTGGTTTTCATATTTTATCTATTAAAACCTAACCTAGAGTGAACCTAATAAACCTAGAGAGATACGAATAGAACCTAGTCGCTCACGGCTACCTAAGTAAAATGTTAAACGTAAGAGAAGTGTTGTAAGTCCTAAGATTGATATTAGTTATGGCCAAGTGGATCGTCTATTTGTGTGGTAGGACCGTACGTTGTGATTTGTAGAATCCCTAGTTCTTTTAAGGTAGTGAGACAATGCCTAATGCTACCTAATAAACCGCAATAATCTATCTATATGCCAACTTATCAATTACTTATAATTATGTTTTATATTGCCTATATAATATCCTTTAGATTATATTAATTTTATAATAACGTAATTAATGTAGATGCTTAATAGTTATTGAAACGCGCATAATCCTATTAAAATTACAACCCTTTTATATTCGTGATTTTTATGTAGAGTAAATACCGTGAAGTAATTATACATGTACATTTACATAGTTCTAGAGTTTGGTTGGTAGAGTTTAGGTAGGTATTATAAAAGTATAACATTAACTATTCTTATAGTCTTGACGTAGCTATGGTAGAGTTTATATCGATGTCTTTTCTAACAGTCTAGAATTACGTTGAACCTAAGTAAGACCTAAGTTATTATCTTATCACATTCACCCCATACTTTCTGAGTTTACGTTAATTACACGATATCTTGTTTAGCACGTATCAGTAGAATCACTGCAATTGTCATTTTCTGCGGTGATCCTATTTGGGAGCCCCATCCCCGCCCCCAAAAATGAGATTTCGTCTCCAGACTTGGTTATCTCCCTTCAGATAGTGCTTAAATAGTGATACTTCAGCGCACTAGGGGAATTGGTCTATTAATTTAACGTTTTTGGTACGTTTGTATGTCTAGTTGTTGTGGTTAGTACTTATTATGTCTGTCTGTCAAATTTAGTCTTCAAATATATACTAGAGAGTAAGAGGACATTGTCTTTTGGCAAATCCTAACACTGGCATACATCAAATCATTCAAGGGAACTCTATTTGTTAACAAGCAAAGATTCATACTCATCCATCGCCAATTTCATTGTGGATCTCTCAGGTAAGTACTAACTTCGTTACAAGAGAGATCCTAATCCCATCTCGGGCTCCTCCTCCCCATCCTATTCCTATAGTTCTATTAAATTTGTCCTAGCAATTTTCTAATATTAACGACGATCCTAAATTCAAAAACAATAATACCGTTAAAATAGAATTTGATAAGAATTATTTTACCGTGAGCTTTTATTCGAGCTAATAATATTAATAGTTTATTTTGACTATTAAATCGAGCCTACCTATATTATCCAACCTTTGGTATTATTTTACCTAGATTATATTTAGCATGAGATTAATTATTAGTCGACGATTTGGTAGAAAACCCATAATATCTACGTATTAAATTATCGAGGCTATAATATAATTCTTAATTTTTATATAAATAATCAAGCCATTCCCAGCTAGATTATAAGACCTTCAGGATATTCACACTGAATTTTGGTCTAGTTATTTCCTTATGAAATAACATGACTTTATTAGTCGGTAATATTTGTTTGCAACTCTAATCTATCCAGCATAGAGTAGCGAACATAAATTAGTCTTATTGGAGATTTTACAGAACTCAAAATAATGTTAAATCAAATCGATTTGGTCAAGCTAGATCTTTAGGTTGTCTCCGAGTTCAGATCTAGAAATAAGTGGCATAAAATCTTTTGATAAAATCCATCATAAAACACTATCGACGAAGAAGCTCTCTAATCCATCTGGCATAGAGAAACCTCCGGGCACGACTACGCTTGGCCCAAGTGCATACAGACCTTATCAAAATAATTAAGTAAATAGAATGATATAATTATAAGTAGTACACTCTCTATAAATATGGAGCATATCAATTTATTAAAACAAAGATCTTTTCCAAGTTCCAACTTTAAGATTCGATAACACAGGTCCAAATCTATTTGATGTAAATATTCAATTAAATAGAGTATTAATTTATTTATGGATTTCAAAGTTAAATGATTTTAAAGAATATTTTAATTTATTAGACCATACTTAGTCCTTCAATCTCATTAGCTTGTATTTAACATCTGACGTACGCGCATTATAGGTACATAAGTATAGAGTATTTTGAACATTACGACTCCGTTTAAATAAATTTATTATAACTATACGTAAAATAAATCCGTATTTGAGATTGGTCCTAAAATTTTATATTTCATTGGTTACATACTTATTTAATAATGGTTTACTTTTACTAGAATTTCATTGAACGAAACTTGTGTTTTATTAAATTGAATTATATATCTTTTTAGGTAATGAATTATGATTTATTTAGTTTGGTATTATTTCATTTATGAAAGGAATTAAATATTTTAATATTATTTGATTTAATTGTTAGCTTTTACTAGAATTTTATTTGATAATAATTTGGTTTTATTTAACCCAATTAGTTGATATTTTATTTTAAATCGACGAAATTTATATTTATTTTTATTAACCCCAATGTGTGTTCCTCGACTTATTGCTAAACCCAACCTAATATAGTGAGTGCCCCAACAAGCTAGAGATTGCTTGAATCTCACATTTAACTTTAAACGTGTGTGTCGGTCTCGAGTGTGCAATGAGACCTATCTAAGCTAGCCTATAAGAAAGCGAGCTGGCGAGGCTCTAAAAAGCTAAACCTAATTTCTACGCACCCCCTAAGGATACTCCTACCCGGACCGTGGTCCATGGATGGGAGAGCATCCGCCCCTGTATAAATGTGAATATATAAATATATAAATAAGACAACCCAGATAATTTTATCTATCAGACCAAGAGGCGTGCAAACACATGGGTCCACTTCGACGGTCCCCCTCCCAGTCCAGATAGATAATATAACCCAGATTGGAGACGATCGATCCTTTGCGGAGGAATAATCGATCTGCTGCGTCTCAAGAACAATGCAGCCTAACTCTAACACTAACCATGGAGGACATGTAATGCCAAGTTAGCACCGTCAGGCCCAGCATCACACCGCATACTCATGCGTTATAATTTTTCCGTGCTTGGTCAATACGAAATATTTACCCCCCAAACAAATTCTAATACTACACACTTCAATAAAATCACAAGGTATTAGCCAAGCCAAGAAAAACTTTTGAGAGGAAAACTAGCTCACTAAAACGCGCCTATTCACAAAGAATTTAAATTAAACGCGAATTTAATATTTGATTTCTCATTACTGGTCCATCATTAATGAATTTAACAAAACCCCAATTGAAATTAAAATCACTGTAATGTACTATAACCGCATAAAAGGACTCGCGTAAATGAAATTTATCTAAAATGAATTTAACAAAACCCCAATTGAAATTAAAATCACTGTAATGTACTATAACCGCATAAAAGGACTCGCGTAAATGAAATTTATCTAAAATGAACCAGCACCAAGAAACCGTAACAAAATACGAAAATAAAATGACAAATATTCTAAAATTAATACCCGAGGAACCCAAAATTCAACACAAAATCCCAAGATCTAATTCCCCTTCTGAGCCGACGCAAGCGCTTATAAAGGACCATCGACGCGCATTTCTTCCTGCTACCCTATTCGCTAACTGATTTATTCCTTTGTCATAGTAAACCGATTATAACTTTACTTAAGATTTACTAGGCGCATATAAATTGTTATTGTGACACGGAAAACTCAATTGACGCGATCATCGTTCTATATCTGCCGGTGCTACTATAAGTTACTATATTAAATCTAATTATTAAATGCGTTAATTCACTGTTTAGATGGCATTAGCTTAAGGACTAATCTGTGTTATTTTGGTACATATTCTAGAGATTTAATTATAGATTTTCTTTAGGTTATTGTTTCGTTAATATGCTTGTGGTGTACAACCAGTAAAGTTTATTTATTATAGTTCATATTTTAATTATTTATTCATTAAATGTGTCGATTACCATACGGTAGATTCTCAGAGCTTCAGTAATAACATAATTTATTATATACGTTATTATTGGCTATCCTATTTATTCATTTTTAGTGTTTAATAGAAGTTATTTATAGATTGGATATGAATTTATCAGATAATCATTTTAGTTTTCTAGAGTCCTAAGACCTTGAACCTTTCATTAGCAGTCCTAAGACCTTGAGCCTTTTATAAGTAGATGATTTTATTTAAATATTTTTGTATTCCCATTTATAATCAAGCCTTCACTATATTTGTGACATGACGGGACCCTTTGGACCGTTACACCAACCCCCAAATTTTACGCAGGTGTTTAATTGTTGAACCGAAGTAAAATTTTCTAATCTAATAATCAAACAAATCTCACAAATATAGTTTATCTAATGTAATTTACAATTCCCTCTTAATTGTGCCCAATAAGCAACTTTATAATTTGTTATCGTTTGACTTCAAACATGTGTGATTCTCGCTGTAAGTGATCCTATATGTATAGTGGATTTAGACCAGAACAGAAATCAACCATAAAAGTAGTCAGCATCCTGAGCTTATATTGTTTGAATTATATAACCGATTGACATTGATAACTAGGATTACTAGATTCTACTGAGACCTGGTTGTGAGGCAGGCAGCCCTAGTAGCATTTAAGCAAAAATCCCGTCAGAATTCAACCTTTCAATTCCTAAGGAACCAATGCGAAAACCCTGCAAAATCTAGTATAGCTAAAAGTAGCAACCGTGTATCAATTGAAACAACCACCCAGAATAATCGTAATTTCATAGTTAATTCCTCCTCCGGAGTATGTGTAGTTGCCGAGTTTCAGTCTTAGCTTCTTGTGTAGTTGGGCTCCTTATAAGTGCATTAACCTGCGAGCTGATGCTATTGCTTTAATCCTAACTCCAAAGCTCTTTCTTATAAGAAACTGATTGTTAAGTGTTAGATGTTCGAATTCAACCGACAACAAACCCCTTAAACCTTAGGCTCTGCTAAACCACCAAGACCCTTGCTAACTGTTACTATGTCAATCACCGGGGCCAACCTTCCACATCAACCAATTTCCCCTATACGTTCAAAAACCTTTCTTTAGCAAAACATTAACATTCCAACCCTTAACATGACTTCGATCAGACTTCGAGTATACTATCTCAACGGTCTAGCAATTCCCAATATAGGTAAAAGGCTTTTAAATAATATTGCTTTTAATAAATATTCCGCTACCACATTAAAATAAAATAAGTATCCCATTTTTTAAAGATTAATTCCTACATTAATTTGATAAACACCATCTCATCGGTTCAATAATTAATGTTTCAACTGCTTTTAAATATTAATGCCAAAGTTAACTCGTATTTTCCTTTTTAATTATATTTGAATTTATTTAATTTAGTCCAAATCAACTAAAACTTTACAACATCTAGAATTTAGATTATACCCCTTTTAAATAGATGAAACCATGTGCTCAAAATTGATTTACACAGCTTATCTTATTTTTATCTTTTATTTTTCCTAGAATATATATATATATATATAGTTTTGTAATTTATTTAAACCATAAGCTCGCAATTGATTCACCTAAAACTTTTTGTTTAAATTTGAATTACGTGCTTATTTTTTTTTTTTTTTTTTATTTAAAATTGACATATGCACTTAGAGTACCATTCTAATATGTAACTAAAAAGTTAAAATTATTTCAATGTCGTAGAACCCATGCTAGTCTACGTAATTAAGTTGCAGTAAAGCTATCGTCCGATATGCATTTTAGAATACCATACAACGCCCCGACAAACTACCTGAACCTGATATTTTTCTTGCGTCACCATTTCTAATGGAGTGCCCACATTATACCAATTAACAATTTTATAAAACTTGTATTTCTTTAAATTTTTATTAATTATTGCTAATATATGTTTTTTTTTTTTTTTTTTGAAAAGCCGCCGCGCTCCCCTCCATCTGTAAATAATCAGTATTCTACTTTATTTTGTAAATATAATGAGCGTCTTATTAGTATTATTACTCTTATTATTATTAACCACTTTTGAACCCTCATATTCACAGATGGGCTTTTCCCTTACCACCATGGATGAAATTAACGCTCAAACTCTTCCTTTATATTGCAGCGTTAATTCATCAATTTTAATTAAATAGTATGTACAATTAATTTTTCTCATAACTTAGACAACGTTATTAACTCTATTTGTTATTAACATACATAAGGACATTATAAATGAACCAAAAAAACATTTCTATTTAGAAAGGCCGCCTCCTCCCCTCTACTCAACCCGATAAAAGTTTTTTTTTTTTTTTTCTTCTATAGACTTGAGTAGGCCTTTCCCTTACCCTACAATATTTTAGCTGATGTGTACAATGTACATAAGTACATAGTAATTTTTTTTTTTTTTTTTTTTTTTTTTTTTTTTTTTTTTTTTTTTTTTTTTTTTTTTTTTTTGGTTCCTTTTCCTTTTATTTTCGTTTTTCTAGTTTATAAGTACAATAAATTTTGTTCGTACAGAAGACAACTTAATATAAACTTAACTAACTTAATCTTGTTTAGCCCCTCGTTCGCTATCTCCTTGGCTTAGTTCCCTTATAATCATTACATTGTAGTAGCTTATTATCTCAACTTTAACTATCTATTCAACCTTTCTCATCTTTTACAGCAAAATTCATTATCTGATGACATATTTCCTTTTGTTTTCCTCTCAAGGCATTACTTTCACAATAAACATTGTTTTTTTTTTTTCGTGATTAGATAAGAAAATAAAACTTATTTAATTTAGAGAAAAAACATTTGCTAAAGACTCAAACAAGTAAGATTTAACAGTTGATTAGATGCAAGATTCTAAAACCTCTTATAAATCTGCCAGTTCTAAAAATGTTTTCCCTGTTAAACATTAGTTCTCTAATACCTTAGATACCTTATAGCAAGGTATCAATTTAAAAAAAATAGAGTAGAAAAAAAAACCACGATATCTAAAGACATGAACAAAGTAGATAATTATAAACAAACAATCAACTAACTAAAACAATTAAAACTCTTATACTAACGTCAACCGTAATATAACAATAATTCTCCGCGTAACAGTTATCGACCCTTTTTTTTTTAAAACAACTCTATTAACTGACATAAAGTAATCAAATATTTCTTGGCCACAAAAAATATCAGACCACAAAGATAAACAATAGTTACAATACAATAATAGTGACAATAATAGTTGTTTACCTAATATCTCTTATGTTGTCATAAAATTTAACTACGTTTAGTTCCTAAATTACATGTGTCTCCCGAATCAGCTTCAACCCGTTACCTCCTTTTCTTTTTCCTTATAGTATCTCGACAAATGTATGGCATTGAATTTCCCCCTTACTTTTTTCGAACAAGGGTCCATTAACAAATAAACATTTGGGTAAAGAACCCTTGCTACCACGTATGGACCTTCATATATTGCCTCAAACTTTTTAGTTATCTTCTGTTTAGCGTCTGATTTGTTTAATTTTTTGATTTTCACTAAATCTCCTATATTAAAGTAAACCAGTCGGTATTTTTGATTGAATTTCGCTCTTCTCTGTTTTCCTGCTTCCTGCAAATTACTTCGCACTGATTCTCTAACTTTATTCACATCTAATTGCTCTCTTGTGTTGCACAAGAACTTGTCAAAGCTCAGATCCATTGATTCACCGTACATAACTTCACAAGGTGTAAATTTTATACTGTCATGATAGGTATTGTTATATAGTACCTCCAGCTTAGGCAATATTGACACCCAGTTTCGATGATTGGTTCTACTATAAGTCCTAAAAAGTCGCCCTAATTCCTTATTTACCCTCTCCGTTGTGTTAGGACGTGGGTTCCTAACTGTAGTATATATTGGTTTTATTCCCAGTTGTTCCATACTTTCTTTCCAATATTTACTAGCAAATTGTGCTCCATTGTCTGACATTACAGCTTTAGGTTTAATTATTTCGAAAAATTTCCTCATCTTCCCTAACACCGACTTCGTTGTTGCCTTCCTAAGCTCATAAAACTTAACGAACTTGCTAAACGAGTCTTGTATTACCAGAATATAACTCATTCCAAAGCTCCCAGCTGGTAATGGTCCATAAAGGTCTACCATGATCAATTCCCCAATTTCGTTAGATATAATTGATTGACACGCTCCTACATGCCTGACCGTATTACTCTTGGCAATCTGGCATTCATGACACACTTTAAGTATTAGTTTAATTTGCCGGGTCATGCCCTTCCAATAAAATCTGTCTCGCACATATTTTATAACCTTATAGGCACCTTGATGACCCATTTCTAAATGTACTTGTCTAACTGCCTCTTTTCTTATAACCTCAGGTAAATAAATCACCCCTTTCATGTCTTCCCTTGGTTTAATATATAATATCCCATCCTTTATTTCACATCTTTCCGCTACTCGATTAATTTTCTCTTTCCCATTCTCATTTGATTTCATTTGTTCAATTATATTCCCAATTTCTAAGTCTTCCCTTTGTAATTTTTTTTAAATTCTTCAACCTACTTGTCAAATTTTTGTTTTCACTTGTTTCCATGTATAATATTTCTGGTGATCTTACTCTATCCTCTTGTAATAAATCGCTCTGTGGCGGATACCTAGACAATACATCTGCAACTGTATTTTCACTTCCTTTTACGTGTTCAATTTCATATTGAAAGTTTTCCAAATAATTGACCCAACGAGTAACTCTAGCGTTATACAGCTTCCATGTTTTGATAAAAGTCAATGCTTTATGATCTGTTCTAATCACTACTTTATTTCCTCTTAAATATGTTTCAAATTTCTCAAGGCAATTTATTATTGAATAAAACTCTTGTTCTGTCACGGTCCAGTTTAATTGAGCTCCTCTCAAGGCCTTACTATGAAAACCCAATATTCTCTCCTGACCTTTTTCATCTACTTGGTACAATACCCCAGCTACTCCTACCCCTGAACTGTCTGTCTGCAAATAATAAGGGCTGTTAAAATCTGGGTGATTTAATTGAATTGTTTGTATAAACAAAGCCTTTACTTTATCAAATGCTTGTTGTTCTCTTTCTCCCCATCTCCATACAGTGCCTTTCTTTAATAATTCGCATAAAGGTTGTATGTGAAAACTATAATTTGGTATAAATCTCCTATAGAAATTGCACAGCCCTAAGAATGCTCTGATTTGCTTCAATTTCTTTGGTACTGGAAATTCTTTTATAGCCTTAACCTTATCCGGATCAGTCTTAAGCCCTTCTGTTGATATAATGTAGCCCAACATTTTTACCTCTTTGCAGAAAAATTCACATTTTCCCAAGTTACAAGTAAGCCCTGCCTTCTCTAGTTTTCCTAATATTACATCTAGATGTACTAAATGTTGGTCAAAAGTTCCTGTCGTAATTATTGCCAGGTCATCTAAATAGTTTACGCAGTAATCCCTAACTTCATGTCCGAGAATTATATCCATAGCCCTACTAAAACTTCCTACAGAAGTTTTCAATCCTTGTGGCAACACGTTGTAAACGTAAGATTTACCATTAAAAGCAAATCCGGTATACTTTTTACTAGACTCTGTTATTGGTATTTGGAAGTAGGCGTTATTCAAATCTATCACACTTATGTAATTTGCTCCATGAAAAGAGTTCATAACATCTATCTGCAAGGGAGGTTTCTCTGACTCAGCTACCATATGTTTATTGATCTCTCTTGCGTCTAGTAGTACTCTTATCGATCCGTCCTTTTTAAGGGTAAAAGTTAAAGGGCTACAATACGGTGTAGAAGTTCTGCTAATAATTCCTTGCTCTTCCATCTCTCTTAACTTTTCTTCTACTTTCTCTCGGTAAGCATATGGTACCGGATACGTTCGCTTAATACTTGGAATTTGAGTCTCCATAATTATTTCGTGTTGGTAACAATTCGCTCTTCCTAACTCTGCAGAAAATAGACTTATATATTTCTCTAACAATTGATCTAATCGCTCCTTTTTCTCTGACTCCAATAAAACTCCTGTTTTTACGTTATTTGAATTATCTTCCAAGATCTCAATAAATCCTTCTTCCCTTTCCGTGCTCTCACTAGTCCCGATTTCCTCACGTTCATAAAATCTAACTAATAACCTTTCATTATTTTTATTTAATAATAAACCCTTTTCATCTTTCTTTACACTAATGATAGCTTCATGAGCCTTTAACCAGTCGAACCCCAGTATTATTTGATTGACTAACTTTGGTACTATCAAAAATCCTACGTCAAAAACCTGTGTCCCAATCTTTACTGGAATAAGTGCAATTTCTCGTATCTCTATACTTTTATGTCCTACCGCTGTCTTTATTTGAAATGGTTTTATTGGCAGTAATGGAATTATAGAGTTATGTTTTAGTTTCAGTTCATTCCAAAACTCTTCTGAAATACATGTTATATCACTTCCGGTATCTACTAAACCTACTATCTCATAATCAAATATTTGTACTAAAATTTCGGATTTATATTTATTTACATTAATTTCCTCCTGCTCTTCCTCAAACACCGACTTTACCGAACGTGTACTGATTTCACCTAACTGTCCTTCTTCTATCTTTAATTTTAATACGTTTATTATTTGGTCAGTTATATTTTCGTCATTTCCCCAGAACGTACTATACCCTAGTCCTTCCGTACCTTCTTGCCCATACTCCCTAGCCTTTATAGGTACCTTAAGACCATTATTATTAATCCCTAATGTTTGTCCTGGTACCCATCCCATCTTTTTCATCATGTGCAATATTACATCCCCTGTGGTTGAAGCTGATTCGGGGACTAAATTCTCAGCCTCCTCTAGTTTAACACTATATCGCGATCCCTTACATTAGTTCTTTCTTCTCCATCTTCCACTGTACGAACTTCCGTTTGTATATTATTCACCCTTGGTCTCTTCCAATTTTGATAATTTTGTTGGTATTCCATCTTCTTCTTTTCTGCAAATTTCTTTTGTGATGCCGACGGGAAAAATTGTGTCTCCTGTTTATTTATATTATCCATGCTACGTAGATATTCTGCCGCTTCTATAACCGTTTCCAACTTTGAGGTTATCCAACCCTGCTGGATAAACTTTGGATAATGTCTCATTATATCAGCGATCATTTGTTTTTCTGGGATTTCATAACTGAGCATCCGTGCCTTACCTACGATCTGCAAGAAATGGTTTAACATTGAAGGTGTCTTGCTACGGTCCCAGTTTCCTTGGACAATAGTACGTCGCAATTCATTTTGCTCTTTATCCCCCCAGTAGGTTGCTAAAAAGTCTGTTTTGAATTCTTGTTTATTATTCCACCTTCCCTTATATATCCGCGCCCAATCTCTGACTTCTCCTACCAAACACTCCAAAATTAGATTCAACTCATTCTGACTGGAAGAGGCCTTTTTCAAATATATTTCTAGGTCTTCCAGAAAGGTAACTGGATGCATTTCTGAATTTTCACCAAACTTTGGTTTTTCGATGTTTACATTTTGTATGTTGTAAATTATATTTCTATTTTCTCTTTCTGTCAAAGCGTTATGTGAATCTCTGTTTTCTTTAGGAGTATTCTCGTGTATGTCACTGCTAATATTGCCTCCTCCCGTCAATTCTTTGGTTGAGCTTTCCACTTGTGTTTGTATCATTTCTCTCGATGTACTATCATCGTTACTGACACTTGATCTTCCCCCATTTTCAGCAGACATTAATTTTGTAATCTTAACTTCCTCTGTTAACAAGTTCATCTTAGATTCTAGTGAACCTATAGTCCGCCTCAGCATACGATACAAAACTCCCGTCCTCTGTTCACTGTTGTTAGTTTTTCGCCTTAGTAATTTGCGTTGTCGTATCTGGGCATCATCTTGTTCTATGACCACTGGTATGGGCGCATCCGGCATTTGACTCGTACCTGTCTCCTCCTCTGATTGTCTCGCGGGCAATTTTCTTTTACGTGTGCAACGCTCCATTTTTTTTTCTCTTTTTTTTTTCTCACCGTTTTGTTTATTGGATATTAAAACCCAATCCGAAAGCCAACATGCACCTTAGCTCCTTAGCTTTAAATTAAAGTTTTTTAATTTTTCCTTTTTTTTTTTAAATTGTGATAAGTAGCTAAGGTTAATGTTCAAACGCTCCCCCTCCCCTCTTTCCCGAATCGTTGCTGATTAAATTAACGTCCCCCTTTTAGTGAACTTTTGTTGAACACTCTTTTATATTCCTTCTAGTTACAACAAATAATCACTTTTATATTTCATAATAGAACATTCTAATCAAAGCGATTGCATCATTTAGGAAAGAAATTTAATTATTTAGCTTCATTTTATATCTTGTAATTTTAACAGTAATTTTTAGTTTACAAGTATCCAATTATAATACGGATATCATAGCCCAATATAATGAAACACTCATTTGTATTGTTTTACTATATAAGACTTAACAATGCCTACAGGTATACGGTATGTCTCTAGCTTCTGACTATGTATGTAGTACGTACCTATTATTTGTACAAAAGCATAAACTTTAATGCAGCCTATATTATATATCTATGATACATCAATCACATTTATCTTCAGTTCATGTATAGACTGGTAAGGATATACCATTACCAAGGACTATTCACCAAAGAAACGTCTAGTACAAATAAAATAAAAGTTACCTATCATTAATTTTTGTAAGTTAATAGTTTTTATAAATATTTTAAGTGCATAATAGGCAATATTTAAGAATTACTTATGGATTCATTAAGTATGCATAATATTTATTGTATTAGATGGATGTGGTAACATAAGATATGTGAGTGTTTCTCTGCAATGGTAAATATGTATACCTATGTATTATGGGCGGCTGTCCGGTTAATCGCGATATATTATTTAAATTATATTAACAGAAAGTTCGTACACAGGTAGATACTAAACTTATAATTACAGAAAACAACCTCAGCCAAGTTATCGCGTTTGAGTGGACAGCGGTCGGCGGTTGACAAGCTACTTACCTACCGGACAGTTTGTGTTGTACCGAGCGTGAATTATGTACGGATGGTTATTTTTATTATAATATATGCGTCAATAGTTCTGGTACTGCGTTATATAGGGTACCCAAGATACAGGCTGTTGCCTAGTTTGGGACCCGCTGGATTTTTATTCCATATGGTATAACAATAAAGCTAACCTAATATTTTTGTAATAATGATAAACACTTATATTTTTTTCTGGGAATAAATTATTCTTATTCTCATTTTGTATTAGTAATCATCATCATTATCTTTGCCCTTTCCCATTCGTTATTAGTAAAGATTACTCATTATTTTCTAGAATTTCTGAATCACCCATACTCCTTCTCATACTACGTTACTTACGTACCTATAGGTAAAGATAATATCATGATGAAAGTGCCTATCTATCTCTAACTTGGATCCCACCATGATCGGTTCAGCAACCCATAACCCGAGTTTTACCAAGTACACAATAATAGTGAATCCAAATAGTCATAATGCACCTAATAATAACTAAACATATTTTCATCTAAAACTAGCTTAATCTAAAATTGACTAAAGCAAGCGTAAGTTTCTGGATAGACCATACGTATTTGTTTTCTGCCTTCTGCCTAATTAATCATAACCTTTTTTAACGCTTAGTCTATACGTACAGGTTATCTACCTCCTAGATCTTACACTCAAATTCTCAAATTAAACGTACTAAACTTATGGAATAAAACCCAAAATTATTTACACTAACTATTTGAAGTTAACCGTTACGCTTATCAAACCTAAATAAACCAGGTTTTTCTTTTTTTTTTTTAAAGAACTTAAATGTTCATTTGGACAATAATAAATTGTATCTAAATTTTGTGTCTATTATTAATCCTTTTATTCGTTTTATTTATATTTATTTGAAGTTCTAGACATGCCTTATACTGGGCGCAACTGAACTCATCAGTATGTCCTGAAACTAGGTCATTATATATCTAGGTCACTCATGACACCGGTCACGTGTGAACCAAAGTTTTTTTTTTTCGAGCAGGAATCGAATCTACAACCTACAGGTCAGCGGGAAGGGCCACCATCAACCGAGCTATCAGGCCGGTCGAAGTCTAATATTATACAGTAAGTAGTAAAGTATCAAGTTAGTTAATCTTTCAGTAATGCCTCCAATAAGTATTAACTAGTAATGATTTTTACTCTCATCGGAATATCACTAACTATATTGTAATCTTAGCTATGTCGCTATATAAATGTACCTAAAATCATCAGATACCTAGTACATCAACTAGGTTAATAAAACTATTCCGTGGTAAATACAACCCCCATTTTCTAAAACTCGAGAAACACCTTTTTTTTGTTATTTTCAAAATATAATTATTTTTCTTTTTATTTGAATACAATTTGTCACAGAAGGGTTCAAAATCATAATTATAATTAAGAGTCGTTATTACGCAGTTAATATACCTATGTACCTATAAAACTATTTCAAAATTTTTTTAAGAAGGTCATCTATCTTCCTATCATAAACCAACCTACCTATAAACACAGCTCATCTATTTTTCTATTACCTATAATCCGTTCTACCGTACCATTTTGTACACAAGCTCTCGTGGCTTAGCGACGACTATAAGCAACACGATTATTTTCCGTCACCGGTTCGATTCCTCTCGCCCGTATGTTATACTATTTTTTTTTAAGATTTCTTTTTCTAATCAATATTGGTATTTTTAGTTTTATATTTTAGTTTTAAAGTTTTTGGGTATAGTTTAGTTTTTAGGTCTAGTATATTATTATACGTTATTTAGTTTGTATTAAATAAATGTTTCTATTTATTATAATTCATGAGAATTTTGTTGCTATTCTATTATATCTTATTTTTATATATCTATATATCTATCAATCTTTTGTCCGCGAATACAGATGAACTATTAATTTTACTACTCTGATTAACTGACATGAAATGATATGTACATAACCCAATTTATTTTATATCATAAATCAAATAGTAATAATTTGAGATAGGTTTTAAATCAATTTTATTATAATAACAAATAAAGTACCGTTTCAAATAAAACTCGACAGACACACTAATCCCAATCAACACCTGGATGGGTGACCACTACAAAACTTTTTTATTATTTTTTTTTTTATTTATTATGATTCTACATCATAAATGATCGTTAATGTATTCATTGTATTTTTCCCACAAGAGTTATTTACAAGTCCTAAAGGATACTAATCTTTTATTTGAAAATCACCTATCTTCATAAAGTCAGAGCTCAGCTTTCTTTCACTATTATTTAATTATTTAGACTTGTCTGAATATCTAGGTACCTATATGTATTGCGATAGAGCGTACCTACAAGCGCAGACGTATAACTACACGCGTAATATTTTATGGTAAAGACTACGTATAAATAATACTTTAATAAGAAGTACCTAACTCATTTTTACAGTTATTGATTTAAATTTTACAACAAACATAATAATCAAAGATTTGTCATTTAATGTATCTATATTATAGTGACTGGTTACTATCCCCTGTTAAACGTAAAGGACAGGTATTATTAAAGTGTTGAAGTCCGCATTCTAACATTTCTTTTATCTTTAACTAAAACATAATAAATGTTGAAAGTATAAACATTTAAGAATTTTAATATACCTATGTAGTATGTACTCAACACGTTTTTCTTCATAACAAACTAACGAACTAGGTTTCACTGATTAGAGCAGTACTTATTTTTCTATAGTATAACTAACTCTTTTTTTTTATTGTTTACGTTACCTATAGGACCCAACTTCATTTAATGTATTGGACGTATAAATTGATTAGGTAAATACCTATTATAGTTAACTATTTATATATAAATTATGATTATTGTATGTCAAAAGACTTCATCTATCTGTTTCTAAGCATTCTATTATTTCTAGCTGAGAATTCGGATGGCTAAACGTACCTACACCGTGCTCGCATTCTTCCAAACATAAAAGTTGATACAAAAAATTTGGTCGAGCAGCGCAAAAAATAACGGAATCTATAGGGTCACACACTGATTCGGATTCGAAGGATTCTAACAAGTGCGTTAGAATTATTTCAAGTGGAAGACCATAAAGTTCGAAATTTATGACGACATTTTGTCAAGTGTTTACGTCTGTGAATTTTTGAGTGTTAAAAATGCTAAGTTTTAGTTTAAGTATGTTATGAATAACAAGAGAGCTCTCGACATAATAAGCTCTCTGTGTTCTATGCTGAGACCGTTGCTGTGATGAAAGTTGAAACCGTATGTTTAGATTATGCGTCAGTAAACAACTTAATATGATGAAGTAATATAGTTTGATACTGTGTTATTGTTAGATGACATTTAACCCGCAGAGTATAAGTACAATGATTTCTTTAAGTTATGCTATTGTAAACGAAATTTAAAACGCACCTAAATATTTAGTTGTCTCAAGACCTTTCCGTTCACGCGCAGCAAATTGTGCGATAGGTATCGCCTCTATAATCAATCCTATGGACTACAACATCTCATTATTAGTTAAAATTTATGTAGACTACCTAAATTAAAATAATATCTTGGTCACGGCTAACCCATATTGTAACCCCCCCAAAGAAAATTTGGTGTTAACGTTTAAAGATATTTTTGCGTTTATTTTTATTTAATCGAGCTTATATTTGGTTTTCATATTTTATCTATTAAAACCTAACCTAGAGTGAACCTAATAAACCTAGAGAGATACGAATAGAACCTAGTCGCTCACGGCTACCTAAGTAAAATGTTAAACGTAAGAGAAGTGTTGTAAGTCCTAAGATTGATATTAGTTATGGCCAAGTGGATCGTCTATTTGTGTGGTAGGACCGTACGTTGTGATTTGTAGAATCCCTAGTTCTTTTAAGGTAGTGAGACAATGCCTAATGCTACCTAATAAACCGCAATAATCTATCTATATGCCAACTTATCAATTACTTATAATTATGTTTTATATTGCCTATATAATATCCTTTAGATTATATTAATTTTATAATAACGTAATTAATGTAGATGCTTAATAGTTATTGAAACGCGCATAATCCTATTAAAATTACAACCCTTTTATATTCGTGATTTTTATGTAGAGTAAATACCGTGAAGTAATTATACATGTACATTTACATAGTTCTAGAGTTTGGTTGGTAGAGTTTAGGTAGGTATTATAAAAGTATAACATTAACTATTCTTATAGTCTTGACGTAGCTATGGTAGAGTTTATATCGATGTCTTTTCTAACAGTCTAGAATTACGTTGAACCTAAGTAAGACCTAAGTTATTATCTTATCACATTCACCCCATACTTTCTGAGTTTACGTTAATTACACGATATCTTGTTTAGCACGTATCAGTAGAATCACTGCAATTGTCATTTTCTGCGGTGATCCTATTTGGGAGCCCCATCCCCGCCCCCAAAAATGAGATTTCGTCTCCAGACTTGGTTATCTCCCTTCAGATAGTGCTTAAATAGTGATACTTCAGCGCACTAGGGGAATTGGTCTATTAATTTAACGTTTTTGGTACGTTTGTATGTCTAGTTGTTGTGGTTAGTACTTATTATGTCTGTCTGTCAAATTTAGTCTTCAAATATATACTAGAGAGTAAGAGGACATTGTCTTTTGGCAAATCCTAACACTGGCATACATCAAATCATTCAAGGGAACTCTATTTGTTAACAAGCAAAGATTCATACTCATCCATCGCCAATTTCATTGTGGATCTCTCAGGTAAGTACTAACTTCGTTACAAGAGAGATCCTAATCCCATCTCGGGCTCCTCCTCCCCATCCTATTCCTATAGTTCTATTAAATTTGTCCTAGCAATTTTCTAATATTAACGACGATCCTAAATTCAAAAACAATAATACCGTTAAAATAGAATTTGATAAGAATTATTTTACCGTGAGCTTTTATTCGAGCTAATAATATTAATAGTTTATTTTGACTATTAAATCGAGCCTACCTATATTATCCAACCTTTGGTATTATTTTACCTAGATTATATTTAGCATGAGATTAATTATTAGTCGACGATTTGGTAGAAAACCCATAATATCTACGTATTAAATTATCGAGGCTATAATATAATTCTTAATTTTTATATAAATAATCAAGCCATTCCCAGCTAGATTATAAGACCTTCAGGATATTCACACTGAATTTTGGTCTAGTTATTTCCTTATGAAATAACATGACTTTATTAGTCGGTAATATTTGTTTGCAACTCTAATCTATCCAGCATAGAGTAGCGAACATAAATTAGTCTTATTGGAGATTTTACAGAACTCAAAATAATGTTAAATCAAATCGATTTGGTCAAGCTAGATCTTTAGGTTGTCTCCGAGTTCAGATCTAGAAATAAGTGGCATAAAATCTTTTGATAAAATCCATCATAAAACACTATCGACGAAGAAGCTCTCTAATCCATCTGGCATAGAGAAACCTCCGGGCACGACTACGCTTGGCCCAAGTGCATACAGACCTTATCAAAATAATTAAGTAAATAGAATGATATAATTATAAGTAGTACACTCTCTATAAATATGGAGCATATCAATTTATTAAAACAAAGATCTTTTCCAAGTTCCAACTTTAAGATTCGATAACACAGGTCCAAATCTATTTGATGTAAATATTCAATTAAATAGAGTATTAATTTATTTATGGATTTCAAAGTTAAATGATTTTAAAGAATATTTTAATTTATTAGACCATACTTAGTCCTTCAATCTCATTAGCTTGTATTTAACATCTGACGTACGCGCATTATAGGTACATAAGTATAGAGTATTTTGAACATTACGACTCCGTTTAAATAAATTTATTATAACTATACGTAAAATAAATCCGTATTTGAGATTGGTCCTAAAATTTTATATTTCATTGGTTACATACTTATTTAATAATGGTTTACTTTTACTAGAATTTCATTGAACGAAACTTGTGTTTTATTAAATTGAATTATATATCTTTTTAGGTAATGAATTATGATTTATTTAGTTTGGTATTATTTCATTTATGAAAGGAATTAAATATTTTAATATTATTTGATTTAATTGTTAGCTTTTACTAGAATTTTATTTGATAATAATTTGGTTTTATTTAACCCAATTAGTTGATATTTTATTTTAAATCGACGAAATTTATATTTATTTTTATTAACCCCAATGTGTGTTCCTCGACTTATTGCTAAACCCAACCTAATATAGTGAGTGCCCCAACAAGCTAGAGATTGCTTGAATCTCACATTTAACTTTAAACGTGTGTGTCGGTCTCGAGTGTGCAATGAGACCTATCTAAGCTAGCCTATAAGAAAGCGAGCTGGCGAGGCTCTAAAAAGCTAAACCTAATTTCTACGCACCCCCTAAGGATACTCCTACCCGGACCGTGGTCCATGGATGGGAGAGCATCCGCCCCTGTATAAATGTGAATATATAAATATATAAATAAGACAACCCAGATAATTTTATCTATCAGACCAAGAGGCGTGCAAACACATGGGTCCACTTCGACGGTCCCCCTCCCAGTCCAGATAGATAATATAACCCAGATTGGAGACGATCGATCCTTTGCGGAGGAATAATCGATCTGCTGCGTCTCAAGAACAATGCAGCCTAACTCTAACACTAACCATGGAGGACATGTAATGCCAAGTTAGCACCGTCAGGCCCAGCATCACACCGCATACTCATGCGTTATAATTTTTCCGTGCTTGGTCAATACGAAATATTTACCCCCCAAACAAATTCTAATACTACACACTTCAATAAAATCACAAGGTATTAGCCAAGCCAAGAAAAACTTTTGAGAGGAAAACTAGCTCACTAAAACGCGCCTATTCACAAAGAATTTAAATTAAACGCGAATTTAATATTTGATTTCTCATTACTGGTCCATCATTAATGAATTTAACAAAACCCCAATTGAAATTAAAATCACTGTAATGTACTATAACCGCATAAAAGGACTCGCGTAAATGAAATTTATCTAAAATGAATTTAACAAAACCCCAATTGAAATTAAAATCACTGTAATGTACTATAACCGCATAAAAGGACTCGCGTAAATGAAATTTATCTAAAATGAACCAGCACCAAGAAACCGTAACAAAATACGAAAATAAAATGACAAATATTCTAAAATTAATACCCGAGGAACCCAAAATTCAACACAAAATCCCAAGATCTAATTCCCCTTCTGAGCCGACGCAAGCGCTTATAAAGGACCATCGACGCGCATTTCTTCCTGCTACCCTATTCGCTAACTGATTTATTCCTTTGTCATAGTAAACCGATTATAACTTTACTTAAGATTTACTAGGCGCATATAAATTGTTATTGTGACACGGAAAACTCAATTGACGCGATCATCGTTCTATATCTGCCGGTGCTACTATAAGTTACTATATTAAATCTAATTATTAAATGCGTTAATTCACTGTTTAGATGGCATTAGCTTAAGGACTAATCTGTGTTATTTTGGTACATATTCTAGAGATTTAATTATAGATTTTCTTTAGGTTATTGTTTCGTTAATATGCTTGTGGTGTACAACCAGTAAAGTTTATTTATTATAGTTCATATTTTAATTATTTATTCATTAAATGTGTCGATTACCATACGGTAGATTCTCAGAGCTTCAGTAATAACATAATTTATTATATACGTTATTATTGGCTATCCTATTTATTCATTTTTAGTGTTTAATAGAAGTTATTTATAGATTGGATATGAATTTATCAGATAATCATTTTAGTTTTCTAGAGTCCTAAGACCTTGAACCTTTCATTAGCAGTCCTAAGACCTTGAGCCTTTTATAAGTAGATGATTTTATTTAAATATTTTTGTATTCCCATTTATAATCAAGCCTTCACTATATTTGTGACATGACGGGACCCTTTGGACCGTTACAATATGTTACTTAAAAAATAATAATAAAAGCCTTCAAAACAACGAAATACTGAAAAAGGGGTACACGGTTAATGAATAACATAAAAAGACTGTATTGTCAGTTCAAAATTTTTTAATTTTTGATCATCTGCCCGAATTTGTGGGCGGGAACATGGTTGGTTAGTGTTTCTATGGTTGGTGCTTGGTTAACTGCGCTGAAATATCGAAAACTCAGAATTAATGATAAATGGATTTATTTGTTTTCTCGAAAACATGTTTTACCTATTTACTACATTTTTCATAAGGACTGCAGTATTACCTATAGTTCTATAGCGCTGATTGTCTTTTTCGCGCTCGCTGCGCTCACGCATTCTTTTAACAACCGTATTTTTCCACAATAGATTAGTTGTTAACAGACAAAAGAGCAAATTAGATTAAAATGACAGCGTAAGTTTTGATTTTGATAAAAATAACGGGATAACAAGTAAATTCTTTCAAACACTAATATTTTCGAGTAGTGACTGATTTAGGGGGCTCAAGCCCGACCCAAAAGCATCTGAGTTCTTCCTAAAATTATTTGCCAAAATCTGCCAGGTCGATAATTAGATTTAAATGTTACGGCCTATACAAACCTAGAGGCTTAAAGGGCACCAAATTTGTATATATTATTATAATTATTAATTATTAGGTGAAGCTCCATCGGTCACAAATTTTCATGGGCCCGGCCCTCCCCTGGAAAATATTCCTAGATACGCCAATGTATGCCTCAATGTATGCAATGTATGGTATTTTATGTATAAGCTGTATTGGTATCAAATCCCTTCTTGTTTAAGTAGTAAAATTTTAAGAACATTTATTGACTTACAATTGGTCTTGGATCGGAGTCATCCATTCAGAAATCTGGAAACAGAATAATTTCGGATTGGGTTCACGAAAGCTATCATATTATAAGACAGGTACTATTTAGCTCCAACCTAGGTACCTATCGCCTACCCACCACGTACTACATACCTAGGTACCTACTATTATGTATACAGATAATTTAAATATTATCTGTGGTCAAAGATTATAATAAAGCTTATTATTATCGCGATGTAAAATTATCCCATGTCCGTCAATGTCCCATGTCGTTTCAACTTACCAATTATTATTTTAAGAGCTCTATCTACCTATACAACAGAATAAATAATAGGTACCTGCTACGTTCCTATACCCTATTAATAATGTATTATTTTATTATTCTGAAGAGCAAGCCCAGTGGATGACTTTGTTTGCCTTAAAGGCTTTGTTATTCCCTTTTTTCTCACTGCAAAATAATTTTATCTGTGGGATAGAGCTGGCGAGGGTAAAGGGTAAATAACCACTGGACTATTTCGTAGTACTTACTGTTATTGAATCTTTGCTATTAGTGTAAGTGAATGATGATGATGTTGAAAAAGCTTACCCAATCACACGTGCTGACTTGCAGAAGATATAAAAACACGAGCAGTTTTGCGCAAGTCATCATAGCGAACAACTAATGACCGCCCCTGCTACATACTGAGAGGAAGTAAAAAAAAGAAAATTGCCAGCGTTCTTTGTTTGCAAATGTTGCTGATAAAGGTGGGCATTTTGCTGCAGCAAGGTTACCTATGTACCCATTGTTCAAGAAAATTGTTATTGTACTTATTGTCTTTTTGGGAATGAAACAGCTGGTGGTTTTACTATATGTATACTTAGGTATTTTGTGACTTAGGTATACAGGGTGCAATTGAATTCATTGGCATAAATTGAGTAGGTACATCATTTATAAAGATATAAATAAATAAATATGTGTGGAGTGTGGACATTTCACACAGTGCCATCTAGCCCCAAACTATATATTATAGTTCTATTTCTATTTATTTATATTATATGATTGGTATTAAAGTTCTTAAAATTTTAGCAACCAGAGGGATTTGAACCCTAATAATATAACCTTATAATATCTTTATAGTAGTTAAGTATTTACACTTTAAAATTAATTCCATTTATTACATGTTATTTAAGTTTTTACATCCATTAAATACCATGGTACATCATTTGTTGATTATTATTAAAGAGTGCAAATGAAAATATTTTTTCTTGAAAACTATGAAGATTGCGCGCGCGCCTAACGCGTAGTTAGCACGAATGATTTTGATACTTTTAAAAGAGTTTGGTACCTTTATGTATTTAATTAACAACAGTACTTTATTTGAATTTAATTTTATACTGTAGCAGCGTGTATTAAGTTATCCCATTTTTTGGGAGTTATTCACCATAATCAATAGCCTGAAGACTGCTGAACCACTGCTGAACATAGGCCTCTCCCAGAGAGCACCACTTTGAACGGCTGCTCGCCTCCTTCCATCGGCTCCCCGCGGGTTTCATTTCATGTCGTCGGTCCACCTAGTGGGGGGCCGGCCTACGCCGCGTCTTCCGGTTCGTGCTAAGCTATTATTGGCAAAAGAACGCAAGAAAATTTGAATTTGCCGCGCTAGTGAAACGTTCCACGTTAATACGTCGATTTCTACAGCTTCAGCCCGCCTTGCTACCCGTGCTGGTTCTTTTATAAATGCTAACTTGTTCGATCATCCCCTCTAGCGGAGCAGTTCGTAGACGAACTTCTGTCAAAAGAAGCACACGACCGACCCTCCGACGATGTGTCGCCCGAAGAACTGACCATGGAACTGCCGGAGTGGTATGATGAAGAACAATTCAACAGGTAAGTGTCTATAGACTACCTGCACTGCGAAACGCTTGGAAACTACAACGTAAATGTAATATGTAGGTATAGTATAGGTATACTGATTTTATAGTCAATGGGTCAAACCAACTTCAATCACCTTTGTCATGCTGAGAAATATTATCATATCACAACAAAATATTTGGAAAAATCTTTGTTCGTTTTTTACCTCAGAACTCCGCCATGCCGGAAAACAGTAAAAACGTAAAAAAGAAACCACCTAATAAAGAACCCCCAACTTTTTTAATTCATACCTAATTTTTACCTATACTTATAAAAATAACTTACTTAAGTTAAAATCTATAACTAGTCGAGTTAAAGGGATAGATGAAGCAGCTTCAGTGGTTTCTAATACGGTTTGTATGGAGTAAATAGAATCTCCTTTTTGAAGTCGCTTTAACAGACACACTAATCACAACAGTGGCTTATGTATACCACAGAATATATAATTATAATAGAACTTAACTGCGTACGCGTACAAGCCGAGCGGCAACCTGCTGCGACGCCTGCTCCGACAGGCGCGCGGCTGAACATACAGACCTAAACTGAGAATATAGTGTTGTAAAATCATTTCTTTTTTTTCCCACAGAGGTCGCAAATTCTACTCAGAGTTCTGCTTCTCGTTTTCGTCGTCGATGCTGATGGGTCTGGTGGCGGTGTTCTCCGTGCCCTCGATCCTGCGCATCCTTGTCAATACTCGCCGTTCCAACTCGACGTACACGGCGTACCGGCGGTATCTCTCCACGCTCCTGCACACAGTCTCCTGGTTCGAACACGAGCTCAAGCCCAACTCCACGTGAGTATGTCAAGTCTAATTACTGAATAACTGACAATGATGCGGCGCGGCGTGGTGGCTCAAACAGGAATTACGTATGAAAAGTTAAATATGTATTAGTTCAGATATTAGTGGATCGATTTGTCAAACCGGGAAGACTAGTACTATTAATTATTCTGTGCCGTAGACGGACGACATCGGAAAGAAATCCTTTCAAGTTAGGTTTAGGATAAGACTAAGAGCTAGACAAAATACACTTAAGTATTAAAATATCACCTGCAAACACCAACCGAGGTGAAGTCTACCTACCTATCGTTAGACTTACTTGATTCACCTTTTCGCCTAGGTTAGACTTGATTCATACTATAATTCTTCCAGGTGAATTAGGTAAACCTGCCTTGAGTCACTCCCACTCAAGTGAAAGTCGACAAGTCGACATGACTGTCACGTAGTCTCGCGTGTGACTATAACTTATAATTTAACCAATGCTTTGAAGTCTGTTCCAGCATTATACTTAACTACCATATGAAAATATCTACATGCAACACTTTAAAACTATTTGAAGGATGAATCTTGCGAACCCCATCATGTGACCTTAAACGGCTCGTTCGCTCGATGCTTCTGCTACTGAGCGAATTGTACCGTCCGGTATAAAAATAAAAGTTGATTACTTGCAGACTGCAGCGGTTGTTCAACCTATTGAGCTCCTACATAAGTACTTACATAGGTACCGAGAGGTTAAACATAATAAAATGTATTGTGCAACGCTTACGACTGGTCTTACTAATAAACTACTGCTTATCAATCGAATCAGTATCAGTCAGCTATCAGTTTTTTGTCTTGTTTAATCCTTGCCAACTTCAAACTCAGTAGAGAGAAACAAAACACAAAAACTATTCCTCCACTATACAATGTTTTAGTGAGAGGATATACATAAAGTAGTATACAGGATGCATTTTTCAACTACCCGTGGCGTGGTTGACCAAATCTGAAGTTTGAATAGCAAAAAACGCTCAAAGAAGACCTGGGGCCAATTTTGATAAAAATTAAAATGTATATTTTAGATTTCGAACCTTTATAGGATTACCGTAAAATTATTGGCTGTGTGAGAACAGGACCACCTCATCTCTTCCCATGGGTGCCTTAAGAGCCAGCTAAGGGAATATCTAGACTAGAGGATGATGGGCATGATTGGGCAGCATTCTCTTCGGTACATCTTTAAAATCTTCTGGGATCACCAAGCCGCCTGCCAAGCGTGGTGATTATGGCAAACCCCCCCTATGATAGCCTTAAGCGTCCAAAGTGCTGTGTTATGGCAGAGGCCTTAGGCTGGCCTTAGCAGTGGACTTCTTCCGGCTCTTGATGTGTGTGTGTGTGTGTGTGTAAAACACATAACTATGTCGGTTACTTTTCGAAGTGTATTTACTAGTCTCACCTCTATTCATTTTGAGTGTTTGACGTTATTATCTTTTTAACATTACCCGCTTTTCTGCCGTCGAATTTCGTTTCTGAAAAAAGAAAGTAGTCCTCCCCGTTACAACCGCAACCTTTAATTATTTAGGTTACTGGGTCTCTAAAGCGGCCGTTGTTGACCTACTTTCGGGTTTGAGAGTTTAGTTGGGATCCATCCAAACCAAAATTATGCTGGGGCATATTATGCATTTACAAAAATGTGCTTATTAACCAAAGAGGAAATGGACTACGTATAAAAGTCTTTGTTATTCACTGAATATTTACTGCAAAATTGTTTTGTACGCTCTTGAACCTTGTAATATTATTTAGTCTGTGCTTGAACTTGCAAGGATAACCTTTGACACAATATACCTAGGTAGGTATTGTAGAGGTAGAATTAAATTAAGAAGATAGAATGAATAACAAACTAGTATTCCTACCTACGTATGTTTGAATGCTATTGTAAACTTAGTTTATCAGTAACGAGTGCGTACCTATTAGAGTGGGGATGATAATAATTACATTATCTACTTTCTGTATTTATATGTATCTGTTTTCATGTCTGGTGTACAATAAAGAATTTTGTATTGTATTGTATTGTATACTTACCTACCATCTATATACGTACTTACTTCCACAGAATACATAATAGTACTTGCTAACAAAGTATAAATAGTAGTATCTACAGTACCTACTAATAATACACGTCAATAGCTTCTTCACCACACGCCAAGAGAACACGACCAATTTTATTTACCCCGCGCTAGTTCAAACTCATATCCCTACCATAATATAATTTTCTAAGGCCCGATTTCACCAACGTTTATTCCAAGTATACGGCTATTTCTTACTCCTGGATACAGCTAATTGACAAATGAAATTACACAAAAAGACGCCATTTTGATTGTATCCAAGGAATAAGTCTTATTCCTTCACAAAATTGGTGATATAAGGGCTATATTCGCGTAACTCGGTTGTTCTCGGAAAGTTATACCTGGAATAAAATTTATTCTAGTTTGGTGAAATCGGGCCTAAATGTTATAGTAGAGTGTGAAAAATGAAAGTTTGTCATTCTACGACATTCATTATTTATAACGTCATTCAAGTCGTCGATATCAAAGAGTAGGTATGCGTAACGCCGCAACCGCTAGGTACGCTAAAAGTCGATAAGTATCAGCGGGAAGTGCAGCGATATTTTTAACTTTTAAGTTCTTTGCGAAATAAACACGGAATAATAATATTCATCATCGCATCAACCTTCAAGAATCCAGATATAAGTATAGGTAAAGCGAGTATAATGTATACTTAAATGGTTCTACCTAATACCTACACAATCACGATTGCCAGGATATATCATAAAAAGAAAAATCATCATAAACCTATAATTTGTCAGTCAATATGACTGAAAATGGTACGGTGACTTTTCGCAAGCGTAGCTAATTACTATATGTTTGTTTCTTTCCTTTGCCATTGACGTAGCGATACGTGTGAGCAGTACAAATATAATATCGTTTTGATGATCTCTCTATGCTTTTAGTCTATACTCTAAGAGCGTACCTATATTTGACTGACATTTGTGGGTTTATTATGACCTGTCGCTTTATGAAATATGGGCCAGATTGGGAAAATCCCATCATTGGATCTTTACAACAGAGTACTTTGTTATATAGGGATCTTTACTTTGTGATTTGAGAACAAGTCTCTACTAACTAATGTAGAACTCCCCTTAGAAATAGTGAAAATAACGCACAGGGTATCTTATTGTGTGTGTGGTGGGAATCATATCCTTGTTCACCGACTGCTGGACAAGACCTCTCCAATAGCACGTCATGATGTCACTGATGAGCTCGGCCTTTAGCTACGTATTATACTATATATCTATTTTGTGCTTTAGCTCTCTGTGCATCCAGTCTCTATACAGCTCTATTACCTAATGGCTCTCTAAAATGGTGCTTCTGTCTATAGCTATATACCACTGCCTTTTTGACGCAGCACGCGTAACGTAAGAGCAAACCGACGACGTTGGTCTCAGTTCTCATCTCACCCATGTTCTGTTTTGTATAATATTTTATAGAGATCTGTGTCTAGTCGAAATAAATAAATAGTGCTCAACAATCACATATTAACATAGGTTTTAGACCCTAACTAGGACAGGGATCCACTAGGATAGCTCTTGTGAGTTGTCATATATTCCTAGTTGAACACACGGTTACTATACGAACATACGACTTCCCTATCAGATCATGGCGGTCCCTCTATACGGTTCGGAGTCGCCATTTGCGCGCCGGGCGCTCAGCTAAAGCTCAGGGCCTGGGCGTGGTCTCCCAGAGAGACCTGGCCCTCACGCAGTTCGGGTTCATCGGCTTCTCCATGCTGAAGGCAGACTGCTTCGGGCTGAGGCAGCTGCAGGATGGTGACTGGGACGCGTACATTCACACTTGGAGAGTCATCGGACACATGATCGGCTTGGAAGATCGGTGAGACTCTATTTCTACAATCTTCTGCGTGCATGTTCCATTTTAGTAGGTACCCAGCCTACTCATGAAAAGAGCGGACATTTTTTTCACCCCCAATACATTTTAGACATGGTATTTGGTATATTATGGTGGGGTGGAACTGGTGAAAGTGACAAAACAATAAAGTTACTATATAGCTTTCGTTTGACCCACTTCCAGTGCCGCACATCATCAGTTATTGTGTAGGACTTACAGCCTGAAGCAACACTTTAATGACCAATTAAGTTCTTGAGCTAAATCTTTTCTGGAGGCAATGACTGAAAGAAAACGATGAAATTTTCACATGGGCACAAGAACTGCATTTTGAATAAAATAATAAATAACCACGATCACGAATCATGTGCGTTACATGCATAACAAACAAAGACAAAAGATTAGATAACTGCATAAGTAGGTATTTTATAAGGTACAAAAAAAGAAAGGTGCAGCTGATTGGCAGCAAATTATGAAAACTCGATGGAAGTGGAAGCCAAACTGACTGCCCAAATATTTACCAACGCTGGGGAAATCTTTGCTTTGTTGCTAACAAGCTGAAACTATGGCGTTACAGATACAACATCTGTCGAAAAACAGCCGAGGAGACGCGCGATGTTTGCCAGCTACTTCTAGAACGCGTGTTCACGCCGTGTCTCGAGAACGTTCCAGAACACTTCGAGCACGCCGCGCGCGTCATGCTCGATGGCATGTGGTGTGTCAACCCTACCGTCGACATCGAGTCCAACATCTGGTACTGCAGGTACCTGGCCGAGGTTCCTGGGTACATTTACACTGAGAACGATAGGATCACACTGCAGAGGAAATTGAAGAAGCAATTGGAGGGAAAACCTTTAGCCACAGGTTAGTGTTCAATGGCGTATTTGGCGCCCCCCACTAGGTGGACAGACGATCGGGGAGCCGATGGATGCAGGAGCCAAGCAGCTGCTCAAAGTGGTGCTCTATTGCGGAGGCCTGTTCAGCAGTAGACGTCTTCAGGCTGTTGATGAGGGTATTTGACTGATTTATTTTTATTAATATTCCCCAAAACGTAGGCATTTCATAAAAGACCTCATAAAATGCCAAAGTTAAATACTAGAAAGAGACAGTTCATACACGCAATGACGTCATAAATAATATGGTTCTTACCATTCTAAACTAACTGCTAACAAGCGTACGGCCCAACTGTTGCGAAGCGGTTACCATAGCCTATACGGAGATCTGTAACACTGGAGGTGTCACTAAATGCATTGCTTGCAACTTTTAATTAATATTTTATATGACAGGTATACCGTCATCGTCACTAATGCAGAAGCCAGCGTTAGACGGTCTCCCAGACCTCCCTCCGAGACTGCTCTACTACAAAGACTACAGCAGTTTAGAGGCCTCACCGGCGCACAAACAACTCAACAGCAAATCAAAGTACAAGCTCTTCCTCCTAAATCTGTACATGTACCTCTATGGTTCCACATTTGGCAGGTGGTACTTTAACATGAACTTCAAGTTCAGCCTTTACCTTATGAGGTATTTCCCGTATTTGGCCTTCTTCAGGTTCGGTATAAAAGCCTCACTGGTGGACATATTCCAAGAGGATCCGAAAGATGATACGAAACCGAAGTTGAATTCTGAGTACAAAGATAAAAATGATTTGGCTTGGTATGAATGGTTGTTTGCGATATTTTGGTGAATGCCTATAGCTATAGGTACGCTTGTCGTAGAATTAGATATCTATCATGACGTCAAACCTTGTCGGTTTAAAAGGGCATTTTTGTCATTGTAAAATGAGTTTAATTACAATAGCTCCAGAGCATAGTTTTCGCTCCCATAATAATAAAAACCCTAAATAATGGTATGCCAAGTAGGTGGATCCTAAAATAAAAAATCGCGAAAGGTATAACAATTAAACATTAGCCCACATTGTAGTCTAGTGTTATAAACTATCTATCAGTGAAAGAACTTGTATCGGGTTAGCAGTTCTAGAGATTACGTCTTCGTACTCCTACAATCAACCATATAGGTACCTACAATTTAATTACAAACAAACAACTTGTTGATATAATGATAGTATACATATTCAGATTCATTTATTTGCATTCATGTCCAATTATAATATATTATGTTACATATTAGATTAGGGTCCGATTCGCTCGATAAATGTATCGTAATCCAACTGTTATCTAGTGATTAGCGGGTAGTCGGTAGGTAGCTAGAACATTCCATTATTTACTTATCACCGAAAGAGTTCTGTGATATTTAGATGGTACTTGTAATAAAAATAACGAACTCTTTCATAATCTATGCAAACTAGTACCTAATGATTTTTGAGCCTTTGGTTGGGGGTTGGGGGCTTCCCCACAGAGCAATCATGTTTGACATATAAACTTATTATAAATTATAATAATAGTAGGTGACAGTCTGACAGTAGGTAAGACATTAAAATGTAGGTATGACTCGCGCCAATAATGAAAAGATTCAGACCGACAAAATCAATCTGATTCGGATTTTTTCCGTCATAGTCGAGATGAAAAAACGCAAAGTAATCAGATTTTTTAAATGGTATTATTAATAATAGAACCTAAGTTAAAACTGACAATTTATGGATCAAATTATAAATAACTTAGTTACCAATTTTATTATTGGTTTATGAAAATAGTTTTTGCGCATTTCAATAGCGTTTGGAGATGAATTAATGATAATGATTTTGTAATTTTATCAATTGAGGTCCTGTATCCCTAGTACAGGGGTACACAGGGGTAGAACAAATATTTTACGATACTTGATGTATGTATAAACTCGTGTTAGGGGAACGATGTTTCTATTGTTTTCTCATTCGCACTACATTTTCGACGGCGTGGTGGAAGTGAGTAACCTATACTATTTATCAGCTTACTTCAGAATCGTTTATTTAGGCCCGATTTCACCAACGTTTATTCCAAGTATACGGCTATTCCTTACTCCTGGATACAGCTAATTGACGAATGAAATTACACAAAAAAGACGCCATTTTGATTGTATGCAAGGAATAAGTCTTATTCCTTGATTCCTTCACAAAATTGGTGGTATAAGGGCTATATTCGCGTAACTCGTTCCTGTTCTCGGAAAGTTATACCTGGAATAAAATTTATTCTAGTTTGGTGAAATCGGGCCTTAGTAGCGTAAGTTAACCTATATGGAGGTAATTTAGCTTCTATGATTGGGAGGGTATCGAACGAATTTTTTACTTGGAGTTGGCAGTTTTTTTTTGTACGTGGTGTAGGTAGTTACTATACACAGACCTGTGACTATATATATATATATATTTGTCTCGTTTTAACGCGTGGCGTGACACCTCTCGACCCGAGAACTTGACAATATATTTTATAAAATAGTATAATAGATAGAGCGTTTGTTAGTAAAAGGTTAAGGTATTTAAATGTTTATTCCGATATGAGATTAATAATTATAAAATTAAATATTGTATAAATAATTATATAATATCTGTTTTTTTAATAAAAGGTTATGATTAAAAATTATAAAATTAAATATTTTATAAATAATTATTTAATATCTGTTTTTTTTTAAATAAAAGGTTTTACATTAAAGTATTTAAATGTTTATTCCGATATCGATATGAGATTAAAAAATTTATAGTTAAATATTGTATAAATACTTATTTAATACCTTTTTTTTACATTTGGCCGTTGGGTCTATTTAGGTTTAAGATGGTGGAAGCCGTGATACAAAATAAAATGATATATTTTTATATAAAAAAAATTGTTATCGAGATATTTAACAATAAAAAAAATGTTTAGTAAGCATTTGTTTTATTTGCCTTGTTTTTACTCGTCATTAATAATAATTATATTAACGATAAAGATCAAACCATTACATTCTTTTATGTGATACAGTACCTACAGTACAAAAAGTAGGTACCTATACAAGTAAGTAGGTATATAAGTTGGCGCGTTTATGATTGCCCACAGACTCCGTTCGCGTAGCGTTACATACTCTTTGTCGCGTAGAAACCCACAGATTAGAGAAAAAAACAATGTAGAAACCCCACCCAACCCCTCCCTCTTTTATTTCATAGAAACGTAGTGGACTTACGCCTATTACGAATATTGAAAAACAATGCTACGAAAAACATAGACTAGACCTATGTAAATAGATAGATAGATAGATAGAAAATGCTTTATTGCACAAGATAATCAAGTACATAGGCGAACTTAATGCTAAGCAGCATTTTCTTCCAATTAACCTTTGTGTAGTGTGGAACGAGTGGTAGTGCTGGTTGAAAAAGAAAAAGAAAAGATTACCCAAAATAAAAAATAATAAGAGGTAGATAACAATAATAGTTTACATATTATAAGGTTTTTAAATAATAATAAAGTATAAAAAAAACATAAGGCGGATTCTGTGACGAAAAAGTCAGTGATGCTACGAAATAAAACCAGAATTATTGTGTTACTTTTCCTACAGTTTTGATTAATATGTAATTCTGGTTCCGGAGCTACTAACATCAATTCCAACAATAAAACCCATGTTGTACAAAACCCAATTCTTTTATTAACCGAAAAAGTCCTGTGCTTTTAACCGTGTTCGCTTCGCCACGTTTATCTGTAGCAAATTGTCTGTAATGTTGTTCTCTGCGAAAGTGCCGACGCTGCCGCTGCTGGACGGCAGTGAGGTCTTCGTGTTGGGAGTAGAGACGAGACGCCGGAGCGGCGTGGGCGTACGTTTGGGAGTACCGTGGGATATTCCCACGGCGTCGGGGGTCAGTTTCAGGCGTGGAGTGAGAAGATGCTTGGCGGCAAGCTTGCGGGCCGCCGGCGACATGCTCGCGAGACGCTCCGTGTTTGTCCTGAAACTGTACAACCATAAATAAATGTTTGTGGACATTTCACACAGCGCCATCTAGCCCCATACTACACAAAGCTTGTACTATGGGAACCTGATAACTGATAGAATACTTTTTGTTTGTAAATAGATACCATGGAACAAGTAGGAGAGGAATGCTAATACACCAAGAAAACAGCGTAGATCAGTAATATGCCAAAAACCGATAGAAAACTAGATAGCGCTGCAAAATAAGCGGTCTATAAGTTGAGCGTAGATCAGAAATATGACAAAACCCCGTTTTAAACCTAGCCCGCCGTAGGTAGCCGTATAGCCTGCTCATTTTGCAACCATCTAGGTTTAAAACTGTTTTTTGGCATATTTCTGATCGGCGCTCAACTTATAGCCATTTTGCAGCGCCATCTAGTTTTATAACGGTTTTTAGCATATTTTTGATCTACGCTGTTTTCTTGGTGTATTGGCATTCCTCTCCTACTTGTTCCATTATAGATACACAGCATACAATATAACACTCGGACACAAAACAAATATCGATGTTCATCACATAAATGTTTGTCCTGGGTGGGAATCGAACCCACAACCTACAGTTCAGAAGGCAGGGTTACTACCAAAGTAGCAACTAGGCTATCGGGCCACGCTATAATTTAATACTATCCGACAGTAAGTCACTTTCTCATTCTGTTTGAACTTACATGACATTGGTGAAATTGAGGTAAAATTGCCGCTGAAGCCACAAACTTAAAGTGAAAGTGGCTGAAATGATCAGGCATGGGTATCATTAACAGCCTGAAGACGTCCACTGCTGAACATAGGCCTCCCCCAGAGCACGCCACCTTGAGCGGCTGCTCGCCTCCTGCATCCATCGGCTCCCCGCGGCTTTCACCAGGTCGTCGGTCCACCGAGTGGGGGGATTTGGAAGGCATGGGTATGGAAATAGTTTAATTTGTGGGGAAAAGTTCAGTATTCATTTTATCGCAATAAACCACGTTTTTAAAGCCGCGGGTAGTACTGCAGCTTCTATTCATAATATGAACGAGTGTCTGAAAGAGATCGCTCTAAGCGATAATACCGCCTAGTGTACTAGTATAAATAAACTAAGCTTTTTATTGTTTTTATTATTCTTATAGGGTCAATTCAGATCAGGCGGAAAAATGCCCGAGCACTTTTAAAGTGGTAATTGAATATCAATCTTATTCCATTGAGACAAAGCTGAAAATAGTAACGCAGCACTGCTATCGGTTAAGATTTGATGTTGTATACTATCCTGATCTGAACTGACATATGATGTACGAAAAAAGTTGATCTATCGAATCTTGGTTGCAACCGATTGAAACACAGTATAGATTTTTTTTTTAACATTATGAATAGATTTTCTCCTGTTGCATTGCAAGTAAGGTCCGTGATCACCCCACAGACATCTGCCAAGATATGTGTTGTGCTATCGCGCAAGTGTGTTTACTTTTTAGTTTTTAACTTGCGTTGGTATGTTGTAGGACTGGTACTCAAATCGGATACTGTTGATAGTTGTCGAGAACCATATGTCCGGACAAACCTAACCTAGGTTTAAGGCATATTTTTACCGAATGTAAGTTTGTTTTTTCTGATGGTTAAATAAATAAATAACTAAATAAAAATCTATATCAGAGAATGTTACATGACTGTACACTGTATGACTGTACAAGTCGCCTCTCTTTCTATCACATATCGGCATCTCGCTTGTTACCTCGGCGCGCGCGGCGTGGTGGGCCGGCGGCGGCGCGCCACCTGCTCCGCCAGTTGCAGCGCTATACGCTCGCGGGCGCCGCCCTCCAGCATGCGGTACGCCGCGCCTGCACCCACGCTGGAAAACAACATTCAATAAAATTAATACTAGTGGCTTGTGAACTGTAGACCTCCCGAGTCTGTCTTGTCTTTTAACACCCATGGCTTATGTTGTCTACGTAATAAAAACCTATACTCGCACATTTTCTTTTTTGAATTGCTGTAGTCATGGTCACCTAAAGCTTCGGCCACACCGGCGCGCTTGCAAAGCGGCAGCGTCAGCGACGCGAAACTATTCGGTAACCATCGCTGCCCACGGGGATCGCGGCGCGGTCGATGGGTACCGAATAGTTTCGTGTCGCTGACGCTGCCTTTTGAGCTGGCTTCGCATGCGTTTTCATGTCATTCGTGAAGATTGGGAGCTCTAATTGTAAAAATGTAGTTGGAATTTGAAGTGTTTTATCAAGATTTACTTGAAAATGTGAAAAATTTCGCTGCGCGCTTCGCTCGCGTTTTGTTTACAACTCTGCCATTCTTTGTAATGAGATTTCTACATCTAATTACGAACTACTGACGTTTTTGCGCTAGCTTCGTATGCGTTTTCAAACCAGTCATTAAGATTGGAAGCTCTAATTTTGAAAATAGTGAAATTTTACGTTTTTAATCTGTATTTATTTATACACGTGCAAACTTTTGCGCTCGCTTCGCTCGCACCCTGATGTGGAACTGTTTTTCATGCACTGGCTTTTTTTTTTGACTGCGCCCCCCTAAACCAAATCCTGGCTACGCCCATGGCGACCGGTTGCGGCGAGTATACTCACCCCGGCAGCGGCGTGTCCCCGCCGTCGAGCCTGAAGGGCGTGCCCTCGATCTCGCCCCACGTCATGAGCGGCGAGCGGTCTCCGTCGGCGCCGGGCCGCGGGGAGGGGGTCGCCACGAACGGGTACTCGCGATCCTTCTCCCCGCTCGCGCTTGTGCCGTCCACCCCAATCTTACCCGTCGACGTTAGATCCTACAATAAAATAACAATAATTACCTGGCATGCTGGGAGCTGGGATGGCTCGGGTATATGCTGACAGAAGGAAATGCAATGCACAATACACCCCAAGCGGGACATCAGTGCAGGACTTACCACCCCTATGAATAAGAAATAATGAGAATAAGAATCCCCACGCTCCGCAGGCGTCGTGGTGATCACAGTATTTTATAATGGAGACAGAGGAGAAAATGCGCCCATTTAAGCATTAAAAAAAATCTGCCAAAGAACCGATAACCAGTGGGGTAGACGTGTTCTGGAGTGTACACACCGCGAATCAGCAGACGTGGTTTAGGTATAGGGCGGCATGGACCGATTATATTTATATGCAAAGTAACTGGAAGAACAGAGCCGAAGACCAGGCTCAGTGGCGTGCCTTGTCAAACTTCAAGCTGATGATGATGATTAAGGTACATTTCACTAATCACCTTTCACTTATTTGCATGTCCTTCGTTTACATAAAAAACAATCAAGGTGATGATAATGATGATTAAGATACAATCAAGCTGATGATGATGATGATTAAGTTACAACCAAATTACCTGGCTCCGAGCAATAGCGGATATGGCTTCTTTGCTCTTGACATGGTCGAAAGGCTCGGCCTTGAGACGTGTGTTTGCGTGTATGAGCTCTGGCTTCGGTGGCGGACGCTGTGACGCCGCGCGCTCCGGGACGTACATAATGTGATTGCGGGCGCTGTAACGCCATGTATCCAGCTATGGACGGAGATAACATGTAGATAAATAACAAAATAACCGGCCAAAAACGAGTCAGACTCGCGCACGAAGGGTTCCGTACCATTATCTGTCCCTGCCATCTAGTGTTGAGTAGCAGTACTATTTAAAGCAGCGCCATCTATCACTCATCTGGTAAACGAGCAAAAAATCACGTTTGTTATATGGGAGCTTCCTTAAATATTTATTTTATTCTGTTTTTAGTATATACTGTTGTAGTGGCAACAGAAATAGATCGTCAGTGAAAATTTCAACTGTCTAACTATCTCGGTTCATGAGATACAGCCTGATGTCAGACAGACAGACAGACAGCGGAGCCTTAGTAATAGGGTCTGTTTTACCCTTTGAGTATGGATAATGGAACCCTAAAAACAATCTATGGGACGTCACGCAACATTACATTTTGTATGATACCTATTGCTTGATCATTATTGTTCTATATTCATGTTGCATAGGAAAGTAATGTGTGATGTCCTGAATTAATTATATTTTCCTTTTGCTTTATTTCTTCTGAATTTATTCTTCTTTCTTTATATAATTTATGGTTTTTTCTTTCTTTCTTTCTATATAGACCAGTAATAGGGCAGATTAAAACATATTAGATATGGTTTTATTAAATGTTTCTAGAGCTTAATTATCTGTTTCTTTCTATATTGTCTATTTGAAAAAGAACACAATCCTTCTCTGATATTTAAGCATTTAATTAAGCACATATTTGACTAGCCTTGTAGCTCAGTTGGTAGCTAGCTCCGCTTTCTGAACTGGTTATGGGTTCTAGGTTGTGGGGTTCGATTCCCACCCAGGACAAAAATTTGTCTGATGTTTGTTCTGTATCTGGGTGTTATATTGTAACCTATAAGTGTTAATTTACAAACAAAAAGTTTGTAACAAGTATTCTATTAGATAGTTCCCATAGTACAAGTTTCGCTTAGTTTGGGTCTAGATGGCGCTGAATGAAATGCCCATACATTTATGTTTTTAAAGTGTTTTCAAAGTTTCATTTTCAACATACTCGATTTTAACAATGTATGTCATGTATACAATTAAAGACTTACCTCATGAGGCCTATTGGTCTGATCTGCCTGTTGCTCAATAGATGGCAGTGCAAGTGCCCTATCTGCAAGCTCTATGGACTTGACCTCTGCTTCAAACTGTGACGCCAGCTTCGCCGCTTTCTTCCTGTGCTCCAACGATATCACTCTGTCATAGCTAGCATTGTCTTCACTTGTATGACTGGCTAGAAATGAGTCTGTAAAATATCAAGGTGATTATGATCCAGGACTCAAGTACAGAATACAGAATAGGCTAGTGTCCTGCTATTTTTTTTTTTATTACACTTATTAATAATATTCCTCAAAAAATAAACAGTTGTGAAAACAAAAAATGAATATCTCAAAAATTGACAATGTTACAAGCATAAATAGAATATAGCAGAATAAAGCAGGAATAGAAAGAGACAGTTCAAACATGCAGTGACGTCACACTTGCTCCTTCAAGTACCTCATTACTAAGCTGTGGTAGCTTCACATACAATCGCTTTAGCACGTGACGTCACAATCACGTGTTTGTCATAGTAACTGTGGAAAAGCTCTGTTTTGCGAGAAAGGGACAGGCGATGCACCCTCCAGAAACATTGAAAGCTATATGACAACGAGCATGGCCAATGCCTATTAACAGTTACCTAATGAGCGATTGTCAGTGAAGTCCTTAGGCCTGTTGTTGGAGTTGGAATCTGTATCATTATCAGATCTCTGCTCTCGAACTGTGGGGGCTGAAGATGGTGAGAGTGGACGGTCAATATCTGGAGTGTCAAATGTTGCCGGAGAATTATCTGAAAAAAAAAATGAGATTATGAGACATGAGTTTGTTGACTAACAGCTATTATTATATTTTAAAGTTTATACAATACTATCCGACCCACCCTGACTTCACATGGGGTAATTAGTTTTACACCCTAGCCCTGTTCATGGGAAGAAGGAAGCAAGAGGGGAAAAAGATAGGGGAAAAGGATGAATGGATGGGTCGGCAATAGAAAGGAGGCAGATGCTGCCTTTGCCTTTATTGCATATGTATGTCAATGTTGGAAGAAAACGGACAATAGATTAGAGGCTGATGCCAGAGACTTCATATTTCTTAAAGATAATTGTTTGAAATAAACATTTATATTTATTTAGACCAACAGCATTACAATAATACTCACTCCAACCAATATATTGGCTTATATATATATATTGGTTCACAATACATTTGCTTGTCTTGTCTGTTAGATTATCTTTCAATTAGATATTTTTATAATTATTTACCCCCGATGGGGAAAAGCGTAGGCCAGCCCCCACTAGATGGACCAACAACCTGGGGAAAACCGCGGGGAGCCGATGGATGCAGGAGTCAAGCAGCCACTCAAAGTGGCACTCTGTGGGAGAGGTCTATGTTCAGCAGTGGACATCTTCAGGTTGTTGATGATGATGATGATGATGATATTTATTTAAAGTAGCAAAAGATGAAACCAATTACATAATTATTTACTTACATGGCTCTGTAGGTGGTCTATGACCACTGTATTTTCTGGTGATTTCTCTCAGTCTAATATAATCTTTATTTTCTGTTGCTTCCAAAAACTCATTTTGTGCGTTCAGTTTTTCCAAGTCAGGGAAGAAATCTCTTTGAATTATTTTTGCGATACCCTGCAAAAATATATACATAGGTACGTATTAAATAGGAATTTATCAGGTTCTACATGCACTTGTTTGGAGTTTTTTGTTTGTGGCACTGTAACTAAAGTATTCTATGTCTGTGGTGGCACTTAATGGTAGACCCATAATTAGCAGTGGCCATCATTTGGGAGATTACTTGAAATTCTGACTTGTAATGAGGACTCATGAGAATCAAGCTGAATAAGAGACAAGAAGTTTACACTAAAGTTTTGGTAACTTTTGACAAGATTAATGTTACTCATTAGTATGTATTGATACATTTTATGAATATGGTATTGCACTAAATTCTATATTGCATCAAATAATCTGTTGTGACTCGAGTGAATGTGTAAAATTACAAATGTGTAATATGCGAGTGGTATACACCAATAAAATACTTGAGAACCATACCTCCACGTACAACTCTTCCCCAAGAACCTGGGCTTTGTTTGTATTCTTCTTTTTAGGCACTTTAGGGACCTTAAAAAGGGAGCTTTCTTTTTTCAACAGTTTCATGTTTTGTAGCGCCGCCTCTCCTGGCCTAGACGTATTTCCCTCAGTCATAATTATAGTAGGTAATTGGATGCGTAATGATATAATGTTTTTCACGTTTTCTCACTAAAGTTGGTGCAAATAACGATAAATATTAAATAAAATAACCCACAACAAATAAACAGCTGGCTCTGAGTGATTGCTGAGTGACAGACGACGGAAAGCAACCCAATAAAAATAACTGGGAGTTTTGGCGGGAACGTGAAAAAGTTCACGTCGTTGCATTGTATTATTTCACAAAACTTATGCTTTTTCTGGTGTTAATGTTTAAAATTAGTGGCATTTTACGCATTAAGTGCTGAATTATGAGTATAAGTGTGGGCAAGTGATATAATGTAGTGAAACTTGGTTTTTCATGTTGCTTCCAAAATTCCATAGAAGCCTCTAGTAAAGTTGCCACTACTTTACTAGGGCATGACTTAAACTGGATTATGACTACCTGACTTAGACTGGACTATGACTACCCTGACTAAGACTTGACTTTACATGAAATATTTCATAATACGACGAAAAACTACAATACTTGACACTGGCTAAATACACTATGTGTGGAGCTAAACTATAAGAAAAGAAAAAAAAAAAAAAAAATAACTGACACTGACAGTCTAAGTGAGTGACTGTAACGTTGACATGTCGACATCATCAGATAGACATTTTTTTTCCAATATTTTGTGTCTACACTTAGTGTATTTAGCCAGTGTCAAGTATTGTAATTTTTCATCGTGTTATAGAATATTGCATGTAAAGTGAAGTCTTAGTCACAGTCTGGGTAGTCATAGTCCAGTATAAGTCCTGCCCTATTAAAGTGGTGGCAACTTCACTAGAAGTTTCTTTGGGATTTTGGAAGCAACACGAAAAACCACGTTATCCAAAATTCAGCACTTCATGTGTAAAACGAATGCAACGACGCGCCGACGTGAACATTTACACGTTCCCGCCAAAACTCCATCACGACTGAGCGTGGTTCGTAATATGGGCCTTACTTACTTTACTGTTGGTCACATGCCAGCATGCCACCATTTACTAGGTTGGCCATACATAACTCTGCGCTGCGGACATTACGTTACGTCATAGACCAAAAGCCCGGGACGATCAGGGGGTCAAGCACGGACAGATTAGCAGCGCTGCTGCAGCGCGTCTGCCGCTCAAGCGCTGACAAAGTTCATACAATTTTGACAGTAGTTGACCGGCAGACGCGCTCCAGCAGTGCTGCTAATATGTCCGTGCTCCAGGGGCTGACCTACGTTATTTTATAATAGCTGAATGTTTATCTGTGTTTGTCCCTAGTCCAGGTATAAACGATCCCCGAATATGAAGTTTGGATCAGGGTTGCTTTGAAAGGTAAGTTATGTAAGGTCTATAAAATGGCACCTCAAATACGTTAAAGTATAATTATAAGTTCAGTTTTTATGTAATTTGTTCAGAATAATATTAAAAACCACGTCGTCCATTGCCATAATCACCACCCTTGGCACTTACCAAACCCGCCGAAGCCGCCTGCGGCTTCGGCGGGTTTGGTAATCGCAGAAGACTTTAATGTAGGTACGGAAGAGAATGCTGCTGCCCAAGTGCCCATTCTCCGGATATTCCCTTGGCCAGCTCTTACGGCAGCCACAGGAACGATGGGGTGGTTCTATTCTCACACCGCTGCCGGAACTACACGGCTTACTCGTACCTGGGTTTGGGGTATAGGTATCATCAACAGCATGCAGACGTTCGCTGCTGAAGGTAGGCCTCAGATCGTCATTCCACTTAGTGGAGGGCCAGTCTAATACACAGCGTCTTCCGATAATATGTAGGTACTACGCTTCCGGCCCGTTTTTAGGGTTTCGTGCCCAAATGGTAAAACGGACCCTATTACTAAGGCTCCGCTGTCTGTCTGTCCGTCTGTCACCAGATTGTATCTCATGAACCATGATAGTTGGACAGTTGAAATTTTCACTGATGATGTATTTCTATTGCCGCTATAACAACAAATACTAAAAGACAGAATAAAATAAATACTTAAGGGGCCTCCCATACAACAAACGTGATTTTTTTACCTCGTTTTTATAGATAATGGTACGGAACCCTTCGTGCGCGAGTCCAACTCGCACTTGGCCGGTTATTTGTTTGTATAATCATTTGGGGGTTATCTATGATAATAATCCACTACGTTCGCCAAGTGGTGGTAAATGACACAAAAATATTGTAATTTTTTGATTTCTGTACTTGTCGGTTTGCTCATTCCTCGCACTGTTTTACTTCATCGTTACAAGAGCGAGTGCCGCACATAACTTGAAAAGTTTTTGGTGCAGGGAAGAACAGGATTCGAACCAGAGGGCGTCAGTTTGAAAGTCGCATGGGCCACCTCTGAGCCACACTGACTCATGTTAGAGCCTACTTTTGGACAAATATGTACTTAGGTATACAAACTTGCCCCCACTGTCCACCTAGTGGGGGCAAGTTTGTATACTTAAGTACATCCCTGATCGAAGAGGTGGACCGACGATCTGATGATGGATGCAGGAGGCACGCAGCCGCTCAAGATGGCGCTCTCTGGGAGAGGCCTATGTTCTGCAGTGGACGTCTTGCAGTGGACGTCTTGAGGCTGTTGATGATGATGATGATGATAAAAACTTATAGCTACTAAGGAGATACGACGACGGAGTAGGTAGGTATCGAAGAGTTTAGGTATAAAATAAAAAAACAATATTATAATAATAAAAGTACCTATACTATATAAAACTATAATTAATCCTATTAAAATAATAATATTACAATTGGTACGTGCTCTATCCTACTTTAACTTTATCTTTGTTTTTCTTCTTCAGAATATATTCTTTAATATAAAAGTCTGAGAACAAGAACAGTATAAATATGTTATGTGGCAGGAACATGAAGGACACCCACTTGGGGTACTCGCACGAAGGCTCGAACAGCACGTGCCCGAAGTGCAAGATCAGGAGCAGGAATTGCAGCTAGAAGAAAGAAAACACTTCGTTTAGAAATAGCGCCAAATGTCTGATATTGACGGGCTACCTGATAGATACTTCATTATATTACGGAGAGGACAACCATCAAGAAAACCTACTTGGTCCTATTAGCAAAGTCATATGAAAATAATCATAATAGCCATAGACTTCATTCTGCGCCCCGAGCATAGCTCTCTCCTCCATCATCATCAGCCTGAAGACGTCCACTGCTGAACATAGGCCACCCCCAAAGAGCGCCACTTTGAGTGAGTTGAGTGAGCCACACTGCTCGCCTAATAGTAATCATAAAAGTAAAAAGTGTAAAGTAAAATATTTTTTTATTGAAAATTATGAAGATTGCCGCGGTGCCTAAAGTAGTTAGCACAAACGATTTTGATATTTTTAAAAGTTTTTTAACTTTTATGTAATCGTTAAAAATTGTACATAATTATTTTAATTTAATTTTGTAGGTACTATAGCAGTTGATTAAGTAAGTTATCCAATTTTTTGGAGTTATTATCAATACCAAATCGATGCGTTAGCTTTCATAAATTTTGGTCCACACGTGACCGGTGTCAGAAGTAAGTACCTAGATTCAAAGGATGCTAGTAAATTCAATTACACCCAATACTTATAGGTTAGTGGTTTTCTCAGTGATTAAAGCCTGCTTCATTGGGGGCTATCTAGCTGTTATACAAATTACAATGACAGTAGAGGACCCAAGCTAAGATCTCCTCCAAACCCTTCTGGTGTTAAGTATTGTAAATCTGCCCGCATTGAATCTTTCTCAAAGGTGCTTCTTACAACCGGTATAGAACAGAAATAGTCAACCTGTAGTGTAGGTACCTGCCTACTACCAATTCTCGCATATAAAAGCAAACTTCCTAAACCACCTGTCTTCTTTTTCTTCCCGTGTAGGCAAGTGGCCAGCCCATAATTTATAGGTCGCCTAAAGGCTTCTGACTTGGCTTAACGACTATTGTCTTACAACAACAGCCGGGACGGACGGCTTAACGTGCCCTCCGAAGCACGGTAGCGCTCAGTTGTAAATACCATTTTTGGCTGTAGCGGTCACCCATCAAAGTAGTGACCGCAGCGAACGTTGCTTAACTTTACCGATCGGTTAGAAACAGCTAGTCGTGTTTCGCTATGAGCGCGAAAACCCAATACATAGGTAAGTTTTCGTTAGATAAAATCATGGAAAAAGTAAATAAAACTTTACGTGAGCCGAGTTGAATAAAAGTTTTTTCAATAGGTAATATAAGTAATCCATAAGCTTCCCAAGCTTGTACAATTAGGCATAGATAGTGACACAACTTTTATCACAATAGGATACCGCGGTCAAGCACATGATAGTGTTGTAATGGTTTTATCGTCTGTGCACGCTCTACCATTCAGAGATAAATGCAAGTTAGGTACTTGGGTATGGTACGGGTGCTTTGTGTCAAGTACCTAGTCGAATGGAAATTGCGAAAGCTGACTAAATTTTCATTTATGATGAACATTGTTACGCATATATGCATTTGACTAGGTTGTTAGCTCAGTTGGTAGCTAGCTCTGCCTTCTGAACCATGTAGGTTCAATTCCTACCCAGGACAAAGATTTGTGTGATGAACATCGATGTTTGTTCTGTGTCTGGGTGTTATATTGTATTCTATGTATGTATTTACAAACAAAAAAGTACCTAAGTATTCTAGCAGTTATCTGGTCCCCATAGTACAAGCTATGCTTAGTTTGCCAGATGGCGCTGTGTGTCCACACATACATTTTTTTAAATTTATCATTATTCATTTTTCAATTATTTTTTTAATATTTTTTATTATTATAAGTAATTACGCGTGTAACCTAGATGTCTTTAGAACTTTTGATTGGCAACTTACTTAACCTTTATCCTACGGTGATCAACCGTAATCCAAACTAGGTTACTCCTACTCCTAGTCCTACCTAGTATAAATTAGGAAACTTAGTAGGTACATCTGACCATGATAGGTTAACACATAGGTACCTATGTATATCTGACACGTACTGTGTACGAAAGACTACCACTGAACAGCCATCACTAAGACGTCTGTAAAAGTGAGACGGTTGGACATTGGTAAAACCCTCTAAGCTATCGTATCCTCACAAAAGGATGCCTTTCTGTTTAGGCTGATCATGTCCATGTGTAATGTCAATGCATGGACATTTTCTAGTGCTCGCGTGACTTGTAGATACCTAAGCTTAGCTAACACACACACTCAAGTTGAGATTCTGTCGCCAGGACTAAGGGTGTTTTTTTTTATCCGTAGTTAAGGTAACCAATGGTTAAAAATTGCAACAAATTTTAACCATTGGTTTCCTTAACTACGGATCAATAAACCCACCCTTAGACATCAGTATCTTCTAGTAACTACACTTAAGAGCCAGTTCCTATTCGAGTAGATAATCGTGGCGCCACCTTCTTGGCCTAGCAGGCTAGCACTAGCATGCACAGTATGCACATCGCGAGAAAACTTGTCGTCGATGTTAGGCCACTAACTCACCGAGATGCCATGGCGACGTGGCCGGCTACGTATCCAAACAATTCGTATTGAAATGTAATAATAATAATATTTTGCCATTATAACTGCCATACATTTCAATATGAAATGTCTGGATACGTGGCCGGCGACGTGGCCAAGGCATTTCGTTTAGTGGTCATAAACTGAGACCAACTTGAACGTATATAGGTAGAACTACATTGAGTGAGACACACTTGGCGCTACGCTAACATAGTCTTGTCAAGGTTTCTCACGAGAAAAAGTGTCGAGAATTTTGTCGCGGTGCGCATGCTAGCCGGGCAGGTGAATAGTGGTAAAAACGCTATCAATTACCTTGTCTGTTAAATAAATATAATAACCTAAGCATACTCACAATTTGCAGCTGCGTGATGTATTTCTTCCACCACTGGCGCACCCATAGCGGGCGCACGATTGAGATCAGATAGTACGAATACATGACGGCGTGCACCATCGAGTTTATGAACCCGAGCATGACACCGTGACCCCCTAGAACAAAATTTAAATTAATTAAACACTGCAGAAAAGCTTCTCAAGCTGGCAGTACACTGTCTTCCAATTTGACGTTTGGGAGTAACGCTATGGTATGGATGGACTTAGGCCGCATTTCCACCTGCAAGAAATCTTCTGCAATAGCTCTCCGATCGTCCATCGGACTGTAGCTTGAAAGTGTAAACTATTGTAGTTTACCTACTCTAGTGTACATTATAATTTATAATTTGCATCTGGTAGACGGTCTGACACTTATTGCAGAAGTTTTCTTAACGTATTCTCGTCCTCCCCCGTAGAGCTCATACCCCATGCCGCCATACATTTTACCAGATCCGAGCGCGTTACAGATGCGCCAGAGGGAAGCCCACGAGGAGGGTTCGCGGAATATAGTATGTGCTCGTAATATAAAATATGTGTATATGTGGGCAGTCCATTTTACGCACAAATACATCGTAAGTATGTGTTTTATTTAAAAAATAAATAGGCCCGCATTTGACCGCAACCTCACCTGATGGGAAGTGACGATGCGATCTACGATGGTACAAACATGCTTGCCTAGAAGATACCTATTCACTTTATTTGTTCTATTTATTTGTTTATTTTATTTATTTATTTTTATCTCTATTTTTTTTATATTTTTTTTTACTTTGCCAAAAGTTCTGAACAAACTAAGTTTATTACAGTGTAGGTATATACGACGAAAACCATATTTTTAATATGGACCCTCCAGGTGGGTCCTCGGCACTGAATGGGTTAAACCCCGGCCTTACAGAAACTAAAATTCACCAATCATTAACATTGACATGGAATATTTGTTAACATAAGACTTACTCAGCACCTATATACCTTAGTAAGTAGGAACACACAGTTATTTATGCCTTTAGATAAAATAAGTTCTACATTTATTTGCCCTTGTAATCGATAACAAGTCTCCCGCGATACAGGCTTGCCCTAGTGCGGGGACTACTAGCAATGTGTCATTTACTGTACATTTTTTGGTAAATAAAATATTTTGTATTTTTTTTTGTAATATAGGCATAGCATATTTACAACCGGTACCTAACCTACCCATACTTACCTATACCTAGAGACCTATACTAGATAAAATTAAATATATAATACTTTTATAATGATGAATATGTTACCATATGTTACTATCCCTACCACCTACCTATTTTTGTCGTATGCCAATGAATTGATGTCAGAACATTAATTTAATCAATGATTTTACCATTGGTGGTTTATTCCAACATCAAAGAAATTCCCCCAGCTAACTGCCCCCAAGCCCAAGAAGACCAAATCAAATCAAATCAAAGTGTTTTATTGCAAATAGGCTATTCATAGCACTTTTACAAGTCAAATGAGATAGGTACTTAAAATACTTAAATTAAATTATTGCAAATACTGAGCATGTAAAATAACAAAGTGCGTACTTTTCTATTTTGTGGTAGTGACCGCCAAACAATATTATAGCAATCTGTTGTTGTGTGGCTATTGTGACTGAGGGCACTTTTACATTACAGTATACGGTTGGAAAAACCTGAATTCATGTCCAGTGTGAATTGTGGGAATAAACCAATTTGGCTCACTTATTCTGCTACTGCTACTAGTTCGTTTGATAGAACATTTTATTAATTTCATGAGACTGTTTGATAGTACCTATAGGTAGCATAAGCGGGAAGTATTATTATGTGTACCTATATGGGCTTACCTTTATGTTTCCTTATTATGTGTGTTAGTTTATTAAATAAAAATACGTACATTTATATTATAATAGGTAGTTACTTACACTCGTTTTTATAGGTAGTTACTTAGGTATACCTAGTTACCTACTAGTATGTAGGTGAATACGAATATAAACCCACTTTCTATTTTTGAATGGGCTAAGCTGTTGGTCTCTACCGACCTTTACAGCGTCACCCGGCGGGAGGGCAGGTGCTTGAGGCGCCCAGCCGTCAGAAGTTGGAGGCAACTAGCACAAGGGCACCCCTGGGGTGCGAGCCTCAGCTTGGCCCATTGCCGGGATATGAGGATCGAGCAGCCTACGTCCACTGGAAGAGTGGATCCTATGGAAAGTCGCGACCATTCTAGCTAAGCTACGGGGGGTACGTCGACCTCGCCGGCGGGGTCGGTGTTTGATTGTGTTACGCTAGTATCCTATACCGGTGCCGAAAGCGGTACCTGAGCTAGAAGCGCTAGACCTATAGGATCATCCGGTCGCTCAAGACGTGTCTTGGGCGGCGACGACGACCGACGGGGCGAATATAAACCTACTAATACCTGCTCAAACTATTGACTATTAGCAATCCCTGAAAATAACTGCACTTCTTCCGCATGCTAAATTCGGTGCGTCAACGTTTCATCATCATCACTTGAACCGTTGGGTCATGAAATTACCGTTATTACATTTTGTAAAAAGACATTATGAATACTTGATTTCGACTTAAGATGTCTCTGGAGTACCTAGTCTGCATAAAAAGCATATGCATATCTGCATAACGTAGGTACCTAATTATTCGCTTTTATTGCGGTTTTAATGTTTTGTTACAATACGTAAAATCTCATTAAAAAACTCGAAAATACATACTTATGTAGTTTTTGTATTGCAATACCACACTATTACGCGGTTATAGTTCGTGTAAACTATAGATGCAACAATGAGGCAATATTTTTATCTATTTATAGTTCCAGTTTAATTTTAATTTCGTAAGTACTTATCAGCATTTATAAATCATCTTGAGTTTAAGAACTTAAATAAAAATTGATCAGGTAGGTAAGTACCTAATTTATAAAGGTAAAAAGAACAATAGTTTCGCGCGACACTGCACTGCGCATGTCATCCTGAGACATCACCCAGTCTAATAAACAGATTACTAGACTGAGTGATCAGATCATAAAGTCTCATTTGCCCAGTAATTTCACTAGCTACAATGCCCTTCAAACCGAAACACAGTAGTGCTTGCACACTGCTGCTTGGCGGCAGAATAAATGGCAAAGCGGTGGTACCTACCTAGACGAACTTTGCAGAAAAGTCCTACCACCTAGTACTTACAAGCATTCTGTGAACTTCTGTGCAATGTCGTCATTGTGATAATATTCGTTTAAGTTTATCACAATAAAAGTATCTTATGCCCATGTGCACTAGAGTAAGGGCGGCCCTACACGGTCAATTTTATAGATCAATCTTTGCGATTGATCAATTTTATTGATCGTGTAGGGTTAGTATAGTGCAATGTTTTTCGGGTTACCGTCAATGTTTTCTCCATATAGTAGGTAAACTTTACCTACTGTATGGAGAAAACATTGACGGAAATGGACTCGTCAATTGTTGATTAATAAAATTGAACGTGCATTCATGGGCCGGCCGCCTTAGGCCCGATTTCACCAAACTAGAATAAATTTTATTCTAGGTATAACTTTCCGAGAACAACCGAGTTACGCGAATATAGCCCTTATATCACCAATTTTGTGAAGGAGTAAGACTTATTCCTTGGATACAATCAAAATGGCGTCTTTTTTGTGTAATTTCATTTGTCAATTAGCTGTATCCAGGAGTAAGAAATAGCCGTATACTTGGAATAAACGTTGGTGAAATCGGGCCTTAGACAGCTATTAAGCTCGCACTTATCCCGCTATAAACGTGCCTATGCGCAAATGCATTTCTATAGGTACAACATAGAGGGATAACTGATGCTAGCTTAGGACCTATCAAACTTTGGTGCAGAGGGGCATATGTATCTTTTTCCAGGTTTAGAATTAAATTTCCAATAAAAATCATCAGGAGTCGTTCAAATTTAGTTAGTCAAAAAAAGTAAGAGACAATATAATGAAAGACAGATAGAGATCAATACCTAAGTTTGAAGATTTTTTTATTACCTAGTATTTTTTTTTTTTTTATTGTTCGATAGGCTTGCGCTTGACCACTATCTCATCTGATGTTAAGTGTCGATGCGGTATAGAAATATGCATTACCTACTTACACGGTATTGGTAGGTACTTACATAAATCTCGTACAAAGTAACTTTAATTACTCTGACCGTAACAGTCAAGGTATTCCCATAATTGCTATTGTTTTATGTTACGAGTATAATTAACTAACTATACCTATCTCATAATCATCATGTCAAGTGGACAGATTAGAGAAAATGCCATATTAAGTATTTTTAATTGTGAATTGTCGTTTTGGCCCGTAAGTCTGTAAGCAACACTTTGTTCATAAATAAATAAATTATAAATAAAAACAATTGAATTAAGCCAGGGGGACATACAATTTTGTCTACCACCCAGCAGAATTATATGTAGTTATAGAGAAATTTCGAACAATAAATGTTCTGATTGTTTTGAGCTATGCTCGGTGTTTCCCTGCGAGATAAGATCCGAAAGAAGAAGATCCGCAGGGGAACTACAGTGACCGATAAAGCTCTTAGAATTGGCAAGTTGAAATGGCAATGGGCAGGCCACATCGCTCGTAGAACTGGCAACCGATGGGGAAGAAAGGTTCTCGAGTGGCGACCACGAACCGGAAGACGTAGCGTAGGCCCCCTACTCGGTGAACCGACAACCAAGTGAAAACCACGGGGAGCCAAAGTTGGCGCTCTGTGGGGGCGGCCTATGTTCAGCAGTGGACGTCTTCAGGCTGTTGATGTTGATGATGATGATGATGACGAGCTACATACTCTTCTGTATTCTGTAGGTAGATACTCCTTACCTGGTACGTATTTGGTCCCGACGAAGCCGAGCAAACACATCCCCAGGTGGTGGTACACGTGGAGGAACGAGACCTGGTTGAACTTTTTCCGCAGCACGAAGAAAACCTGAATAAATAGGACAGAGTTTATTAATTATCTTAACGGAGCGTAATTAATTTACTAGGAGGTGCACCACGCTGTCACTTAGCATTTTGGTTGTTTTCTCGTGGACATTCTAGATTTTCCGGAATAAAGTCAGAGTAAGCAACGCATTAGTGACGCGGTTATGTGTGACAGATGTCCATAGGACTTCGGTGACCACTTCCCATTAGGTGGACCATATCTCTTTCCGCCATTTACACATTTAAATAACCGACCATGTGCAAATTGGACTCGCGCACGACGGCTTCCGCACCATTATCTATAAAAACGAGCAAAAAAAAAATCAGCTTTGTTGTATGCATGGGAGCCCCTTAAATATTTATTTTATTCCGTTTTTTAGTATTTGTTGTTATAGCGGCAACAGAAATACATCATCTGTGAAAATTTCAATTGTCTAACTATCACGGTTCATGCGATACAGCCTGGTGACAGACGGACAGACAGACAGCGGAGCCTTAGTAATAGGGTCCATTTTACCCTTTGGGTACGGAACCCTAAAAACGTGCTTCTCTCACAGAGGAGGCCATGAGTACCTATATGTATATAATTCAATACGCATGTCCGCGAGTTGACGAGGTTTGTAATTAATCACGAACACGTTTTTCTTCACCGTTAAGAAGAGCGAGTGCAAAAACTGCAAACTAAGTCATTGGGGGGCCGGATGGGTATTGACCCGGTGCTTTTCATCCGCGTTCGGCAACCTACAGCTAAGCGCTAAATTTTCTTTACTATTTTATTCTGTACACACGTAGGTCGGCCCCCCACTAGACAGACCGACGATGCGGGAGCCGATGGATGCAGGAGGCAAGCAGCCGCTCAAAATGGCGCTCTGTGGGAGACGCATAATAATAATTAATGTTCAGCAGTGGACGTCTCCGCCTTCGATGATAATCATCATCAGCCTGATGATGGTCATTTATAATACCTATAATACAGGTGGACCACGGGAAGAAAAAAATAGCTGTGGTACACCCAGGTGAATTGAGCAGGTGGACCACGGGCAATACCCGGACGTCTTCACCTTTAGGCTGTTGATGATGATTTTATTCTGTGCTACCGCTAAGCAAAACGCGCATTCCATTTCCCATACTCCCTTTCCTATTAGACACATTATAATACTTTTATGTGGAGTGTTTTTGAATATAACATTATCATAATAGCTGATAATGTTGTATTCAACCTACCTAACCTTCTTTTAACCTTATGCGATTGAAATAACATTAGGTACTTAGTTCATTTGTAGCGGGAAGTTGATATTAAAATAGCTACTTACTAATTAATAAATAAGCAGGATAGTCAGTATTACTTATTCATTAGTCCATAACTACATTGACCGGATTATAATTTGAAATTACGTGTACTACCTTCGCACGTGTTACATAGGGTGGGTTTTTTAATTATATACGCGGATCCACTATCTCGCTCGCGCATTCCTATATTTTTGAAGATATTCAATAATTGAATTTACTTACGAAAAATCTGGCTAAACTATGTTTTGACGTTTCCACATATTGGCCATGATGATACAATCAATCATTTCGACATAATTATTGGCATGTGAACCAATTTGACCCTAAATCAGTTTTTAAACTAAGTAGCTGATGCCTGCGACTTCGTTCGCGTGGAATTATTAGAAGTCCTAGTGATTGTCGCTTCTGTCCTGCTCCTTTTCTGATTATGTCCCGCTTCTACTAGAATCGAGCCAAACTCACCGTGTCCAGTAAATCGATGACCTTGATCATGTAGTAAAGCCAGACCCTGCTGACGACCATTCGCTCCAGCGGCGTGTCCTCGTACACTATCTTTTGGCACCAGAGGCTGTAGTTTCCGGGCCAGTATAGCCGGGTTATACACTGGAAGAAAATATGCCATTTAGGTCTTACGTTTAAACTACCTTCTATGGTAGGGTCGGTATCGGTAGGTACCTCAAAAGGCGACGGGTAAACCAAACAATGTGTTTTTTGGTACGTTTCCTTGCGTAATTAGAACATGTGGAGCTATGAATTTAATAATATCATGTAATTCATTTCATTAAGTCGTTTATGATGACCGCAAATACAAGATTAATAAATATAGCTCTATGGAAAAAAATCGCAAACCTTCCTAAAAATTTGAATGTTCCTATTTTACTGAGCTTCTACCGAATATATTTTTACAGAAAATAAATTGGTGTATTCCCAAAAAACATTCAGATGTCGTAATGACTCAATAACTTTGAAAAATACTATATAAAGATAGATATTAATTAAAAACCGTCAAAATCAAAATCAAAAATAATCAAAACAGCTTATAAATTATTGACGGTTGAAACACTGGCGCGATCAGCGGTATGCTCATGAACCTACTACCCCGTAGGTTCGTGGGTATGGTACTTTTTCTTTGGCCGTAGTCCGTAGTACTATATATGTATATCTACTAGCTGACCCGCCCCGGCTTCGCACGGGTTAATTAGTTTAACGCCTTATCTCGGTCTAAAGGAACAGAGAAGGAAGACGGAAAAGATAAGAGAAGAGGATTAATGGATGAAACGGTGAATAGAGGCAGGTGCGCTAGCAGCCAGGGTGCTTCCCTGGTTTAGGTACTGGGTTTTTTTAGTCTCCTTAGTGTATGCAATCTGTGTTCAATCAAACTAATAAACAGCTAGCTTTTATACTTTTCTACATTGAGTATCAGGAATTTGTTATTCAACGCAAGAATTCAGCGAGTTTTCTACATTACGAGCGCGTTGATGTCTTTTGTTTGAAACTATATGTCAAACCAAAAGAGTTCAACGAGTTCAAATGTGTATGACAAACACAGATCATCTAAAAAAAAGTATGACAAAACAAGAAATAGAATACCTAGTATAAAGTATATTTTCTTTTTCATACTGAATGATTTAAACATTTTTTGAAAGCACATCACCGCATGAGGTTGTTTTATGGGGACGTACACTCTTTATGATGTGACAAGTATACCCACGCTTGACCAACCAATGGCATATGTATTTGGAAAGCCGAATGGTTTACCCAAAAGACAATTTGGCTGCCTAACGCATACGCAACAGTAAAAAAGCTAGGACATTTGTGTCAATCTATATCCTATAAATCTTTATCTTTTTACAACTATTACCAACTAAACCCCTTATTGCGGTTGGGTTTAATTAACGGACGAATGGATGTGGGTTCAAATCCCTTTCGTGGTTACAATTTTTCTCACTCTGATGATTATGTTTATTACTCAATACTCATTTATTCATAAACTATGTTTACATACGCCATTTGTGTTGTCAATATGAGTAGGTATACCAAGGAAGTTCCATAGTATATTATATTCGTATTAATGGAACTACCTTGAGGTGTACTTAATAATAAGTAGTCGCGTCGTAGTATCATCTACAGAATTAAAAAATAGCAGTTATGATAAAAACATACAACATGTTCGACCAGTGCACAGATTATAGAGGAAGAGCCCGCGACGATCAGACCCACATTATACTTACTTAGTTATAGACTTAAATAGGGCGAACTCTGTGCACTAAGTATATAAAAGCTGAAAGTTTCCGCTATTTTGAAAATGTTTCTTTCTCAAAATCTTTCCCTCTAGACTCCAAACTATATTAGTTTGAGCTCTTTATACTAAAGTGTCATAGTTTCGCCGTATTTTATGGTATTTGTATGGCGGATTTGTACCGCCATTTTGAATATTTTGTTGTTCTCTCCAAAATCGTTCCAGGGTTTGCTATTTATGCAAGGCTGGAAAGTTGGTTTTTTGGGCGAGTACCTTGTATTGAAGCCTGAGTTTACCTGAGCAAGCGAAGGATGGCAGGAGTGAACCACGAGCGTAGCGAGTGGTTCAAATATTAATTCCTTCGCTACGCTCAGGATTCCAATCCAAGGTACGCGACGCAGAATAACTTGGCTGCCACGCGAAACATCTTTTCTGGTTTTTCTCAAAGAACATAATTATTATGTCACTTACTGAGAAATTATAGCTAATTATAAATGGTTTTTTTTTTTTTGAACGGGCTAATGCTGTTGGTCTCTACCGACCTGTACAGCGTCACCGGGCGGGAGGGCAGGCGCTTAAGGCGCCCAACCGTCAGATTATAAATGGTATGGTACCTACATATAATAGTTTGCCATTGAGCATGCAGGCGTAACATAAATAAATTATGATTATAAAATAGGTGAGCAATAAACTACCCAACACAAGTCTGATCAAAGATTAAGTACCTAGGTTACAAGAAGTAAAGTTGGATCACTCAAAATGTGGATTTTTGATAGTTTTTTTAAACAATTGATATGATTTAGCTTCTTTAATCTTCTACCGTCTGCATAATGTGTCATGTGCCCATTTAGTTCAATGTCACTGCTGCGATTAATATAAATTAAAAAGAGTAAAGGGCCGAGAATCGAGCCTTAGGGCACTCCGCAACCTAGGTAAACTTTCTGAACTTTCAATTTTGACTACCTGAGGCCGCGAGCAAAAAGATGAGAAAATAAGATAAGATAAGATGCAAAAATTTTATCCGCTTTCCCTGTAACTTCTACAGTCAGAAGTTTCTGTAATAGGATGGAATGGCTCACCGTGTCAAATGCTTTTTTCAAATAAATAAACACCCCCAGACCTAACTGTTTTTGGTCGATACTATAGTTTCGATTTTAGTGATTAAGCCAATGGTAGCCGATTTGATTTAGGCCTAAAACCATATTACCTGTTAAAAAGAAAGTTTGTGTTGATACAAGAGTCGAGTCTACTGGAAATAACATTTTCCATGTTTTTTTTAACTACTGGTAATACCGCTATCGGTCGGTAATTATCAGGATCTGTTTTACGGCCAGATTTATAAATGGGACTAACGTTGGCTACTAAGGCTGTCCGGAAAAGTTCCATTTTGCCAGTCGAAATTAATGCATCCTACGAAGCAAACAGATATATCAAGCCCCGCAACTCCCGCAAGGTGTCGTCCCGTAAGCATTCCGACCGAAAGGTCCGAAAAATTGCTAAAATTACTTGTACTTGGCAACGCAGGGCTGCTAATTTGGCACATAAAAATTTAACATATTATTTTTCACACTATAATTTGCAACATATTAGCGAAAAGAAATCGTTGAAAGCCTCACATATACATATTTTTCTCATCTGTAATAATAATTACACCTTGTTCGGTTTCAATTTTAGAAGGAGCACATTTAGAATAAGTAAGTTATTCTTAATTTTATTTTTTGTATTAATTAAATTCCACATTTTAAGTGGTTTATTGGCACATTTGTTGAAAACTTTCATATAATATTCGGTTTTACATATTTTTGTATATTCTGATAACTTATTTCTTTTTGTATTTTTTTTTTTTTTTTCATAAAAGTTGAGGTAAGTTTATGTAAGCATATGCTATTTATAGTATGTATGTGTATTCGTAATTTATGATTATATAGATAGTAAGTATTTAGTGTCATACTCCGTAAGTGTTAGATAGTTACTGTGCACCTCTGGCCTCTCTAGTTTATCTGTACTTCTGTCCATTCAAAGGTTGTCTGGAAGAGATCGCTTTAAGCGATAAGACCGCCCATTGTACTACCTTTTGGAAATATTTTTGTTTGTTAGGTACTTACTTGTGTAGTATCTTTTGTGTATAGTTATTTTGGTGTGCAATAAAGTATTATTCTATTCTATTCTATTCTATTATTTTTAACATTTTCATCTTTCGGAGTCATTTCATATTGGCTGAATAATTCGTTTCAAGTATTCATTGCATTTATTATCTCTTTATTAATTCAGTCATACTGTGGTAAATTTAAAATGTTTGTTTTTACTATCTTGGCTTTACGTACACATTATTTCAAAAAGTTGTCTAGGATTTTATAATTAATACATCGGTTTACTAACTGTTCTTATTTCCTGCATAGTTTCAAAAATCTTAGTACTTATAATCAATTGCTTCATATTTCATTTTGGTATTAGAGGAACGTTTGTATTGCTTTGCTTCAAATCATCTGTTTATGGTCCGACAAAAATAACTCTAAACAGCGAAATGAAAGGTTTTGTCATTAACATTGGCACATATATTATGATCTAAGATAGTTTTTGTGGACGATGTTTCTCGCGTACAATATGATTCTTCGGATTTGTTTATAATCATATATCCATTCTCTGAGATCATGCCTCCATAGTTTGATACTTGAGTTGTTTCTCAGTGTAAGTATTGGAATGCAAACAGATCGGAGTAATTAGCTTAGGTAGGTAGACTATTTGTACTTGGTTCGATCTATTTTCATAAATGTAGCGTAACGTAGTAATAGTACCTACCGTACCTTTATTCATTTAAATTTCTTTCCTCAGAACGGTTTCGTAAACGAATTCATGCCAGCTATTCCTCGCCCTGTGGTTATATCCTTTGCCTTGGCACAAACAATTAATTGCTATTTCCTTCTGCTTTTCACGATTTGTAATTAGTTTTCGCAACAAAGACTAGCTCGTGTATCACTTAGATATAATTATATAATTAGATATTTATTATTACAACCCAGAGTTGCCAGTGTTTTGATTGACTCTTTGATTTCACTACAATAGTTTATTAGTGTAGGTACATGTAGGTGCATGTACGTACCTACAGTCGTTTTGAACCAATTTTTGTTCTTTTTGGGTTCCGTACCTCAGATTTAAATAGGTAACACAGAGCACATCCTGATAATTAATAATTTTGAAAACTTTCGCGAAATATAATGGTTTTGTAATTTGAAGGTACCTTCCTTTACCAAACTCCTTACTATGAAGTTAATACGATTGATTTCATACTGCACTGCACGTAAACCCTTTTTAAAGGTATACTTCACCATCCCATGCCCTTTTTACCATCGTACAACTAGACGCACGGAAACACGGCATCCGTATATGGTAGGATTCCTCGAATACGTACAAAGCGTTTTGATTCCTCGTTTATAATTCGGTCAGCAAAGGAATGGAACACCTTACCAGCGTCATTGCTTCCTGACAAATATAATCTGGGAGTTTTTAAGGCTAGAGTAAACCGGTATCATCTATACTCCATCGTCGACTGCGAAGTCACTTACCGTCAGGTGAGACCGTGGTCAAAAGTTAGCCTATCGTTGAAAAACAAAATTTAATATTATGTGAAGTAAAGTAAACTGACCTGTGTCGCCAAGAACATCGACAGCGCTATTTGAACCACGTTGTAGACTATGATGGTGTTCTTGAGCTGGAAAGGTTTTCTGTTCGCCATAATGGCGGGACCCCACGACTGCACAAACCGGTGGTACAGGTACAATATTAGGAAGATGGGCACTGGGCTGCTCACCAGTGGAAAGTCCTGTGTTCTGGGGTCTGGAATACAACATACTGATTAGAATAGAGAAGTTAAATTTACAAACCCCCTAACAAATAAACACTGCATAAGAATAGCTACTCAATGTTTTTGTTGTTTTATCTTTGCCCATTTCAAAGTCAAAGAGAAAGAAAACACGAAATAACTATTCTGCTACTACACAATGTTTATGGGTTACCGTGTAACGAGTAAGTTTACCTACTTTACTTCTTATAGGTAAAGTCTGAATCATACACCAAATTTAGTTGCAGTCCATGTCCGTTACGGGTCCAGCACATGAAGTACATGAGGACTAGTAACCCAACCAGCAAAAAGTGGACTTAGATAAGTCACCGATGCGTTTTGGCAAAGATCTATTTGCATGGTACTTTAGCCTTGAATTGGGTTTTTTTAGTGTACTTAGTATACAACGCGATTTAGTCACTTTCAAGATTTGTAGTCTTGATTTAGCACTGCGACTGCATAGTAACGTGCACTTTAGACTTATTTTGTCTGACCAACGCATTGATTAGTGCTTTTAGTCTTCAAGTGTCAAACTAAGAAAATAATGATACCAAAGGTTCTTTATGTTGCGAATCGAGGAGAATAATGATACTAAATGCTCTTCATGTTGCGAATCGAGGAGATTTGTTATTTTCTTTTTATAGAGCTGCACACTCTTCTAAAATATACTTGATTTAAAACAAAAATGGTGAAACTTATACAGTTTTATTTACGTGCGTCTGTTTGGGAGTCATATTATGTTACACATGTGACTGCACACATACTTTTTTTTTTTTTTTTTTTTTTTAACGGGCAAATTGCCTTTATTACTCAAGCTAACACATACTGCATGTAGTGTGAAGTCTTTCATAGAATTTCATACATGGTCCTCATGCTGTAACCTCCTGCACTCGCAACGGACATGAACTGCACCTGGATTTCGTGGGCTGCAGGCTAGTTTTGGGGGTTGGGGTTCAGGCTTTAAGATAACGTCAAATCGCAAATCTCTCTCGTCTAATTTTATCACTCATAATAACAATAACCATTCAGAAAAGTTAGGGACTCATTCTTTCGGTAGGTATGTATGTTGCGCAACGTCGCTACCTATAGGTATATATGTATAGGTCATGGATGATGAAAATTAATGTATAAAAACTCCAAACGATCATGCAATTGTAAACAACTACACACAATGACCCGTCTAGGATTCGATGTCTATAGATACCAAAGTTCATCGAAATCTGTATGTCATACATATCACACACTAGCTGCGCCCCGCGGTTTCACCCGCGGATATAAAGTAGCCTATGTGTTAATCCAGTCTATAAGCTATGTCTATTCCAAATTTCACCCAAATCAGTCCACCCGTTTGAGCGTGAAGGAGTAACAAACATACACGCAAACACACATACACACATACAAACTTTCGCCTTTATAATATTAGTGTGATGATAGTGTGATGATAGATAGAGGTATGATCCAAATTTTATGGCGGCTGTGAAGTCGGCGTGAAACGCTGCGCACACCGCACAGTAGCGAAAATTTTGTCATCTCAGTAGCACAGAATACCCCCAAAAGCGGAAAAGAGATAAATTACCGTATTTACCTACTGGCAACCATTACAAGCTGACCTCTTCTGTAACTGGTAAAATTGTCATTATTTTACTATGCGATGAAATGTTTAAACTCCGTCTGATGGTACTATGGTAGTTTGAATTTCTAGATAACTATACACACTATTTTGTTCTATTTTATTTATTAGGAACAGTCAACAGCTACATTACAAAATACCTAGTTGAAATATTACATAGCTTAGTAATTAATGCCCACAACCCACAACACTTTTCACAAATTACCATACAAGATTATATAATACAAAAACGCGGCGGCGCAGGGCCCCCCCCCCCCCTCCCTTGACGCAGACAGTCCAGCACCAAGCGCGGTAATTAGCTATTAGATAATAGAATATATAGAAGATATAGGTGCATGGAATTCATCATTTAACTCCAAATTCCCCTCTTGGACTCCCCTACTATAATGATTTGTGCCCCCCCCCCCCCCTCCCCCCCTCCCCTTAAGAGATTTCTGTATCCGTGCCTGCAAAGACATCAGATAATTTATAATATAAACTCTAGTAAAATAAGTAGATATACAAATAATAGTAAACAAAAAGTGCATAAAATAGTTTCTAGGTAGCAAGAGAATTAAAACTAAATTTAAGTAAACAAAATTGCCACTGTAATTATGCGGAATTAATTAACATAATTATAAAATATTATGTAAAATATAAACATATAAAAGTTGTTTGGGAAAACTGAAATTAATCTGAAAATGAATACGAATATTTATAAAGAAAAGATTTGGAATGTTATTGAGAGTTTATGTAAAACTGCGTTTTTAAATTCACATAGATTACAATCAATCACATTATACACCTCGACACGTAAGCCCGCTACTAACACAGCTCAGGACATCAGAGCCAAGTTAGTCCGACACTATACCGAAGATATCCCGGACGTCAGCCTGTACGAGATTAGAATGGCCCTCAAACAGCTTAAAAACAACAAGGCACCAGGTGAAGATGGAATTACGACCGAACTTCTGAGAGCGGGTGGTAGACCGGTACTTTTAGTCCTCCAGAAGTTATTTAATTCTGTCATCCTTGAAGGTATAACGCCAGAGGCATGGCACAAGAGCGTGGTGGTGCTCTTCTTCAAAAAAGGCGATAACACCTTATTGAAGAACTATAGGCCCATCTCGCTCTTGAGTCATGTGTATAAGCTGTTTTCGAGAGTCATTACGAATCGTCTCGCACGCAGGTTTGATGAATTCCAGCCTCCCGAACAAGCCGGTTTCCGAAAAGGCTTTAGCACCATAGACCACATCCATACGCTGCGCCAGATTATACAGAAGACCGAAGAGTATAATCGGCCGTTATGCCTAGCGTTTGTGGACTATGAGAAAGCCTTCGATTCAATCGAGACTTGGGCGGTGCTGCAGTCCTTGCAGCGATGCCAAATTGACTATAGGTATATCGAAGTTTTGAAGTGTTTGTACAGTAAGGCCACTATGTCAGTCCGACTACAGGACCAGAGTACGGAACAAATTCCATTGCAAAGAGGCGTGAGACAGGGAGACGTTATTTCTCCGAAACTGTTCACAAACGCATTGGAGGATGTTTTCAAGCTCTTGGAGTGGAAAAGATCTGGCATCAACATAAATGGCGAGTACATCACTAACCTTCGTTTTGCCGATGATATAGTCATAATGGCGGAATCGCTCGAGGACCTTAGCACCATGCTCAACGACCTCAGTAGAGTCTCCCAGCAGGTTGGTCTTAAGATGAATATGGACAAGACAAAGATCATGTCTAATGCTCATGTTCCACCTATACCGGTAATTGTTGGGAACGATACTCTCGAAGTTGTCGACAAGTATGTCTACCTAGGACAGATTGTCCAATTAGGTAGGTCCAACTTCGACAAAGAGGTGGCGCGAAGAATCCAACTCGGCTGGGCAGCGTTCGGGAAGCTTCGTCTTATCTTTTCGTCCAAAATACCGCAGAGCCTGAAAACGAAAGTTTTCAATCAGTGTGTGTTGCCAGTGATGACTTATGGAACTGAGACATGGTCTCTTACTGTTGGCCTCATTAGTAAGCTCAAAGTCGCGCAGCGAGCTATGGAGCGAGCTATGCTCGGTGTTTCCCTGCGAGATAAGCTCCGGAACGAGGAGATCCGCAGGAGAACTAAAGTGACCGATATAGCTCTTAGAGTTAGTAAGTTGAAGTGGCAATGGGCAGGCCACATCGCTCGTAGAACTGACAACCGATGGGGAAGAAAGGTTCTCGAGTGGCGACCACGAACCGGAAGACGCAGCGTAGGCCGGCCCCCCACTCGGTGGACCGACGACCTGGTGAAAGCCGCGGGGAGCCGATGGATGCAGGAGGCGAGCAGCCGCTCAAGGTGGCGTGCTCTGGGGGAGGCCTATGTTCAGCAGTGGACGTCTTCAGGCTGTTGATGATGATGACAATCAATCAATTTCATTAAAATTACGGTTGTAGCACTCTGCCATTCTACGAGTAGGGCTGAGTTCTGAGTTCAGGGGGCGTACCGTGAGCTCTTAGCGCGATCCAAAACTGAGCCTATATTGGATCGCTTTGTTTTTTTTTGTATGGAGATTTTGACAAGCGATCCAGTATAGGCTCTGTTTTGAATCGCGCTAAGAGCTCACGGTACGCTCCCAGTGTTTGTGCGACATGTACCAAGTGCAAACAAGGCTTTAGCGCCACGCGCCTCGCGCCTATTAACAGTTCTAGGCACACTAGGCACCCAGTCTTCCCATCAGTTCAATACAATCGAATTTGTTCTAGGTAATTTTAAACAAAGTCATGACTTCAAGATATTTTCGTCGGGCTTCAAGAGTAAGCACTACTATACTTGCTGACCAAATCGGTATTATAGGACAAATAACGTTCTTGACACCTGTAGTGCATAGAGCGTAAAAATTTACGCTGGACTTTCTCAACAGCTTCGGGATACTTATTGTAGTAGGGGGTAGTATTTCATTGCAAATGTCACTTAGAACACAGAGATGTATATAGGCGCCCACGGGTCTGACACTTGGTTGAAACTGAAGCTGCTGAAGCCGTGCTTCGAAGCGATGATTTATATCTATACATTTGCATCGAAGCGTGGTGCGCGGTCGTCGTCTTTTATGCGGTATCTATAGGTAATCTGTGCGTAGTAGTCTAGTCTGTCGATTGTGCGCGGGCAGCGGAAGGCGGTGAGCGCAGCGTGTGCAGGGTGCTTGCAGCGCAATTCTGTTTGAACCACTCCATAAGTACTATAATACTAGAAACAAAATACTTTAGAAGAAGCAATGATGAGTCATTCTCTTCACACAAAGGTTCCCTCACCATTGACCTAGATGATTAGTCTATGCATGTTCATGTGGGCATCGAACCCACCAACCAACAAAACCTAGTTGAGCAGAATAGTTATTCTGAACCCATTACTGTTAGGTACCATTCTGATAGGTTTCGTTGTGGTGGGTTCGATGCCTACATGACATGCATTGACGTATCATCTAGGCAGTGGTGGCGAGACATTTTTGTAAAGATAATTAATTACCTACCTACTCATCATTCCTTCTTCTAATGTGGGTTTTTTTGTGGTTAGGTATATCGACCATTTCTATACCTATTAAATCTTCTCTAAGTATAAAAGGTATCGCTCATTGTAACACTCGTTAGTTAATAGTATTCTTGTTACCTCAATTTTTTAAAATGACAATCGATAAATTGTCTTACTTATAGCACTTATAGTTACTTATTAGTATATTCATTGATACACAAAAACGTTAGGTGTGTACAGTTGTCAGTTGTACACTGTACATGTTGACCCCTGCCCTGCCCTGCCCTGTAACGGCTGTCACAGTTGATAAGGTATTGTGTCGCGATGAAACAAATGAATTAGATATAGAATGTCTTCAGCGTGCATTTTCAATACGCATACTAGAGGCACCCTGCGGTTTCGAATGCACCGTTTTCCGAGGAAACTCTTACTTTTCCAGTATAAAAAGTATCCTATTGATCTGGGTAATATAAGCAATCTGTGTAGAAAATTGTATCCGCATCGATTCAACCATTTGGGCGAGAAAGTCACACAACACACAAACAAACAATCAAACACACATTCAAAACCATCAGGCTTTCATATGGACAAACAAGGATGGACCACCTCGCCTGATGGTAAGCAGTTACCGTGGCCTATGGACACCGGCAGCACCAGAGGGTCTAGCAACAAAATGTTTAATTACATTACATCACCTGTGAAAAAGTTTTCCGCAGGCAATGTCATTCCCATACATTTTGATTTATCAATGGAATGGTATCTTTGCTAGACCCCAGGGGCGCTAAGTTATAGATAATATTGTTTAGGTTGGTTCTCACCGGCTAAATCATTGTTGACGTATTGGTAGTAGTTTGTTATGTTTCCAATGAGCGTGCCCATCGCAGCTGATATACTCCTGAAACAAAAAACACTGTATAAATATTATTAAGCCTAGGTACTAGCTGGCCCGCCCGGCCTTGACTACCATTACAAATAAAAAATAAATCTTATTTTAGAGTAAAGAAATATTATATTCTCAAAATAAGTAGATTAAAAAAAGATCTTAATATATTTTTTTTAATACTAACACGCTTACGATCACATACATAGATCCTGGACCCTAACTATAGGATTCTCTATATCTAGGGACCCAGCAAACTACGAGGACCATTGTCCCACAACACCCAGACACAGAACAAGTATTCGCGCTTTTTTTCTGTGCACAAATACTTGTCCTGCCGCGGGAATCGAACCCGCCACCTCTGGATTATGAGCCGACCTGCTCAACCACTACACCACGGAGGGTGTCAATAAGTTTAAAGTTTCTCTTGAGGCTTTTAATTTTCGATTTCACCACTGTATGTTTATTACAAAAATAAATCAGTCAAATACCCTATTAATTTTACTCCATGTGTGTTTCGATTTGCCAACAAGGACAGGGAGCCAAATTAATAGGGTACTGATTAATTTTTAATTGTAATAAGGAAGTTTTTAATGCCGATTCTTTTAATATTTCACCATGTTAGGCATTATTTAATGCACTGCCTAATGTACAGCGGAAAAAAAGAATATTCCGAGGTCCAATATTAGAGCTGAGGCAAAAAAATTACCATAGTGCCCTCAAATGAACTAACTAATGGTACCACGGCGAAGGATTCCAGTGATTTAAATAGATGACGTTAATATTTTTCCTTTGTTTAAGTTAATAGTTAAGGTTTTTTAACAACATTGTTAATATTTAAATAAATCCACACGTTTCATTAATTTCCACTGTTGACACACGTGCGTGCCTATTGTCAGGTATAAACATAAAGTAAGTAATAGGCGAAAAAGTTGAAACCTTGGCGAGGCATCATTGTGTTGTTGCGTAGGTATACTGCAGATCACGTCATTACTTGACTCGAAAACCTAATCTTCGACGAGGGTGTCGTATATACGCGAGCTTAGGGGTTGGGAGTTGGGTATGCGCTAATACCTACTATTACTTATTCTGTGGTTGGGCATAACCTTTTTACAAAAATAAATAACGTCCATGCGACGATCACATACATAAAGATTCTGGACCATAACTAGGATTCCGTGTATCTAAGGACCCAATTACAGTATTGCAGTATGTACGTATTTATTACATTTACAATGTACCTAATAGAGGTTCTCGAGTGGCAACCACGAACCGGAAGACGCAGCGTAGGCCGGCCCCTCTGGGGGAGGCCTATGTTCAGCAGTGGACGTCTTCAGGCTGATGATGATGATGATGATGATGATGATGAGAGGTGCCCAGACAACGTTTCACGATGGGTTCACGACACGTTCACGATAATATTAGGGTGAGGGTGCCGATGCCGCGCCCGCGCTGCGCCGAACTAGTGTGATTTCGAAACGCAGTGATTTGCAGCCACAGATAACCCCCAATAGATACCGCACGAAAGACGACGACCGCGCACCACGCATTGGCGTAAATGGGTCTATATAAATCACCGCTTCGCAGCACGGCCTTACTTTCGGCCAATTATTAGAGTTCATTATTAGGGCGTCACTCGAAACAGCCAATAATGGCGCATTGGCATTCCGCCAGTTTTGGTGAGCTAGGATCCGAGCAAAAATTCCGTAATGCGGTATCTATTGGGGGTTATCTGTGTTTGCAGCTCAGTGTTGTCGCGCTTTGATGATTAGAATTTCGAACCTCAGTGTATTGCACAAGCGCGCAGGGCACTGAGAACTACGAGGGCCATAGTCCTACAATACTCAGACACATTAGGTAGGTATTACGCATTTTTTTCCTGTGCACAAATACTTATCCTGCCGCGGGAATTGAACCCACCGCCTCCGGGTTATGAGCCGACCTGCTCAACCACTACACCACAGAAGCTTTTACGTGGTTAACATTAGATAACCGTACACATAGGTATCTATCTAAACTTATAATAAAACTGTAACAGGTTCAATTCTGTACACTGAAGATATTTTGTAAAAATTTTTTTTGGAGGTTATTATCGATACTGAAGCCAAACTACAATTGTTTTCATTTTCGTCTGTCTGTCTGTAGCCTGGCTGAGCATCACGCCGAAACCTGGATGAATGGATCCAAATGAAACTTGGCATGATTTGAGTTCATATTACGAGGTAGGCTATAGAATACTTTTAATCCTGAAATTCAGCACGGTTCCCGCGGGAGAGGGGATGAAAGTAAAAATATGTACTTAGTTGTATTGTAATTCATTAAAGCGAGGTCCAATTTCATTTATTCTTTTTTTGTTATAAAGGGGGGGGGGGAGAGGTTACTTTAAATATCCATTCATCCTTTTCCCTTATGTTTTTCCCTCTTCCTTCTCTCTTCCTTTAGATTGAGATAAGGCGTAGGTAAAAATAATGAACCCGTGCTAAGCCGGGGTAGGTCAGCTACTATAATATAAACTTCATTCTAATTTTAAAAAATGGAAGTAAATAAACATGCATAATAAATCAATGCTGCTAATTATCATTATTCAAATCACACCCATATAATATACATAATATATATGTTTGTTGCACGTAAATCCTTTGTTACACTGTATAATACCTATACTTAGGTCGTAGTTATACTTAGTATTAGTAGCAGAATGCTACATCATGTTTATAATAGTAGGTACTACGCGTAGTACTAATTTATTCTATTCTATGTGAGAATGTTGGGTAGTTAACTATTTGTATCGTAATTCAAAATCCATGATATAATCCAAAATATTTTATTTACACTGAATAATGAACTCATTAATATTACAAAGACTACATCTAAATTATACTACGTATATGTATGTACAATAAGCCTAAGAAAACAAAATAAGTGAGTAATAAAAAGTAATACCTAGTTTATTTAAAAAACGACTAATCAACACATACATAGACGATCACATAAATACATGGACCCTAGTTTACTAGAATTCCCTGTATTAGGGACACTGCGGGACACACTGCGGGACACAGGAACTACGAGGATTATGGTCCCACAACACCCAGACACAGAACAAGTGTTTGTGTAATAAGGTCCAGTGGGGTAAGTGAAACGGAGAGGTAAGTTAAATACCCTATCATAACTAGTAAACTATGCAGTATAGCTCTATGGTGCTGTCAATAAAACAGGATCGATGACAAGGTAACAATGCTCTAGCACAGATGCCACTACGATCATTCTACAAGGTATTATAAAAGAAAGCCATCTTAGAATTTTCAAAACATGATTTGGACTGTTAAATCTTTACACTGAGTTCAAAGCAATTTAATAGTATTTATAAAAGTCTACGTTCTAACTTACTAGTTATCTTATTTTTTTGGCTTTACTATTAATACCAAATCGATGTTTGATTTAATATGTTTGGTTTAAAAAATTTTGGTCTAGATGTGACCGGTATCAAGAGCATAAAGCCTGGAATACACATGCTACGGAATAGCACATAAGGCCGGATTTCCACCTGCAAGAAAACTTCTGCAAGAAGTGTCCGACCGTCTATCAGACTGTAAGTGGAAGTTTTCTTGCAAGTGGAAACCCGGCCTAAGCATGCTATTTTCAAGCAGATGCTACTAAGTAGCATTGTATGCGAAATAGCTTGACGGGCCTGTTAGCTCAGATGGTGGTAACTCTGCCTTCTGAACTATAAGGCTGTGGGTTCGATTCCCACACAGGACAAACATTTGTATGATGAACAAAGGTGTTTGGTCTGTGTCTGGGTGTTATGTTTTATTCTATGTATATGTATTTACAAACAAAAAGTATCTAAGTATTGTATCAGTTATCTGGTTACATTTTTGATTGATGGCACTATGTGAAATGTAAAAAAAGAGCACGCAAATGTACATACTCCGAGTGCATGCTGTGTAAATTAGCGTAGGTACTACCTAACAGCAAACAAGTAGCATGTGTATTCCAGGCTTTAGTTCAAAGGATACTAATGAATTCAATTACACCCAGTATATCAGCTCAATGTCTATAGATATGTAGGTCTATCGTGACATATTATTCACGTTGAAGTTATGGTAGACACAAGGAGTTTGTATTGACAGGGTTGTAGAACCACAACTTCACGGGAAGAATGTTTGTGTGTGCCGCAGCCGTGGGAACATAAAATGGTGATGACTGATGAATGATGAAAATTATGATAGGTACACCATACACCCCCTTACTTATAAACATTGTGTATATAAAGCGAAGGAATAGCAACTTTTTTATTGGGATCAGTTGGGAGCTCAAAATAATATTTTGGGGTGTCAGTTGCAAAAAATATTCGGTGGGATCCGTTTTGTGGGAGCCGTTGGGACCTACCCTTATTTACCCCTTTACTAGAGGAATAGTTATTTTGTGTTTTGTTTCTTAGATAAAACTGAGCAAAGATAAATCAAGAGAAAACACTATAGTATAGAGTAGTTAATCCGTTGTTGCAGTGTTTATTAGTAAGGGGGATAAGGGTTCTGCGTGCACCTGTGGTAGGGAGATATTGAGAGATAGAGAGTTGCAGCTTGCAACTAGTAGGTAGTGATTTGAATATCTACTACATCCACACACGTTACTAAACCAATAATTAACCCCATTCTCCACATGCAAACTATGTTTTCAAAAAACACGTTGTTAACCTTTTGGTAGGTATTAATTTTGAGCCATAATTTTTATGACTGTAATCAAGTGATAGAAATTGCGATTCATTTCTCAAGTATTTTCATAAAAGTTTATTTTGAAGACTTGCGTGTCTTTTAATTATAAAAAAAAATATTGACAGCTACTACGAATCGGCACAATGTAGGTAGGTGCTTTATAATATCTATTACTGCATGGAACACAGATAATTGAAAACCTTATTGAAACCCACCTTTATTTTTTACCGATAAGCTCTGCGCGGTTTTATTTTTATCATCCCAGTCACTTGAAAGTTTATTTAGTATATATCCGCCGAAAAACGCATTGGAACCGAAAATGCCGCACTGTATATTATCACTTATTAACAACACACATTCAAATTGTAATGAATGGAAATTCATCAAATACCTGATCCAGGAGTTGAAGACGTGCTTTTCCTGTAAAGACGTTCACTAGACTGTGCTTCGTTAGTTTCGCCGACACCAGTTGCAATACCTACCACGGTCATCGAAACCTTTTAATTAAGTGAATCTATTTGAATAATTCGTCAGTAGCTTTGGTGGAATTGGGACATTCGTAAACTTCTTTGCTGATTAGTTAGACCCACCGAAACACCAGTGAAATGAAATTATGAAAAGGACGTAGCGTAGGTTGTTAGGCGTTTGATTTCTATGTCTAACTTGTCTAAGGGTCTACTATGACCTAATGTATTGGGAATCAAGTGTAGTTTCACCTGTCACCTTGAAAGTGTGGAATGCTGATACCTATTACAATAAACGAATTCTATTACAATATAAAGGATCTGCTTAAATAATTCAGTTGTTGACGTTTTCTGTTTTCAGAAATGCAAGCTATAATTATTACCGAAATTGTTTCTCTGATTCGAAGTTTTGCCTGAAAATACTGGTTTCGTATAAGGACAAAAAAGTCTTCAATCGCAATTGGAAAAATATTAAAAAATCTTTGATCGCAACTGGTTACGTACAAGGATGAAAAAGTCTTCGTTCGTAACTGGTTACGAAGCGCCGGTTTCGTAGACGGCCGAAGCAAATGTACCTACGTTAGCTTGCATTTCTGAAAATAGAAAACAGAATACAGAATAGGTATTCTGTGTTTCACGAAAATAAGCTTATTAGTTTCATGGCAGGTCGAGTTACTTGATTGCCTTTATAATTCCAGATTATTAGAATTTAGTTATTTTACACCTTTATTACCTCTGGTCCGAGGCAGAAAAATGCCTATATTCAAGTATATCCTCGGGAATACACTTTAGACAAAAATGATGTAACGAACAATTCATCAGCTACCTAATATAATATACCGGATATCGATCAGATGAAATATGTTCTAGTTACGTACATACGTCGTTGTTTGTAAGGCGCTCCCTCTAATCCGCACGGATGTAGTGTCATCTAGTTTCAGTGAGAAAGGATATGAATGAATCCCAAAGTTGTATGTAGGTACAGGCGACGGCAATCAACTCGGCCCATGGCCTTATGCGCAGTATAGTATGTTTCAAATCCCCTGAGAAACTCGTATTGACCTTTGAGCGGACTGCAGCGGCTCTCAACCTATTTTTTTGGTGGGTCGCTTTATATTTTCAAATCCTCTGAGGAACTCGATATTGAAACATGTCAAAAAGCTTTAGCGCCGCTGATTGAACTTGTCTCGCACACTTCCTTGTACCACGAAACGCGGTAGACGCGTAAACGACAGTGAAGCAATGCATAACTGTATGGAAAGCGATACTGTCGCTTTTTTCGGGGCTAACATAAAACCAGGGAAGCAATGTACGAGTTTCTCAGGGGGCTTGAAACATACTATAGTCGGTCCACCTAGTGGGGGCTGGCCTACGCTGTGTCTTCCGGTTCGTGGTCGCCACTCGAGAACCTCTTTGTCCCCATCGGTTGTCAGTTCTACGAGCAATGTGGCCTGCCCATTTCCATTTGAATTTAAACTTGCTTGTCATATACTTACAGGTAAATAATGTAAAACATAGAGAATTGTAAAACACTCAATAAAAATAAATATTTTTTTTTTTTTTTTTTTTTTTATGTGATTTAATGACGTGACGAGCTAGTCGTTCACCTGATGTTAAGTGACACGGCCGCCCATAACAGTTGCAGTGTCACCCGGAACTTTAAAACAATAGTTTCGCGCGACACTGCACTGCGCACGTCATCCTGAGACATCACCCAGTCTAATAATCAGATTACTAGACTGAGTGATCAGATCATAAAGTCTCATTTGCCCAGTAATTTCACTAGCTACAATGCCCTTCAAACCGGAACACAGTAGTGCTTGCACACTACAGCTTGGCGGCAGAATAACTATAATAAATATAGGTACTATATATACATTACGAGTCAAGAGTGAACAGGTATCTTCTAGGCAAGCATGCACCATCGTAGGCCGCGTCATCACTTACCATCAGGACCCTAATTCTGTATGACCACTTTACGATTCCTTACTTCGAAACCACGCGAATTCCTTGTCTTATATAAGAAATCTGCAAAAATCTATTCTCTATGAAATGGAAACAAAACCGCGCGAAATGAATTTGGAAATGACGCGATTTGAACTGTCAAAAATCATAATGTTCCACTGAGACACGTTCCGAAACATCAACACGTCAAAAGTTACCACCACTTAATATATCAATATTTATTCAAAATAAAAATAACATAATGTAAAGAGAAGATATTTCTAATGCTGTGACACGATTTGAACAAGACACGATAACGACGTGGTTTCGTATCGTGTGGAATCTGAGTTTTCATACAGAATTAGGGCCCAGGTGAGACAGTGGTCAAATGCTATGCCTATAAATTGTAAAAAAAAAAATACGATGATAAAGCATTCCTTAACAATGCTAATGAAATGCAAAGTTCTTATTACTTTTTTGGGGTATTACTGTAACTTATAAACGGAATACTAAAGTAACATGCAAAAACCTACCACTTCTCAATAAGACCTGCCCATACTATAGCTGGACCACTTCCTAAATTGCCTACATTCACATACATTAATTTATAAAGTCCACTAAAAAAGTCAGTCAGCCGAACCGCAATTATAATACACAATAAAGAATTAAAATTAAAATAAAATTAACTAATTTATATAAAATTAAAAATTATAGAGTTTAAATTATTTATGATATTAGGGCGGTAAGTTGGTTTTTACAAACGAGTAGACAAATGTAAGCCCGAGACGAAGTCGAGGGATTACCATAGTCACGAGTTTGTAGAAACCAATTTCCGCACGTGTATCATACAACGTTTTTCAACACATTCGCGAGAAAACCGTACAATAGGTAAAGAAACAAACTTTCGTTTATTAGTAGGAAAGTCGCAACAAACCACCTTTGATCCTTTTGACCTTTGATTGAACCACAGATCAGTAATATGTAGCTCCTTTGACGTTCCTTCTCTAACTAATATGAAAATGGCCTAAAATGGCGGGCATTTACAATGCAAATGGCGCCACGTGCGTGTGGTGAAAATTAGAACTACATGTAGTTTCATTTTCTCTAGTATTAAAGTGAGACAAACGTATTGGGCAAAGTCGCTTCCAAGGAGTTTCGATCATTCAGCTTATTTATTCTCGTACTATGAAACTCCTTGGTGAAATTCTTTTATGTGTTTTATTGAAATTAAAAAAAAACCGTAAAGGTTACGCACGGCGCTATACATGGAACGATGCGGTAAAATAGGTACTTAGGTGAGAGTACCTATTTTACCGCACGCTTCGTTGTATGGTGCGTAACGTTTAACTTTCGAACAATGTATACAGGCTTTGTAAATGCATTTTTTGAGCAAATGTGTTGAAAAAGTCATTTGTGTGCGCTTCCGCAAACATCCCAGACTATCCTGAAGCATTCGCAGGTAAAGGTCATTAAATATCACTTTTCAGCGCGGGAGCGCTTTATATTAATAATTTTTCGTGTACCTAAAATAGAGGTTAATCGTTCATTTTAGTCCATTTTAATAGTTAGATATTTATTATACCTAGCTTAAGCCCTATATAGTCGTATTGTGAGACGTTTTCATTGCGTAGTAAATTATTTACTTAAGTAGTGGAGATTTTTATAATTTTATAACCGTATTCGAGTACTTAATGGGAGTCAGTTGATCCACCATATTGAAATGACTGAAAAAACATGCCAGGCTCAAAAAACACTGTAGACCAGGCTAAGGGTGGGTTTTTTCACCAATAGTTAAGGTAACTAATGGAAACTCTAACAAATTCTAAGGGGGCATCCATAAATTACGTGAGGTGATTTTGATGATTTTTGACCCCCCACCCCCCTTGGTGAGATTTCGTGAGATTTGGCTTGACCCCCTCCCCCCCTCTAAATCTCACGTGAGATTTCCAAATGCGTTTTTTTAATTATGCTAATTTGTGCCTGAAAAAGCTTGAATCTACATGAAAATACAATGAGCATCGCCTGATAGATTGGAAAATCCAGTTACAGTCAGTATTTCAACTTTAAAAGAAACGTATCTGACTGCCCATAAAGAGGTTAATGTTTTCCAGATGTGAGTGAACTGACCTAAGGAATAACAAAATTAGGTGTTCCTTATTTTCAAGTACGAAAAACTTTGTTTGAAAATCTCGACTATCTGAGTTGAAAGCCGCTTTAAGCTAAACTTACTCCATTAGGTAATACCCATTTTACGTATTCCTACGAAAGCTTAGGCTCTTGCAAAGTTTTGAAAAAATCCAAAATATTTAAAATCAATTATTATTAAAGGGTGAAATTAACACAAATATTGCAACTTTATTATACGGCGCGCCTATGTGCTCTTAAAAAAAAGATGGCGGTATTAGGCCTATCGCCATGGGCTGTACTTATAGAAGAATTGCTTCCAAATTATGCTGCAAGTACATCTCTTCAAAGCTGACAGATAAATTTCAACACTTGCAATTGGGATTTGGAAGCAAAGGACGATGTGAGGCAGCGGTACATGCCCTACGGACTTTCATCGATCATGATGGAGGTGAGGTAGCCTTGAAGGTAGATGTGAGAAATGCCTTCAACTCTGTTGAGAACCACTCTTTTGAACGAAATTCAAAATTCAATACCTGAAACTTACAACTACCTTTGGCAATGTTATGGTTTTGAGTCAAAATTAATTTACAGAAATCATTTAATTAATTCTCCCACTGGATGTCAACAGGGTGATCCCCTCGGCCCAGCTATTTTCAGCCTCGCGATTCACCCCATCATTTCATCTCTAAATTCCAAATTAAATATGTGGTATTTGGATGATGGTACCCTGGGAGGGAACGCAAGCTCTGTATTGCAGGATTTGGAAACTATAGTTGACAAATTTCATGCAATCGGTTTAGAGCTGAATTTCGCTAAATGCGAACGTTTCCTCACCGATGTGGTTCCAAATGACAAGAAAGATGAGCTTATTAATAAATTTAATGTTTTGGCCCCAAACATCAAAATTCTAAATAAACAGCCTCTCCGCCTTCCAGGTGCTCCAATCCTAGAAGATTAATTTCCGGCTTTCATTGAAACACAAAAAATAAAATTTGAAGCATCGTCTGACCGCCTTTTACAAATCCATTCTCAGGTTGCATTTCACATTATAAGATTTTGTCTATTCGTTCCAAAACTCACATATGTTCTTCGCTGCTGCCCTTTCTGGAAACATAATGATATTTAGTCAGTTTTAGATGTGACAGTACAAAATTTGCTATCCCAAATTCTATATTGTTCTCTTTCGGATAAGTCATGGTCTCAAGCTTCTCTCCCTATTCGGTTTGGAGGCATTGGCATCCGCAAAATTACAAGTGTATCTCTTCCAGCTTTTCTGTCATCTGTTCACAGCATCGGCCGTCTCTTTTTCGATATTGTTAATCTATCTCTAGGCAATGTGCCGGTGATGTGTATGGAAGAAGCCAGAAATGCCTGGAGTGTGCCTGTCCAGGTGATAGTTTCCCTATAAGTCCACATTCACAGAGGCCCTGGGACGAGCCCTTATGCAAAAGAGTCAAACAAAAGCTATTACAAGATTGCTCTAATGCTTCGGATCGGGCTCGTCTCCTTGCTACGGCCGAACGCGAGTCAGGCTATTGGTTGCAGGCGATACCTTCTCCCAACATAGGGACACTAATAGATAACAATAGTTTTTCTGTTGCTATAGGTCTGCGTCTGGGCATCTCTAGAACGGAACCTCACCTTTGTCGCTGCGGAGGTGAAGTAGACCGATTAAGCTACCATGGCCTATCATGCCGCCGCAGTGCTGGTCGTCTCTCAAGTCATGCCTCCTTGAACGATGTCTTACGTCGGACTCTTGCCACCGTTAACGTGCCGGCTTGCTTAGAGCCGAACGGTATATCACGTGACGATGGCAAGAGGCCCGATGGCTTGACGTTAGTTCCCTGGAGCCGTGGACGGCCTTTGGTCTGGGATGCCACATACGTCGATACTCTAGCAACGTCCCACCTCCAGGGCACTTCGAGAGCGGCTGGTGCAGCGGCGGAAGTGGCGGAAAACCTCAAGCGGACGAAATATGAATTTCTCGGTGAGGGATACATATTTCTTCCGTTTGGGGTAGAAACCATGGGACCGTGGGGTCCATCTGCCCACGGATTCGTGAAAGAGCTGTCCAGACGCCTAATATAAATTACAGGTAACCAAAGAGCTGGCTCTTACCTCGGCCAAAGACCAAGTATGGCCATTCAACGAGGTAATGTCGCCAGCTTTTTGGGCACCTTACCTGCAGACAGCGACTTAAACGCGGTTTTTTATTTATGTTTAGTTTTAGTTTTAGATAAGTACTTAGTTTAGATTTAATTTAGTTTTAGTAATTGTATTTTGTATTTTATTGTTTAGTTTTTAGGCCTAGTTTAGTAATTTTATATGTTTTAAGTTGTTGTGATAATAATAAAGCATTTTATTGTCATTTTGTAAAAAAAAAAAAAATTTTAATCTAAACCTGAAGTTTCAGATACTCTTTGTTCGGAAGCTAGCTTATTACTTTCGGACCAATTTTTATTTATTGTAGTAATGGTTAGGAAGATTTTGTGTACGAATGAAGCATTGATTAAGACAATAATTCCAAAAAAATAATAATTGAAAAAACCAAACGAATAAATGTTTAGAATTTTTTTAAGCAGTGCAGGCGGAAATTCATTAGGAAAATAAATATAAATCCTAAACTATGACAAATCGTAGTTTTCGTGAAGCGCTTGGTCCGAGGGATGCAATTTTTTTGGGTTTACGTCACAGACACAAACTCTCATTTTTCATCCTATAAGAGATTTACAATTAACACTTAGGTATATTTAACAAATAAAAGCAGATTCTAAACCTATAATGCACTGCAATAAATTTGATATATGTTTGAAAGCATAGGTTTTTGCGTCAACCATTTGTCTGTCCTTTCGAACACACTTCACATACTGCTCTGTGTATCACATTTCATGTTTATGCCTAACTATTGGTAATCTATTGTTAATTGCTTTGTTTGTTACCTGTACGTTTTTAGTTTTATGTCTTTATGTAATGTTGTTGATTACCTTATGAATAATAAATAAATAAATATTCTTTCTAAGCCAGTCCACGGAACTCATGTGTGGTCTAGTAGAGTGACTACTGGAAACGCGATTTAGTTGAATATTTAGTTAATTTAACCCAGTTTTCTCAACATATACACGATTTCTTGAAGGAAAAAAATTACGTGAGATTTGACGAGACCCCCCCTCTGCCCCACGTGAGATTTGATGAGATTTTGCTTGACCCCCTCCCCCACCTAAACGCACGTAATTTATGGACGGCCCCTAACCAATGGTCAAAATTTGTTACAGTTTTTAACCATTTGTTACTTTAACTTTTGGTGAAAAAACCCACCCTTAGATACGTGTTCTGCAAGAACAAGGTTCCTCAATGATGACGAAAATGGTGACGAAAAAGACGCTGGTAAAGCTGCTTAATTTGCGGCAAGTTCAGTCGCAACAATGAGAAGTGGTATCGATTCACTTCGTGTGGACAGTGGCCACGATTGACTCATGTGAGGACAATGGCGATCAAAGTAGATTTATTGAAAAAGTAGTATGATTATACCAAGGCAACGCCCCAAAATTAAGAATATTTTTTCAGACGGACACTAATAAGCATAGTAAGTACGTCATTAGTTACAATTAATCCTTACTTAATTAACTTTGGTGTTATATTGATTCTTGCTTAAGTGACTCCTATTAGGTACCCGCTTTTCCCCTATGGGTGTTGATTTGCAAACCCGCAATATTTACAGAGGTATCTAGTAGCTACTGCACTTACAGAACAAGAATCAATGAAAAATTAAAACCTAAAAATCAGTACGTGTGTGTGACCTTAGTATTAATATACAAGATTTTTCTTCTTAAAATTGTGAAAACAATTGTTGTCTAAGGCGTTCCCTTCTACTCCACACACACCTAAAGGCCTCCTACGGGGCTACTTGTGCTTCATCATAAAAATTAATTAAGTATTCGGCCACTAATTAAGTGTGGAATTAGAAGTACATATTAGGTGATTCATGCATTACAATAAACCCTACAAATATGGAAAGGATACAAAACAACGCCCTATGTACCTACATAAATACGTGCCACTAAGTTCAAAACTATTGTGTCTACGTTTTATAAGTAATTCCTATATTTATAGTAAGTACGATGAACTTTCTTCCAAATAATTAACGTATTCACGCAGTTCAATGGGCACGTGGTAGGGTCAGCACACCACATTAGAATTATTGGAACGCAATGCATGAATGCATGGTGACGCTGACATTTTACAGACGCATTAGTTTACATAGCCAATACAGCATATAGCTTTGCATATAGTTCACAAAATACTAATGATATTGTTATCTGTGAAAAAGAGAAAGCAAACCTAGCGTTACATACTCTTTGAGCAAACCAAGGAAAGAAAAAAGATCTAAAGAAAATTATTTATTATTTACATTGGATAATTTTTGATTATGATATCAAAATTCTTATTTCAATACAGTTTACTCACACGGGAAACCACCAAGTTACCAGTGAGAACGGCTGTTAATTTGTCGTTCAAAGTTATCGGCGAGGGAACCACGGATCACGATGAACCTCCGATATTAGTTCTCCACGGGTTGTTAGGAAGCAAAAAGCAATGGAAAGGCATAGGGAAAACTATCAGAAATATGACGAAGCGGACGATCATAGCTGTAGATCTTAGAAACCATGGAGCTAGCCCTCATTTCAATTCTCAAACTTATGATGAAATGGCGGGAGACATCATACAAATATTAGATAAGTTGGATGTGAATTCAGCCAGTCTTGTAGGACACAGCATAGGCGGTAGGACGGCCATGTGTACTGCCTTATTAGCGGTGAGTGGATTTAAAAAACAATATTAGTTAGGTACTAGTTAGTGGTGCTGCACGGTTTTACACGCAAATCACCTATACTTGTTTTCCCGCAGGAACTTTTTGGGATAAAAATAATCCTATTTTGATCTACGACGACACATTGTATAACCATAAACTTAGCATCTTTAATAGAGTGAATTCTGTCTGTATAACAACGATGTAATATAGGGTAGATCCACGAGCGCCGCCTCGAAAACGGCACCGTTTAAACAAGGCATATGCATTGTTTTTGCTCTTATTCGCGTGTGATCGTGCCTGAAATTGATGACTCATATATTATTGTTTTACAACGCTATTACTTTACGCTTAGGGTGCTATGGTTCATTATTAAAATGAAACAACCACTTGTAGGCTATTTTATATAAGGTGGAGAGGTATATACTTATCTGTGTAAGCATTGCCGCGGGGACACTTTTGAGGTTTGATTTCTATAGAGACTGTGTAATACCTATATTAAATTTGATTTAAAGTGTAGAACAATGAATGCTGCACAAGTGCACACATGCTGTGCGCGGTGCGTCCGACATCAATCTGGCGCAAACAACATTTTCATTTAATTTTATTATGTTAGTAAGGATCGGGATATGAAATAAGGACAACAAAAATACCTACTGAATGTGTAGAGACACAGATTTACAGTTATTATACTTACCTCTTACCTGAAACATTATAATAGGTATCTATATTGTCTTATTCCTAAAATAGTTCGTAGGGTTCATAGCGAAACACGACTAGCCGTCAGCCACTTTACCGATCGGTTAGGAAACCGATCGGTAAAGTGGCTGCCTTCGATCAGGAACCTGCCCCCGTAATGTGTAACTTAATCGTAATCGATGAATGAGTGAATGGGCTTCATTTGGTCATTTCCGGTTGTGTAAAATCCTCATCCATCGGTACCTATTATGGTCCCTTAGACGGAGAACTGAATAGACAAAACATTGATTAACTGTAATAATGAGAATTTGTGAGGAAATACTAATGGATGGAGATGTTAAACACACTGCGAACTTGCCGGAAATGACGAAATGAAGCATCATCATCATTCATCGATTAGGATTGGCTTAGACGGTAGGACTTCAATCAGCGGGCCCCGCGGCCCGCTGATCGAAGTTCGCTGCGGTCACTACTTTGAAGGATACGCGCTACGTCGCGGTCGTGTGGAGGGTGCCTGCTGTTGTCGGAAGACAGGCAAGTCAGAATTCTTTGGGTGGCCAAAAAGTTATACAAATACAAAATTGTTTATTATTGACATCCTTAAACATTTTTACATTATTTTAATTAATGAATCCATAGATTCCCGAACTAGTTTTTAAACTGTATTTCAGGAATCAGTGTCTTCTCCCAATAGGTAGTTTAATTAATTACTTATTTCGCGTTATTGTAGTCAAACGTATAGGTAGCTAATGCCCGTTTTCACCAAAGATCCCTAAATTTTAAGGGACCCTTAAAAATGTTTAAGTGACATCTGACAGTAATTTTGTTTTCACCGGCGATTAAGTGACACCTATAGCTTAAGAGATCCCCTAAGTTTAGGGGGCCGAAGCTCAACCCCTTAGCTTTAAGTGGCAGGTGAAATTATCAAAACGCCAGTTTTTTTTTAAATTGTATTTGGCAACTGTTTCTACCCGCATAACGCCAGAAAATGTATTTGTTTTAATTTTTTCTGATGCATAATATATTAAAAACGATAATGCTAATATCAATAAAGCATGTTGCTTGTATTTTTGACGATTATTCTCTAGAATATATAAATAAAATAACGAAAATCGGCAATATACGGTTTTTGGAAACCGTAGAAAAAAATAAACTGTCACTTTACAATTTAAGTGTCACTTAGCGCTGTGAAAACGAATTTAGGTAAGGGTCAAATCTAAGGGGCCCTTAGCCAAAGGGATTCCTAGTTAGGATGTAGTTTAGGGATCTTTGGTGAAAATGGACATCAGTATAGGTACTATACTAAAGACAATTGTAATAAATAATCCACTCTCTCTTTTAGCCTAAAAAAGTGGCAGGGCTATTAGTAGTAGACATATCGCCAGTGTCCACCTGCGAACAAATGAAAGATATGGTCAAGGTTCTATCTGCTATGAAAGCAGTCAACTTTAAGAGTAATAATGTCTCCGAAGCAAAAAAGGAAGCCAAGAAGCAGTTGGCGGAAATTGTCAACGACGAAACCACTATGTTTGCAGTACTATCAAATATTAGAGTATACGGAGGCAAAATAGGCTGGGCATGCAAGTTGGACATGTTGATTAAACATTTTCATCACTTAACGTCATTTCCCAAACGTATGATGAAGGGGAAAAAGTACAACGGACCGTGTCTATTTATTGGAGGGCAGTTGTCAGAATATATTCCGTAAGTGCGTAACGTAACTGAAATAACAAAACATTAGCCTGTAGGTAAATGTATGATAGACACTTTCGTACAACCATATAAGTAGCTATAAGCAAAGACTCCAGATTTTAGTACAAAACTGCCACATCTCTACCCATCGATGGCGTTCGTTAGAGCCTTAAGCCGCAGTGACACGACCAGAGTCTCCTCGGACCGAGTGGACTCGGATATAGATCTACTCGGACTACAGAATCGGACGCAACTCGTATCCTCCGATAATCCAGGCGCACTCGGACGATTGTATCCGAACGAGTGTAGACTCGGACCGCGGTCTACTTATCCAAGCTAGCTCGTATACGAGTAGTGAAAGTTCAATACAAAACCAAAAAAAAATTCGACGTTGTCTGTGAGCAACAATGAAAAGTATGAAGAAAACAATCCGAGTGAACTATGATAATGCTAACCGATATCCTAGTACAATCGTACGAAGCTTACTCCTACGAGTCCACTCGGTCCGAGGAGACTCTGATCGTGTCACACCGGTTTTACACACATCATAATATCAACAGCCGAAAGAAATTCATTGTTCAGATTCAGATTCAGATTCAGATATTTTATTGCTTCCATAGTGTACATAGGTGGAATAAGTATAAAATTATTTAAGGAGGCTCATTATGGACCCCGTCGGGCGCAGCAAATTTGGAGAGAGAAGGACGACTTCACAAAAGAGTCAATATGTACTTGCAAAGAAAATAATAACATATTAGTTTGACTATGATAAAATTTTACTCGCAATGTTTTAATTGTATTTATTAATTAATTTTATGTCAATGGAGTACATAAATATATATATATATATAAAACACATACTTAGTTGCACATACTTAGGCCTCCCTATAAAACGCCACTTTGGACGCTTATCCATAATCACCATGCTTTGGCATTGGCAAGCGGCTTGGTGATCGCAGATTTTATTGTACCGAGGAGAATGCTGCTGCCCATTCCCTGGACATTCCCTTAGCCGGCTTTTACGGCACCCACGGGAAGATGGGGTGGTACTACTCTCACATCGCCGGCCGGTACCACACGGCGTAACCTTTTATGGCATAAATTATGGGTACATCACCAAACACCCAGAAATAGCCAACTCAGTAGCGGCTATCCCGTCATTAAAAATTATGTTTGTGACGACATGCCTAGCGATATTTATCGGGTACGCACGACGACGCTATAGAGCGACCTTTGTAGCCATCACGAGTTTTATAAATTAATCGCAGAAAGTAAACAAATGTTTTAAATATGAATGCCATTTTGTAACCGTTTTAGTCTTGCAACTCCTTAGATGCTTCGATACATCCTCCGTTTCCAAATCGCTGGTTTCACGCACTACTCAACCTGCCACTGGAAACATTAAAGACAATAAAGTAATCGCTGTTTTTATAACGTTCGTGCCGTTACGGCATGCTACTACGATTTGGCACATAGTACCACAGAATATACAACAGTACTCCGTAATAGAACATTAGATTCTGTTTCACAAACAGTGCTTTATGATGAATCATTACCCGGTTTTAATGATACAATTATTATACCTATTGACAAATATTACATCGCCATGAAAATTTGAAGCCGATTTCTTCTGGCATCTTTTAAGGCGTAGGTACTGTAGGTAGGCTAGGTAGGTATATAATTTTTAATCCTTTGTTATTTTTTTAGTGCAGATGATTTGACCAGCATCAGAGAGATGTTCCCGCGTGCAGTGATCACATACATCCCGAAAACTGGACACAATCTCCATATCGAGGATCCCAAGACTTTTCTAGAACGCGCAATTGCATTTCTGAAGAGTAATCACTAATCAATAAATAAATTGATATAATAATATAGGTACATAAGCATGATTATGAGACGTTTTGATATACCTTTTTCAATTCCTGATTTTGTCGTAATTTGAATGACAACCACGCGGCTATGATTTTATGCCAGGAGGTTAAGTAGATACTATTAGGCTGTGCTATTAGGTAACTCTTAACTCTAGGTACGGTACGTACCTACACATCAAAGAATAATATCCCAGTCAAGAGCAGACTTCTATACATATATACCTCTTTGGTCAAGAGTCAAGATATTATGTACAAGTACTGTGTGTGATTAGATAGTAAACCTTGTGCTTCGGTTCATAAGTTACGCCATTTCCTGCTTACAAACTTTTCTAGACATCTTATCATCATCATCAGCCGCAAGACATCCACTGCTGACATACCTAGGCCTCCTCTAGAGAGTGCCCCTACGAGTGGTTGCTAGTAGACCGTGGACGGCAGGCCTACGCAGCGTCTTCCGGTTCATCACTTCTATCACCATTGATTGTCAGTTTTGCAAACGATCTGCTTTTTGCATCTCGCAGGATAACCCCCAGCCATAGACTTAATTCTGTGCCCCGAGCTCTCTCCTCCATCATCATCATCATCAACAGCCTAAGGACGTCTACTGCTTAGCATAGGCCTCCCCCACAGAGCGCCACTTTGAGCGGCTGCTTGCCTCCTGCATCCATCGGCTCCCCACGCTTTTCACCAGGCCGTCAATCCACCTCGTGGAGGGCCGGTCTACGCTGCGTCTTCCGGTTCGTGGGCGCCACTCGAGAACCCTTCTTCCCCATCGTTTGTCAGTTCTACGAGCGATGTGGTCTGCCCACTGCCACTTTAACTTGGTAATTCTAAGAGCTATATCGGTCACTAGTTCTCCTGATGCGGATCTCCTCCATAGCTCCATAGTTTTATTTTTTATGCTCACAAATATTAATTTGCATACGACATTGATTAAATTATATATCTATGCGCTTGCGCACAACACTAATATTCAGATTCAATCTACGCCCTTGGATTCAATTATAGTCAATTATTTTTTCTATAATCTGTGGATTCAATACTTCAAACGTCACTATTCACTAGTATTGATTTATCAAATTACAAAGAGAACCTATACACTTATACTCAAAGAGTATATAATATAATTTACTACGTGCCTATGTGCCTATACTAGTCAAAGTCAAATTATGATAGAAGTATCTGTGGTGGTGAGGTAAGTCATTTTTTGCAGATTGATTTAAGTGCCTAATGCCCGTTTTCACCAAAGATCCCTAAATTTTGAAGGACCCTTAAAAATATTTAAGTGACTTCTTACAGTAACTTTGTTTTCACCGGCAATTAAGGGACACCTAAAGCTTAAGAGATCCCCTAAGTTTACGGGGCCGAAGCTCGACCCTTCAGCGTTAAGTGGCAGGTAAAATTATCAAAACGCCAGTTTTTTTTCAATTGTATTTGGTAACTGTTTCTACCCACATAACGCCAGAAAATGTATTGTTTTCATTTTTCCTGGTGCATAATATATTAAAAACTCTAATGCTAATATCAATATAGCATGTTGCTTGTAGGACCATGTTTTGACGATTATTTTTTAAAATATATAAATTAAATAACGAAAATCGGCAATGTATGGTTTCTGGAAACCATAGAAAAGAATAAACCTCTTATCAGTACTGTAGGAATAAACTGTCACTTTACACTTTAAGTGTCACTTAGCGCTCTGAAAACGAATTTAGGTAAGGGTCAAATCTAAGAGGCCCTTAGCCAAAGGGATTCCTAGTTAGGGTGTAGTCACAGAGTACTTTGTTATATGGGGTAAGTGTAGTTTAGGGATCTTTGGTGAAAATGGGCATAAGTAAAATACCTATATACTCTTTGGTGCCTACTAGTAAATCAATCTGCAAAAAATCTGAAATAATCTACAGGAGTTTAGGCGGGAACGTGAAAAAGTTCACGTCGTTGCATTGTATTATTTCACAAAACTTATGCTTTTTCTAGTGTTAATGTTTAAAATTAGTGGCATTTTACGCATTAAGTGCTGAATTACGAGTATAAGTGTTGGCAAGTGATATAATGTAGTGAAACGTGGTTTTTCGTGTTGCTTCCAAAATTCCACAGAAGCCTCTAGTAAAGTTGCCACTACTTTACTAGGACATGACTTAGACTGGATTATGACTTCCTGACTTAGACTGGACTATGACTACCCTGACTGACTGTGACTAAGACTTGACTTTACATGAAATATTTCATAATACGATGAAAAACTACAATACTTGACTCTGGCTAAATACACTATGTGTGGAGCCAAAATATAAGAAAAAAAAAAATCTACAGAGTACTTTATTATTTACGGTAAATAATCAAACGTACATGTTTCAAATTAAAAGTGGTGTTGGTTGGCATGGAATGGATATTTTCCGTGCACTCAGATTCAACAGGCATCTGCTAAAAACTGTGTATAAAATTAACCACATAACATCACGAAATGCTTTGGATTTAGCTCATAAAATCCATGGAAGTCTAGGAAGCAGTCCTCCTGTTATCGTGTTGCATGGACTCCTAGGTTCTAAGAAAAATTGGGACAGTATGTGTAAAAATATATCGGCCAGCACTTCATTAGCTGTGGTAGCTGCGGACATTCGGAATCACGGGCAGAGCCCGCACGCGAGCACGCACTCGTACCGCGAGCTAGCGGCGGATGTTTCGCAGCTCATGAATAACATGTCGATAAATAATGCTATTGTGATCGGACACAGTATGGGAGGCAGAACTGGAATGGTTTTAGCCTTAACAGAGGTATGATATTAAAAAGCTAAATAAAACTTTGTAAAATGTCGGTAAGTACTAAGTGGGTACTATTATAACTGCGTCTGTATTCTGCGTCTGCGTCTATCCCATTAGTCCAATGCTTATACTGTACTTTTGTACCCCACTCTAGTTCAATGAGAGGAATGACACCAGTTTTTATAATAAGTTTCATCTCACTTGATCAGTTGTAGCATTTTAGGCCCCCAAAGAAAAGTTAGATATTTAGATAAAGTTCGTAGACGTGATCAATATCGCATTTTTCCAGCCTTCCAAAGTGCTAAAACTAGTGGTGGTCGATATCTCTCCCGTCTCCACTGCAGGGATTCTAAACGATTTCTTCCCTCGACTTATAGATGTCATGAAAACTGTCGACTTCACTGGATTAGACTCGGTTAAAGCTCGAGCATTAGCGAAGGAGACAATAAAGGCGTCGGGCCTCATCGAGCACGAAGGATTAATGGCTTTTATTATAATGAATGTGGGGAAAAGACATGATAATACTATTGGATGGCAGTGCAACATTGATACCTTGAAGCAGCACTTTGAGGAAATTGCCTCCTTTCCGACGTTGGCGGGGAAGAAATTCGAGGGACCAGTTTTGTTTATCGGCGGTGACCAATCAAATTACATTCCGTAAGCAATCATCATCGCCAACCACCGTCCATCATCCGTAGTGCGCATGTCGTGTACTAGGTATTGGTAGAATTATACCTATAGCTTAGGTACTTACGTTATAATAACTATTTCGTTGTAATTGAAGAATGGTTTACCCTCTACGTACTCGTAGCACTTTCGTAGACAATCTACGGTAATTAACTGAATATGCGATCAAAATGAAGCTGTAGCCTATGTACCTACTTAGGTGTCACAAGAGAGATGTGACTAAACATTTTTGGATTTTGGGAACAACTTTGCAGTCGTTGGGCGGTTTATAAGAAACATAATATCTTTAAAATCTTTATTGATCAATAGATATAGTATTCGGACGATAAATGTGTGATAGTGATTCACAAAACACTGAAAACACCTCTCCAAGCATAGCTCGTTTCCGTTACTCATCATTGGCAATACACACTGGTTTTACCCTTTTTTACGAAGGTTAGACCCATGTCAAACAAATAGCAATTTACTACATTTCACTTGAAGTTTGAAGTTAGGTAACATGCGTGGCCGACACGGTGGCACGCTTGAATCGGGAACTGGCTAGTAGCTTCCCAGTCATCGCTATAGATTCACACGTTCACACATTCTTTATTTTATCCAGTCCAGAAGACATCACCGGGATCCGAGAGCTTTTCCCGAAGGCAGAGCTAAAATATGTGAAAGGAGTTGGTCACAACGTGCACGCAGAAGACCCTACTACTTTCCTGAACATGGTTACAGCATTTCTGAAATAAATAACAAAATGAGAAATATCAACGTTTCTATGTTGGAACTATCCCCTTAATTCCACTCAGATACCTATATACCTTCCCTCACCAGTGACGTGTTTGATTGCTTATTCCATCTAGTCCGACTAATAGTCCGACTATCGAACTGTTTGGACAAAAATTGGCTTATTTTATCCATTACGGGGTCGTGGTCCAACTAGTTGAACCACGGGTGCTCGATAGGGGCAGTGGTCTTACTATTATTTGCTCTGTCCAATTAGTTAAACTACGGGCCTTCGTAGGGGGCAGTGGTCCAACTTTTATTTTTAGTTTAGTATAAAGTTTCATAAAAAGAATAAAAGTACCTACTTACTACTTTTTATTAGTTGTTTCTAAAGTATGAGGAGCCAGGAGACCAGAAACACTGAGGAGGTTACGGTGGAATATACGAACAACAAATGCTGTTATAACCATGGGTGTAGCGAGGTATTAACAGGGGGGCCAGCTGCCCCCCGCTCCCTAGGTCTAGGGCCTAGACCCTAGAAGGTCGGTCGCTGGTCGGCTGAAGTGTTACTCTTGTAGAGTTGTAGCATGGATGATAGTATTAAGTACCTATCTACTTAAAAGTATACTTAATTTAAAAAACCGGGTATTGCCCGTGGTCCACCTGCTCAGTTCACCTGGGTGGACCACGGGAAATTTTTTTCCCCGTGGTCCACCTCAATAGAATAGAATAGAAAGTAAAAAAAAAAGGTTAAGTAGTCGGGTTTTAGTTTTTTAACTCTCGTCTTCATTATTGTCATCAACAATATCAAGTGCTATTGACCCAGCATTTTATCTAATGGCAACTTTTACGGTAGACTCTGTGCGTCAATGAGAGTCCATTGATAAATAATAATAAGTTTATCACTACTTGGTTGGCCTAACTCTCGCCAAGTATTTACATGGATGATTTCGTGTGTCGGTGAGGGGGTAGACATCTTTGGAGTATCTTTGGAACCCATCAACATCTTTTGATAGATGATATCTCATTAGAAAGCTATTGAAAAGGACATATTTTTAAAACAATTTGAAAAACTTCAATCAACTTTTTTGAGATAAATCAACTTTTTCCCAGCGTCATCATTTCAGGGAAAAAAATGTTTGACATTTAAACACTGTTACAAAACTATGGTTAGTAGTTGGTAACTAGTTTAGTTTAGTTTTTAGTATTGTAGTAGTTAGCTTGAGTAATAAAGGCACATTGCCGGTAAAAAAAAAAAAAATTAAAAACTCTCACACATTGTATGACGCACAGTGTACCTACTTATGACGTGAATTTTAAACCCCCCCTAATTCCTATTTAATCTTGGATGGAACTCTACCATCCTCTGTCTATATAGTCTCCCTTTATACCTTTTCGAATAAAATGGCACTTATGAAACTCAAGTTCAACAGTGTCATTTCATTATCATCGGCCATTCACTCCTTAGTTTACCCTAAATACCTAGTACCTAATCACAAAATGATATATTGTATAGGTAAGGTACCTACTTACATAGGTACTTATTACTTATTTACAATCTTTGCTTATACCGCATCCACAGCCACTGCATTTTGACCAAACCAACATCCACACGCACTAATGGGTATCTGCAGACCTTTCTGCAGTCTGAAGCTAGGTTTGCAGATATCCATAGAGATCCGTGTTTAAAAGTGCTAGTATGTGGATATAATAGCCTACCTAGATAGGTACCTAATGAATTCTATGAATAGCCCCTAAAAAATATGCTTTTACAAAAGATACGCTCGCCATAGCGAATACTTGCTTGTTACGTCGCGATAGTTCTCAGGGCAACCTTTGTATGATGGATGGCATGACTATAACTTGTAAAACCATCGGTGCAGAGCCAATCGGGATTCAAACTAGGGTGCGTCGTTTACGAAAATATTGTAGTCTGTGGATAAGACAGTCACGCGTACCGATCAGCCCAACTTTCGCTTTTAGCGGCTATACCGCATATTGGTGCCGAGGAAGCAACATTGATGTGGGTGACCTAGGGTGTCGAGAGGTGTGCTGCACTTTCACTGAACGCTACTCGCGGCGTTAGGCCCTCTAACACTAACTCCATCCGAGCTTAGGTTTTTTTATAGTTCTTGCGACTCTTGCCAGAGACCGACCACAAGGGGCGAGTTTTTTTATCCGTAGAGGTAAGTAATGGTTAAAAACTCTAACAAATCTATCTATCTGTCTAGGCAAGCATAGTACCATCGTAGACCGCATCGTCACTTTCCATCAGATGAAATTGCGGTCAAACGTGGGCCTATTTAGGCCCGATTTTACGATTACGATTAGAATAAATTTTATTCCAGTAGGGTTAGCACGGCCGGTAGACAAAACAGTCTTTCCCCTGTTTTACTCCAAGCAAGTATGAAGAAAGTGACGTAAAACGGGGAAAGACAATTTTGTCTACCGTCCATGCTAACCCTGCAGGTATAACTTTCCGAGAACAACCGAGTTATGCGTATATAGCCCTTATATCACCAATTTTGTAAAGGAATAAGACTTATTCCTTGGATACAATCAAAATGGCGTCTTTTTTGTGTAATTTCATTTGTCAATTAGCTGTATCCAGGAGTAAGGAATAGCCGTATACTTGGAATAAACGTTGGTGAAATCGGGCCTGAGTAAAATAAAAAAAAAGTAATAGTAAGATTACGAACTAACAATCGACTATAGGAGTTTTGGCGGGAACGTGAAAAAGTTCATGTCGTTGCATTGTATTATTTCACGAAACTTATGCTTTTTCTAGTGTTAATGATTAAAATTAGTGGCATTTTACGCATTAAGTGCTGAATTACGAGTATAAGTGTTGGCAAGTGATATAATGTAGTGAAGTGAAACGTGGTTTTTCGTGTTGCTTCCAAAATTCCATAGAAGCCTCTAGTAAAGTTGCCACTACTTTACGAGGACATGACTTAGACTGGATTATGACTACCTGACTTAGACTGGACTATGACTACCCTGACTGACTGTGACTAAGACTTGACTTTACATGAAATATTTCATAATACGATGAAAAACTACAATACTTGACACTGGCTAAATACACTATGTGTGGAGCCAAAATATAAGAAAAAAAAAATCGACTATAGTCACAGTTGACAGTGACTAAAGCACTGACACTGACACGATTCATAACGTCAATGTCAACAAATCGAGACATTAGCAATAAAAAAAAGGCCGTTTGGCCGCAAAAAAATTCCTTCAAACGAAACAAAAAAATACATAAAAAATGTTGCTCAACAAAATAGCTCACAAAACCCCGTTTATAACTCTAAATACTTGTAAAATACTCCCTTGTCTAGTGTCTAGACTAGCCTCGACCTCAGAAAATGCAGAGACAGTTGATTTGGCCTACGCATCTTACGAGAGTACATCTGACTGCGAGGCTACTTCGCAACCTCCGCTCGTGATCTTGCATGGGTTGTTAGGATCAAAAAATAACTGGAACAGCATGAGCAAAGCTATTCATAGAACAACAGGGAGAAAAGTAATCAGTGTGGACGCTCGTAACCATGGTGATAGCAGACACGCATCGCAGCATACCTATATACACATGGCTCACGATGTTATGAAGCTTCTGAAGAAGCTGGAAATGTCCAAAGTGTCTATCCTGGGTCACAGCATGGGCGGCCGAACTGCTATGGTGCTGTCACTGCTATGTGTAAGTTGTACGTAATTTTTGTCAAAGTAAATTAACTACACACCTACTTATAAGAATTGAATACCTACCTGTTAGTTACATACCTACTGGTACACTACAGGCTATTGTTTCTACTGCATATTGTCACTATACTGAAATTGCAATGAAGTAACCCAATTCAGGGCAATATTTTAATATGTAGTTCCATGCTTCTCAACAGGAAGTATGTTATGGACAATGTAGATAAATAACTAAGTAATTATAATTTTAACAATGGTATGATTGTTGTTTTACCTTTTTACACCTAATATTCCTTTTCAGTCGGACCTTATATCAAGTCTTGTTGTTGTGGACATTTCACCCGTGAAGACAAGTCCACAGATCTTTTCAATGGCTAACCTCTTTGATGCCATGTCTGGAGTGGTGATAAGGCCTGGCATTGCCATGTCCAAAGCCAGGAAACTGGCTGATGAACAATTAAAATCTATAACTCCCGATATTAATTTAAGAAACTTTTTGATAACAAATTTAGTCCAGACCAATACAGGATCATATACATGGAGGGTGAATATCCCTACTTTGAAAGAAAACTTTCAGTCACAGATAGCCAGTTTCCCATCCAATCTCAGAGGATTGCAGTACTGTGGGCCATGCCTCTTTATTGGAGGATCTCTCTCAGATTATATTGGGTGAGTAAAATGTTTTGATGATGAGATATATATATATATATATGTATGTCATCATCTAAAACTAAATAATAGTTATTTATTTGCTTTAACTTCCTCTGCAAGATAATTTAGCAGCTAGCCTATTTAATTAAATTTGATTAAGGTGATGGGTAGAGCCAGATAAGCAGGTCCAAATCCATTCAAAGAAAGATCAACCTTTACATTGTAATCTTAAATATCCCTTCAGTCTGCACTTCAGCATGGTGCTTACAACAAAGACAACACATGAAATGACTGATTTTGACCATTTTTAATTAATATCTATGTTTAAATAGTATTATTCAAAGTTATTAAGTTGTCACAACATCTGAATGTTTGCTGGGAATACACTAATTAATTTTTTGTAAAAATATATGCAGTAAAGCTCAGTAAAATGGGCACATTAAAATTTTTTGAGGGAGGTTTGTGATTTTTTTCTATTTATTAATGTTGTATTTGCAGTCATCACAAACAACTTAATGAAATTAATTACTGGTATATTAAATTCAAAGCTCCACATGTTCTAATTACCCCAGGAAATGTGCCAATAACACCTTGTTTGCTCTACCTGTCGTCTTAATGCATATGAATGAGAGATATTTCAAGCAAAAAGTGAAAAGTATTATAATAATGAGTAGTAATATTGTAGGAATGTTTGGGTCTATGAATAACTCATTAGATAATCCTCAATCCTAATAATCAAATATGAAAATATCTTTTCAGTAAAAATGAACTGAAAGAAATCCAGGAGTACTTTCCTCTAGCAGAGCTGGTGTTTATTGATGGTGCTGGCCACTGGGTCCACAGCCAGAAGCCGGAGAAATTCCTCGAAACTGTCTGCAAATTCTTACAAGAGAAGTAAACCAAAGTATCCCTTTGTAGTTAGTACAATAATTAATAATTGTGATTTGAAGTCAACTATTTTTAGTTGAAGTGATTTTAGAATAATCATTGTGCCTAATTTATTGTTAATTAAATTTTGTTAGTTGAATATAATGTTTTTACCAATGGCTGTATGATTAGTTGCCATTTTTCCTTACTGTATTAGGTAAATCTTATATTTAATGAAGCTTGTTATTACAATATTGAAAAAAGTTTCCTCATTTTAGTCTGAAATCTAATAGCCATAGTGGTGTTACCATATTGCAGTAGGCCAGTAGTTACCTTGAGCCTAATAGTAAAGACTGTTTGATTTTCGATATGAAATAATTTGGGGGTTGACATACAATTTAGTTGTGATCAAAACCATTTCAGTCAGTGTCCTAGATATTTTTTACGTTACTATGGTCTACTGGGCAGGTTCAACACCTCCCGCTATTCTACCTCGGGCCGCCGACGCGCTCGTGAGACTCATTTCTGTTCCTATTCGATTATTCAATTTAATTGAAAAATAAATAAAAAATAACGAAACGCTGCGCAGTAGCAAAAATGAGATGTGCGCGGGTACCTAACCAATGAGCGCAGCGAGCGGGGGGCTTGCAGCACACTTCACAGCCGCCATTGCGTTTGAATCACACCTATGGTAACCAGATAAGTGTTAGAATGTGGCAAAATTGTGCCGCATTTGGCGGAAACAGTAGACAATAAAAAAAAAAAAATGATAGAATACTTCTTAAATACTTCAGAAAATTTTCCTGGCCCGAATCGGGGCCTTGTTCTTCGCAGAAGTCCTAATAGACAAAACCATCCTAAGCTTTCCTATAGTTAAAACCAGTAAAATATTAAAATTAGAAAAACTACAAATTTGACCAATGTATCCTGTCAAGTTGTGCGACATCATGAAAGGGCAAGCTGTGAAAACATTATTTACGTTACTAATAGACTTAGTATCTATGTAAATAATTTACCTATGTTAACAGGGCGAAGTCTGTGTTACTATCCTGACCAATTCTCACGCGCTTTTATCAGAACATGCTGTGGTTTTGCACACCATACTGCACTCGGCATGTGGTTATATTCGGCGGGAGTGTCGAGCTGTGAGCCGGTATAAAACCCCTCGCGACACACATTGGGTTCATTCCCACTTCACAGTCTCTGTGAAGTGAGTTCCTATATTTCGGTTCGGTAAATAGTAGTTGGGAATCATGTCTAATGTAAAGGATACTTTGAAGCTTCTGTTCGATCGCCCCAACGAGCCGCTCATCACTCCGAAAGGCGATAATAAAGCTGTTTTTCAGCTCACCGAGCAGTTAGTGGTAAGTGCTTTATTTTAACTTTGCTCTTGTGTTATTAAAAGGTGCTAGGCGCTATTTGTATTTGGTGAAATTTTCTATTAAAACATGGTTATATAGCCTAAAAGTTAATTTAAATTTTGTAGAGAATTTCAGTCCGAAAATTTACTTTGCTTATGTTCTAATTCCCCCAAAAATTAGGAGCAATTTTGTGAGAATTTTCATTTCAATTTTATGTAACTAAAATATTTAAAAAACGTTTTAGGAATAATTGTTAACTGGTAAATTATATCCTCTGTCTGGCTGAGGTCACAGACGAGATAAATAAGTTCTAAAATAACTTTCGGTGTTGAAAGAGATAGCTCTGAAGCGCCTGTACGGATTTAAATGAATCTTAACAGCGAGGTCAACGCGAGCAAAGACGCGGAACGCAGCTAGTGATACACTAGCTACTGATATAGTAGGTAGCTATATTTTAGCAAATAAGTTCTCCTAGCCTAGAGAAAATAATATAATTATTCTATGGCGAGGGGCGATGTGAGGTCTGGTGAGGAGTTGAGGATGTCCTCATCTGCTTTTTCTATGGATTCAGTAATTACCATATACTAGTTGCTATATTTATCTGCTTATGGACCTACTTAAAGTGCCAACTTATTAACTTTTATAAACTCACAAACTTTTCCTCATACCTAATAATTAAATATAGGTAAATGTATTATTAATTAAACTAAACAAATAAATATAATGTACAATAGAAAAGGCACAGCAGCGCGCTTAGTCAGGTACCTACTTACTACATAGGAATAAAATACCGTTTTACCTGTTATCTTTCCTGGTATTTTAACCTAAATGCATAGAAATAAATAATTTGTCCATTTGTCGTCAAGAGGTATACCCATTTATGAGTTACTACCCTACTAACACATAAATGGATATAGTAGGGGGTAGTATAGTATTATATTATCTGTGGTAGTGGTTCCTGTCTGCACCCGTAGTACTAACACGTAAATGTATATTCCTCTTCACTCTTAGGGTGTGGTAAGGTAACCAATGGTTAAAAACTAACAAATTCTAATCAATAGTCAAAATTTGGTATAGTTTTTAACTATTGGTTACATTAACTACTGATCAAAGAACTCACCCTTAGTACCAAGAGTGAAGAGGAAGATCTAACGGAAATATTCTGATAGAGGAATGATTTCATTTTCAAAGGGGTCTTGATGACTTTTAACGTGAAAATCTTGAATCTAAAACAGTTTCAAAGGGGAATAGGTATGCGGCAGTAACAAAAACCCTGTTATATGCGCAGGCTGCGTATCCGGTGTCAACTGAAGGTTGTAATTAATATTAGTTTTATTTATATACGAGATACGAGACATTCACAACTTCCACATACTGTATATACTATACTATACTGTACATACGCCTTAAAATCCCCGTAAGGCCCTTAAGGGGAAACCTAATAGTGATTTTGAAACTGACCTGCGAGATCAGCAATATAGGTAGTTGCGAAAAACGTACCGCCCTTTCGAATTCCTACTGACTTTCACGTCTTGTTATTGTCAGCCACCAGAATACGCCAACAATGGGCTAGAGTTGAATGACCGTTTCGGTGAAGATGCTAGCGAGAGGATCTTACTGAAAAAGCTGGATAATCTGCCCCAGTTCACGATCGCTCAGCAGTTACCCATGGATGCCGACTTCTCGCTCTTCCTGCCGCGTCATCAGCAAATGGCGACCGAGCTCATCGACATCTTAATGAGTAAGTTAACGACGATGGACATTGACGATGGGTTATAAATAATAAATAATTTATTTTAAAGACAAAAATTGCAATGTATTATTATTGTATCACTGTTGGATTATCGAAATACATAAACCTTAGACTTAAGGTGGAACGTTTCACTAGCGCGGCAAATTCAAATTTTCTTGCGTTCTTTTGCCAATAATAGCTTAATTACTCAACTTGATTACATGAAAACTAATTTTACGCAAGTAAATAGAATGTATCAATAAATTACAATTAAAAGTATCACCTACTTATCATTGGTTTAGCGACAATTGGCAATAGACTGAAAAACTAAGAAGAAAATTGCTTATTGCCATTTGTACCTAAACCAATGATATCTAGGAGATACTTTTAATCGCAAAATGATACATTCTATTTATTTCCGCAAAATTAGTTTCCATGTAATCACGTTGAGTAATTAAGCTATTATTGGCAAAAGAACGCAAGAAAATTTGAATTTGCCGCGTAGGTATTTTTCGCTGTTTCCTCGTGGTCAATACTAGTTTGTATGTTAGGTAAACGTATCTACAAGTAGGTATAAAACAAAGACTTCTATGTTACACATAGAACTCTTTGGTATAAAAGCTGTAACTGGGCTAAATCTGCACATTGAATATTTTTGAATGATTGCATTAAACAGGAATAGAAACAATTTTTTTTTTAATTTTTTGGCTGTCCCTTTGAACACGCATCGGAACGGATTTCGCTGATATTTTGTATGGTTATAGCTAATTTTTCAGAATAACATTTAGGATACCTTATGTTTTCTAAAACGGCCAAGTGCAGGTAGCCCGAAGCAATAAGGATGTAATTTTTATGCAAGTTTTTTTGTTGGTATATTTTTTGGTCATTTATTTATACTCACCGTGTTAATGGGAAGAGAGAAGGGAAAGGGAAAAGGATGAATGGATGGGACGGCAATACGCGCGGTGACTTCACCGGCCCAACCATTCATCCTTTTTCCTTTCACTTCCCTCTTGCCATGAACAGGGTTAGGACACAAAATAGTATGTAAAACTAACTAACCGGTGCGAAGCCGGCGCGGGTGAACTAGTATGTATATAATTATGTTGTGTGCGTGTGTGTGTGTGTGTTGTGTGTATGTGTAATCTCCATTTCGAATTTAGGACAGTCAGAATGCTAAAGTAATTTATTATTGGAGGTTCTTTATTGTACACAGAACTAAGCTATATGTTGTCTGTATGTGTAATCTCCATTTCCATTTTAGGCAAGTCAGAATGCTAAAGTAATTTATTATTGGAGGTTCTTTATTGTACACAGAACGAAGCTATCCCTGTAGGGTTAGTACGGCCGGTAGACAAAACTGTCTTTCCCCTGTTTTACTCCAAGCAAGTATGAAGAAAGTAACGTAAAGCGGGGAAAGACAATTTTGTCTACCATCCATGCTAACCCAGCTGCTCAATACATAAAATAAAAATGTATACCAATAACTCAAGTAAACACCCATTTATTGCTAGCATAATATTAACATAATATATTATTTTACAGCTGTTCCCGAGAATGAATTGCAAGACTTTGTGTCAACATGTGCATATGCACGTTCAAACCTCAATCCTCAACTCTTCAACTACTGTTTCTCAGTAGCGTTAATGCACAGGCAAGTGTTGAAAACCCAAAATAAATACTTTTACTGCAGAACTTAAATTACACTTAGGCACAGATAATAATAATGATATAGGTACTACTAACAGCTTGGATTACAACCGCAATACTTGTACCATAAATGCGATTAAAAATAAGTAGTCAAAGCTTGCTACTAATATAATAGCTTCATGTTAAGAGTATGCAATACTCAGTTGATACATTTTCTTTATTATGTCATGTTATACTACATCCTACTAAAATCAGTATCTAATATTATCCACAATATTGCAGGAGAGACACCAGGGATGTTGAAATCCAAAACTTTGCTGAGACATTCCCTGCCAAGTTCTTAGACTCCCAAGTGTTCAGTCAAGCTCGTGAGGCAGTTGCAGTCATCCCAGAAGATGTTCCAGTAAGTCTTATTTTTTGTCCTTCCCATCACAGCAATTATCACATGCTTTTCCAGTCTCTGAACAAATCAAAGGCTTGTAGTTTGGTGTCCATGGTCCTAAGCTATCATTAGAATAAAAGTCCATAGGATATGTTCCATCTTCTTTCAACCATTTACTGTTACCTAATGACACTGAAAACTCGTAAGGTGTCAGCAAAGGCTTTGGGAATGCAGTTCCCCAGTCAATAGACAGTCTCGGACAAGCCACTTGGACGAATGCATCTAGACCAAACAAAGCTAATTTACTGGGAAATATCTCTGATAATAATATCTTTATATATTTTTTATCAGCATTCTGTATTTGTTTTTCTAAGTTACTTAGAACTTTTGCACTCCCTTGCCTTCCAAGTGTTCCCAAAATAAGTCCAAAACTGCTGGCATTTTCAGCTGTTTTAATTTGATTTTGTCTATTTGCTTGCATGAGTTTGTGTTCATATACCTCTGATGTGAATTTCTTTTCATAAGGGTCATATTTGTATGCTGCTATAGTAGGATTTGCTATCATTATTGCCTCTAAATGGAACCTACCATCTCCTAAATAAACAACCACATCAGCAGTTAATTTAGGAGCTGTGCAACCAAGAATTTCTCCTGGTGACAGTGGTTTACTCTGTGGCACAGTAACTATGTAGTCATCAGTTCGTAGATTCTTTGCTACAGAATGTAATGTTGTAACAAACTGTATTGTGCTAACTAGTGCTAAATGTGTCTTCTTTGGAAAATTTAGTTTAATTGTTTCTACAAAGTGTGATGGATCTATTTTTATATCTACAAAAACATATAAAACCTTGATACTGCTGGTTTGGTCAATGGGAATAAGGCAGGAGTGTCCATAGTGCACAAGGAGGTCCACTCCAAGTGCCACTGCAGTAAAGTCATCAATACAGCATGCTCCATATGTAACATCTCCCATAATTACTGTGTCTGCTTCAGTAAATGTCTCAATTATATCACATAGAGTTGTCGCAAATAATGTCAGACCTGCAAAAAACGAATAGTACAAGGGATTAATTGGGAATGGTGATGGTGAATGACACCACAGTAGGTAATCTCATCTCAAATCTCAATCTAAAATACGTGATGTACAGAATCTCTTTTATATTATAAAAAATTACCTTCGGGCAACTGTAGAGCCACCCGTTTGGAATTCAAAGATCGTATTCTCCATATCGTCTTGTGTATTTCAAAATTGTAATTTTTGGGCAAAGACTCGCAGGCTCTGTTTAACAATGGATCATTCAATAATTCGTCCGGGATTTTATTCAGCGTGCGAATATTCGGTTTGAAAGTCTTCCTTTGCCCTTCAGGCTTCGCACGAACGACCACTACTCCTGGGTTATTAGTGAAATCTTCCATTTTTATGAAGCCAACATTACTATTCTATCAGCAAATGAAACCACTAGGTTAATATAAATTACCAAAGCAAAGTTGACTGCTTATTTTTGAGTAAAATAAAATAAAAACACGCGCGCGACTGGCCTACGTGACTTTTCGCAATAAATGACGTTCCGTTTCATTTAGTAATCAGCAAAGCAAAAATTGAAAATGTGAATAGAATAATATTTTTAGAATAAAATAATATTTATTAATATCATGAAGCACTCAGCATAGTGTATCTACCTATATATTATAATAAGTATTGTAGATCATAAAATCGTGTCTTATCATAATATAATTAGGTATTAAGTTTTTAGGTCTGGTTTAGTTTATTATACTTATTATATCTATTATATTAAGTTGTAATAAATATAAATAAATAAAAATCCAATTCTGATAAATAATTATTAAGTACCAGTAGGTCATAAACAAAATATTATTAGCTGTACCTAAAGAGGCTTAGGTATCCAGAACAGGTATAGTGTTTATGTTTATTTATGTTATTTATAACACATATTAGGGACTGCACGACTGGTTTTCAATGTTTATTTCATTGAAACAAATAAAATATGCGTAAAATGAAACGCAAGCGCAGTGACATTGACAGCTCTCAATCTTTGCAACCAAATGTCAAACTAGGTGCAAATAGTTGCGTTCCCTTTCACGCAGCAAGACATCACATTCACATACATTATATATTTATCTTTATGTTTTAGCGCACGCCTATCATTATTCCGAGAGACTATACTGCAACCGACTTAGAGGAAGAGCACCGCTTGGCGTACTGGCGTGAAGATGTGGGTATCAACCTACATCACTGGCATTGGCATCTTGTATATCCTTTTACGGCTACCGACCGTCGCATTGTCGCTAAAGATCGCCGTGGAGAGCTGTTCTTCTACATGCATCAGCAGATAATCGCTAGGTAATTTTTTAAATTATAATAAAGGGCAGCCCATAGTAACGTGTTTTTTCAAATCACTTATTCTCTCCGAATCGTGGAGGCGAAAGACATGGCTAATAATGATGTCGACGGATAGCTGCTTTACGAGTAGCGCCAATTTAGTCTGCTTGAAGCAGTTTACGGGGCGACACCACATTTTGTGCTCGCGGCTTTTACAAAAACAGTCGCTTTTACATCATTGTTCGTCGTTTATTCCGGTTAGAATATGGTTTACAATAAACAGGAATAAAAACCGTCCTAGTGTGAATTTAACCAAAATATGGGTAAAAGGATTTGAAAAGACCGGCCCCCTAATTACCTAACTCGCAACAGGTTTGCGACAGGCGTAAATCTCGCGGTGATTGCTGTCATACATCATTAGTGGTGTCGAGAATGTATGCTTCGCTACTGCTGTCGCATTGCTACTGCTGTCTGTTGCAAATTTTACGTAATTACCCCGCGGTTCCACATTCAAACCACGAGGCAAATGCCGTGAACGAACCTCTCATATACCTACAAACAAACGCTTAGAAGAAGTAATGAGATCAGTGCACGAAAACCCTAGAAGTCACAACATGGAAACTTGCTGTAGGTACTGAGATTGACTCAAACATCGTTGCAACGAATTTTTTCACTTGATTTACTTTCACCCTTACAAAATACAGCTCGTGCAAGATTTAAAGGAATAAGATTTTCAATCACGGCTCGTTTTTGTCACTGGATTGCTCGCAAAATAAAACCAGAACCAATCAACACCGCTATCTACAGTCACACCATCTCTCGAAAAAGCGTTCAACCAATGAACGACCGCGCGGATCCCGTCATAAACTTTAGTAGCATTTTCATTGATCTAACGCTTTCTGGAGAGAAGTTATATCGATTTCTATAGGTCATGTTACCCCTGCAGGTACAATTGCGAGCGACTCAGTAACTCTCTGAAGCGTGTAAAGAAGTTCTCCAACTGGCGGGAACCCATCCCTGAGGCGTACTTCCCCAAGCTCGACAGCCTGACGTCATCCCGTGGATGGCCGCCGCGGCAGGCCAACATGACGTGGCAGGATATGAATCGTCCCGTCGACGGCATCAATATCACCGTATCCGATATGGAACGCTGGAGGAGAAACATTAACGAGGCTATTTCTACGGGCATGGTTCGATTGGTAACTATTGAAACATAACTTTGGTATCTTTTTTACTTAACTAATATAATACACAAAACGCCCAACCCTATAACCTAGGTACGGAAAACACAGACATCTAGTACTATACAGTAAGCAGACCTAACATTATCTTCACTACTACATAGACGAGAATAAATGATATATCCATTACTTTCGCTCTTATTAAAATTTGATAACTTTATCTCTTTCCTTTTTGCCGTTGCAACACTTACGCACCCATGGACAAAAAGGAACGCGTGCCCAAAACGCAATGTCGTTACCATGGAAACATGTTTAAACAGAACGTGCGGCCTGTTTTTTTTGAAATATTTTTGTGCTAAAATTGATAAACACTAAAATATGTAGTGCGCTATTGTGGGCATCGTTTCATATAGGAAAACACCTGAATGAATTGTCAATTCACCAGTAATAAGTTTTGATGTGTATGTTTGTGTGTGTGTGGGTATGTTGTAAAAAGTGACACGCAATATTTTTCTTGTTAAGTCTGTTTACTATACTATTAGATGTCTGTGATAGAGAATCCAATTAGTTACAGTCCAGGGGGTCTAGTGTACCTATAATACTATAGGTACCGGTACCTACGAACCATAACTATGAGGCGTGACATGTTTTGATATTCCCAGCCGGACGGATCGACGCGGCCGCTGGACATAGACACTCTCGGGAACATGATCGAGTCCAGCATGCTGTCGCCCAACCCCGACCTGTACGGCAGCCTCCACAACAACGGCCACAGCTTCTCCGCCTACATGCACGACCCGGAGCACCGATACTTGGTAACATACCATTACTTACGGTTACATTTAGTATCATCACTTACGGTAACATACCATCATCACGTACGGTAACATTTAGAATCGTCACAGTAGGTATCTCTAGTAAGGTTTATTTATTTATGCGGATTACTGTACTCGATATCGAGTAGGTCACCATCATCATCATCAAACAGCCTGAAGACGTCCACTGCTGAACACAGGCCTCCCCCAGAGCGGCTGCTCGCCTCCTGCATCCATCGGCTCCTCCATCGTCTTCTCCTATCGTCGGTCCACCTAGTGGGAGCCGGCCTACGCTGCGTCTTCCGGTTCGTGGTCACCACTCGAGAACCTTTCTTCCCTATCGGTTGTCAGTTCTACGAGCGATGTGGCCTGTCCATTGCCACTTCAACTTGCTAATTCTAAGAGCTATATCGGTCACTTTAGTTCTCCTGCACGATCGAGTATGTACCTATCGTAAAATATTTGTATGAAATCTAGGTACTTATTCTAAGATGAATATGTATAGTATTAAAGGTCTTTGAGCACAGCGCCCGCGTATATAGATACGCGGGCGCTGTGCTCAAAGACCTTTAATTATATTAGACAGGACATCTCCAACTAGCACTGTCGACCACAGCGTGTATGCAGACCGGTATACTTTCGCTCATACGAAGCTGGACAGTAGACAGGACACTCAAAGCGACCCTTTTATTTGTTTTCCCCAATTATCTGAGCACGCACGATGGCATTTTCGGATCCTAACTTTTATTGCAAAACACGTGCAGCCGCTTTGAGTGCCCAGCTTCGAGCGAACTGCGAAAGTATGCTGGCGGCATACTCGATGTGGTCTAGTGCCAGTTAGAGATGTCCTGTCTAGTACCTAGTATACAGAGATCTCTAGCTGTGCTGGGATTTCATATATTTTTCGATACCTACAGTTATGTGCCTACATTCGAACAAACGAATTGTTCCCAACGACTCCTACCTAAACGGCCCCCACTGGGGGTGGTTGATGCTTATTCTTAATTATTGTGCTAACCAGTAGCGGCCGTTGGGAATGAACCGGATACTCGGGATTCCTGTAGGTATCCCTATACCTGTCCATTATTACTGAACAGTTAACGATAATATAAACTAAACTTGACTTGAAAGTATCTCAGTTACTCTTGTCTCTTTTTGTTACCTTTTCTCGACTATAACTAAATAAATCCCCTAACGGGTCCACGCCACGGTTACACTAAAGACTTCTATCCAGACTCATCTATTCTATCCAGTCTTAATTATAAACGTTGGTGGCGAGGACTGCTGACCTTTCCCGTACTTACAGTCAGTGGTATCATCGCAGTAACAGTATAAAAGAGAGTTTTGTCACAGGAATCGTTCGGCGTGATCGGAGACGAGGCGACGACGATGCGCGACCCGTTCTTCTACCGCTGGCACGCGTTTATTGACGACACCTTCCAGAAGCACAAGGAGTCGTCTCACGTGCGCCGGTACACTCGCTCAGAGGTAATATATCACTTAATATTATGTATGATTCATCATAAAAAAATAGGTAGGTACGTAGGTTCGTGTGGTCACGGTGTGCGAACCACCGCATCTCTTCCTGCGGGCTGTAAGTCAGCAAGGGAATATCCATAATGGGCAGCAGCGTTTTTCCCTTTCTTCCCACTAGTGGGACACTGCCTAGTACGGGCGGTAGAGCAAATTGTCTTTCCCCGTTTTATGTCACTAGCGTCCAAAGTGGTGTTTTGTGGGGAGGCGTGTTGGTTTAGCAGTGGACGTCTTCCGGCTGATAAGTTCATTATTTCTTTTCGGTAATACGGGTAAATGTAATGATTCAAACATCCAGCTAAATAAAACCTCTTTGGTATTGATAGGATCCACCAGACATAAGCACTGCTTATTAAGCAGCGATATTAATATGTAGTGGATGGCGGCAGTCTATCTCGTGGCGGTTTTGAATCATAAACTGTTACAATACTATTTAGGAAGTGAAAAGAACTACATTTCGTATTGCTTTACCAGAATCGTTTGTTCATTCATCATCAGCAGCCTGAAGACGTCCACTGCTGAACTTAGGCCTCCCCCACAGCGCGCTACTTTGAGCGGCTGCTTACCTACTACTGCATATTTTTGTTATATGAAACTAGGGATTGCAATCCGGTGTCATTTTCAATCCGGCCGGATCCGGTCGAATTTTTGTTGATCCGGCCGGATTGATCAAATCAGGTTAATTTTCCCTTTTCGTTCCAAAAAGGACTGTTTATGAGATAATCGAGTGTACATAATATGCGAGATATACATAGCATAAAAATGTATATATGTGCAACTACTATGTGTATGTGACTGAGCATGTTAACAAGTATCATTCTTATGACAGACATCATGATGAATCTGTCTAATGAAGGCACAATCATCACAAAAATGCTTTTATAACTTCGTCAACAACTTTAATCATCTTACGCACCGGTAAACCGGTATGCATTTAAAGTAACCTATACTCATGCAGTAGTGCGATTATTTTACCAAAAATTGGCATTCCGCATCCGGTGCATTGGTACTGGATCCGGTAGACGTAAAATGATGCCGGATCCGCCGGATTACCGGATTGCAATCCCTATATGAAACGCATTCGATTGACATTTGTATAGATTTATTGATTTGTCGCTGTATGAAATAGGGGCCAGGCGACCAGGCGGGTCTGGGCTAGGTTAAACGGAAATACTTTTTCTTCTTGTTCTACTAATAATTAATGTTGCTCCACAAACAGAACAACCGAGAATTATTTTTCCTACTTGCTCCATTGGTAGAATAAATAGTTGATGTTTTTATCACTTTTTGTGTTGGTGGTAGTACAAATAGTAGTAGAAAAGATGGCACCTACCCCTCATCCATCGGCTCCCCGCGGTTTTGACCAGTCGATCTAGATGGATCGATTGGTCAAAACCGCGGGCCGGATTGTGGGCCAGTCTACGCTATGTACTAGCGTAGTTATACTTAGTTTTGTGTTAGCTGGAGAACCCCGGTGTGAGGGTGATGTCAGCTAGCATCGAGTCGTCGACCGGCCAGACGAACATGCTGAACACGTTCTGGATGGCGAGTGACGTGAACCTGTCTCATGGCCTCGACTTCTCGGACCGCGGCCCGGTGTACGCGCGCTTCACTCACTTGAACCATCGCCCTTTCCGTTACGTGTAAGTTCACTTAAGTTTTATTTATACAGGATGCTTCTCGATCGAGACACGCTATAATCGATATTATTGCGCTCACGTGTATAGTGCGATTCAAACTCAGTGGTGGCTGTGAAGTCGGCGCGAACCGCTGCGCAGTAGCATAAAGTAGAATATGTGCGCGGGCAGAGGCAAGCGCAGCGTGCCCCCGGCTTGCAGCGCACTTCACAGCCGCCATTGAGTTTGAATCGCACTCTACCGAATGGCCATGAGCGTCCTTATTAGACCATCATTATTTACGAAGTGATTATTATTTATCATACTCTTTGATTATTTACTTACACACACAGCTTACACATTGTTTTTCATATGATTATTTTGACACACGTCACGACACATTAGGGACGTCAAAAAGTGCTTTGTGTTGATTTTGGGCTTACACCGCGCCTCAACTAAGTATTTAATACAAATATTTTGCGAAAGTCGATAATGAGTAGGTAGGTACTCATGTGTATAACATTAATTTGACTAACCTCATATTTAAGGCTACATACAGTCACATACAGTATAGAAGATTCACTTCAAAGTCAAATGAGTTAAAAAAAGGTGTTCTCTTTCCCACTACTGCTGGGTTAGCACGGACGGTAGACAAAATTGTCTTTCCCCGTTTTACGTCACTTTCTTCATACTTACTTGGAGTAAAACAGGAGAAAGACAGTTTTGTCTACCGGCCGTGTTAACCCTACTGATACTGGTGCAAACAACACCAATCCGGCACAACACAATGCAGAAAATTCTGATCCGTATTAAGCTTCGATTACATTTGTAAAGAAGAAGCACCCTGGCAGACATTCACAGCAATACCGACTCTTGCTACCACGCAATAAAGTGTAATTTAGCGCACAGCTCTGCAAGCCTGAAAATTCAAGTTCCCACTTTATCTATCGCATATTATCTCTTAATTTTCTCATGGACACATAATAAATAATAGTACACTTGTACTATTATTATTCTGGAAGTACTGTACAAGTAACGCCAGCCGCTGGGTCTGACGTTGCATGTAGTCTCCAAAATCGGTTTAGCCGTAAGATAACAAACAAAAGAGAACACGCTTTTCTTAAGAATATTGAAAGAACTAAAACAAGGAAACTGGTAAAATATGCCTACCCGTCATTAAAATAAGGTCTCGTTTCCAGTATAAACGTGAACAACACCGGGAGCGCGCGACGCGCCACGGTCCGCATCTTCATCTCGCCCAAGTTCGACGAGCGTAACCTCGCGTGGCCACTCTCCGACCAGCGCAAGATGTTCATCGAGATGGACCGCTTCGTTACTCCATGTAAGGAATTACCTATATTATAATGACGCCGGGTCTTTATTTTTTGAACGTGATAATGCTGTTGGTCTCTCTATCGACCGCGACCTCAAGTCACCCAACCACGGTGGAGACTTCACTGGAGACAACTGGGAACGATAAAGCATGGCATTCCCATATGTCACCAGTAGGGACGTCACTAGGGGTGATAAATTGGACTATTTCTAAATACGATTCCCACTTGACATCCCTAGAGGTGAAAAAATGGGACAAAACATAAAAACGATTCCCAGTTCTCACCACTGGGGACACAGAAGGTGGGGACAACCGGGAATGACCCTGCGAACTGCGTAAAGGGTAGGATTGAAAGTTGCACGAGCTACCGGTAAGCCACACTCGTAATATCATTCTGTGGTCACACCCTCGCTTACCGTTTCCTCTCCTTGCCATTAAGTTTGAATCGCACTATACCTACTGATAAGTGTTCTATGACTACTATGACTTCAGAGCAGATAAAATACCTACGCATTTGTTTGGTATCTTTCAATCACATCCGCTTTTTGATAAGTACACGCAAATGACGCAAATAAACCTCCTGGGAAGCAGACACAATATTATCGGCCGATAAGCCGATAAAGAAACGTAATCCCCAATATCAACAGACATTGAATTGCCGCTTATCTTATTCACAGCAGCGTTTGCTTTCGGCGAAACACTTATCCAAATTCTTCCGGTAGTTTCCGATACTATAGCTATACAAGATAGGTAAACAAAAATTCTAAAAAAAAAGTTATGTCCTTGGAACGTCGCCGACGCGGACGCCTAGGTAAGATAAGGAAAATATCCACGAAAAGGCGGTCGAGCGTTGGTGATTATGGCAAATCCTATATAAGTGGCGTTTTCGGGGAAGTTCTATGTTCAGCAGTGGACGTCTTCCAGCTTTTGATGCGAACATAGTGCGATGAGATCTAACACACAATGATTTTCTAATTAAAAAGACTGCATATTTGTACAGTGAACAGCGGAGCGAACACCATAACTCGTCAGTCGACGGAGTCCACGTTCACGATCCCGTTCGAGCAGACATTCCGCGACCTGTCGGTGCAGGGCAACGACCCGCGGCGCCAGGAGCTGGCCGAGTTCAACTACTGCGGCTGCGGCTGGCCCCAGCACATGCTCGTGCCAAGGGGCAGTGAACCCGGCATGCCATACCAGCTATTCGTTATGCTCTCCAACTACGAGCTGGACAAGGTAAGTTCTCCTTTATTATTCTGCCACCGCTGGCCTTGGTCCCGGCGGTGGGAGAATAAGACCACCCCATCACTCCCCGTAGGAGCCAGCTAAGGGAATATCCAGGGAATGGGCAGCAGCATTCTCTTCGGTACATTGAAACTTTCTGCGATCACCAAGCCGCCTGCCAAGTGTGGTGGTCACGGCAAACCTATGATAAGCGTCCAAAGTGGCGTTCTATGGGGCAGGCCCGTGTTCAGCATTAGACGTCTTCCGACTGCTGGTCCTAAGGCCAGAAAAAAACCTTTCAGCCAGGAAAGGACATCAAGGTTTAAAAATACATATACAAACTGCATTTTACAGATTGAACAGCCGGGTGGTACTGAGCGAACCTGCAAAGAAGCCTCCAGCTTCTGTGGCCTCAAGGACAGGCTGTACCCTGACAAGCGCGCTATGGGCTACCCATTCGACCGTCCTTCAGACACCGCAAGCAGCATTCAGGACTTTATCCTACCCAACATGGCTCTGCAGGATATCACCATTCAGCTACAGAATGTCACAGAACCAAACCCAAGAAATCCGCAAAACTAAATTTGACAATGGCATTCAATTGATTTTTTACTCAAAAAAATATTACCCTTTTATAACATTCTGTACCAATAGAAGACAGCAATAAACATTTAAAATCCTCGTTGATTAGGTACTTTATCAAACCAAAATTATCAAGAACGAAGTCCTTCTGTAGAGTAAAATCAGCTAGATTATGAATGATAATTATTGATATCTAATGCATTGGGCATATTAATTATGATGTATTTTTTTTTAATTATTTTATCAGGGCATTGTAAAAACGAAAGTCTGATAGGTTGTCTTATGAAATAAGTCTTGTAAATATGTACAAACTACTAGAGTAAAATATATCTGTAAGTACTGACCCGTTACTAGTTTATAAGTCATACATTTATAAGAAAAATTAATAAAAAGCATGTTTTTAAAATCAAATGGCTTGTTTTATTTAAAATTTTCAATAAACATTAATAAATCTCGATGACCACACATCACAAATTACCAACTATAGGTACTTACATGAATATAAATAATTACTATTTACGTTGGTTGGCATGTATACATTATGACTATGACTGATATAGTGAAAATATTGCACACTATAAAAGGCTATTTGACTACTATCGCTACTATGTATCTGTTCTGTGCTACTATTGAAATGAACAAATAATTTTTTTTTTTCAATACAGGTCAAAAAAGAACGATAATTATTTTACAAAAATAAATTAAATCGATATATAAATAAAGAAAAAGAATAATAATATCAACCTTAGTCCATTTAGACAAGGTTGAAAATAGTATGCAACATTAAGACGGGTAAGATTTTAATGTTGCATACTATTTTCAGCTTTCTCTAAATAAAATAAGGTTGATATTCCAATAGCACTTAATAAGTGCTCAAGCATTTTGCTGCTTTATCTGAAAGTCTGATTTGACCTGAAAGCTACCAAAATGAGTCTAAGAATCAGATAGATACTATTAAATAATGATTTGTGACATCACTATGCACAATGTTTGAGCTCTCTCTATTCCTGAATCTTAAAATACTTATAACTTTGTGATTATTTGAGATAGTACCAATTTCATATTCATATAAAAATCTTACCCATTCAGAATCACACAGCAAAACCTGTAAAACAAACGCGTTTTAAGACTAACAATAATTTTTACTAACAAAAGGAGCTAATGGTGCAATGAATCAGCCCTATCATTCAATATCATGTAGTTATCAAAATAACACATTATCGGCTCGTGTTGGTTCTCATCATTCTTCATCTTTAGATAAGAGACTTTGCCCCTGATTTAACCCTTTTTCTGTATTTACATACTAAGTAATGAATAGAACTTCATTACTATTGGAATAAATTCTATTGTACAAAACCCTTTTTTGTAATCTTTGTCATTTTGATTTAATTTAAGAATATTTTAAGTCTCTAAACTCATTTGACTTGTAAAAGTGCTAAGAATAGCCTATTTGCAACAAATAACTTTGATTTTAATCTAGTTTGATGTGCTTTAATCTAGTTTAAAGTACATGCATAATAGAATTGACACTTTTGTGTGGCATAAATGGTTATATTATACTTTGTATATTACATATTTTATACAAAAATCTTACCCATATAGAAGCACACAGCAGCAGCACTCATATCTGTGAAAAAAACAATTTTATTTTTAATATTTACTATAATTTTACTACATGGGGGATAGAACAGAAATGAATCAGCCCTATCATTCAATATCATGTAGTTATCAAAATAACACATTATCGGCTCGTGTTGGTTCTCATCATTCTTCATCTTTAGATAAGGGATGTTGTCCCCGATTTAACCATTATTCTGTATATACCTTCTGAGTAATGTTATTGAACGATTCGTATTATGTTTGGAGTAAATTATATGAAATCCTTTTTTGTTATTTTGATCTAGTTTCAAGTTTAGACTTTAGCTTATCAGAATTAACACTAACACTACTGTCTGGTATAAACGGTTATACTTTGTATTTTACATTTACTAAAAAATCTTACCTATTCAGAAGCACACAGCACTCATTTTATCTGTGAAACACATAATTTTATATTTTAACACTTGCAATAGTTTTACCAAATGGGGGATAGAACAGCAAAGAATCAGCCCTATCATTCAATATCATGTAGTTATCAAAATAACACATTATCGGCTCGTGTTGGTTCTCATCATTCTTCATCTTTAGATAGGCAAAGGTGAGGGTAGATAGGTAAAAGAGACTTTGCTCCCAATTTAACCATTATTCTGTATTTACCTACTGAGTAATATGATTAATAGAATTTCATTACTTTATAGGAATATTTTTTTTTACAAAATCCTCTTTTGTATCTAGTCTTTGTTATTTTGATTTAAGTTTAAGTACTAGGTACCTAATCTCATTTGGGTAAAAGTGCTAAGAATACCTATTCTGATTTTTTGATTTTGATCTAGTTTGAAGTAGGTACTTTAGGATTATATGCATAACAGAATTGGCACTTTTGTCTGGCATAAATGGTTATGTTTTGTATATTACATTTATACAAAAATCTTACCCATGTAGAAGCACACAGCACTCATATCTGTGAAACAAACAATTTTACGTTTTAATTTTTACTATAATATTACCAAATGGGGAATAGAACAGCACAAAAACAGCCCTATCATTCAATATCATGTGGTTATCAAAATAACACATTATCGGCTCGTGTTGGTTCTCATCATTCTTCATCTTTAGATTTGGCTTTAGTACTTCAGCCCTGATCTAACCATTAAGAATTCGCCCATAAAGGCAGGCCCTATCATTTACTCTCACGTGTTCATCAAATTATCATATTAAAACATAGGCTCATGTGTTGGTCCTCTATTTTATATAAAGCGTTTATAAACTTCTAGACAGGTTGCTTGTAATGTGTAATCTATTTTTCTATTAAATAAATAAAACTGTAAGATGGTATGGACCTACATATACATATAATATGAAAAAGCTGTGAAGGTGGTCAATAACCTAATCTTATCATGAACAAATAAAATACGTAGACAAGAAAAGTTTATCGTATGAAAACGCATACTTAATCATAGGAATAAGAATATGTGTTTATTTGTACATACATTGTGTAGATTAGAAGATTTAGGAGTTGGTAGGTAATGAAAGGATGGTGCACGTGGTCCGGGAGATGGAAATAATAAAAAGAGTTCTGAATTACAATAATAAAATATAGACCAGTTACCGACCTTGTGATTATTAATTTGTGATTGAAATTGAACCCCACCCGAGGTAACAACAACTGAAAATTTACTATAATTAAAATATAAAAAACTTACATCAGTACACAGCACAGAGTACCTTTTTATAAACGGAAACGGTACACAGGTTCTGCATCACAGACTACTATACGGTAAGAGTGCCAGAGTGGGCGTTAATTCAACGAACGGCTTTTTTTAACTGTTAATCTAATGTTAACGAATTAACTGCTTTTTGTTTACCGCAAAACCCGTTATATGTATCAACTGTTTCATTCAACGATTTTGGTAAAGCGCATATTATTAACTCAACGAATAGGTATTCAAAAGTCGCTAACGTTATCTGAAGCTGCTAACGCAAAACCTATTAATTAAAACCTGTTAATAACGTTAACGGCTTTATTAATAGGTTAACAGGATGAAATTAACGGCTTCGTTGCGTTAACCCAAAAATCGTTAACGACCCACCACTACTATACGGCGTATAGTATACGCTAACGCTTTTCTGCATTAAAACCAGTGCTGCCAACTCTATTGCACCAAAGAGAGCTAAAGTGTCCCAAAAAAAGAGCTAAAAAGGAGCTAAAATTATCAAAAATAGGAGCTAAACCAAGAAACTACCAATTTCTGTCACTATGAAAACGGTTTTGCAGCTTTGACATGCTTTTTGCACTTAATGATTCAATAAATCAGCCCTCTCGGGCTTTAACTCGCAGTGATTATAACTAAAGTAGGTATGCTTTGAGCTTTTCATTAGTTACTACTTCAATCAAGCTTGCAAAAGCGCCTCTGAAGGCCATTCATTGCGGATATTTTTACTAAAGCGCTGTATTTCGACTAATATACAACACCACATCTCAGATAATATTCAGAAATTGATAAAAATTTAATTATAAACAAACGAACCGAATAAAAGATCAGAGTATCGGAGTTCGGCTAAAAATGTGCAATTTTAAGAAAATTTCCATTAATATGAGTTGTCAATGTCAAAATTAAGACAATGAGAGTCGAGTTATGTTGAGTCGTGGAAATCTCATACGACTCGATTCATGCGTTCTTTCTTGCCGTACACCTGCAAAATGTGGAATGAGCTGCCCCAAGCGGTCTTTCCGCAGAGTTATAACATGGAGTACTTTAAAAGGAGGGTTAAAAGAGTCCTACAGGGTAAGCAACGCATTGGTGACGCCTCCTCAGGTGTTACAGATGTCCATAGGCTACGGTGACCACTTCCCATCAGGTGGGCCGTATGCTTGTTTGCTCCCTTTAACATAAAAAAAATGTCAAAGACAGAGACACTTGCCACAACACTTTTGTTTGTATATTCCAACAGATCACCAAGTAATAGATGATTATGGCGGTGTCAGCGATAAATTCCACATTCAGGATTTTCCACATTCGATATTTTCCGATTTCTTAGTAAAATTTCTTAGAAAAATATATTTATGTACCTAATGAAAGAAGCCAAACATCCCAAAAAAAAGGAGCTAAGGAGCTAAACACAATTTTTTAGAGCTGCCGATGTGAAAAAAGAGCTAAATTTAGCTCTACAAGAGCTGATTTGGCAACACTGATTAAAACCTTAGAACAAATGGATAGGGATGTTCCGTTCCGATACTAGTAAATAGTATACGAATAAGTAGGTACTCGATATTTTTCTTCCGATACCTACTCGGTATTGGAGAGAAAGTACTAGAATCGAATCAACGCTGCCAAGTATAACAGGACATGCGTCAAAAATTCAATGCTAAGCGGCTTTAATATATATATATTTTTTTAAGGTAGCCTAATATTATTTAATTTAAAATCAGAAAGCTCAACAGCTGTTTTTACAAATCCTTTGGCTTCAAAAAACCCCAATTTTAATTTTAGCAGTATTAAATTGAATGCCAAATATTTTTCTAAGCGTTATACAAAGTTAAGATGTATAATTACTATAATAATATAAAATGAAAGTGAATCATTCGCTCGAGTGTCTGATTTGTCGTGCCAAAATACTTGGAAATGTAGTAGAGTCAACAACAAAACATCGCTGCAATTTATTTTTACAGTTTTAATAAATAGTAAAAAATGTATCGGTATGAGTAGGTATCGATACTTTTTTTTTTATTTATTGAAGCGAAGATCAACAGCTAATACAATTGATATTATACGTAAGCTAAATTACAAAAAAGGACAATAACAGAACTTCCTTATTACTTATACTGGGTGGCGCAAAAGTACTGGCACTAAAGAAAATACTTTTATTTTTTTTATATGACATTTTCTGTCATTCTGTTGTTGAAAATTGTGTAGTGAACAAATGTAAAATACACTGAAAATAAACATGGACCATTTTACTCCCCAAGAACGTGGAATAATTGTGTCAATGTTCTTACGGAATAATTCATCAGTGATAAGAACACAACGTGAATTTCGTCGACGATTTCCCCACCGTCCGGCACCGATTGGTCGCACAATTCGACGCTTTGCCACACGCCTTGAAGCAACTGGCTCAACATTGGATAGACCTAAGTCTGGGAGACCAAGAACAGGCCGTTCAGCTGAAAATATCGATGCTGTGCGCGAAGATGTGGAAGAGTGTCCAGAAACATCAACGAGGCGACGTGCCACGCAATTGGGCATTTCCAGACGGACCCTGCAGCGTATTTTGGTGAAAGACTTAAAGATGTTCCCGTATAAAACTCAAATGACTCATCAACTGCTGCCTGCTGACCACCGAGCTCGTCTAGATTACTGCCAGCGCGTCATAAACCTCAACCTTGAAGAGGATGATTTTCCTTCAAAATTGGTTATGAGTGACGAAGCGCATTTCCATCTCTCAGGGCATGTCAATAAGCAGAATACTCGGTTCTGGGGCACTGATAATCCGCGCATTATTCAAGAAACACCTCTACACCCACTAAAAGTTACTGTATGGTGTGGCATCTGTGTTGACAGAGTGATCGGACCCTATTTTTTCGAAGACGCTGGAGGCAATGCGATAACTGTCACTGGAGAACGCTACAGAACCATGTTACGTGAGTTTTTGATACCCAGTTTGGACGAATTGGGGCTGGAGCACATCTGGTTTCAACAAGACGGCGCTACGGCACACACAGCGCGCGACACTATGGACTTAGTGAGGGACGCTTTTCCAAGCCGAGTTATCTCTCGTTTTGGCGATTTGCCTTGGCCTGCAAGATCACCCGATCTGACCAGTCCAGACTTCTTTCTTTGGGGTTTTTTGAAATCTCGGGTGTATGTGAACAAGCCACAGACTCTCGCAGCTCTAAAAGAAAACATTCGTCAAGAAATAACGAACATATCGCAGGAAGTGTTACGGCAAGTTATGCAAAATGTCATAAATAGGGCTCAAATGTGTATCAACTCTGGAGGTCACCATTTAAAAGACATCATCTTTAAATCCTAATGGTACGAAATTTAATGGCACAAATATACATTTAAAAAAACCTAAATCTAGTTTTCTAATTTAGAAAAAATGTTATAGCTGAACCAAATAGGGTCTTTACTTTTGCGCCACCCAGTACATATTATAAATTATGTTCATGTCTCTAGCGAATGAGTGATTGTGAAGTGTGAAGTATAGGGATGAGCGTATGGGCATAAGGGTATTTATATGAGTAGTATCGAATATTGATTCTCATATAGATAGGTATCGAAACATCCCTAGACTGGAATGGAGGATGGAAAGGGATTTTCTGGCAGCTGGACGGAACGTAGTTCTACAGCCAAAGATAGATGGCGCTGACGAGACATGGCGAACATGGCAATCTCTTTCACAAGGTGGCTTTTTCGTGTCATAGTGCAGTGTCACTTTTACTTCACTCACCAGTGTGACCATTTGTGGCACATTTACCTCACATTTACGCTGTGACACAAAGTGTAAACGATTAAAAAACTGTGGCAGATTTTGAAGTTTTTATTTATTTATTTAATGGTTTTACACAAAGGTGTAGGTTCAGGTGGGGTAAATATGAGACAAAAAGGTAAACTTTTAAGTTTTAAGGTTGATAAAGATATTTTTAACTATCTTTCAAGCAGTTTTATTTTGCACTCCCTAATTTCCTACAATAAATTGCAACCAGTTTTTCTGTAAATCCTATCTATGTAACGCAAACTAATAAAATGTGTGTCTCATTTTTTCCGCTGCTTTGGGGTAAATATAAGACACCGTAGTGTAAAAACAAGACAGATTATTACTCTAATAGTTTAGGTAATTTTGAACTGGCTGGGTTGTCATGAGACAGAGCGGGAAAAATAATACGTAAAAATATTCACATAGCAGGAAATATTTATATTTGGTACAACTTTTTTGCAAATGCAGTTACATACAACATTTTGCTTGGCATTTACAGTCTTTTGGATGTTAATATTATTAATAGAATATGAATTAAAGTAACAAAATGATTTTGTTGTAATACTTATGTATCTAAGAGATCAAAATATCAGTATCAAATGAAATGATTACTTCAACATTTCTAATTAAAAGAAAATCTAATAGGGGCAAGGTGAGAGAATGAGACGTTTTTAAACTACTTACTTAATATTATATTTTTCGAGATTGATATCGAACATAAGTGCACCTCTCTTGCCTTCTTTCGTCGGAGATGGCAATTTTGTGACAATTTTGTCTTTACATATACATTAAGTGATGCGGGTAGATAAAGAAATTTTTTACTCGCTTCAGGTAAACTACTAAGAGGTTATCGTCATCATCGGATCCCTCAATTTTTGCTATGTAATAGCTTTTACCCACGTAGTTCCTCGGAATTTTTATTTGTTGCTATGGGCAGCTGTCTCATTTTTACACTCTGTAGTGTCTTATATTTTCCCTCAGACCTGTCTTATATTTTCCCCCAAAAGTAATCCGTCCGCTCTGTGCGCTAGCGAATCGCAGACTGTAATAGCCGCTTACGCACGATAGTTTTGCCCCTCCCGCGTCCACGGGGGCAAGGGAAGTACTTAAAAACAACGAGGCACCAGGTGAAGATGGAATTACGACTGAACTGCTGAGAGTGGGTGGAAGACTGGTAGACTGGTACTTGTGGTCATCCAGAAGTTATTTAATTCCATCATCGTTGAAGGTACAACGCCAGAGGTGTGGTACAAGAGCGTGGTGGAGTCAGGGGCCTCAAAAACCACCCGATGCAAAAAATCAGTTGGATCGGACCAACTTTCAAAACGGCCGCCATCTTGGATTTTCATGACCACCATCGGAAAGCCCCCATCGTCCCTTATGACATTTGGTCGAACACCTCCCACCTACCTCTTACCGTTTCCGATTTATAAGCGTTTCAATTTTGTATGGAAACTATTTTTTTAACCCTAGTTTCTAACCCTAGTTTTTTTTATTTCTCTGGAAGCGTCCCAGGGTTTTCTGCAACTTTAGTTCAAACAGGATACCTATCCGACTCGTAGTTTCAGAGAGCCATTGAGCAGTTCCATCTCGGAGACGACTTCCTGATGATGTTAGATTTTTCTGGTGGTCACGTCACCCATAGTTGGTTTTTACCCACCACGCCTGACAGCCGATATCAATAATTGTGTCCACCATACATCTCTATCTATCTATCTAGGTGTTTAAATAAACTTTATATAAGAGTGTGAAGTGTGATTTTACTATAACATAATAGTAATGTAACTATATCTATTGTTTTTTTTACCATATTATAATTTTTAATATGACTATTATGTTAGTGGGGGACCACATGGGGCCGAAATGTGGGGGACAACAGGAACAACCCCATTGAGGGAGGTTTGCAAATTTGTTTATAGTGCTATACCTATTTGTTAATCTTGTATTTGCGGACATCAGGGGGCGTACCGTGAGCTCTTAGCGCGATTCAAAACAGAGCCACCAAAATCCCCATACAAAAAAAACAAAACGATCCAATATAGGCTCTGTTTTGAATCGCGCTAAGAGCTTTTTTTTAACGGGCAAATTGCCTGTGACCAAAATGCTGGCACTTATTTGGCCCAACGCATCAGCATTGCAATTCAACGTGGCAATGCGGCTAGCATGTTAGGTACGCTACCTACCGGTAGTGGGCTAGAGCACTTGGACTGTCTATAGGCCATCGCGGCTGTTATAAAGTCGATACCTAAGTGTTCTTTGTAGTAGGTAGTGTAGCTAGTTTAGTTTAGTTTTTATTTTTGTAGTAGTTAGCTTGAGTAATAAAGGCAATTTGCCCCTTAATGAAATGAATTACATTATATATTAAATTCAAAGCTCTACATACCTACTCTAATTACGCTAGGAAATATGCCAAAATAACACCTTGTTTGCCCTACCCTTCGCCTTAATCGGGTTTTTGCTTTAATTATGAACTACTGAAGTTTTTGCGCTGGCTTCGCATGCGTTTTCGTGTGTCATCAATATTGGGAGCTATCATGAAAATAGGTGTAATTTGTCGTGTTTAACGAGATTTATATGAATAAAAATACGTATTTTCGTTAGTTATCACCAAGTATTACCGCTCATTTTAATCGGGTTCCTATTTTAATTATAAACTACTGAAGTTCGTCACACATGTTTACCTATCTTTAAGACTGAAAGCACTTTTGTTTCTGAACTTTTTCATTTTTGTGGAGTGAATGACAGTACTGTATTAGTATTATATTATTGTCTGACTAAGCGACATAAAACTTAATTATTAAATAACTAAATCCGGAAACTGCGGGGACGCCCAACCCCTTTTTCTGTTAATTCATGGGGCGCCGGGCGGCAAAGCCCGATAGGCCCAGAGCGCTGAACCTTTATATACGCCACTGCACACTCGGCACATAATTTGGCTACACACAGACGTATAGGCTAAACTGGTGACCCTCTGACCCTCACAAGAACACCATGAGTAGCAGTAGCGAGTCGTAAAGTTTGCAAGAGGCATAAATCTCGCAATCATTGCGGTCAAAGCTGCGGATCAAAGGTGCGGATGTGACCTTAGTGTTCTGTGAATGTGACTATGATAAGAACGCTGGTATATTCCCAGATGCCTCAGGAGTAGCAATCGGGAATAAAATTTCTTGTTGCCACTGGGTGGCCCACCCGCCCCCCTATATCCGCCTATGTTTGCTACATTGCTGTCTGTCTTACGGCTGCGATGAGGGTGATATTAGGACTGAGAGGTTTTCGAACTTTAAATATTCACGTTAGGTAATAAAGTATTTCACTGATATAGTTTTATTGCATATGGTGGACGCGACTTCAACTTGAATCGAATAGACTGTAGAGTGAGTGAGTCAAGGGAGATTGTAGTACAAATTCCTCTAAGGTAGTAGGTACATACCTACAGGGACTGTAGGTACTTATACTTTGAACGTTATTGCCTTGTCAAGAAAGAAGACATCAAAACGTTTTTATAGGCAAAATATTTCTACACCTCGATTGTACCTACAAGCTAGACAAGCAAGTACAAGCTAGGAGTAGGGGCTTCGCTTCGACCGTCGGGTTTTTATTCGTGATGACGTCATCGTCATCGGGAGGTCGACGATCGATACTTGACGTGGCTAGATGGCTCTCACTGTAACTTTGTTTACTCGTGGGCTCGTGGTTTACTTTACTTTACTCCACCATCAACAACTTGGGTGGGTACTTCGAACGATGGGACTAATGGTGGGTCTAAAATATTTGTGTCACTTGTCCCATGCGATTACTGGGTCAAAATAGTGGCAGTTGTCCCATCATGGGACTAGTGGGAGTGGGATAGACCCAAAACCTTCATGCAGCGGCGAGGCACTCGGCATGGCCGCCGCTGTAATGGGCGGCAGTGCGACTTAACATCAGACGAATGACTAGCTCGTCATGCCCACAATACGTAAAAAATTCAAAAAGCTGATTTACGTAGAGGTACTGTTGGTATAGGTACCTAATTGTATAGTTCCTCAATATTCAATATATTCTAAAATGCTAATTATAACATTTTCATGTAGGTACCTAAATTAATTTGATGTGGGGCAAAAATAAAAAACAGCAGGCAATTACAATGGTCTTTTTTATTAAATAAAAAAAATACATCATTCTCAGTTCTATAAGTACAATAACAGCTTATTAAACTTTTACCAAATCAACACAATGTTGATCTGAGATCAGAAATAAATATTTCAAGACCAAGATTGGTGACCGTAGGCCGGGCCCGCTGCGGCGCTGCTGCCACTGCTGCGCGAGGCGGCCGCAGCCTAGAGTAGGTACTCTGTTCTATGGTTGGGATTTTTGGAGAGGACACAACTCAAATTAATGTTATTTACTTATGAATTATCACTACTTTAATTATTAAAACTAAGCTTATCACCTAAACTATGAATCAAAAGTAATTTGATTTATTATACAGTCATAATAATGGAAGGTATACTACCTATCATCTTTTTACAATCATGACAATCAGTTGATCAACTACAATTTAAATTTTAAGTTACAAGTAGCAGAAAGTAATTAGATTAATATAATGTGAAAATATCAGCAAAATAAATTAAGGTATTAAAACAACTCACTCATTCAATATCAAATTAACAGATTTCACAATAGAATGTGTGTAAAAGACACTCACACACACCAATCTCTTTGCGTTAATTTGTGACACAAACTAATAACCTATCACACAGCGCTCAAATCACAAAATAGTTGGAGAAACTACAATTTAATTCTGGGAAACATTTATTTAGATAATATTATACAATGGATTTACATCATCATTATGCTTCTGTTAACTTGATTTATAAAATATCATTCACACATATTCCATTATCTATTTATTGGCTATATTTTCAGGTTTCCAACAATAATTATTTATTACTTGTGTAAAATAATATAGCTCAATTATTTACAAAATACTGCTTGATTTTGCGGATGTGCATCTTACAGAATCAAGGCACCAAGTCCGCATCCTTGCATGATATTGTTATTTACCTTTAGCAGTGATGGTAAGTGAGGACTTGGCAGGCTGCGGTATTATCGTGATCTCGTCGCTGATCTTCAAAGGTTTGAGCAGCGACTCAGATTCAGGCTTAGGCGCCACAGCGTTGCTGGGTTTAGTCTTGTCCATTACGCGCTTTGCAACGACACTGTGCGCTGAGTACACGTGGTTCTCAAACTGTTTGTACATGCCGAAAGTAGCAGTGCAGACCGTACATTTGTACGACAAGTGCGCCGGCTTCAGCGTCATGTTATGATCCCGCGCGACATGATTGAGTAGCTTCCACTGGTAAACTCTTCCACACACAGGGCATCTGCCCGCATCCTTGCCTTTGTTGGCTGCCTCCTGCATGGAGCTGGTCACGAGGCCGTGAGACCCCAGCAAGTGCCGCTCCAGACCTTGGTCAGTAAAGAACCTGAACTGGCATTTCTGGCAATTCAAAGGAGGCCTGTTGTAAATCATCTTTGGGTGAATTTTAACTTTGTGAATCCATTGCATGTGGTTTCTTAACTGTTCCAAATCTTTGATGTAACCATCGCAAATTTCGCAAATAACGAATGTCGCTTTAGAATTCTGTACCTGCGATGACGAGGGCTGTGGAGCTCGTGGCAAGGGTGTAATAGAAATCTTAGGGGTGGCGGATGTATTGTTTACACCCTGGTTATTTTGTGTGATAGGATAATTAGAGATAGTGGTCCCGGGAGGAGTATTGTGCATGATCATAAGGCCGCTGCGAATGATAGGCACGCCCGAGACGGGCGCGGCCCTCGGCTGCGTCGACATAGGCGGGCGACCGCGCGGTCTGCCTAGTATTGGTATGTTTGGTAAGCTAACATTGCTCAAATGTAATGGTGGTCGACCCAAGTTATTCAAGCTCATTTGAGGTCTATTGAAATTCTGTGGATACGAGCCTGCCATATTATTGCGTGCACGTGTTAACTTTGGTATTTTCGCTGGAGGCTCCCACTCCAATGGAGGAGCTAGATTAAGGTCAGGTTTAAACTTCTTAGCACATGCGATTAGATGCCGCGCTAATTTCGTCTTACTGTTATCTTCAAAGTGGCAATTAGCACACTGTTGATAAGCAGGTGCTCTTTCCAGTCTCCCTCTAATATTGTGTTCTGCTTCCATGTGGAACAAAATGTCATGGGGGCTACGGATTTCGAACGCACATGTGTTACACTTGTAAATGTTATTACGCATATGGGGTGCTTCCAAATGATGAGCCATAGCTAACATAGACTCTGTCTTAAAACTACAAAACTCGCATCTCTTCTGTGGAAGGGCTAAAGGTGCATTAGTTTTCTTACTGAATTCTAAATTTTGTGTAAGTGATGCAATAGCACATTCAGTAGCTTTTGTGCTACGTCCAGTTTTCTTTTCTTTATATAATTTACGATTTTGCTGCTTTAGCAAATCAGTTTGCACAAATTCCTGCACTAAATTCAAACCAATGTTTATGAAGAATTGTCCAAGTGAGCAGTCAAAGTAACTATCAGATTTGCCTCCTCCAAGGCCCTTGGCTATCATGCCAATGGGGTCTTGATAGTCATCTATCTTCTCTTTGATAATTACTTCACCTTCATCACTCATAGCTTCATCAGAATCAATAGATTCACCTTCCCAGGAATCATCATCTTCTTCTGTTTTTTGTTTTCTGCGCTCTCTTTTTTCAGCTTTTTTATCCTTAATTTCAGCAGCTTTCTGTTCTTCCTCTTCTTCTGCCTCCGCAGACTCACCATTGTCAATCCTTTCTTGGCGTTCTTTCTCCTTCTTAGCTTTTTCAGTTTTCTCTTTCTCCAATTTCTCCTGTTCTTCTTTTAATTTAAGCTCTTCTAATTCCTTGCCCAGTTTGTCAACAAATTCTCTAAATGGTTTCACTGAGGGTTTTTCATATACATATGGAACTATGAATGAAGGTGCTTCAACCACAAACATATCATCCGTCAAAGAAGGTAATATGTTAGGCTGCGGAGCTGGTGTGCTATTTTGAGTTGAAGATGATTTACATGAAACAGGAGTAATAGTTGTACCCCGAGCTGCAATGCTTTGACACAAGTTTTGTGCTTCTAATGAACTAGCCGTGGATGACTTACTTGCTGTAGCTTGTGGTGGTTTTCCTGATAATATTGAATTAGTATCTATGATCACAACTGTGGGTTCTTTTTGTTCACCATTTGTGGTAGATTGTTTTGATGCTAAATCTGCTAAACTTCTAGTATCACTAACTATGATTGGTTTAATTTTTTGCTGGTTTTGGTTTAGAGGATCCTCCATGGTAACTTCCTCTACATCAGATTCATCATTCACTTCCATCATTCCGCCATTTTCAAGTTCTTCTGATTTTTTCTGCTCAGTAGCTTTATTGCTGTGTTGAGATACTTCTGAACTACCATTACTACTGGAACTGGAACTTGATGATTCATCATCATTGGTCACTATTTCACCCTCTTCTTCCTCATCACTTGTGATCTCATGTACCTCGGGACTAAGAGGTGCTCCATTTTGGTTTGGCGGTTCATTGATTTCAATTTCTGAGTCACTACTGTCATCTTTTGGGTGACTCCCATGTGATGATTCATCGTCACCTTCGGTGCGTTCATCTGCGGAGCCAGTAAAGTAAGAAATTTGAGAATATAGAAAGCTATGTTGATGGCAAGTTGGTAATCATATCAATAATATTCACAGATTGTAGGAGATAATTATATTGTAGAAAAAAGATTAAACTGAATGTGGAAATTGGAACCAGTTTTATGTTATAAAAACCACTTATATAGGTAAATTTCCTTTTCTTGTTACATTGGGTTACACTCTACCTACTTGAGGAAAGACAATTCAAGTAACAAAAAATACTTAAGCACTAATCACCTACCTACACCAACATAATTATCAATCAGCTGATGTGCTGAGAAGAATACTCAGTATCGCATGTTTAAACAATCTGCTAGCGAAACCATAACAGAAAATTGAGTTGGGTGGTTACTTCAAGCGCCCGCAAGTTGCGAAAACGCCTGGAACTCCAGCGAAAACCAGTTAATCATCGTAACCTAACCACTTCATTTCGATTCATTTTGCCTTAGAATAACTATAGTAAACTATATATTTCTGAAATGGCAGCTAAGAAAAAATATTATTAACTATCAAGTAGCGTCATTAGATCATGTGGAGCGAGGACCGCCATATGGGATTCCATGGCATTTCTCCGAAAACACTACTTCATCAGGTTTGATGGACAACACTTTACTATCATAATAAATGTTTACAGGCAAACGTGTAATAGGGCTAGATACATACCATTAGCTGTAGAAATCGACATATTCTTTCGATTTTCCAACCGAAAACTAGAAAATAGCACAATAGCACAGTAGCGGAAACCAAACCAAATCAAGCTGTCATTTTGAAAGGTTTTTGTTATGTCACGTTCCGATTTAAGTAAAAAGTAAGGCTCTAATAATCGCTATTTTAAAAGAATACTGCACCTAAAGTAGTTTTAAGGACTCCTAGACATAAGTTCTATAAAATTATACATAAATTAATTGCAACAAATTCAATCGGCACTTATATCTCATAGAAATATGTAAGAAAACAAAATGGCGGCAAATGTACATTATAAAAAACCTTTTCATAAAAATGGTGGGAAAGAGAGGGATAGCGGAGGGGGAAGGACGCGGTATTCCATTTGGAAAAAATGGAATAAAAAAAGCGGTAAATTTAAAATAATTGGTACATATTTTGAATATTGATGAATAACAGTAATAATAATTCGACAGAATGTAAATATTAACATATTTCATGAATATACTTAATATAATGTATATTTCATATACTCTTTTAAGTGTTTTAATTCCCAAAGAATATGGAACATAATTATTATGTAGGTATATTCCTACAAATCTATTGACCCACAGGTTATCTACTATATAATATACTCATCTTAGAGCATATTTCATAATAATCAAGATACCTAGGTAGGCTACGAATAAAATTGTCAATGGCCTGGGTCTATTATTATAGATGTTCTATTATATACCTGTCAATAGAGTTAAAGAAACCTATAAGTAGGAATAAAACACAGTATTCAAATTGCAATACAAAATTTTAATACATTAAATTCTTAAGTAGACTCAACACTAATACCTATCTAATTGACTATCTGCCACACAAGTAAATACTGTAGTTACATACACAAATAAGTACATAAGTCAGATTTATATTTATAATAAACTAATTAAATTAGTAATACACAATTTTAAACTGGCATGGTCACTAACACTACTAAAATAGTACTCTTAACAAATAATTTACATGGTAAATATCCCGTTAACAAATATCATTATAGGTTCAATAAACTATTTCATTTCAAATAAGATACTTAAATAAATACAATCAGTTATTTAGTCAAAATTATAGTGAGTCAAAATTATGGCTATTCTAGCTCATTCACTTCATCTTCTACATTAATATTTTCGGCCTGTTCAAAAGGGTCTAATATAAAACTCTCATCTGGTTTTCTAATGACACCCATCTCCTGTGCAGCATCCAGACATTTTTGGGCATAGACCTTAGTCCTGTCATATTCTGGGTCTTCTAACTTAGTCAAAGCCATCAATATTTCCATAACATCAGTTTCAAATATTTTTGCAGCTATGTCCTTATCACCATTCACAATATTGTACAACATATAAGACCCTCTGTACTGTATTTCTTTGTCAGGGTTTGCCAGTAAGCACCTCAACGTCTCAAGCCAAGGCTGACAGTCTAATAGTTTACGGCAACAAACTTTGCTTATAGAAGTTAGTATACACAATGCTCCTGCTGCCGCCATTACAGTGTCAACATCTTCTTCTTGGCAGAGTAGATACAAAAACTTGGTTTTATCATTATCCCCTTCATATGTTTTAACAACTTCTTCGGACTGAAGTAAATTGCAGATACATTGTGTTGCTGCTCTCAAAAGCATTTGATGGTCTTCATACAAATAATGTTCAATCTTAGCAAGGCCTCCTTCTTTTAGAATTCTGTTTCTGGTAGTTTCACCCATTAAAGCCAAATTGCAGAGTGCCATGAGAGCTTCAAAGTTCTCTAATGCTGTGCAGTCTGGATGCAGCAAAGCAAGTAAAGGTCTAACAACCTCTAAATTCCTCTGTCCAGGGAAGGCAACTTCTGGGTTTATAGTTATGCCAATCCTTGCTAGTGCTTGAGCAGCTTGTTTTTTGCCATTGTTGGTACCTTCTAAGGACATGGGTATCAGTACCTTAGCACCTCCCTGCTGTACTACAATGCCTCGAAGCTCTTGAAGACTGCAAAGAGAGTTAAAAACCCTTGCAATCAGTTCTCTTGAATTGTGACTTTCCGTTTTTGATAGAGCAACTAAACCAGTAGTTACCCCAACTTTTGCCAGTATGGTGATCCTCTTGTTGATAAAATCAGGATCATCTAACTCATGCTGCTCAGGAATATGATGTTTAGCAAACTTGGCCAGTTCCATCATTTCTGGCATAACTTCCTGTTTCTCATAAGCATTGCACAGGTTTACCAATGTGGTCACAACACCATACAAACACGATTGGTCACCGCTCTTTGCCAGTTCAATGAGAGCTTGTAGGGCAGGCTTATCTTCAACCAATTTTTCTTTTACATCAGCATCTAAAGTCAAGTATGAGAGACCCTCAGCTGCCCATTTTCTTACATCATTGTCCTTGGTCGGGTTTATCAAAAGCTTTCTGCAGGCCTCAGCTAACTTTTTGGTAGACCCCTCTGCAAATGGGCGTATAGAGGCATCATCACCACCAAAACTGCCCAACTTGCACAGGCCAACTAGAGCTCTTACACGAACAGCATCATTTTTACTTTGGTACAAATTTTTCAGGATATCAACTCCTTTGCTTATGATTGTTCTAGCCTTGTCTTTCTTAGATGCAGCAGCAACAAGACACTCGCAAGCCACTTTCTGTTGGAGGACATCTTCTGTCTGAGCCATAACTAAAATCATTTCAATAATGCCTTCTTTAGAAATAACATAGTTTCCCACATCAAGGGGCCCTCTTAACAAAGAAGTGATAGCCACGGTGACCCTGACCTTCGACTCGAGGTCTGGGGTCAATAACTTATCTTTAACAAAATCGTCTACTTGATTGTTAAACTTTTCTCTTGCCTCATCATAGTACATATTTTCATAGATTCTTGCTAAACAAGCAGCAGCAATAGTACTTGAAGATGGAGTGATATTCATTGCTGATTCATACTTGTACTCTTCTAGCTCACTGCACACATCCAGTAAACGCTGCAACCCCTTGATTTCCACAAATCTCTCAGCCCAGTTGATGGCTGTGTAGTGGCAGTTCCTCATAATTAGCTCCATGATGGCATCTCTAGCACTGCCTGTGATAACTCTGTTAGTGATGGAGTAGGTGAGGCAAGTGAGCAGTGTATCAATCTCACTCTTATATTCTTCACATAGTTTAGGATCAGGTTTTGTGTCTTTTTTGTTGTCCATACCAGAGAAGGTGTTCAAAATAACTTGTAGACAGTATTGAGCTGCATTCACTCTCTCTTCATTATCACTATCAATGATTTCTAACACCCAAGGGATACCAACCACTTTAATTATAGCTTTAGTTCTCTCAACATTTCTTTTGCAAAGTTGGCTGATGACACGTACAGCATTAACAAATATATCTGGATTTTTCTCAACTTTTAACAGCTGTTGTATCTTTTGAACTACACCTGTTTTTATCATAATATCTGCGCCAGAATTTTCTTTGGCTAAAACCACAAGATTGCCCATGGCCTTTTCTCGTTTTTCAGTGTCTTCACCTAGCTCAAAAGCTAACTTAAACATTTGTTCTACTTTATTGCTGGTTTGTGCACTTTGCCGGGCCCGCTCTTGCACAATAGCATGTAGTCTAGACAGAACGGGTTGCACGGCTTTATTTGTTGGTTCAACTGTAAACACTGTTTTAGCATCTCTGTATGCTTCTTCATATCTCTCTAGATATTCTAAAGCTTGTGATCGTCGAAATAAAGATTTCGGGTCTTCAGGGACAATTTTTAGGGCTTCGTCGCAGTCTTTTATTGCTCTGTCGTAGTCTCTTATCTTGAGATAAGCCGCCGCACGGTTTTTCAGGTAAGTAGACATGTCTCGGCTGTCCTTTTCTGCCAGTTTAATAGCTTTTGTGTAAAGGGATATAGCTTCATCGTAGTTTTCACTTTTGAAAGCCTCATTACCCTTGTTTTTGAAAGAGTCTGCTTCTTCATTGTGGACACCCATTCTTGATAAAAAATAAACCAAATACTTGTACTTGTATGCTTCAAGCGCTTAGGAATTCTAAATACAGAATGTAGATTGTTCTGGTAAAATCGCGTGGTCTCTCTACCAATCTTGGCATCTCAAATATTTAGGGAAAGGAACGAAAATAGAAACTTATTTTTGCTCGTGGAAAATGATACCGAAAATCAAAGAGTATATAATTTTACTGATAGTAAATACACTATAGACTAGACTTGTGTAACTCCAGGGCCTCGTTTTATAAAGCTACTAGTACAAGCTAACAATTGTAGCAGCTACAAAAACAAGTAACTACAAGTTATTAGTTACGGCGTTTTATAAACAACAATTATCGATTACAAGTGTAAATTACAAGTATAATGCACATCACTATGAACGTCACTGAGGCCTCACGGCGGGGACCACAGACTAAGTAGAGGATAAAGTGTAGATTATGATATTACAAGTTGCACATCACTATGAATGAACGTCACGGTCAATAGCTTTTTTTAGTTTGGCTCCCATTCATTAGTGAATTTAGCCGGTGTGAATTTTACATTAAATCCCTACATAATATAGAAATTTAAAACATTATCTATTTGTTTGTTGTGGCTTTCATGTCAAATTGAATTACCTTTTTTAGATGAACTTATATTACCGGGATAGAAGCGGTTTTTTTCGGAAATTCATGAAATCCCGCGGAAAATTATGGAAGTTTTGGGTGAAATCGCGGGGCGTCTCTATTTTTAAGTAAAGCTATTTAAGTAAATAAAGTTGGGTCTAAGTCACTATTTTCATAATAGGTTTTGTAATATACAGCTACGCTCATTTTTTATGGGCTTCGCTCAAGCTGAATTTCTCATTATTTAAACATAATCAGTTCATATTTACTTAATTTAACTAATTGAACATTAATTAATACGTGACACGACCAATACAATACACTTTTAATAAATTTATCTAAACTTGTACTTCATTTTACCTAGCTCTTTAGTCAGGTAAAAAACTTTACAAGTTGTTGTTCCGTACACTTGTAATGACCAAAACAATTGTTCGATTTTACGTTTTAAAAATGAAAACACACTATGGATGGTCTATGGTCTAAGAACAAGTGCTTGTAATTCATAGAGTAAAGCAATATATCGGGGGAGGTAGCTTGTAACTTGTTGTCTTGTAGCTTTATAAAACGCATTAATTCACTTTTTTTTGGCTGTGTTGCCAGTTTTTCGCTACAAGTACAAGACTTGTAGCTTTATAAAACGAGGCCTTTTCGGAAATTCATGAAATCCCGCGGAAAATTATGCAAGTTTTGGGTGAAATCGTGGGGCGTCTCTATTTTTAAGTAAAGCTATTTAAGTAAAATTTGGTCTAAGTCACTATTCTCATAATAGGTTTTGTAATATACAGCTACACTCATTTTTTATGGGCTTCGCTCAAGCTGAATTTCTCATTATTTAAACATAATCAGTTCATATTTACTTAATTTAACTAATTGAACAATAATGAATACGTGACACGACCAATACAACACACTTTCAATAAATTTATATAAACTTGTACTTCATTTTACCTAGCTCTTTACAGGTAAAAAACTTTACAAGTTGTAGTTCCGTACACTTGTAATGACGAAAACAATTGTTCGATTTTACATTTTAAAAATGAAAACACTCTATGGATTGTCTATGGTCTAAGAACAAGTGCTTGTAACTCATGGAGTAAAGCAATATATCGGGGGATGTAGCTTGTAACTTGTTGTCTTGTAGCTTTATAAATCGCATTATTTCACTTTTTTTGGCTGTGTTGCCAGTTTTCTCGCTACAAGTACAAGACTTGTAGTTTTATAAAACGAGGCCCTGGTATTATTATCTCTAGTCTGTGGTCTTTTGAGTTTAGTCTGATAAAGAACGAACTCGTGCATTTTTCCACAGAGAAGAGGTCACTACGTAGAGATGGCACCTAAGGGGTGTAAAATCGATTTTCTTATAATATTTTTTTTCGAACTAATAAAACGATTAACTACAAACCGTTTTTTTTATATTAAAAATAACGATTTTTTCGTATTTTATGGAATAATAACAAAAAAACAGGTTAAATCAACTATTTTATAGTAATTATTTGTTTGGAACGTGAACCAGTGACACGACAATCTAATCCTTGGCCTGATGTTAAGCAACAAAACTCAAAAGTTTTATAGCAAATAGCATAGTTTTATAGTCATTTTTGGCACTTTTACAAGTCAATCTCGGCCGCCACATGGGTTAATAATATGATCCAAAACAAAGCTGAGCTATCGCGCAACGAAAATATAAAAAAACGAAAGAGTTTAGAGTTGTCAGTCAGTATCGTGATATATTTCTTCTAATCTGTGGTCTATGATTGAAACAGTGACAGTGACAGAGTTTGGCAAAACCACAAGTAGTGCCATCTATTGGGTCATACATAAAATACAATTTCTTTTTTTTCAATAAAACGCCTCATTGTAGCGACGTGGTACGAGAATTTGACATTAGAACAAAAAACAAAGAGAATACAAATTAGAAACATTTAAAATCTGTGCATTGACCTAAATAGTCATTTGTTTTTTCTCTAATCTGTGACCTAAAACCACTGGAATGAGGAGTTTTATTTAAAAAAAAAACCTAGTTCCGCTTCATTTCTAGATGACGTAGTAAGTAATAGTTTAAACCTTTTAAACCACAGAGTAGTTCAAACATATGAAAATGCTTAGACAACCTACAAAGAAATTGTCTGTAGTATCTCCTAAGTAGTCTGTGGTGCATTCTTCTTAAGTAAATGAGGCATTTTATTTAAAAAAAAACACTAGTTCCGCTTCTTTTCTAGATGGCGCTGTAAGTACATAGTTTAAACATTTCAAACCACAGAGTAGTTTAAACATAAGAAAATTCTTAGACTACCTACAAAGAAATTTTAAATTCAGTTGAGTGGGCCACGAGTACATTGTCCATCGTATCTCCTAAGTAGTCTGTGGTGCATTCTTCTTAAGTAAATTAAAGTACAGCAGAACTGCAAGACAGATAGACGTTAATATTATGATCCAAAATAAAGCCGAGCTATCGCGCAACGACAATAAAACAAACGAAATAGTTTAGAGTTGTCAATCAGTATCGTGACACATTTCATATAACCTGTGGTCTATGCTTGAAACAGTGACAATGACAGATTTTGGTAAAACCACAACTGGCACCATCTATTGGGTCATACATAAAACACCATTTTATTTTTTTTAAATAAAACTCCTCATTGAAGTGCAGCAGAACTGCGACACAGATAAACGTTAATATTATGATCCAAAATAAAGCCGAGCTATCGCGCAACGAAAATAAAACAAACGAAACAGTTTAGAGTTGTCAGTCAGTATCGTGACCCATTTCCTATAACCTGTGGTCTATGCTTGAAACAGTGACAGTGACAGATTTTAGTAAAACCACAACTAGCGCCATCTAAGGGTCATACATAAGACACCATTTCTTTTTTTTTAAATTAAACTCCTCATTTGGTAGCGGTGCTGCCTTATTATTTTTAATAGAAGTAGAAAAAAAAATTGAAAATAAAATAAATAAATAGATTTTTTACTGAATAATGATCGGTCAATAAAAATCTATTTTCTTAGAATAATAGTCGATTTTTTAAATAATCGTTTTTTTAAACATCCCTAAAGATTTGCATAGACCCATAGATATACTGCGTCTTTTTTCTTTTCTCTAGCTAGCTACATATTACTGATCTGTGCTTTTCTCATTCTTCTTAGTTCTTACAGATCTGTGATTTTTGTGCTCGCTCGTGTTTCATTTAATTATTCGAGTTTAAAAGTGAGATTATCCTTGAAAAATGGCTGCAATTAGCTTATTAAATCCTAAAGCTGAATTTGCTCGAGCTGCGCAAGCCTTAGCCGTTAATATATCTGCTGCAAAAGGTATCCAAGATGTAATGAAAACTAACCTCGGTCCGAAAGGCACAATGAAAATGTATGTATTTCTTTTGTTTTTATGCATAACGCTACATTTTTATCTTTGAATTAATATTTCAACCTTGATTAACTGAATAAGCATTACGGTGCGTGAGAAATGTTTTTAGAAAAAGGTAAATTTCGAGTTGTAATGTCATATGACCGGCACAGGGCATGCTTGTCTCGAGAGCTTGAGGAAATAAGTTTTGTAATTCTCACGTTTTATAAGTGTACTTTATGAGTAGGTAGGTAGCTATACTGATTGTACCCGCTACCAGAATGTAATAATAAAGGATAACCAGTTTCTGAATAAATATGCAGGTTAGTCTCTGGGGCAGGTGACATCAAGATCACCAAAGATGGCAATGTGCTCCTCCATGAGATGCAAATTCAGCATCCAACAGCCTCCCTAATTGCTCGTGCTTCCACTGCCCAGGATGATGCCACTGGAGACGGAACCACATCTACAGTGTTGCTAATTGGAGAGCTGTTGAAGCAAGCTGATATTTACATCAGCGAAGGTAAAACTCACATCTGCTTTGTTATTTCTATGCAGATTATATATACGATATATATACAACTAGCTGACAACTTATTGCATTATATTAAAAATTGAATGTTTTGTTTTTTTTATTGATAAAATAATATATACTAACAAATAATTAGGGATGCACCGAATATTCGTTAATTATTCGTATTCGGCACAGTTTTTCCATGTTTAGTATTTGGCCAAATATTAGGTTGAAGTGCCTAATAATAACCGAATATTGTATCAAATTATTTTAGTTACACACTTCTAAGTATAATTATGACCTTTTATGAGCTCTCATTCTAAGATGACCAGCATGGGAATGACAATATCTGTGGTCTACAGATGTTGTCATTCCCATGTATTTTGTCATTAGCATTTGGTGTTAACACTAATGGAAAGAGATCTTTGCTAGACCCCCAGAACACTCAGCACTTTTTAATAGTTTTTCTAAGTAATAAATAACACACCCTATAGGCGCTTTATCAGCAGGACACTGTATGGTGACTTGTTGAATGGGCCCTACAGAACTATAGTGTCATAGGGTGGGATTTAGCCCAGATAATCTAACATTTTTTAGGAAATGCATTCACAAATTAAATGAAATGCAAAAATGTGCAAAATACAATGTTTCACTAATTTCTTAGTAATCTATATTTTAATTTTGATTGAAATTGCACATTAACAATTTCATAGGAAATGTGTTGTTTTATTTATACCAGTTGAAATTTTGCTGAAAAAATAAAAGTAGTTCAATAATTGCTGTGGAACTTTTGTTGAAGTTTTATTGTGACTGAAAATATACGGCAAAGTTTGCCTAAAATAAACCAAAATGTTCGGCTGAATCTTCAGTTCGGTAATTGCTGAACCAGAATAATGTTCTTTATTTTTTCAATGTTCCTTTAACAAGCTAACTAAGGGAGCTAAGCAAAGGAGGTTTGCACTTTTTTCTCTATATTTGTTAATCTTGTATTTGCGGACATCACAAACAACTTAATGAAATGAATTACATGATATATTAAATTCAAAGTGCCACATGTTCTAATTACGCTAGAAGACATGACAAAAACACCTTGTTTGCCCTACCCGTCGCCTTAAGTATGGAGTCTTTAAAGAGAAGTTTAACATATTAGTTTAGCACACAACCAACCACATTATCCACATATTACAATACAGTGTGAACATTGAATTTAAAAAAATCTCGCTACATTAAGTTGTGTCCTTGTGCTTCATTTGTTGAGTTGAGTACTTACTCAACTCAACAATTATACTTATATATTACAGAAACCACATCGAACTTGGTTCAGCCTTTGTGGAGATTAGCAAGTTCAACTAACCCACACTAGATCAGCGGAGAAAAATATAGTGTTCCAGACTTTTTCTCTAGATGGCGTTGATTGGTGTTTCAACAGATAATGCATAGTTTCTATAAAATTTGCAGAAATCCCTTATATGGCAAAAATCTGCATGGACTCCATAATGAATTCGTTCCGTAGCACATATTATCTCGAATTTTATTATATGTATAGATGCCTTAAAAATGCTTGTTACATGACTTTGTGTATAAACTTCACAGGGTTACATCCAAGAATCCTGACAGAGGGTTATGATGTGGCTCGTAACAAGGCTTTAGAGATCTTGGAGTCTATGAAGATCCCTATTGAAATTAAGAGAGAGAACCTACTTGATGTGGCTCGTACATCTCTCAAGACTAAGGTTTGAACAATTTTATTTAAATGGAGTTGTGTGATTTGATGCCTATCAATCTTTTTTATTCTTTATAGGCAAAGCATTTGACCACTGTCTCACCTGATGGAAAGTGATGACGCAGTCTACGATGGTGCATAATTGAATTAGATAAATGCATTCAACACCTGTGTGCCACCACTTTCAGGGTAACATCTTGCTAAGATCACTAGAACTAGAAGCATCATCTATTTCACCTGGAAATTTTCCACATGGTTCCTTAATTTTCTGGGATATAAAGTGTTCTAAATTGTTCTTTATAGTGTAAGCAATCTGAGTGCAAAATTTCATCATAAGTGGTTCTGCCATTTTGTTATGGAAAGCCATACAAGCAGCTAATGTGTCACTTATATGTTAGTAAGGATTAATAGGAATAGGGGATAACATTTCCACCATATTCCAGCAAATTCTAACCAATGGTCAGAATTTGTTAGTTTTTAACCATTGGTTACCTAACTACAGATCAAAAAACCCACCCTAAGTCTTTTCTTTCTGTAAAATATGTAATTTAGTAATACAATACCTTTTAACTACTAAATTCTAGGTACATCCGAGTTTAGCAGAGGTGCTGACTGATGCATGTGTAGATGCTGTACTAGCTATCCGCATGGGAGATAAATCTGTTGACTTGCATATGGTGGAAATTATGGAGATGCAACACAAGACTGCAACTGAAACCACACTTATCAAAGGTAAGCTTGTTGAACGCCTGCTATTGTGACAAATATTTTACTTAAAGATTACAAAAATAAATAATATAATATAATAATGTCCAACAATCATATACATAGTTATCCTGGACCCTAACTGGGATTCCCTGTATCTAGGGACCCAGGAACTACGGGGACTATGGTCCCACAATAGTGTTCTATTGCTTACATGTAGGGTAAACAATTACTGATTCTAATTCTACATGGGGGGGGGGGGGATAAGTCCTGCACTGACATCCCGTTTGGGGTGTATTGTGCATTTCCCCCTGTCAGCGTATACCCAAGCCATGTCAGCTCCTTGAAACTCCTTGAAATAGTGGAGTGTGGCTCTAGGCTGCTGGCCCAGCTGAACCATTTATTGCAATAAAATGTAATAAAGAAGCAATAAAAATGTCTACTATCTTTCCCCAGGAACCAAACCATATCTGCTTTATAATAGAATCCACATTATGTATTTCTCTTAAAATTGTCTAGGGTTTTAATGTTTCTTGCCCTTGTACTGTACTACACTGTATGTAGTATTGGTAAGTGATTAGTGCTCTCTCAGTGAATGAACTCTTTCAAAAACTGACTGGATAAACACTTGCACTGATATGACATACACACTACACACATCAGCTACACAGCTGCTAGTGTATCAAAAAAATATAATAATAATAAATTGTTACAAGGCAGGCAAGTAAAATAACCGGCCAAGATCGAGTCGGATTAGCGGACGAAGGGTGCCGTACCATTATCTATAAAACAAGCAAAAAAATCACGTTTGTTGAATGGGAGCCCTTTAAATATTTATTTTATTCCAGTTTTTAGTATTTGTTGTTATAGCTTTTTTTTTTATGAGAGTGAGTTGCTACAGAAACACATCATCTGTGAAAATTTCAACTGTCTAACTAGCATGGTTCATGAGATACAGCCTGGTGACAGACGGACAGTCAGCTGAGCCTCAGTAATAGGGTCTGTTTTACCCTTTGGGTACGGAACCCTAAAAATGTCCATGTTTCTCTACAGGTATTGTCATGGACCACGGAGCACGCCACCCTGACATGCCGAAACGCGTAGAGAACGCCTACATTCTCACCTGCAATGTATCCCTGGAGTATGAGAAGACCGAGGTTAATTCAGGGTTCTTCTACAAGTCTGCAGAGGATAGAGAAAAGCTTGTTGCAGCTGAAAGAGAATTCATTGACCAGAGAGTTAAGAAGGTATGTTTTTATATTGGCTACAAATTATTGTCTAAGACCTCATCAAACAAACAAACTAGATGTGTTTCATCCATTCCTAGTGTAAACATTTCTGTAATAAAAATTATTTTGTTGTAAAGTATGTAATCCACCTACATGTCAAATTTCATCAAAATCCAGGTGCGTCGTAAGAAACATGGTATTAGAAGAATATTAACGTATTTATTGTGTTTACAGATCATTGCTCTAAAGAAAAAGTTGTGTGATGGCACTGACAAGAATTTCGTTGTTATCAACCAGAAGGGCATCGACCCCCTTTCACTCGACGCTTTTGCAAAGGAAGGTATCGTGGGGCTCCGCAGGGCTAAGCGGCGCAACATGGAGCGCCTAGCACTCGCTTGCGGCGGCATCGCCATGAACTCTGTTGAGGAACTTACGCCCGAATGTCTCGGGTACGCCGGACTTGTCTATGAACACATTCTCGGAGAAGACAAGTACACATTTGTGGAGAACTGCAAGAACCCACTTTCCGTTACCATTCTTATCAAGGGCCCCAACAAGCACACTCTAACCCAAATCAAGGACGCCGTCCGCGACGGTCTTCGGGCTATCAACAACGCTATCGAAGACAAATGCGTTATTCCAGGCGCGGGCGCCTTTGAAATCAAGGCCAATACTGAACTACTAAAGTTCAAGGACACCGTAAAGGGAAAGGCCCGACTTGGCATTCAGGCTTACGCTGAAGCTCTGCTTGTAATTCCCAAGATCCTAGCTGTCAATTCGGGTTATGACGCTCAAGACTCGATTGTCAAGCTGCAGGAAGAGGCGCGCTTGAGTCCCGACCCTGTAGGCCTAGATTTGAGCACCGGTGAGGCAATTAAACCGACAGACTTGGGAATATTCGATAACTATATTGTAAAGAAGCAAATCATGAACTCTTGCTCGGTAATCGCCAGCAACCTCCTCCTTGTTGACGAAATCATGAGAGCTGGAATGAGCAGCCTCAAAGGATAACTTCGTAAATAGTTTCTTTGAGGCCTTATAACATACCTGGCTTCCTAACAATATAGCTTACAAATTTAGTATTATATATTTTAAAATTGCATTTACAGTGTGTCCAGGTTAATTAATTACTTATGTATCCGCTAATTTCATGTTTCTTTAATACTAGCTATTAACTTTTAATAAAGTTGCATTACTAAAAGTTGTTTTTATTAAATTTGGCTTGGATGACGCGACTCAACTAAAGGTACTTTGGTATTTTTATTTACCTTTTTTATTATAGGTACCTACACGTTAATCATTATTTTTTTATTCCATAAAGGATCAGTCATCCTTCGCTACGAATAAATTAGACTGGTCTAATAAATAAATATAAAAAGTTACCTATTGCATCGAAGATCATAGGAAATGAGTCTTTAGATCATAGATATCGGAATAAGTCACAATACTCTGCCGTCGATCACACGATCACATCAACAGCTGGAAGACTTCCTCTTCTGAATATAAGCCTCCCCATAAAACCTTAGAGTATGTACTTCATAAAACGCCACCTTTGGACACTTATCATAGGGGGATTTACCATAATCGCCCACCACTCTTGGCAGGCGGCTTGGTGATAGCAGAATTTAATGTAGGTACCTACTGCCTGTATTTGCATATTGCTATCGATCACGATTGTTCGGTTTTTATGTGAAATTAAGCGATTGAAGTCGCTTAGACCCACTACCGCGTTGCTAGGATTAAGTAATCCAGGATTAGTTATGTATTTATTTACTGTGTTCGTATTTCTTAGATTTTTTTTAAATGTAATCTAATGACGCGACGAGCGAGTCGTTCGCCTGGTGTTAAGCGTCACGGACGCTCATAATAGATTGCAGTGTCGCTCGGACCTCTAAATTAAAGTTTCGCGTGACACTGCGCACTGCGCACGTCATCTTGAGACATCACACAGTCTAAAAAAGATTTCTAGACTGTGAGATCAGCTAGTCTAAAACGGCCACTTTCAGCAATTCATCTAAAAGCTATTCATACTATGAATTCCTGGCAGATCATTAACAGTTCTGCTATTTGTCGTAAAATGGTCAATTCATTTGGTAAATCATACACAATTCAATTCATTTGCTGATTCATTTTAATTGTCAAGATTGCCAAACGAAAAAAAGAAAACCGTAACTTTCCGGTAATGTTATTTTTAATTGTTTTTATTATTTAGAAAGGTTTATTTTGAAGTACTCGTTTACTAAAAATGGGATAGCCAGAGTCACCTGAAATAGAGATTTAGTTATAGAATAATGTTTGTAAGCTAAATTACTATATAGGCATTTTGATAATTAATTATGCATTGACATCAACCTAAAAACCATACTGTTTCATTTTCAGCCTGGTGGAGGTGGTCGAGGTGTGTCTTGAGCGGATGATAGTTCCATATAAAGGAATCATGGTCGGCGCCGCCATGACTTGCATCCACGCTCAAGATGTTCATGTCCACGTCACATACCTATGTATTAAATAGCGATATTAATTGTCAAATAGTTTGTAAATACATGCAGCATGGTTTCTACTTTACTAATATTTTGTTACTTGAACATTACTCTTGTAAACAAATGTAAAATATATTGTAATTTTTCTACTATCTATAATTCTGTTTTTATTAATTTAGTGGCATGTTAATTTCTTTGTAAAAACATGTGATACAATAATTATTATAAATTGAATTACCTTACTACATAGTGTAACATGTTTTATTTTATCTATGTAAGTTTTATTAGGCCAAATCACAGAAAAGAGAGAAAGATACAAATTTCCCTCTTCTGTGGGTAAAGTTTACATTCAATTAACATAATTTAGGTACAGGCACATATTATTGTATATAGGTAGGTACTTACTATTTGAGCATTCAATGAATGATACCTTTTCCTGTTGAAAAACCTATCCTCAAATTCAGCTGGTCTTACTATAGCAATATGGGTACCATCAACACACCCCAAAATACCAGGCATACCAAACTTTTGATAAAATCTGAAATAAAAGGTTTACTGTTTAATTCTTTATACTATGTTTTTACCTTCCCCTGATAAACATAATTTAACATAGGTATTAATACCCATATTTTATGATGTTGCGTTCTTCCCGCGTTTGGGGAAAAGCAATGTATTTCTTCCTGAAATGGTTATTATTGAGGGCCTGTGTCACTGCCCTCACACAGTTTGACACACTCATCTGGTGCATCTTGTGGTGTGCATTTGCTCCTATAAACCTCTGGTATGAACCAGAGGCATAAAAACTCAATGCACTTAAAACCTGGAATGAAAATAAAGAATGATAATTACTATGCAGTAGGTAGGTTACACTTTGTTAGGTTAGATAAACTCGTATATTTCGCTTACCTTGGAGACAGTACTTATTCCACTTCGGCTGCTGGGTAAATAGGGCTCCAGCTCCTGAATAAGGTCACGACACAAACTTTTATTCAGCCTATATAAGCCGACGAACTGTGAATCTGGCATTTCGAATGCCAGCTCTATTTTTCTCAAATTCGCACTTCGCCGGCAATAATTTAAATTATCAAGAACACGTGCATGTTCTAAAAAAATCCGAAATAGGGCTAAATCCACCATAATACGCTTCTTTTTGCCAAAAAAGTGCAAAATGAATTCTAAAAAGTTGCTCTTGAGTAACTTCTAACAATTCTGATATTCGACGTATTAGCAGTATTGCGCAATTCATCTTTAGTAGACCATTTTACGACTTCCCATACAAAATTGTCAAACGCATGAATTGCGGGGTATAAATCATACGCAGCATCCTAAGATGAATTGTCAGTATGTGACAATTTTACGCTTTATGAAATGAATCTTAATATGATCATCTTATGAATCGCTCAAAGCGGCCGTTTTAGACCCGCAGTTCTTAAGTATCATTTGCCCAGTTATTTCACTAGCTACAATGCCCTTCAAACCGGTGCCCTGCACACTACTGCTTGGCGGCAGAGTGTTTTATTCCAGTCCATTTAAAAGTAGCCTGAAAGAAATCGCTTTATGCGATAAGGCCGCCCGTTGTTCTGCCATTCTGTTTTGTGCATTGTTGTTCAATAAAGTATTTTTGTATTGTACTGTGACACTGTGGATTAAAACGGAACGCGCAAGTGGGCCTACAGTAAAATGAGTGAGTGAATCTAGATTTCACTACGGGACTATAAATCTCCAGATTTCTTATTTATTTAATTGCTTATATAAACTTAGTACTTAAAATAGATAAGATTTTAATGTTGCATACTATTTTCAGCTTTGTCTAAATGAAATAAGGTTGATATTCCAATAGCACTTAAAAAGTGCTCGAGCATTTTGCTGCTCTCTGAATTGACCCTAATACGCTATATACTTGCTCTATATGCAGGCGCGGATACAGGGGGGGGGCCCCCCCCCCCTTGGCGCAGGTAGTCCAGCACCAAGCGCGGTAATTAGCCAATTTACCAGGGAAGATACAGGTGCATGGAATTCATCATTTGAAGAAAAGAGCACAAGTTGGTTTTGTAATGTGTTTTACCACCATATCCCCAAATTCCCCTCTTGGACTCCCCTACTATAATGATTAGTGCCCCCCCCCCTTGCTAAATTTCTGTATCCGCGCCTGTCTATATGTAGAGCGCGACAGTGGTTTCGGGATTAATTTCTTGTATTTTAGTATAGACCGTACAGGTATGAATTGAATTGAAACAACCAACTCTTTTTTTAAATTTATTAAGGACAACATAAATGCTTACAACAGGTACTCTTATACACATGTAAACTTATCACACACCTAGCTTTTACTCGCTGTAAAGGTAATATAGCTCTTATCTACTAATATAAGGTAACGTCATTGCTCCACAATGATATTGATAGATTTCTAAGCCTAGAGGCCCAGAAGCACAACTTGCCCGAAATCTTCAGACACGTTGACTAGATCTTGAAAATGTTCTGCAATTGTTATTTTTAACACCTTCATCAAACCCTTCACACGATAACTCTAAACATAGACATCACATTACAACTAGTATTAAACGATGTAGTGAGAATTTTGTTGTGACAAAATCCTAAATTAAATACACAAGAAATGATTTCTTAAAACATCTTAACAAATTGCATTAATTAATTAACATTAAATAAAATCATATAAAACATAATAAAAAAAATAAAAGCATTACTTTTTCTATACTTACTTATCAAAGTAAATAACATCACAAAATAATAATTCAAATGCCTAGTAAAAGAAGCCATAATAATTCATCTTATGATATAACATTGACACAGCTACTACTTGGTAGGGACTAGGGACCCTGGAAACAGAGCATTAGAACAAAATACATATAAAGGTGAACACGCGCCTCATCGAATTTATAATTCTTTATATGAAATCGTATGCAACATTGGGCACCTATCTGCGCCGAACGAACCGCATTTCAGTAAAATGCGGTAGGTATACTGCTGTGCAAGGATGACGTCACCAGACTCGGCGCGTTCGATGCTTATATGGTGCGGTACGGATTACAGATAACGGCATCGCTCTATCTATGTATATCTACATCTACAGAAGTGGATACAAATTAAATTTCCGACAATTCAAGCCTAACGCATGCGGCTCCTGCGGCACGGCCACAGATAACCCCCAACCCCACGGCTAAGGGTGGGTTTTTTGATCAGTAGTTAAGGTAACCAATGGTTAAAAATTCTAACAAAGACCATTGGCTAGGATTTGTTAGAAGTTTAAACCATTGATTACCTTAATTAACCACGGATCAAAAAACCTGCCCTAAGTGCACATTCACCTTTAAAACAAACTAATTAATGGAAAAGAGGTAAACAGATATTAATTAGCTCATGTAAGGATAATTGGCCAAAGACTAGAGCGACATAATTATAATATAAAAATAGAAATAAAATTGACTTTAAAATGTAATTACATTTTAAAGTCAATTTTAAATGTCAATTTGTTCAATTTTTTGTTACTTAGATAAATATAAGTAAATGATGAAGGCCCGATTTTACTAAAGTAGAATAAGTTATATTCCAAGTATAACTTTCCGAAAATAACCGAGATAACCCTTATACCACAAATTTTGAAGGAATAAATTCCTTGGATACAATCAAAATGGCGTAATTTTAATTGTCATTTCATTTGTCAATCAGCTGTATCCGAGAATAACCAGTAGCTTTATATCAGGCGCGGATACAGGGGGCGCGCGCCCCCCTTGGCGCAAGGTGTCCAGCACCAAGCGCGGTAATTAGCCAATTTACCAGGAAGATATAGGTGCATGGAATTTATCATTTAAAGAAAAGAGCACAAATTGGTCTTGTATCATGTACTTATGTGTTTTACCACCATATTCCCAAATTCCCTTCTTGGACTCCCCAACTATAATGATTTGTGTGCCCCCCTTAAGAAATTTCTGTGTCCGCGCCTGCTCTATATACTCGGAATAAAATGTATTCTACATTGGTAAAATGGGGCCTAAGAGTTAGGGAATTAGTTTAGGTATAGTTGGCATGTAATAGTTGACACTTTCTATGAAACTATCTTCCAAAGTAAATGATTATATTTTTCCAAAGGTAGAGTCAGACAGAATTGAGACTTCAGAACTCTAAGGAAAAGCAAAATAGGATACTTAATTATAATTTTACTTTTTTTTCAATTAAATATTTCTTTGATAATAATTTATAGTTTTCATATATCAAATGCAGGTGCAAGTGTGGGAGATCAGTTTAGTTTTGCTTGTCAGCTTTCTCAGCAGCGATTTTGGCACGTTCATTGATATCAATGGTGGCTAGATTCATGGATGCGACGATGCCGTGGATGACAGATATGCCGGCTTTGACAACAGCTACAGGCATAAAGATAAGGGCTATCAGCTTGAAGAGGCCAATGCCCTTTACTGAAAATAATAAACATGTCTGTCAGTTAAAAACCCAGTCAAGCCTGTGTCGTATTTCATAAAGCGACAAATCATAATAAACTTACAATTGGGGCCTGGAAGCCCTTATCAGCATTAGCAATTTAGCATAAATAGTAATATAAAGAAAAATAAACAAAATAATGTATTTTCAACCAACTCCAAAAGAGGTTTTTAATTTTGTTTTCTTGTTTTTATTATCTTTGTATTTATAAATGGATTTATCATAGATTGATTTTTAAGCATAAACCACACTTCAGGTATATCTATAAAGATATTATAGTTCCTAATTTTAAGAACTATAATATCTTTATGGATATAAACGGATTTGGAAAATTCTTTTTTTACTGGCAACATACCTTCAGATAGGTGCCATAGAAATTTCATTCAAACCGGTTCAGTAGTTTAGTTCATCATCAACAGCGTGAAAAGATCCACTCCTTAACATAGGCCTCCCCCAGAAAGCGCCACTTTGAGCGGGTGCTCGCCTCCTGCATCCATCAGCTCCCTGCAGCTTTCAACTGATTATCGGTCCACTGAGTGCCTTTCAAGAACCTTTCTTCCCCATCGGTTGCCAGTTCTACGAGTGATGTGGCAGTTCATTTATTAAATCAAAATAAGAAAAATATTTTTAATATTGATTTTTGATTATTTCTTTTTTGATGTTAGTTTTTATGACTTTTTTTTTCATCCAAGTATTTCTCAGCATAAAATTAAAGCGATTGAATTCAGCTTAACCCCTTTTGTAAACAAAATTATGTATTTTTGAAGTAAATATATTAGGATTGTTTGACACATCTTTTGAATTGAGCCATAAAATATAAAAATATGTTTACTGAACAACTTACCAACTGGTCCAGTATAGAAGTACATGACATAGAGAGCTGCATAGAAAGCCTCATTGCCCGCACACATGAAAAACAATACTGTCTTGTTTGTGTAGTAAACATGCATAATTGGATTCTCTGACATGTCTATAAACTTGTGAGATGTCTTGCCCTGAAGTGTAACAGTGTGGAGGTACAGCCAGTGGCATGTGATGTCAATGGCCATGGAGAGCTGCAGCCAGAATGTGTATGCCGGGTAGAATGTAGCCAGCGTCATCATAAGGCAGGCAGTGCCAGCGCGATCTGTCAGCTGGTCCAGCATAGCACCAAATTTGGTGCCTGAAATTAGTGGTGAATTTTATTGTCTTATAGAACCTCGTGAAGCAAACCATTGACGAGAGACACAAGCAGGTAGAGGATTTATCATGATACCTATTAATAAACCTGTATTGATTGTACTTTATAGGTACAAAGCAAATGATCACTATCACATGAAATATTGAATGTAATTTGATTAGTGATGCCATATAAAGACCACTTACTCTGATTAAAATATCTTGCAGCATGTCCATCAAAGGCGTCCAGCAAAGCAGATGTAATGTAGCATGTACACGCTAAAACACAGTGACTTGGCATGTAATAGAAGGAAATAATGGCCAAGATGACCCTACCGAACCCTGAAAAGTAAACATTTATTTCTGTAATTATGGCACAATAATTATTAATATAAACATATTTGAGATTTTTACAAACCTATTAGATTGGGCACGAATAGGAAAATATTTTCTCTCACTTCAGGCATTTTAATAAGCTTGATGTTATTATTAATTTATTGTAGATGTAGAATAGAATCAAATGTACATGAACCTAAGATACAATCACAGACGAGGTAGTAGTGGGCACAGCAGTGTTGCCATCGGTTTAACTAGCTCTCCACCAGATTCTACTTCTAAAACCACCAGAAATCCACTAACAAAAACGGCCCTATTTTCGATTTCGCTAAATTTTCCACTAAACTAACACTCAACTCACCTAGGTAATCAGCGCCATAGAAATAGTATGTGTAGAAATGAACACTACTGTAACACAGGGCACATAAGGATTAATTAAATTGTAAAGCGCGAGCGGAGCGAGCGCGAAAAATTTTTCAATCACACCCAGACAGAATTTGGCAAAATAAATTTAGGAAGAAATCAAATGCTTGTGTGTTGCGCTTGACCACAAACCCCCTGTATCTGTCACTGCTCAGAAATATTAGTATTTGAAAGAACTTATTCCTTTCTCGTAATTTTTATCAAAATCGAAACTTACGCTTACCTACATTAGAGCCTTTGAGCTTAGATTATCAACCGTATTCACAAAAATAACTTTGCCATTTTCTAATCCATCTTTCCATTTTTTAATTAAGCCATTTTAACACTATGTTGCGCTAAATGCGGCTCTATGATTAGATAATTTAAACTACTCTGTTCAAATTAAAACTACATTATTTGACAACAACTAATGCCATGAAATTACGCCGCCATATTACAAACTAGCTGACCCGCCCCGGCTTCACACGGGTTAATTAGTCTTACGCCTTATTTCAGTGTAAAGAAAGAGAGATGGAAAAAGATAAGGGAAAAGAATGAATGGATGAAACGGCGCCTTCACCTTCATCCCTTCTCTCTTTCCCATAGTACAGAAGGTGGATAGGAGAGGCTTTGGACCTAATACTGAAGGTTGCATGTCTGTAATTTTAGAACCACACAATCGACAACCTCGAAATATTTACGGAACAATATTTAACGTACCCCTATCTAACAAAAAAAAATCGGTCCACGCGTTAAAGAATTACAACTAAGTACATAATTAATAATTATCATCCTCATTTTATCTCCCGAGGGAACCGTGATGCATTTCAAGGTTAAAAGTACCTCGTAATATGAACTTGAGAAACCTCCAAAAAAATTTGCAAAATATCTTCAATGTACAGAATTGGACCTGTTACAGTTTTATTGTAAGTATAGATAGTAGTAGTAGTAAGTAGGTACATTTTTGTTGAGAAATCCTTGGGTCTGACTTCACACGATTTCAATAATTTGAATCGCGAAAGTTAATACCTAATTTAAAAAAAAACAACGGCTAATGAATAATTTTTGTCTGTAAATTCGTCATCGTTGGTTTCAGATTGATACGATTCTTAGTACCGATTTCTTCATTTGATTAGAACTACTATATAAAACACACAAAACACCACACCACCACCACTAGAAAAAACCACCAGCCACTAAACGCAATTTTTCGCCACTAAACGAAGGGTCGAAACCACCAGTTCTAGTGGTAAAACCACTAAGGTGGCAACACTGGGGCACAGATCAGTAATATGTAGCTAGGTAATGGGTAGTAGATACTAATTAGTATGTAGTATTAGTAGATCTGTGGTTTGTATTGTATTGTTAGTATGAGGCATTTTATTTTAAAAAAAACACTAGTTCCGCTTCATTTCTAGATGGCGCTGTGAGTACATAGTTTAAACCTTTCAAACCACAGAGTAGTTTAAACATAAGAAAATGCTTAGACTACCTACAAAGAAATGTCAAATTCAGTTGAGTGAACCACGAGTACATTGTCTGTAGGGGTCTGTAGTATCTCCTAAGTAGTCTGTGGTGCATTCTTATTAAGTAAATTGATGTACAGTAGGTCTGCAAGATAGATAAACGAACGATTATGATCCAAAATAAAGCCAAGGTATCCCGCAATGAAGCTAAAAAAACGAAAGAGTTTAGAGTTGTCAGTCAGTATCGTGACACATTTCCTTTAACCTGTGGTCTATGCTTGAAACAGTGACAGTGACAGATTTTAGCAAAAGCCACAACTGGTGCCATCTATTGAGTCATGCATAAAATACAATTTCTTTTTTTTAATAAAACACCTGTGAACACAACAATGTGTGAAGAGTATATAATAATCATAATCACAGACACAGAATAGGAGGTTTACAGGCAACCAAATTAAAAAAAATAGTTCTTTCAAATCCGTAAGATGGCGTTGAGAAGATATGGCTGTGAATCACAGACCTAGACTTTTTTCGTGGCGTGAATAATTATCACTACCATGTCTGTGGTTCTGAAGATTTACGCCACAGATAAGAGAAAAGCAAACATTTATGCATAGACCATAAACAGCTACTCTCTGCATCTAAATCCACACTGTGAAGCAAAATCAGGGAAGGCTGTGATAGTGTGACCATCTGTACATTGCAGAGTCTGCCCTTAATAGGCTAAAATCTGCCCTCACTTTGAATTCTGCCAGAAATATGCCTCGTCTTGTAATAGTAATAATGCAAAGGAAATAATAGCAATATTTTTCGTTAGTATTTACTCATATTAATTTTAAAATATCAAGGAATTATTAAATAGGAACGCAAAAAAAAGAAATGATGAAAAAGGATGCAAATTATCATTAATCACCTGATCAACGTTATTTATATTCCTCTTTTTTTCATCATACATGGTTATTTTTCTAATCACGTCGTTATTTGGCGTGAGGGTGCAACCAGCTTGTAATTTGCTGGTAAATTAAATAAACCCTTTAATCATACAGTTCAACGAAACCCAGAATAAGGACTAAGGTAAGTAGGTACCTACTACCTACCTACCAGAGGCCGGCCTTCGCTGCGCCTTCTGGTTCGTGATCGCCACTCAAGAACCTTTCTACCCCATCGGTTGCCAGTTCTATAAGCGATGTGGCCTGTGTGGTAACAATGATTCCCACCAAATATCGAAGTCAATGAATTAAGATTTCGTAGCTATATTTCTGAATTTTACTTCAAAATAATAAAAACTCCTAAATCTGTCAAATTTTTTAAGTAGCCACTGCCCTGTGAAGGGCAAATCTGTCAAAATGGCAGAAATCTGCCACAAATGGTCACACTGGTGAGTGAAGTGAAAGTAACACTGACAGAGGGCAAAGCCACCTCACAAAAAAAACAAGCCATGAGTCGTCAGCGCCATCTACCTTTGGATGGGAACTACGCGCCGTCCAGCTGTCAGAAAATCCCTCAATGTTCGTTGTAGTAGATAGTGATGGTGTAAGTTTTTTAGGCTTTCTGATTTAATATATTAGTACTAGGTGATAATAGGCTAGAGAAATAATATAATAATTTAAAAATTAATATAATATTTTTTGGTAGCTCTATCCTGGGGGCGTACCGTGAGCTCTTAGCGCGATTCAGAACAGAGCCTATATTGGATCGCTTGTCAAAATCCCCATCCAAAAAAAACACAGCGATCCAATATAGGCTCTGTTTTGAATCGCGCTAAGAGCTCACGGTATGCCTTCTGTTCTATTTGGCAGCGCTGTTTTGATTCGATACTTGTATATACCTTCTGTCCGGTAGGTATCGAAAGAATCATTCGATGCTAAGAGTACTTGGTATCGAATACGTACTTGTATTTACTAGTATGGAAACTTCCCTATCTGTCCAATTCTGATTCTGTCTGTCTGTGATCTGTGATTAAAAATAAAATGTTGGTCAGAATCTGTCGAAAATGATGAATCCGGTTTTGCAAATGGTTAGAACTTTAAATATGTTGTAGATAAATTCTAAATTATGGTTCGAATAAGTAGCTAGTTAGTGGAAAAGACATTTTACCGGGGTTGATAGTGATTTCGGTGTGCGAAAGTCATAAGACCTGTGTCATCTGACTGTTCTTCCTTCAAGATGGCTCCTTCACCGGAGTACGATAAGGAACCGAAAGCCCCGGATAAAAGTGGTACAAACATTTCCTGTGAAGATACGAAACTTTTGCATAACTTGATAAACGACCAACACAACAGCTCTGACCACAAAACTACCAACTCTGCTACGAACTCTGAAGTTGAGGTAAGTCGAACACTGCTGCCATTTTTTGATTTTGATGGCTGTAAAATGTCGATTCGTTCCCATATAATCTATCAGTGAGGGTTCGTAACAATGTTCATTAATTGTGAGTCCATGCTGTTGTAAAATTACTGTAAATGTTGTTTTTCCGGTACATGCGCGATTCGGCATGTGTCATTGTGTGTGAATTTAAATGGCGAAGCATGTTTTCAGAACTGAAAGTCTAGACGTAAAAGCCTCTTCATAATATCCGAATGCACTAAGGTCATATTTCCAAATGTACTGTACAAACCACTTTAAACTACCATTTCATGTGTGTTGTTTGCTGTCAAAAAACATATGGGGGAAATTTGCAATATCATTGCAATGAAAACCTTTACTGCTGGGTTAGCATGGATGGTAGACAAAATTGTCTTTCCCTGTTTTACATCACTTTCTTCATACTTGCTTGGAGTAAAACAGGGGAAATACTGTTTTGTTACCTGTGCTAACCCTACTGACCTGACCCTGTATCTACAGATTAAACAGTCTTCTGTACATTTTTTGGTTGAGAAGGTGAGGAAAATACATTATTTTCGGTACCTATGTAGGTACCGAAAATAATGTATTTTCCTAGCTATCTCAATTATTTCTCAAACAAAATTTTTAAGCTTATTAAAACTTTATAAAACAGATATATTGCAGCAACCAAATTAAATTTAGAAACACTAAAATAAACTTTTATTACTTTCACAATTTTTTGTAATGATATGTGCCACTAAAGAAGTCTCAGCAAGATATGAAACGCTTAAATTTTTTTGTTTGTATGGATTTCTTACTACTCTACTTATTTCCCATATAAATTAATCAATTCTCAATTCTTTAACATTTTCACATCTTTGGATTTGCACCTCTGTCTTTTATATAACTAATAATATTTATTTCCAGAAATAATATACCGCTGAACATAGAGACTTGAAACTAGGAGGAGGACTTTCTTTTATGATATAAGCACATGCTAAGAAAGAATTGTTTTAAAATTCAACCCCGAAAGGGATGAAAAGGGGAAAAACGTTTGTATGAAAAAGATACATGTCGTAACATATTGTTTTGAAACTTGACACATACAAACATGTATAAAAATAAATGAAATGGTATTTATTATTTTTTTGAAAGCCAACCTCAAAAGAGGTGAATTTTGTAGTTAAAGTTGATCTTATGGAAATTTTAAAATTTTTGTTGATATTTGGAATGTATTTGGAATTTACAAAGTAAACACATACAGGTCTCGGCAATTTTTGAATTTCATCCTTTAAATGGGTAAAAAATACAGGACAAGGTCCCATCGTCAGACACTTGCAAGGCCTAAACCGCTGAAGCTAAAATCTTTAAATTTCACTTTGCCAATTTTATTTTCACTTTTATTAAAAACTATAATTTTACCACCATTTACTAGCTTAGCTGGTTGCTCCTGAAGAAAGTGATTCCAAACAAGTTATATGCATTTGATAAACATGTATGTGGTACTAGCCTAATGCCCGCAGCTTTGCCTGTGTATATAGTTCTTGAAAAAAAAGAGTATTTGTGTAAATAGAGATAATTGAGCTTATAAGCAGAATGATCGAGACTAAAGTATGTTAATGAATTAGATCACTATCAAAATAAAGTTAATACCAAGTTCTATAACAGTTCATGTTCTCTTTTACTTGCTCTTGCAAGCTGCTGAGTAATAATGACCCACAGGGATCATTAATTTTGCCGAGATGGAAAGTATTTCGATTATTAGTACATGCTAGAGCCTATTGTGTTACTAAATGTCATCCAAATTAGTTGAATAATTATGAAGGTGAGTGATAATGCAAACCCACATAATAAAAAGTTTCATACACACGCAATAACCCCATTTCATCCCCTTAGGGGTAAATTTTCGAAAACTCCTATCTTAGTGGATCCTTGTATGGAGTAGTGTGGACAAGGAATACACCTTCCAAACTTCAAGTCTCTAGAACACGGGGTTTTAGGCTATGCGTTGATTTATAGATAGTAAAGTTTCTAGTAGCTTCTTCTTTACAGATGTAATGGAAGCTATGGATTGGAGTTTTCTATTCTGCATTGTGCCAGATTGCTTGCACCAGGAGTGGGAAAGAGAACATCTTTTTTTTCAAACTCACATTGTAATAGGCTTGCTATATAATATTTGACATCTATATTTTATTCATCTAATATTTGGCACTTGTAACATTACCTATAATTTTATGCTTAGAATCTACAATCATTTAATTTTTATATTTTAAGTACCTAAAATCATCTTGACTTGTAAAAGTGCTAAAAATAGATTATTTGCAATAATTTCTTTTGCTTTTTCAATAGAAAAAACCCCATTTCACCCCCTTAAGGGTGGATTTTCAAAAAAGCCCATCTTAGTAAATCCCTACATTTTACAAAACGGCGATATATTTTTTTAAATCTTTTGCAAGCAGTAAGCCTCCATCCAAAGTGGCGTTTTAAGAGGGAGGCCTGTGTTCAGCAGTGGATGTCTTCCCGCTGATGATGTTAAGCTATAAACGAAGCTTAACATCATTGCAGTGCAACTAAATTTTATATACAATATTTTTTAATGTAGTATGTTAAAGATAATGATTGTTAGCACCAGATGTTCATCTGTATAAGGACTACAAACATACCAAATCCCTAATCAGGTGTTGTTTGGTTGTCATCCAACTGAGCACAACAAAGTAACCAAAATATTGAATAATCTTAGTTATTGATTATTTAATGAAAATTAAGTGGGTTTGGTGAACCATCCCCACTGCTGAAATATATATTTACCTATAGATAGATACACAATACTCTAGTACGCTAGAGATATTTGAGATCTTGAACAACTATTACCTATTTGCCTCTACTACAATTAAGAAGGCAAATAATAGTTGTATCTATTGATGAAAGTCAATTAAGTTGTGTCTACTCTATTACATTTTCGCATAATAACAACCCCACCCCGTTGTTAATAAAATTATTCTGTGTGTTATTCAACCTGTTTTCTACATTCTCGCATTTGCGGTTGTTGTACAAATTAGTAACACAGTAATAGGGTTGCCTGAGAATGCACGACATCATCATCATCATCATCAACAGCCTGAAGACATCCACTGCTGAACATAGGCCTCTCCCAGAGTGCGCCACCTTGAGTGGCTGCTCACCTCATGCATATTGTTTTTACAGAGTATTTTATGAAATATCGAAATATCGATATTAAGTAATAATTCAAATTGAATGAAAATGTCTTCGATTTATGATACTATTTTCAGTACCGTTCAAAACTTTCTGCTTTACATGACCACATGAATGTAATCAAAAATTAATGCAAGTTGAAAATAATAGTACATTTGAGTTTTTTTGTTTTCATCTGTTGACTTAAAAGGTTTCCTGTTTCAATAATCTCTTATCGGTAAAGTCGCAAAGTTGTAAACTCTAATTATTCCCTATGCCTATCGGGTAGATCCCGACCTGCCACAAAAATAAACAATCTTACTTTTTATAATTTAAGTTTCTTTTTGTATCATGGATTGATTTTAAAGTGTAAACCACCATCATCATCATCAACATCCTGAAGACGTTCACTGCTGATCATAGGCCTTTCCCAGAGCGCGCCACCTTGAGCGGCTGCTCTCCTCCTGCATCTATCGGCTCCCCGCGGCTTTCACCAGATTGTCGGTCCACCGAGTGGGGGGCCGGCCTACGCTGCGACTTCCGGTTCGTGGTTGCCACTCCAGAACCTTTCTTCCCCATCGGTTGTCAATTCTACGAGCGATGTGGCCTGCCCATTTTCATTTCAACTTGCCAAGATAGGACGAAGCTTCCCGAGCGCTGCCCAGCCGAGTTGGATTCTTCGTGCCACCTCTTTGTCGAAGCTGGACCTACCTAATTCGACAGTTTGTCCTAGGTAGACAGACATATTTGTCGACAACTTCGAGAGTATCGTTCCCAACAATTACCGGTATAGGTGGAACATGATCTTCGTCTTGTCCATATTCATCTTAAGACAAAGCTGCTGGGAGACTACTGAGGTCGTTGAGCATGATGCTAAGGTCCTCTAGCGATTCCGCCATTATGGCTATATCATCGGCAAAACGAAGGTTAGTGATGTACTCGCCATTTATGCTGATGCCAGATGCTTCCCACTCCAAGAGCTTGAAGACGTCCTCCAATGCGTTTGTGAAGAGTTTCGGAGAAATAACGTCTCCCTGTCTCACGCCTCTTTGCAACGGGATTTGTTCCATACTCTGATCCTGTAGTCGGACTGACATAGTGGCCTTACTGTACAAACACTTCAACACTTCGATATACCTGTAGGCAATTTGGCATCGCTGTAAGGACTGCAGTACTGCCCAAGAGTCGATTGAATCGAAGGCTTTCTCATAGTCCACAAACGCTAGACATAACTTGACGAATTGTTCGGGAGGCTGGAATTCATCAAACCTGCGTGCGAGACGATTCGTAATTTTCGTAATGACCCTCGAAAAAAGCTGGTACACCTGACTCAAGAGCGAGATGGGCCTTTAGTTCTTCAATAAGGTGTTATCGCCTTTTTTGAAGTAGAGTACCACCACGCACTTGTGCCATGTCTCTGACGTTGTACCTTCAAGGATGACAGAATTAAATAGCTTCTGGAGGACTAAAAGCACCGGTCTACCACCCGCTCTCAGAAGTTCGGTCGTAATTCCATCTTCACCTGGAGCCTTGTTGTTTTTAAGCTGTTTGAGGGCCATTCTAATCTCGTACAGGCTGACGTCCGCGATACCTTCTGTATAGTGTCGGACTAACTTGGCTCTGGTGTCCTGAGCTGTGTTAGTAGCGGGCTCACATGTCGAGGTGGTGTAAACCACACTTCGGGTATATCTATAAAGACCATCTCCCATCCATCCCACCATCCTGCGCCATCTCGTCATTCGGTAGTATCGAAATTACTACTAATGAATAGATTATATAGGCCTGTCTTATACAGGTTCTATATATTTCGCCACGACTGCTTTGTCGGTGAACACATAGTCCTTAAGATTTTCGCAGTCAGCGGTCATGTGACCATAGCCTAGTTGGCAAAGCGTCTAATCCGGTGAGTTGAAAGGCGCGTGTTCAAATCCCGCTGGTTGCTAAATTATTAAGAACTATAATGTCTGTTCTTTTTGTAGACCGTAGAAACTAATATAAATTAGACAACCTTCTGTGGAGCGGTGGTTAAGCAGGTCGGCTCATAACCCGGTGGCGGCGGGTTCGATTCCCGCGACAGGACTAGTATTTATGTGCATGGAAAAAAAGCGCAAATTCTGGGTCTGGGTGTTGTGGGACCATGGTCCTCGTAGTTCCCGGGTCCCTAGATACAGGGACTTCTAGTTAGGATCCAGGATCTATGTATGTCATCCTTGGGTATTATTTATTTATTATAATACACTATTTCAACTCTTCTGTAAAATACAATATCGCATCAAAAACATTAATAATATAACTGTAACCAAAGAAGAGACTGAATTCATTGGAGTATATTGAATTAGTTTATTAGAAGAGAGTTAGAATCCAAAATTTGGGCTTTTATATATACCTATGTCATGTCATTGTTAACCTTAACCTTCATGCTAAAATTCAGTTTAGTATCTAGCTAAATCTAAACGGAAAGTCGGAAAGACGGTGGGGCCAACATGGACTCGAAATGGTTCGAGTAAAAATTGCAAAGTGCGTGCATTGAAAAGAACTCATAGAACTCATAATGCGCGATTACGCATTATAATTGCTGTTATTTTATAAAATCTTCGGATGACAATAGACCGGTAATGCCAGTCGGTGTAGGTTTTCTGTCGAATAACGGACGACAGGTTGCTCTTGCCATTGTCGCCGCCGCGCCGCGCCGGCCGTCACGCGTGGCGCCGCGGCAGCACGTCGCCGGTCCGTAGCGTGCCGTAGCCTGCACCCAGCTTAAGAGCTTAACATACGCCAATGACCTTGAGCGTTGGACACAAAGTTATTAATAAGAGCCACCAGGGGCGCCACACTCGTAGGTTTGACAATGAGCTAGAGTTTGTCAAAGATTAAACCAATTCCAGATGAAACTCCGTGAAAAATATATCTACCTATTATAATAATATGATGGTGCCCGGTTTATTACTTATATAATATATATCTATCTATATTACTTATAATAAAACTGTAACAGGTCCAAATCTGTACATTGAAGATAATGTATTGAATTTTTTTTGAGGGCTCCATTATGATTGCCCTGATAGCTCAGTTTGTAGTAGCTTTGCCTTCTGAACTATAGGTTGTGAGTTCAATTCCCACCTGGGACAAACATTTGTGTGATGTACATCGATGTTTGTTCTATGATGGGTGTTGTATTGTATTCTGTGTATGTATTTACAATCAAAAAAGTATCTAAGTATACATTTTTTCATTTTTGTCAGTCTGTCTGTCCGTTTGTCTGTCTGTATCTTGCCTGAGCATTTCGCCGAAACTACTGAATGGATTCAAATGAAACTTGGCATGATTTTAGTTCATATTACGAAGTAGGTATAGGATATACCTACTTTTAATCCCGAAATTCAGCACGGGTTCCTCGGGAGAGGGGATAAAAGTAAAAATATGAACTTAGTTGTAATTCCTCCTCCTATCCTATACTATGGGAAAGAGAGAAGGAAGGGGGAAAGGTGATAGGTGGCGCACCTGCCACTGGTCAGAACCGCGGGAAGCCGATGGATGCAGGAGGTAAGCAGCCGCTCAAAGTGGCACTTTATGGGGAGCTTATGTTCAGCCATGGACGTCTTCAGGCTGATGATGATGATGATGATGATGGTGGTGGTGGTGATGATGATGATGGTGATGATGATGATGAGGTTAGTCTAAGGTTAGATAGTCCAGCCGACACGACAAATACAAACCGATAAAAAAGAAAATAATAATTGTAACTATGATTAGGTACGACTAGGTATATTATGTCTTGTGATGTAGGTACTAATAATAATAGGTAGCCACGTTACCACTTAACCAGTTGGCGTCCAATATTGCTATTACGCCTAGCTGCTTTACTGATACCCCCCATCTTCGAATCAGATTTTTAATGACACTGATGCACAGATATCTAATATACTACTTAGTCAAGACACGGGTAAATTTGAAAATACCTAAACGCCAATGTGTGACTGGAACAATCATTTTGACCCATCGCCCTAATAAGTGGCGTAGTTCAGTAGCGTTTTTAATGTTTACTTAGGCTGGAACGTGGAAAAAATTTTGAGACGTTTGTGAACGAAAATTTAAGGCCCCCATACACGTTCAATTTTATTGATCAACTAGCTTTTGCCCGCGGCTTCGCACGCATGTATTGTGTTATTTCTACGTTTAGGTAGTCTAATAATAGCTCAGCAATAGTTCATGCATTTCCTATATAACAAACAAAAGCCCACAGACCTAAAATATTTACCCTAATATCTTACCTTAATGTATAATTATACTTACCTACATCTAAGTACTTTTTTAAAACATTTTTCATAAAATATTTCGTATCATTGGCTAAATAAAAATGTCGTCTAATGCCAAAATAAAAAAAACATCTACTCTCACATTATTTAATATTTGTTGGTATATGTATGTATTTAACTTCTAAAATGCTAAACAACCTGTAAAAATATAAATAAGAAACCTATATATTGTTTTGATTCTCTTAGAGTAGCGGTAGGTACTAATATTACTCTTTGGTCATTGTGGCACAGAGTGTAGTCGATTGTTTTTTTTTCTAATCTGTGACAATATGTGGTAACTTACAACTTACCGTTAGTAGCAAAAAAAAAAAAAATCGGCCATGTTGTTTAAAACTCCGATTCGTTTCGTAATGAAATCTCAATAATTGTCATCATTTTTTTTTAACGATATATCAACTTTAATATATCCTATTTTAAGCGCCGGTTATTTCTAAGCATATTAGTGAAAACCGCATGAAAATCCATTCAGAATTTTAGGAGTTCAGTCATAACAAACAAACAGACAAAGTGTTTAAAAAGTGGCTTAACGTGATCAGCGGCTAATTTTAAGCCAACCTGTGTCATTTTTTTCTTGATATCTTGCAATTATAGACTTTTTTATCTCTACAGTTTTATTATATGTATAGATAAAATTGACGAGACCACTTCCGTCAATGTTTTCTCCATACTGTAAACCGAAAAACATTGACCAATACTAACCTAAACGATCAATAACATTGATCAATCACAAATATTGATCAATAAAATTGAACGTGTATGGGGGGGCCTAACGCTAATTTAGTTCGATTGGAACCCTACCCTGCCAAAAGAGTTTAAAATACCTATACTGACCTTCTACGACTATACGATCTATTATTGTTCCAAATACTTTTACTGACATTAAAGTCACTAAGAACTAATCAAATGGCTCTAAAACCGACTTTTTCGTATAGTCAATACCTATTTATTGGCTGTTTAATTGATAATATTCATGCAAATAAGAAAAACATGTAAAATATTTTATAAAAAACAGCAGCGCGTCCACCCGTTGGCACATGCCGGGGCAGACTGATTCACGCCCCGCCAAAGGCCTCGCCCTTGGCTCGCCGCAAAATAACGCAAAATATTACTAAACAGACTTAATTTTGGCTCTAAAAATAAAATGATTAAATGAGTTTGTTTATTTTTAAATTTCCTATCCGAGGGTGTAAAAATATTTAATGACGCAATCTTCCTTAACGCGGCATTGTACACTTTGTGACTGGAAAGACGTTCTTAAAGTATTTTTTTTATTCATAATGTACCTAGTAATCGAATATTTTGTTCAATTGATAAGTACAGGTGCAGAATGATCTTATTGGTGATAATTTTTTCATGTCTGTAGAATTCATAGATTCTTCAGTATGATTAGTTAAAAAGACGCGTTTGGCCTATGTTAAAGGCTTAAAGCTTCGGCCCCACCGACGCGTCTGCAGAGCCGCAGCGTCAGCGACGCGAAACTTTTCGGTACCCATCGCTGCCCGCGGCTGTTTATATACGAACACTGGCAGCGATGGGTAGCGAGTGGCCCATTTTTTTTTTAATTAATGGAGTTGGGCGGCTCAGCGGCTCTCAATGTAGGCGCTGAGACCTTACGGCTGCCGAAGCGTCCCATGTAAATGTAGATATACCACTGCACAGCCCGCAGCTGACCTGAAGGATGACATCCGGGCATAAAAATCGATTTTAAATGTCACAAAGTTGAAAGTCAATGTTTTTTTAAAAGGCTTTAAAACATGACCTATTCTGATACTGACAACCAAAGATGTTTAACCCCCCCCCCCCCCATTGACACATGAAATAGTCCTTTGTAATGGTATCACGATCAACGTTAAGCCCGAAGTTATGTATAATGTCTATGGTTAAGCCACAAAGCGTAGTATAACAACAAAACTAAAAACCGGCCAAGTGTTAGTTGGACTTGCGATAAAGCCTTTTTTTCAATTTTAGGGAGTTTTATTTTGGTCTTGTCACAAATGTAAGTGATTTGGATGCTTCGGTGCAATTTCCTATCACGGTGCTCTGAAGAATGCACTTATTTCTCTTGAGAACCATGCAGGAGAAGCCGCGCGCGCGGGTAGAAGTTGGTAAGCACGAATATAGACTAATTTTATTAAAACAGTAGCAATGACTGGACCGATTATGTTTCACAAAGTTCTCAAGTTATTGTGGCTTACTTGGGTTCGAAAGGAACCGCAAACTATTAGGTTCACTCAGCAACACACAATGTTCGTACCATTCGAGGTTTATTGGTTGGGTAGCCGGCTTCCAAGTTCAGCATTCTAGCCGAGAGATCAATGATACACCGGCAGCACCCTGAAAACGACTTCTGGCAACCTTCCAAAGCTGCAGGTTAGTCTTGGAATGTTCCAAAATACGCGTGGTTTTTTTTTACAACATAACGGAGTCCGAAAAGTTGAATTTAAATGCGCTTTTAATATAATATTTTACATGTAAACAATGCTCAAATTGGCCGTGAAGCCAACAAGTGACCTAGTATGTTAATGGGAGCGCCTAATATCCAAAGTACGAGAGGCGAGTGAAGCGCGAAATTGGGGTTTTATAATGAACAAGGGCATGTCATCGATTCGCGTCTCTTCGCTTTCCTGGCCCGACCCTGACCCTTGGGGGTGCTCCAGCCGTCCGCTACGTATGTTCCACGCGGAACGAGCGGGACGCAGATTACGTGACGTCAATACATTGACTGTATGCTGTTACCTTGTTACCTATTCCCACATTCGAGAAATGTGAAAAATACTTTATATTAAAGTACAAATAGAAGGTACCCACTACCTACTCAAATCGCAGCGTACTATATATATTTTTTTTGTCCCTCTTTATTCTTATTTATCACGGTTTGTATGAACCGCCGCGTCTTAAAGCTGCGTGTACCGTGAATAGATGGGCAACTCGGCAAAAGTTTTAAACTTGCGACTCGACTACTCTACTAGCGCTAAATTAAATTTGGAACAGCTATAGCTCATTTATGTTTTTTTTATGTAAACGAATGACGTGGCGAGCTAGTCGTTCGCCTGGTGTTAAGCGTCACGGCCGCCCATAACAGATGCAGTGTCACTCGGAACTTGAAATTAAAGTTATATAGTTATAGTTGTATGATATCGAGTGTTTTATCGTAAAATACATATAAATAACTAATTATTGATTGGCTCGAGCCCGAGAAAAGTATTGGGAAGTGGTCTTTATGAAAAGTAACGTTACACCGCCGGAAATGTTGCACGCGTTTTTTTTCTGCTATTATACAACAGAAAAAAAGTTGTAAGTGAAAAGCGTATAATATTAACAAGTATACATTACGTAATGCAATTATTAGACTAATTATTAGTAACTAGCGGTCCGCCCCGGCTTCGCACGGGTATAATAGTTTTCGCAGCGCATACGATGTAAAGAATTTTTAGGTAACTTTTTTACACCTTGGGTCACATTATTGGAGTTTTAGTAAGGACCCCTAATTTTTTTGTAAATATAATATAGCCTATGTCACCCGGGGATAGTGTAGCTTCCTAACAGTGAAAGAATTTTTCAAATCGGTTCAGTAGGTTCGGAGCCTATTCAATGCAAACAAACAAACAATCAAATCTTTCCTCTTTATAATATTGGTATAGATTAAGCAATTATGATACCTGTACTATTATTTATTTTGTGATTATGAGCCTTTTAGTGTGGCTCTCATTAGTAAGTTTCAAAAACAGTTGCATCCTGAAACTTGCCATGACTAATGCAATTAAACACGCTCTGATTAAGTTTCGTGATGACTCGAATGGAGTAGAATATAACATGTAGCCACTTATTTGTTGTAAAGCTTATTATTTGAGGCTAGTAATATATATTTCCCGTGTCCTTTGTTTCTTTAGAAGTATTATAAGTAACCTGAGAATCTAAAAAACATTTGTTTTGCCGCGGCTTAGCCAGTTATTCTGCTGCAAAGCAGTAATGTACAAGCACTACTGTGTTCCGGTTTGAATGGTATTGTAACTAGTGAAATTACTGGACAAATGAGACTTATGAACTAATCTCGCAGTTAACAAATCTAATTACTCGACTGCGTGATGTCTCAGGATGACATGCAGTGACACTGCAGTCTGTTAAGGGCGGCCGTGACGTTTGACACCAGGTGAGCGACTAGCTCAACACGTCATTATACGTGAGAAGAAGTCATCAGTTCATGGATTTCACAAGATGATCTTGTATCTAGACTTCTAAGAGTCTCGACACATAATTGCTATTTTTTTACGCGGCAGCAAATATTTGGGCGTAAATAATGGGGCGTTTCACACCGCGGTGTGAAACGCCCCATTACCCATTTTGTAAACCTTAAGTTAACCAAGTTCTAAATCTATATTAAGATCACTTTTCTAGACTATGTGCCTAAGTCCAATAATTCTGATTCAATTATTATCAGTATCCAATAGCTTATCAGGCAATCCGCCTACGCCTACTATAACTACGATGCCACATAATTTTTAATTTGTATCACAATTTGATATCAATGTTCTTTACATGCAATATAAGAGTGATCGTAACTTGCATATAAATAAAATGCATTATCTTTAACAAGTGTTCGAAAGCGCGAAATTGATTTTGATTGAACGCGTTTCCGAGGCGTGCTAAAACAAAAGAGCGCATGGTTGGCCTAGATTGCGATTTCATTATTTTATTAATTACGTTCCTTATGACCAAGCAATAAGGTTTCAGCTTGCACGAATCAACCACTTCGTCCAAGGGTTTCAGGGACGACAAAAGTATTTTTCTAAAAGAATTCAGAAGTCTTTTAGGTTTCAATATCCAGTTTCTATTACCAGTATCCATTTCTAGTTGTTTCCTGGCTTTATTTCCAATCTATTTGGGGGTTGTTATTTCCGACTAGGTTCTCTACATTATTTTTGTTTACTTAGTAGTTTTGCGCATTATATTTAAATTCATTCTAATTACCGTTCGTAACAGTATCAAAAGCAATGTTCGTAAAAGTACCGTGAGATGATGTAACGGTTCTTGAATACAAATAGGTATGTTCTGAAATGGTTCTCTATAAGAAATTGATATTGAAATCTTTCTTTGTTTTTGCGTTGTATTCATGAAACCATAGGTAACATTTTGGAATTGATTCATAGCAATTGTTCCTGTAAACATTGTGACTAAAGGCACGTCTGTCATTAGAGTTGTAAATTAGTAGGAGTAAGATTGCTCTCTTTCTCTAACATACGTAATTCGGTTTTTGAGTAACGCCACGTAACGCTGAAATTCTCCGAGACAGTGTGTCTGTGGGTTCGTTTCGTCAGCATTATTGGCATACGTCCACACTTGCCCATGCTGTGTCATAACGATGCGGCTCTGCTATCGTTCAGATTATTATCTACTTTTGTTTGTATCCTGGCTCTCGAACGGTTTACTGATAATATTATACTCACGAGTCGTGTACCTTACATTGTTTTTTATGGAGAAACATTAATTGTTCTGTGTAGGTACAACAGTAGTCTCTTTTAACATATTTTACGTTCAGTAGTGTGTTTGCTTAGCTACTAGTTACTTATTACCGTAAATGCATTTTGCGATTGATACTAAACAACATTGTCATCTCTACCAACTTCTTACACGTAGACAATCTTATTAAAACCCCGTTCAGCGTCACCGTGATTCAGTTTACTTTGAAATTACTTTGCGTAATTCATTTTTGATCTACGCTTTTGTGATTTCCACATCTAAGCATTTTGTGCTCGTTGAAAATGTATGTATTAACATACATTTTCATTGTGTACGAAGCGTAATACATATACGCACGCCTACACATTTGTATCAAGTTACTCAATATTAAAGTACACAGAAAGAAGCATGTTTCGCTGCCCTTTGTCTTTTAATTTGGTGACACATTCTCTAACCTGTTTCCTGTATGAAGTATGGTCATAATTAATGGTTCTTGCACATTCACTGGGCAAACAAGTTGAGCCCTAGCACAATAAATAATAATACCTACTACCACATCCTAGAAATCACATACTTCAATACTGTAGTAAGTGTGGTACTAGTACTACGTAAGTATATAGCCCTGTAGTAGCGACATCGAGTCCCGGACTAAGTGACGGATGTGCACATAGCAAATCTCATATTATAATGTATAATTATTTGTTCTGTGCGCACGCACATCCATCATCTGCTATGCCAATCTTGCCAGGGCTTATCTGGTTTGAGCCTTATTTTACCTATTTTTTTAGGGAATACTGCTTTTCTGCAGTATGTTCAATTGTAAAATTCGTTAACAGCAGTTTAACATTGCGGCTTTCTGACGTAACTGCGTTACGTGTGTTGATCAATTAGGCAAATCTATTAACATCATAACCAGCTCTATTATAATAATTGTAACAAAATATACGTATATATACGTATACAGTTTTATAAAATAAAAAATCTCAGTGTTATATTTTTACTATTTTTCGTTGGTTCTGGAAACAGGATTTGTTATACAGTATATTAGTTTGTAGTGTAGCTTGTCTACCACAGTCGCTTACCTATTTTATTATTTTCATATTGATTTGTATGTGACAAAGTATCGATTTATAATAAGACCGAGTAAATGCTCTGGTCACTAGAAAATAAGAACGAATGAGGGTATCACCAAAAGGGGAGATGGGATAGGGGGATCTGGAGGATGATTCACCTTGTTCGGCAGTCGAATATACGACGTCACGTTAAATATAAATCTATGTCATTTTTCAAAATTTTAAAATTATTTTAAATTAAATAAATCGCTCTGACGCCGAACGGCGCCACGCCTTTAGTCATAATACTATACCAATTAATGCACACACACGCATACTCGCAGTCTTATCGCTGTTGGACAATATATTTTTATTTCTTCCAATTTAATCGTTTCGTGTTTTATATTATATTGTATGATCAACAATTTTGCTTATCTCCTTTTGTGCAGGCCTAATCTACTTTTTCTCTGCACACCTTGGTGGACTGGTAGAAAATGCTGCTAGCATTGAGTCCACCTTTGTTTTGTGCATAAAGAATTACATAAATAAATAGTCGTGTTGTGTTTAGGTAAGTCCTATTCGACAACACAATCGCATCGGAGCAGCTATAGATCACTTAAGGGCACTTTTACATTTTGGTGAGCTCAGCGCGGTGCCGAGCTCGCAGCGTCGCGTCGGTTTGACCAAATATATCTTTATTGATATATATATAAATAAAAAGATAATTTAAAATTATGAAATAATTTGTAGTAGTTTAGAAAAATTATGAACTTTATCTTGGTAACAATATTTTGTCGTTGTAATATAAAACTCCGGAGACATTCGAAATTTTGTTGAAGCCTTTTTGATTAAAAATCAAATATAATTAAAAAAAAAATTAATTGCTTGAAATGTAAAAATCAGAAATCTGTTCACAATGGAAGTACAGGATGTTTTTAGTGGGGTATAATTTATTACATAGAATTTGCGAATTGGAGCTCCCAAATCGGGTCTCTGTGGGTTTTTGCCAAAGTGAACACTGAAATGAACAGGAGAATGATGATTACTAAACAAATAGGTAAATTACCTAAAATTAGTTGTGTCATTATCGAAGAAGATGAAATGAAGGGTATTTTTCTTATAATGGCTAAGTATAGACATTAAAGTAATGCATCAAATATTGACGACGAAAACCTTGCAACTACGCATGCTTTTGTAAAAGCACCCTTAGAGCACCGCAAAGTTAAATACTCAGAAAACACTATGAAAAGGGTTCGTTTTTTAATATATTATGGAATTAATGTATTCCTTAAAGGTTATTTCAATGCTAATTGTTTCAATTAATGATATTGTAAATTCTATTTCGAATCGCATTAGGTCAGCTATTTCAAAACTGTAACGAATTGTGCTTAAATGAAATGTATCGTTCGTTTCACTCAAATCATAATATCTACCAACACCTTGGAAATCACACATTGAACATATCTGTTCAAAACTTAACCGTTTCGTTTTTGCGTTAAAACGGTTACGGCGCACGGTAAATGAAAGTGCTGCCCTTACTGCCTATCATGGCTACGTTGGTTCCGTTCTTAGGTATGGTCTTTTGCTCTGGGGAAATTCCACCGATATTACTAAAGCCTTTTTGGTTCAAAAAAGGTGTATTAGAGCCATAAGTGGTGCAGGTCCGCTAGATTCATGTAGGCCTCTTTTTAAAAAGCATAAGATTTTGACTTTGACCGGCTTATACATCATGCAGATTGGTGTTTTCGTAAAAGAACACCCTGATTTGTTTGATAAAGCAGAGAAATACAAACGTTTTCAGTTTACTAGTAGAGACCCCACTAGCTTAAGGGCAGTCCGTTGTAGAACTACTCTTTATCAAAAAAACTGCAGGGTAATGGCCATAAAGGTGTTTAACAAGATACCAAGGACAATCAGAGAACTGCCATTTAAACATTTTAAAATTAAGTTATTTAAATGGTTGTCTGAGAACTGTTTTTACAATTTAAAAGAATTTTTCGAAAGTAAATTATATTAATTAGTGGTTTTTAGGCTAGAATTTCAGACATTTTTATTACTTTACTATTACTTTACTTTACTTTACTTTACTTTACTATTACTATAAAATTGGATACCCATGAGTGACTGACTGACTGATGATTGACATAATTGATCTCAGCTCTCAGAAGTGGTCAGTCAAAACTGAGTATGAGGCTGTATAGTGATGGGTCATGTCACCCCAGGAAAAATCTGACATTACCAGAAAATCGTCTCTGAGATGGAACAGGTCAACGGATCTCGAAAACGACAAGAGATATGGGGGTCCAGTTTTAACTAATGTTGGAGTAGACCCTGGGATGTTTCCAGAGAAATGAAAAAAATGGGGGCCCCCGAACAAAAAACGGTGGCCCCCATACAAAATTGAAACGCTCATAATTCGGCAACGGTAAGAGGTATGTGGGTGGTGCTCGACCAAATGTCATAGAGGATGACGGGGGCTGTCAGATGGTTGTCATGAAAATCCAAGATGGCGGATTCAAAATGGCGGCCATTTTGAAAGTTGGTCCGATCGGGGTGATTTTTTGCATTGGGGGGTTTTCGGGGCCGCAGATTCGATATTTCAAAAAAAATTTTGGATTCCGCCATTTTTAAAGATGGCTGCCATACAAATTTTTTTTTTCATTTTTGACGCATTGTTTCTCGACACCTATGGAAAATTTTGAATGTCTTTGTTGTGTTTTGTGTCCAGATGATCGAGGTGTCTTCAAAAAAATTCGCGACCTGGTCTTCCGAACTTCGGTCACTCGGACGGTCAACGGCCTGGCCAAACCATAAAAGATAGATCATTGTCGTTTTAAGGAATGTCATAGCAAACCCTGGGACGATTTTGGAGATGTCAAAAAAAATTCAAAATGGCGGAAAAAAAAATCCGCCATACAAATTTTAACCATAAATGACGGCGAAACTATGACACTTTAGTATAAAGAGCTCGAACTAATATTAGTTGGAGGTCAGAGGGGAAGATTGCGAAAAATTTCTTTTTTCAAAATGGCGGAAATTTTGGCCGCGGCGGAAAAAAAAGTTTCACCGATCCGGATGAAAATCGATATCTGGGGGTCCCCAAGGATGATGATCAACATTCTGTAATCAAATTTTGACATGTGTCAACTTTCAATGGGGCTGCCATACAAAGGTGCTTTTATTGAAATATCAACTTTGCTTTTTTGCGCCTCCGTTGCGAGTGATTTAGAAAAGTCGTTCCTGGGGATCAAGTATAGATGTTATAAGGGTAAGAATGCAATATCAGTGAAATCAATTTTTTTCAAGATGGCGGCTGTAGACGTACCGACTCATAGTAAAAGTTGTCCGATCCGAATGAAAATCGATATCTGAAAATCCCACGGTACACTTGGTAGGAATGTGTAAAAACTTTTTTGATTCCGCCATTTTGAAATATTGCGAACATGCAATTTCACTTTTTTAGGATTTTTAATTCGCAAATAACACCGAAACTGTGAGACTTTTGTAGGGAGGGTTTGTTCTATTATTGTACAGTTTTGAGAGGGGCATACAGTGAAAAAGAATGTTTTTCAAAATGGCGGTCCATTGGTCCGCGTCCGAAAATAAAGAAGCTCCGATCGGGATGTAAATCGATATCTGGGGGCCCCAAAGGATGCTGATCAACATGGTTTGGTCAAATTTTGACATCTGTCATTTTTTAATATGGCCGCCGTATATACTATTATCAAAATTGCTGTTTTCCGTTTTATTGCCTATGGTACTACAGTTTCGGAAGGAGATAGTTGTAATTTTGACAGATGTCAGTGTGACAGATGTCAAACGTCAAAATTTTGACAGATGTCAAATTTTTTGATAGATGTCAAATGTCAATTTTTTTCCAACCTACCAAATGCAACGACGAGCGAAGCAAGCACCAAGTATACTGTAGTTTGGTATAAGTGGACGGTCATGACCAACACTTGCACCTGCACACTTGCACCGTGTGCGGGCCGCGTGCGGCCCGCGCACGGTGCAAGTGTGCCGCTTGCGACCTGCGCACTGTTCTAATACCGCTGTCAAGTGTAGACAGATGTCAGTTTGATTGATTTTAAATGTCAAACTTTTGACAGATGTCAATTGTCAAATTTTTTGACAGATGTCAAATTTATTGACAAATATCAAATGTCAATTTTTTGGACAGATGTCAAATGTCAATTTTTTTTCCAACCTACCAAATGCGGCGATGAGTGAGTTAGTTTATTGTCTCTCATTGGTATAATTGGACAGTCACAACTAACACTTGCACCTGCACACTTGCACCGTGTGCGGGCCGCGTGCGGCCCGCGCACGGTGAAAGTGTGCCGCTTGCAACCTGCGCACTGTTCTAATACCGCTGTCAAGTGTAAACAGATGTCAGTTTGATTGATGTCAAATGTCAAACTTTTGACAGATGTCAAATGTCAAATTTGATGACAGATGTCAAATTTATTGCCAATGTCAAATGTCAATTTTTTGGACAGATGTCAAACGTCAATTTTTTTTTCCAACCTACCAAATGCGGCGATGAGTGAGTTAGTTTATTGTCTCTCATTGGTATAATTGGACAGTCACGACCAACACTTGCACCTTGCACACTTGCACCGTGTGCGGGCCGCGTGCGGCCCGCGCACGGTGCAAGTGTGCCGCTTGCAACCTGCGCACTGTTCTAATACCGCTGTCAAGTGTAGACAGATGTCAGTTTGATTGATGTCAAATGTCAAACTTTTGACAGATGTCAATTGTCAAATTTTTTGACAGATGTCAAATTTATTGACAAATATCAAATGTCAATTTTTTTGACAGATGTCAAATGTCAATTTTTAGGACAGTTGTCAAATGTCAATTTTTGACAGGTGTCAAACGTCAAATTTTTTCCGACATACCCAATGCGACGACGAGCGAAGCGAGTTAGTTTACTGTAGTTTGGTATAAGTGGACGGTCACGATCAGCACTTGCACCGCGCACGGTGCATGTGTGCCGGTTGCATCCTACTCATGGTGCAAATGACGCTGTCAAGTCAAACAAAATGGCCGCCATGCAAAGTCACGCGCATTATCATTTTCTTTGATAAATACGGCAGTTTTGTACAAGTACTTGCAAAATTTAAAGTTTAGCTCCAAGTATAGCGTTTTGAACAAATGGAACGCCACGAAAACACACACGCGGGCCGCTCGCGGCCCGCGCACGGGGCAAAATACTAGTTATTCATATATAATTAATTGACAATATTATTTACTTTTTAGACATGCTGTATCCTGATTATTATTTAAATTAAATTGACATTATTATTGTTATTAGGTACACAATTTTATTATTATGTTATTTAATAATGATTACATGGACTGTGCATGATTATTTTACCAATTATGGATTATCATTGAATTGTTTTGTACTTAAAATAAATTTTTGTAATAATTTTTGTATGCCAGTTCTGGTGGAATATGCATGAACATTTTTGTACTATATACCTACCACCTACATTTACCATATTTCGTGCAAATAAATTAATTTCATTTCATTTCATTTCATTTCATTTCACCATGCGCGATTTAGGCCCGATTTCACCAACGTTTATTCCAAGTATACGGCTATTCCTTACTCCTGGATACAGCTAATTGACAATAGAAATTACACAAAAAGACGCCATTTTGATTGTATGTATACAAGGAATAAGTCTGGTGATATAAGGGCTATTTTCGCGTAACTCGGTTGTTCTCGGAATGTTATACCTGGAATAAAATTTATTCTAGTTTGGTGAAATCGGGCCTTAATAGTGCCTGTGAGGGTGGAAATCACAGACATTAAACGGCTGATAAAAAATTATAATTCGATCATTAATAATTATTTCATCAAAATGTCAAAGTAGGATGATGCCTCAAACAAATAAATGGCGTACATGATGACGAATGTTCAGATTTTAATCTGAACATTCGTCATCATGTACGCCAAATACATTTTCGCAAAAAGTTCCTGAGCACAAAATAATCCGATCGTGTGTTATCTACCGTCGCGCGTCGTTTCATCGAACGTCTTGAGATCGTGAACTGCGTAAGCGTAGGTCAGTGATGGATGCTTAATATCTGCTTCACGTCAAAATAGGTACTATACAAATGTACTCCCATCTAGAGCTGCTATAATATAATAATATTATTCTAAGATAACAAAATCAAGCTTATTATGTACTAGCTGACCCGCCCCGGCTTCGCACGGGTTAATTAGTTTTACGGCTATTATATCAGCCTAAAGGAAGAGGGTAAAAGATAAGGGAAAAGGATAAATTGATGAAGGTGAAAGGAGGTAGGGGCTGTTCCCCCCTCCCTTTTCTCTTTCCCATAGTACAAGATAGGAGTGGCTCCTAATACTAAAGATTGCATGTCTGTGATTTTTGAACCACAAAACCGACGACCTTGAAAGGTTTACGGGACAATATTTAAAGTAAGAAAGGGAGCTTATATATATATATCTCTATTTTGTGGCCCGCGTTAATGAATTACTACTAAGTACATATTTTTACTTTCATCCCCGACGGGAGGCCGAGGGAACCGTGCTGAATTTTGGGATTAAAGAATTTATCCTAAAGCCTACCTCGTAATAATATGAACTCAAATTATGTCATGTTTCATTTGAATCCATTCAGTAGTTTCGCCGTGATGCTCAGCCAAGATACAGACAGACAGACAAAAATAAAAAATATATTTTTGGCTTGAGCATAGATAAAAAACCCCCAAAAGAGATGTTCATAATATCTTTGTACAAAATTGGACCTGTTACAGTTTTATTATAAGTATAGACTAGCTGGCCGGTCAGCTAGACCCGCCCCGGCTTCGCACGGTTAATTAGTTTTACGTCCTAACCCTGTTCCCTCCGACAGGATGAGTATAAATAATATCCAAAAAAATATTCTTGCATAAAAATTACATCCTTATTGCTTCGTCCAAACCGCTTTTGGCCGTTATAGAAAACATAAAGTATCCAAAACCTATCTGTTATTCTGAAAAATTAGCTATAACCATACCAAATTTCAGCGAAAGCCGTTCTGTAGTTCCACCGTGATGCGTGTTCAAAAGGAAAGGCAGATAGACAGAAGAAAAAACGTTTTTACTACATTATATAGATGAAGAATAGCAGTGTAATCAAAATTTTCAAAAAATATTCAATGTACTTTAGCCTAGTTACAGTTTTATTATAGTACTAGCTTTTGCCCGCGGCTTCGCACGCTTGTATTGTGTTATTTTTACGTTTAGGTAGTCTAATAATAGCTTAGTTCATGCATTTCCTATATACCAAACAACAAAATCCACTAAATCTTTTCGGAGCTCAGCACGTATTAGCAGATTAGGTAGCACACGTGTAAAAAAGTTGTTTGGGTAGTAGGTAAGTATGGCTTTTCACGTGTCATCAGATCACCTACACATTGATAAAATAGTGGGTTAGAAACTGCAAATCATAGGTACAATATTTAATTAAATATGTACCTACTTAGACCTACCTTATACTTAGAAGTTAGTTTTTTTAAATATACGATAGGTCTAGGCATCTAAGTAATAAAAGTTCTATATGGTATACCTACATACCAGTGATACGGTCGATCTTTTCCTTGTAATTTTCACTTCAACAGATGTTCTTGTGTTTTCACCATAAAAACCGTTCAAGTCTTCATAAGAGGTTCCAGTAAATTTTGTTTAGGTAGTAAGTATACCTACCTAAATAATAGGTGGGTAATCTATTATTTAGGCAGTTTAGAAAAATACAAAACAATCACTGTTTTCGTCAGCTTTTCATATCCGCGCGCTTTTCGTTTCCAAAGAGTATCTTTGTTGCATTCACCCACAGATTAGAGAAAAAAACAATTTACTCTGTGCATTCACCACATAATTTTTTTAACTTTCTGAAGTTTGGGTCCATACTAATTGAGTATTTAGCCAGTGGCAATAATAAGTTTATAAAATACATACTTTACAGCTGGAGTATTACATTTACCTATACGATGCGTACATAATTAATTTTGTTAATACTAATTAGAAATCACAAGTACTTACGTACGCCACTGTAAAAAGAGTCGACATTTATATTAAGTCCGCTATTTTTCAGGTTGTGTCATTCCCACTGCACTTTCAACATAGTGGTGGGAGTGAGAAAATAACATGTGTACAAAGCTCTAAACAGATTCGCTTTTGCAAAGAATGTTTCATTTTTAGGGTTCCGTAACAGTTTTAAAATAAAGGAACCCTTATAGGTAAGATCACTTTCTTGTCCGTCTGTTTGTCTTTCATAATTTTTTGCTCTAACCTGTGGCTTGTCCTAAAGAGAATATAACCGCTCAGTTTGTTTTGTTCATTGAAAAGCCCACAGACCTAAAATATTTTAACTATTAAAACTCATTTACCTTCGTGAAAGAAGAAGAAGAAATCAAAACCGAACGTTACACGGCCATGTTGCTAATTCGAGGAGTTTTTTTTTACATTGGCTACTGTTTCCGCCAAATGCGGCACAATTTTGCCACTAACCATGTGTCAAAGACCTACCACTTCTTCGTTAATGGCTTTCTATCGCTTTTCAGCAATAATTCAGCCAATGTCAAGTGAGTAAAAATTTGTACGGTTATGTCATGTCAAAGTCCTATTTTGTCAGTCAAAATGCCATCAGTAAAATGGTGGATATTTTACTGAAGGCTCTAAAAAGCCGTTGAAGAGAAAACGAAAATGGATGGTTATATAAACTTGGAACCATTTGCCAACACTCGTGCACGTTTACGAACACTTAAGGAATAATAATCCACCCTTATTAAACATTAAAATTCAAAAATACACGGGTTTTGGTAAAAAAATCAAAATTCACAACCGCCATCGTCAGATTTTCTTCAAAGACCTCCAACCGAACGTTACACGGCCATGTTGCTAATTCGAGGATCTTACCCTAATGTATAATTATACTTACCTGCATCTAAGTACCCTTTTAAAACATTTTTCATAAAATATTTCGTATCATTGGCAAATACAAATGTCGTCTAAAGCCAAAATAAAAACAAAACTACTTTCACACTATTTAATATTTGTTTGTATATGTATCTATTTAACTTCTAAAATGCTAAACAACCTGTAAAAATATAAATAGGAAACCCATAAATTGTTATGATTCTCTTAGAGTAGCGGTTGGTACTTATAATTACTCTTTGGTCATTGTGGCACAGAGTGTAGTCGATTGTTTTTTTCTAATCTGTGACAATGTGTGGTAACTTAGAACTTACCGTTAGTAGCCAAAAAAAAACATGAATCGGCCATGTTGTTTAAAACTCCGATTCGTTTCGTAATGAAATCTCAATAATTGACATCAATTTTTTTTAACGATATATCAATTTTAATATATCCTATTTTAAGCGCTGGTTATTCCTAAGCATATTAGTGAAAACCGCATGAAAATCCATTCAGTATTTTAGGAGTTCAGTCATAACAAACAAACAAACAAACAGACAAAGTGTATAAAGAGTGGCTTAACGTGATCATCGGCTAATTTTAAGCCAACCTGTGTGATTATTTTTTTGATATCTTGCAATTACAGACTTTTTTTATCTCTACAGTTTTATTATATGTATAGAATATAGATGTATAGATATAGATAGATAACGTATACCTACCTATTATAAAAACTTATTATGACGTATAGGTGTATATGATATTTACAGAGTTACACATGATACATCCAACATCACATTAAATTCTCGCTAGTTAAGTAATAAGAAGAACACGATAACAAGTCTTTTCATCATTAGCTATAAATGCCCATTGATTTTCTTCGATTTCATGCGGAGTGGTAAAGCATTGTATAGTAAATCATAAACAAATCTTCTGCATAACTAGCAATCTGAATTACAGTGGCACAACGTACAACTGACATAATATGGGTGGCATTATTGAAAACCTTGAATGACTCACTGCTTACTCAGCTATGACATTGCCAATTTCTGCGGTAAATAGGTACATAGAGCTCAGCTTTTTTTGCGTGTCTTACTTTGCAAGATCAATGTTTGTTTTTGATGGTTTTATGGGCGCTTTTCTTTTACGAATACTATAACTAAAACTGTTTTATAATGGGATCTATTTATACTATGGTCACGATAATAAACATCTGACATTGCATTGTGATCCGTGAGAGTTTCTCTCTACTGATAACGTCCTTGTGTTATCGGTTATATTTTGTGTTGATAGCTTGACAAATAATGCAGTTTCAAAAAGCATGTAATTAACTAACATTTTGATTACCTAATCAATAATCATATACACAAACTTAAAAGCGTTATAAGAATAAGAATACTACCACTACTAACACATTTGAGTACCACATAAATAGCAAAAATTAAATGCGAGTCTTAGAATACTATTCTAAGACTCGAATATAGTTAGAGTTGATTCCTCCATGTCCTGATATATTTATCGAAGTCATTCCATGACGCGATCGTCATAGAATGACTTCGAATTATCCTTTTTACTTCGAATTTCCGCAACGTGTAAAGCATCAGAGAATTCTAATGTAACATAGATTAGAATTGAAAATGGTGTGGTAAGGTATTTTCGTAATTGATTTATAGCACCTGTCCGCATTGTCCCAGTCAGGTTTTACGCACAACAAACAAGTTTCGGCGTTTTCATATTGAGCATATCGTGCGACAACCACGGTCTGCCTCAGCTGGAGTGGACACACGAGTTTGTGATAAGAGCGGTCATAATTAACTTTCTAACCTTGACATTACTGTTCTGTATCTGTATCGTAAAAGTAACAATGATATACACATATTTTGCTAGGTTAACTGAGCTAGTCAAAGTCTAACAAGTTAGTGTAACTTGTTAGAATTTGACTAGCTCAATAATCTAACCTGTTAGACTTTGACTAGCTCAGTTAACATAGCAAAATGTGTTTATCAATAATAATTGTTACTGTTACGATACAGATACAGAACAGTAATGTAAAAAAAAAAATTTTTTAGACTTTCTAGCTCAGTGGACGTAGTATTTTGGTTTTGCGCGTCTATGTATATGTATGCCTTCTTCGAAAGCGTAAACAAATGTAACTACAGCATAATATTCAATTAGTATTTATTCATTAATTGGGTTTACATTTATTGACCGGCCGGCCCCCCACTCGGTGGACCGACGACCTGGTGAAAGCCGCGGGGAGCCGATGGATGCAGGAGGCGAGCAGCCGCTCAAGGTGGCGTGCTCTGGGGGAGGCCTATGTTCAGCAGTGGACGTCTTCAGGCTGTTAATGATGATGATGATGATGATGACATTTATTGATATTTTATAGATTAAAATTTTGTTATCCATTGAACTTGTTTTATCAGAATAGCTGACTACATTTACGAGATAGCTATATTTGAATTCATTTTAGGGAGGGTTCACGGCTATTATTTGTTTAGCAGTTATAGGATGGTCAAAATGACGTACTAAATTGCTTTAAAGTGTTTTTATGAACAAATTATTTCTAAACTCCTAAATTATAAATGATAAAACCTGTTTTGATTCATTGATAATGATTTGACAAGACCGTCACGTTGCGGTTTCACGTTCCGCAACTGTTATTTTGATAACGAATATACCTATGACACTGCGGTTTTATGCTTTAAAGACATTTAGCAATCGCAAACGAGTATATGAGGCAACATCTAACTGTGTGAATTGTGTTTTCTAGACAAAGGAGTACTAATTAAAATTAAATTAAATTAATGTTCACTGTGTAAGCTTTCACTTAGCACAGGAGCGTATTATACGCTTTAGACACAACCAACAAAATGATATCTCTAAAATGTAGTGGGACTGGGTGCCCTAGAATTAGTTAGACCTTTTTACCCACCTAATTGAGCTCCAGCCAAGGCTAATGACGCCAGACCACGTTGAACCGTAAAAATTTATGCATGTATCCAAAAAATCTGTGAAAAATGAGTCGATTCGGGAAGAGGGGCTTATAAGTTGAGGTTCAACTTAATACCCGGCGCTATGTAATAATATGTTATGATTTTTTCAATGAACAGAATCCGTTATAGTTTTAGCGCTGACCCACCAACACAAACATCACGCTACTGACATGCGCCATTAGAAAAACAACTCACAAGAAACCTACGGAATATTAGCTTGTGTCAATCGGTTGTTCGTTTGTGCTCATATTGGCGTCAATCTATTGGTCAGACCAATAATAATAGATGGTCTATACTGCGGATTAAATTCAGAGTCAGTTGCGAATTCATTCCCTTGCGATGTCGCCTGTTGCACTTGGCCACATATCATTGCGCGTCAAAATGACCAGTGTTCAATATTGCAATAATAAAAGTTCAATTAAGTCGTCGCAATGAATTTGTCTTGCGCGTGAGATGACATAACGTAGAGGTTAGACAATAAATATAAATTGGTAATGTTTTATTTCATTGTACCTATTTCAGAACACCAAACATGTGGAAACATTGGACGACGACAAACTCCGTGCACTCTTAAATGAGGCTCTCACATACAAGTGTCCCAAGGATCGTGAGGGGAAAAGCAGCCTTTTTAAGGTCAGTTTAAAAAGTAGGAACCTATATAATTTTTAAAGTACAATCATTGCCAACAAGTAGGTAACAATTGGCTTTCTACGTGTATCGTCTAAAACCAGGGTAGTCGACGGACGACTCTGAATAGAGTAATAATTTCCAATTATTGGGCCAGTGGGGAAAAAAACCTTTAGCACTACGCGTAAATAAATAGTGTCACGGTAGAGAAACATGTCCCATAATAACACTACTGGTACCTAACATTAATTAGGCAATTTTTTGTTTTAAAAAAATTTCGCGCTCTCTCCGTTTGCGTTGTTTAAATTAGTTTGTGACGTTCATTTTTACATATTAACTATTATAGTCCTATAGCGCGGTGATATTCGCGCTCGCTGCGCTATAGAGCATTCTTTTAATTTTGTTGCACACCTCTTTTCTCTACAATAGGATAGGTTAGGTGTTTATTATCAGATCAAAGAGAAAATTAGATTAAAATGTAAGCATAAGTTTCGAACTTGATAAAAATTACGGGAAAATGAGTAAATTGTTTCTAACACTAATATTTTCTCAGCAGTGGTGGATTCAGGGGGCTAAAGGGCTCAAGCTTGAACCAAAAGCGTTCTCTTGAAAAATATTCGTTGTATTATTTATTGTTATCAACTCATTTATTACAATTTCTTAGATTTCATTTTTTTTACAATATTCTTATTAAAATAAATTACAAAAATACTATAAACAAACCTAAACCTAGAGTGCCGCCGGCAGCGGGGCAAGGCCCAAGCTACTGGTGGTCAGGGCTGCAGAGTGAGGAACCTCCTGACTCTGCATTGATTGTTATTATTATACATCCCTCCTGATTGTTATTATTATTATTATATTTATGCATATTATAATAATTATTAATTAATAGGCTCCATTGGCCACTAATTTTCAGGGGCCCGGTCCTCCTAGAAAACATTTTTTTAAGTAAATTCAATAACCTAAACTTCTCAGTTCTAAACGTTGTCTGACGCCTGTGCAATTTTGGAAAAAAAAGATAAGTCCCTTTTTACCTCGATGTGAAAACTATATAATAGTGCGTCTATCCCTATATAATCTGTCTACGACAACAAACGGTACCTACTTCCTACCTAATCAGAATCTTATAACTGTCACAATGGACGGTCTTATCGCGATTTCACCATAAATACCGATACATATGGCCATGTTTCAAATCGCCATTTAATGCGTGTAATAAACGGCATATAATGTTGTATGTTGCAGGAGCTGCTGCAGGAAGTGGAGGCGGACGAGCAGGAGGCGTGCTCGGCGGCGGCGCGCACCGTGTCCGTGTGCCGCGGCGGGCGGCGGGCGCGCGGCCCGCGCGGCGCGCTGCCGCACTCCAACTCGCTGCAGGACCTGGTGGCGGCGCTCGCGGCCGAGCCGGCGCCGCGCCGCGCCGCCCGCGCCCACGCGCACGCGCACCACACGGTCGCCGCGCGCGCTATACACGGCGGCAGCCTGCCCTCCGGGGTCGACACATGTACGTATACATACACGTACACCGTACACACATGTATGATACCTATTCACGCCGTGTGTCCCCAATGTGGGGTATAAGACCACCCCATCTTTTCCCGTGGCTGCCGTAAGAGCCGGCTAAGGGAATATTTAGGGAATGAGCGGCAGCATTCTCCTCGGTACAATAAAATCTACTGCGATCACCAAGCCGCCTGCCAAGTGCGGTGGTTATGGCAAATACGTGGCTCCTTATACCTACATTAAAATCTGCGGTATCCAAAACGTCTGTCAAGTGTGGTGATATTGCCAAAGGTAAATTTAATGAGCGTTCAAAGTCGTGTTTTAAGGGGGTGGCCTGTGTTCAGCAGTGGATGTGTTTTATGGGGGAGGCCTGTGTTCAGCAGTGGACGTGTTCCGGCTGTTGATGTGATTATGCACAGGCTGAACACAGTTGTTGCAAAAACATTTGTGCTCACGAGGTCTACAATAAGGGCTACTACTCTTCCCATGGTGCGTCGCGTCGGTGCGGGCTGGTCCGCGTCCGTCCGCAGTATCACGCACCGTAAGAAGCCAGCTTTAGACAGGCGTCCGAAGTGGCTGTTTTATGGGGAGGCCTATTTTCAGCAGTATCAAATGTCCGAGCACTAACGCCTAAGTTAACGTGTTTAGGATATTGTAATGTGTAGGCTATATGAAGGTGTGTGTGTGTGATCCAGCGTCGCTGCTTAGCGAGGAAGGGTCGGTGCGGTGCGGCGGCGCAGGCTACCTGGCGACGGTGCGGTGCGTCAACCCGCCGCCGCTCGCCGAGCGCCGCGTCTCCGCAAGCGACGCCAACGCTCCACACGACCTCGAGCTGCTCAACAGGTACAATATTACAACTGCACAATCTGTTTGCTCCATTTGACGGCTGCTAATGTACACTGAAAAACCCCGATGGGAAAGAAAGGTTTTCGACCACGAACCGGAAGACGCAGCGTAGGCCGGCCCCCCAGTAGGTGGACCGACGATCTGGTGAAAACCGCGGGGAGCCGATGAATGCAAGAGGCGAGCAGCCGCTCAAGGTGGTGCTCTCTGGGGGAGGCCTATGTTCAGCAGTGGAAGTCTTCAGGCTGTTGATGAATGTACACTTACGCTGCTTGTCCACCGCACCGTCTCCGGGCCGTCACCCGAGAAAGAGATGACGGCGCCGGAGTAGCGATACTGGGAGTCTAGCAAAGACTCCAAAATGTATGGGAAACGACATCGCCTGCGGAAAACATTTCCGCAGCTAATGTCGAAGCTAATTTAATTACCATATATTTTGGAGTTAGCGGGAATCATTGCTAGACCCCCTGAGCGGTGCATACATTTGCTACGCCGGTTGGTCCATTGCACCCCCGTCACTGAGCGCCCGAGACGGGCGTGTGGTGGACTGGCAAAGATGGCAGCCATGGTAAATATACATTTACCGCTCAGTACTGCTACGTGACGGTGCGGTGGACAAACTCCCTTTTATTTTCACTGTGAATTCCATCCACGACCCTTAACTATGGAAGGCATTTTTGTCAAAGTCAAATTTCTGAAATGTGGTTGGCGCACATGTACAGAAAGGTAGCTTGGCAATTCCATTATCGCGGGTGCAACATTAAGACACATATAAAGCGCTTTAACTAAAAAATTAAAATCATTTTTAATTAAATTAATCTTGGAAGGATTACATTTTAATATGTTCACTTTATATTCGTTTACAAGAACTTTCATTTGATGTTTATATAGTCGGGGAGAAGGCTCAAAGTGCTATTGCGGGTGCAACAAAATTGGCCCTACCTGTCTGGGTTCCTAAGACAAAAACACAAGTCTATTAATTATTGTGAATCGTTTATCATGTTATGCCTTGTTATTTCGTAAGGTATTAAACTAATCAATTAAAAAACAAAATATTATAACGGAAAACAATAATAAACTTAAAATTTGAACTACCCACTTTTGCGATCGCTGGTGCAATACGTCTAATTTAAGTGAATATAAACATCAGTAAAAACTACGAACAAAATAAGATATCAAACCATTTCAATTACTAATTTGTATCCTTCTCTGTCACTTTTGTTAATTATTTCTTCTCAAATAAGTCAACATTTGTCGAGAATTCTATGAACATTTTATTTTGCTATGTGATAATTTCTTCAAATTGCAGATCGCGGGTGCAAACAATTTAGGTTACCTTTTATTTCAATTCTACTAACATTACACTATTAAAAACGATTGGTTTAAGTTTGCCTTTGATATTCTTACCTTTGCAAAGTTTCAAAACGTTCTTTATTTCTGTGAACAACACGAACTTTGATATCTTTTGTATCGCGGGTGCAACAAGCTAACATATATTTTCTTGCAGTCATTGATACTTAAAAAATAAAATAAATACTTACGTTTTTGGGTAATAAGAATATACGAATATTGTCACTTCATGTTTAGCCGGTAAAACGTAAGCTTAAACTGTCAGAACAGCTGTTTGCTAAAAGTTTTGCTTTATCTATTAGGATTTTTCGTAGCCAAAAACAATCTTACATTCCAGTGAAATGTTGACAAAGTAAACTACTCACTTATTTTACGGTTGAACACACAAAATCCTATAAATTTGTATTGATATGTCAGCTCGCTGCTTATTCGGGTCTGTTTGGTAAATAGCCTAATTAGTTGTCTATTCATTAGTCTCTGCATCAAACCAATCATTTATTTATTTAAACACCAACGTAACAAACACCAGTTCAAGCCTGAGTAAGGCCCGATTTCACTAACGTTTATTCCAAGTATACGGCTATTCCTTACTCCTGGATACAGCTAATTGACAAATGAAATTACACAAAAAGACGGCATTTTGATTGTATCCAAGGAATAAGTCTTATTCCTTCACAAAATTGGTGATATAAGGGCTATATTCGCGTAACTCAGTTGTTCTCGGAAAGTTATACCTGGAATAAAATTTATTCTTGTTTGGTGAAATCGGGCCTAAGTAAATTAACAATAATATAGATAGTGTCGATATAATTATAGGTGAAGACAGCTTGCGAACTTTCTATTGAAAGAATTTTGTGAAGTGGGCGAGTACAATACTATATTATAACACAAAATTAATTTCATTGAGTTTTACAATATAAATAGGTAATAATTATAGGCAGTTTTAATATATAGTCTAAAATCTACATGCAGATTAGGAATGCCTAAACAAATCTATTAACAATTAAAAACATTGAAGGGCATTGTAGCTAGTGATATTACTGGGCAAATGAGACTTTATGATCTGATCACTCAGTCTAGTAATCTGATTACTTGACTGTGTGATGTCTCAGGATGACGTGCGCAGTGCAGTGTCACGCGAAACTTTATTGTTTTAAAGTTCCGAGTGACACTGCGACTGTTATGGGCGGCTGTGTCGCTTAACATCGACGATTGAACGACTAGCTCGTCACGTCATTCAATCGCATAAAAAAAAACATAGATAAACTGTACGTAAGAGTATCATGAAAGACATAATTCTTTATTAGAATAATTTTAATCTATTGTATAAAAGTTAGCGGCATATCACATCGCAAAACTAACGAATCAACGGGATTGGGAATCTGAGAAGGTTCCCGTTAGCTACATGTCATGTTGACCACGTCCTACTGGCCCGGTTCGGTTACTTATCACGCGACGGGCGAGTAATTCTGTCCGATACTGTATCTTTAACTACCGCGCCCGCAGCACGACTTCTAAATAACCATTATCTACTCGTGAGAACCGAGCTCTTCTAATGTATACAAAATTACATATTATAACTCCATTTTACAAAGCTAACTTGCCACAAAGTACCGGTTCTTGTCTTACGTAAGTCCTCCCCGAAATCTGCGCTCGTTAAAAGTTTGTTAACTGCGATGCGAGATAACAGTAATAGTGTCAATGTTCGTTGGTTTGGGATTCGATGTCAAGGACGAAAACATAAATGAGAGATACAGATACGATGGAATTTGTTATTTATTTGTATCAAAATAAAACAGAAGTTTCCACGCAAATTAACTTAAATCGTTGTCAGAGCATAACATAAAACCTGAAACAGAAAACACAAAAAACAGTTTAGAAATTACTGGCATAACAAATTCTCAGAAAAACGTACCTATACTTAAAGCAAGCATTTCGCTTACATTGTAAATTTTACACTAAGCAAGCAAAATGCATACTATTTATCACCAAGCTTGTCATAATATCAGTTTACCACACAAGCGCCCGTCATAAGCACGCGCTCCACGCCACGCCGCTTAGATAAAGTGCATCGCTTATTTTTATTAAAATGACAAATTGTAAAAAGGCGCGCACACAATAGTTATCGCGTTATCCGGTGGGAGCCGTCGAGCAGCGGTGTGTTAGTAAGCGGCGCCATTGTTCGCAGAAGGAGTAAGCCGATGTTCCCGATGACGTACACGGCTCGCGCGACGCTCGAGATCGGCAGCGGCAGCGTGTGCTCGGGCCGCGCGGTCACCACCACCACCGCGTCCAACCAGGTGCGTAGGTCGCTCCCCCCCGCCCCCGCAGCACGCGCGCCGCCCTCCCCCGCGCCCGCCCTCGCGCCCGCACAGAGCCGCCTCATGGCCGCGATATGCTGCAACATGCGCGACGCCGGTGGTGGTGCCGCCGCCTCGCCAGGTAAGGGACCGCGCGGCCCGCCCTCGCCCCGCCTCGGCTCGCAGATGTTCCACCACAAGGTGGCCGCGTGGTACGAGGGGCTGGCAACCTACTCCCGTCCGAGGGAACGCAACGATCGCGCAAGCCACGGATTGTGGGACGAAGCTCCCGGGCCGCCGTCTCGCGAGGAATCTGTCGGGGCCCCGTGTGCGACGACCGCAGATCTTATATCTGGTGAAGCGTGCGGTGAACGATCTAACGATGACTCTCTCTATGCTAATGTTTATAGACCCGGCCGAGGCCGCAGTGATAAAACTTGCAGGGTAGGACGTTCCGATGTTAGTGCTAGCAGGAAAAGTGATATTAGTCTAAGAAAAACTTATAGGGAAAGAGTTTTACCGAAAACTTTACCGATTGTGCCTCCGATAAACCCGAAAAACATTAGAAGTATGTCCATAGGCAAGCCCCTACCCTTCTTTGAAAATGTAGATAGTCAAATGGTCTCTAAGGATGCCACCTACGATAAGGCTGATCACAAAAGTGATAAAGTTACGGCCGATGAAGTAACATCAGACCCCATAATAGACTCAGACGTGAAGGAAATCTCTTGTAACGATATTAAAACAAACGATACCCGCCTAGAAATCGAAAATGAAATTTCGGAATCAATGGAAGACCAAACGTGGAAATGTTTTCAGATGAGCCACATCTCGCCCCCACCAGCAGACAACGCAACCGGTGGAACGGATGCGCATGCGCTGAATCCGTCATCGGATAACTATGACATAGAGCTCGAGGAAATCGTATGCCACAGCGCTACCAAAGACAATCGCGATACCTTCTCAGACTACCTAGCCGACCAGGAAAAACTATTCCAAGTCTTGGAAGCTACTCAATCGAAAGCAACCGAAGATGAGTATTCCGTAAAAGTACTCGAAAACAATAACAACATAAAATCGAGCAAACACTCGGACGATGTAGAACCGTTGAGAAAGGCAGCACACGATGTAAGTAGTGACAATGATGTAAATATGAGTACTAATATCGAGAAGGAGGCAATAACACGCGAACGTATGCCGTGCGAGCCGGAGGGCCGCGGCGAGCTGGTGGTCCGAGTGAGAGCCGAGAGGGCGGCCGGCGACCGCTACGTGGTGGCCGAGCTCCCCAATAACGCTTACCTCTTTCTAACACTCCCCTCGCGCTTGCTCGCGCCCCTCGCACGGGACTACCGCCGGGACAGGACTAGTTGTAGTGCCAAGAGGAAGGATACTATCGATAAAAACGCGCTTAGAGTGCTTCTCTTTGAGAATCTTTTAAAAAGCGATAGAGGCTCGCCTCCGCCGGGCAGAGCGAGCTCGGCCGCCGACAAAGAGGTAGGCTCCCTGTAGCTACTTGATGAGTTACCGCCGCGCGGGCCCAGCTAATGTGACTCTGTTTCCGCAGGTCGATTCCGCTATACCGTTTAGTTGCATCACAACACCGGAGGTTGTGGCTAGTTGCAACACCACGCCGTCAGCGTCGCACGCCGCCGTCGCCGTCGACCCCAAGGTGACTGCTACCGTCTACTGCTTATGTACCGAACTAAACTTTATTTACACGATCTGCACACTTTTGATAGTTACAAATGAGACCCTCCGCTTTGTTTTTTATGATTTGCGCAGCTGTAACTGGCATGCTTGTGAATAAGGCTGAGCCGTTTTTGCATTATGATCTGAAAATTACATTAGATGCCGTTGAGTCAGCAAATATTAACGCTGCGATAGTTTTTATGCACATTCTTACAGTTTTTATTATTGTAGATATTTTTATTCTGCCTTAAATTTTCTCTGTGTGTGGTTAAACTTTTGTTCGTTCATTTTAATTTATACTGTTTTGTTTTTTGGTCAACAACAAGGGGCTATTTGTTTTGGATGATCTAAAATGTAGATAAGGTTGACAGCATTACTATTAAAGTACTTTTAGGGACGTAAACTTTAAATTTTGGGACTTTTGACAAGGAGCAGTTTTTTACATGAATTGGCATCAATTTTGTGAGCTCAAATGTATGTAAAAAAATGTACAGAATACGATTAACGCCGAGTTTTGCAAATTGTAATAGCTGTAAGCTATAACATTATTTTCGCAATTTGTGATCGCTACGGGCTGGTTCTCCGTAAAATTTTTAAGCAAAATGGTCATTTATTTCTCGCCAAGAAGGCAAAGGCATCCATTAACACACGTATAGTGAAAACGTCCCAAAAAGTGTGGTGACTCTGGTGTAGTTAGGGTCGGGCAACATTTGCGTAGATTGTAGAGTTCAGTGGGTACTGAGGTGCGTGTGTTTAGCCGCTGCAGCTCGCGGCCGAGTACCGCGCCGTGACCAGCCTGGCCGGACCTTCGCCCGCGACTGTACACAAGGACCCAGATGAACAGGTATATACCAAAGCATGAGCTGTAGACATCGACATATCTCCTGTCTCGAGAAAGCGTTTGACCGATGTACAATCACGCGGATCACGTCGCATACGTTTTTTGCGTGTTCATTGGTCAAACGCATTCCTCGAGAGAAGGGATATGTCGATTTTTATAACTCTAGCTCTGCAGAACCCTCACGCAACTGCATCCTAACCGTGTTACCACTAATGCCATGCTGGGTTGTATACCCATCTTTTAGTCATTTATTTTTGTTTACCGTTTTTTAAGGCAGTATAGATGCAGTTGACTGCTGGACAGTTGCCGTCGTTTTCACTTGCAGCTATCATACAACACAACGACGACATTGTATCGTAGTTGCAAGTGAATTCCACTTGCAGCCGGCAGTTGTCAGGAAGTTGTGCCAGCTGCATTCGGCAGTTGTGGGGTTGATGTGGTTGTGGTTTTTGGCGGTAGGAATGCCGTCCGTGTGTTCTGTCTGGCCCTAATACGAGAGCGACGAGCCGCAACCCTTTTAGAAGATAAAACTCATAAGAATCAAAACCGCTCCAGCTATTTTTTAGGCTCTTTTTGTGATTTTCTTTACTCACTCAACACTAACTCTTGAAACGCAATGCGAATTCGCCGGAAGCAATGCGGCTCGTGGTCCTTGCGTATTGGATGAAGCCACGCTACAGGTAGCGAGTCCTCACCGATACAACCTATATCGCGGATCAATCGACGACAGTGTAACAAATATTTTTTATCTCACTAATGCCCGTCTGCACTGAAGTTGGACAGCTCTTAAGTTCGCACTTTCCTCTAGCCCCTAGTTTCTCGTACGTTTGTCAAACTTGTGTCACTTAAGTGCAGACAGCCGTAAGTGTGGGCTGGCTAAGTATAATTCGGGTGCCTTTGTATTTCCCACCTAACATCTCTTGCTGCATGAACTCGCTACGGCTAACTCAGTAATAACGAAAACTCGACTCGGTGAGGACTCGGTGAAGGCTGAGTGAACCTAGAAACACGGGGTACGGAGCCGAGGCACTGTGAAACTATTCATATCATATCTTTGAAATGTTTGCGATTGATGTTAAAAGCTGACTACGGACATAATACTGTCGTCCTTATGAAAAATGCAGCAAGTAGGCAGCCAAGGAATGGAATACTTTACCAGCGTCTTTGTTTCCCGATAAGTACAATCTGGAGCTCTTCAAGTCGCGAGTGAATAGGTATCTTCTAGGCAAGCATGTACCATCATACACCGCGTCGTCACTTCCCATCAGGTGAGATTGCGGTCAAATGCGGACCTATTTATAATAGTTATAAAAAAAACATGTTTTCGGAAAAACGCGAAAACAAAAGTTGCGAGTAGTAGAGTTGCTGCATTCTTGGTTCCTGAGTTTTTGGGTTCCAGGTGGAATTTTGATGCGTGAGAAAGAACAGAATATAGATTTTTTTTGGCGATTCCGAATCTGGTTCTAACTCAATTTTGCCAAAAACGTTAGTTATTGCGTTCTTCGCTATGTGGGCAGAATAGTACAGTGTAGATTAGTAGATTTACCTCTTACCATTTCAGATTTAAGAGCGTTTCCATTTTGTATGGAATTTTTATTTTTTTATATGGCAACCCAAATTTTTTTCGTTTCTCACGTAGCACCCCAGGGTTTACTACAACTTTAGTTAAAGCAGGTCACCCATCCGACTTGTAGTTTCCGAGAGCCATTGACCTTGAGTTCCATTTCGGAGACGACTTTAGATAAATGCCTGAAACGTAAACGTACAGAGATCTAAGCCGAAGTTCCACCATTATTAGCTTTTGGATTAGGCAGGGCAAGAACACAAGGGACAAGATATTCGTGTGATCATTATTCACAGCGCCAGAATTGAATTAAATTTGGTTGATTATGATTTATTTTATTTTAATTAATCCTGGGCGCTTATCCTTCAACTAATTACTTACCTTACTATAGTTATATTGCAAACCATACCCTGCGTTTTCGTTATGTTATTATTTTGTAGGAGTACTCGTATTTGCAGAAAGTCACAACTAGATTGTTTTAGATTTAGTTGTGATTTAAGTTGTAAAATAGGCTAGTTGCGTGCTATTCTTTTTTGCATAATTTCCTCAAAAAAAAAATATAAAAATGAAATATTTCAAAAAATTTCAAAGTTACAAGCATTTTAAAATACAGGAATAGAAAGAGATAGCCAAACATGCAGTAACGTCACTTCTTGGTCCTTCATAGTATCTCATTACTAAGCTGTGTTAACTTTACATACAATCTCTTTGGCATGTGACGTCCCAACGTTTCATAGTAACCGTGGGGAAGTTCCACACGATCTCTTGAGACGTTTTTCGAGAAAGGGACAGGTGATGCCTGCTTCTGAAACTTTGAAAGCTTATTACTCCGTGATTTATTTTACTTATTTTTTTTCAATTATTGCATTCATTTTTAACCTACATTATGAAAATTATATTTACTTGTTAATTTTTAATAGCAGGCCCCTAGCCTATTGTACTAAGTATATTTTGCTTCAATCTTTTGAATGCTTACTTTTGTCGTTTGTAGTTGTGATGCCTTTTTGCAGTGGGTAGATGATCGATGTATTCGATATTGCGCACGAACACTCCATGCACTGCTGTGGTCTATATTATGCACGCGTTTTAATTGAAACGGCTTGTAAGCCGTAAAAGTTCATTGTCTATGCTTTTTATACCTTTTATTTTCTTGTAAAAGCAAGAAAACGAGTGCAGCGGCGTATGTGCGCGCACTGTCAGTAAGCATTTGAATTGTAAAAATATGTGTATGGATTAAGGATCAATTCAGACAGAGCAGCGAAAGCTCGAGCACCTTTTTAAGTGCTATTGAAATATCAACCATAGTCAATTTAGACATAGCTGAAAATAGAATGCAACATTAAAATAGCTAAGATTTTAATGTTCCATACTAGTACTTCAGCTTTGTCTAAATGGAGTAAGATTTATATTCCAATAGCACTTAAAAAGTGCTCGAGCATTTTGCTGCTCTGTCTGCATTGACCCGTAGACGTGTAGGTAGTACCTATCAGATTTATTAGATCTATTCTATTTGATAGGTTTGTTTTGGGTTTTAACGGTGGATTGGCTGAGAAAATTACTAACGTTGCTATGTACCTATAATCTGGTAAAATACAGGTATACTAGTATGAAGTAGGTACATAGCTATAGTCATGAGGATATTATTAAATTTATAGATTTCTCGTTGTGTAATGTAGACATGTTAAAAATTACTATTATAATCGAGCATTCGTGATGGAGCTCATCATACAACATGTTGCATGATTTTTAACTATTTTTCTAGATATTATTTACTATATTCCATCACAATACAACCGACATCAGCTTTCACTAAACAGATTAGCTATCGTTTCGAGTTATTGTTGAACCGGGTGTAGGTAACCGAGCCGATGTACCGTGTGTGTAACGTGTGTATGTGTGCGCGCAGCCCCGCAGTGTGATCGCGAGCAGCTTCAACGGGCTGCCCTTGTCGCGGCCGCACTACGCATCCGCCGCCTCCAGCGACGAGTACAAGGTGCCTACCACACTCTTATGTTGCGCTTTCTGTTCTAGCCCGCGCTTGCTTCTACTCGGCTTCCTCCGTTGCACAAAAGAGGAAACGTTCGCTCGGACTTTACATGACGCGTGGATTTTTGCCTTTCAGAAATCTCTAGACGAAAACGGAAACTCGGTACAAGGGTACAGCTCGCCACTCTCGGGGTCTAGTCAACACAAAAAACCCAGGAGGAAAAAGTCGTCCAGGAACGAAACCGTGATCGACTGCCGGCAGCTTGACGGTTACCAGGGGGACAAGGACGTGAACGAGCTGCTGCGCTTCATCGAGTCGGCCGAGCAGCGCGCGCCCAAGCTGCGCAAGCACAAGGACGACGCCGACGACAAGGGCAAGAAGCGCAGCGCCGAGCGACGCAAGGACAAGGAGCACAAGCCCGTGCGCGCCGCATCGCTCGACGAGCTGTCGCGGTGTCGCGAGCCGCCGCGCGCGCCGCCCGCCAAGCCGGAGCGCCGCTCGTGGGGCGACGCCGAGCCCGCCGTGCCGGACGCGCCGCCCGACCTCGGCTTCCAGACCGTCACCAAGAAACGTCGGGCGCGCCGCCGCGCGGAGGAGGCGCCCCGCCGGCCGCGCGCCGGCGCCGCCGCCCGCCGGCTCGAGTGCGCGCGCTCCGATCGCAGCAACGACTCCACCGACGATATGGACTCGGTGCACTCGCTGCCGCCCCCCGCGCCCCACGCCCCGCCCGCGCCCCACGCCTCGTACGCGGACATCGCGCGCACGCGCCACAACATCCCCGACCTCATCGAGTCGTGCAACTTCTACGCGGAGGGCGAGGGCGAGGAGCGGCGGCGCGCGGAGGCGGGCACCGCCGCGCCGCCCGACGCGTACCCGGCGCTCGAGCCGCGCGCCGACTCCCCGCCGCCGGACACCGAGCTCGCGCCCGCCCCCGCCCCCGCCCCGCCCGAGCGCAAGGAGCCGCCGCCCGCGGAGGAGGCGCCCGCGCCGGACGTGGTGGCGGACCGCCGCCCGCCCGTCATCCTGCTGGACTCGGCGGCGCGCCCGCGCGACCTGGACGGCGTCACCTTCGGGTTCGACATCAACGAGCAGCTGCTGGGCGGCGGCGCGCGACCACCGCGCTGCGACCTGCTGCGCGAGGCGGAGGACGCGCCGCCCGTGCCGCACGCGGTGCCGGTGCGCCTCGCCAAGCGCACGCTGCACTACGTGCCGCCGCCGCCGCCGCCCGAGCGCGCGCACCTGCTGCGGACCGTCGACTACATCGGAGGCGGTGAGTGTCCCCCGAGCGCTCCGCCGACCGCCGCCCGCGCGGCCGCGTGTCTGACCGGTTCTGTTTTCGTTTCCAGCGTGGGAGGAGGCGGTGCGGTGCGGCGAGGGCAAGGTGCGCTACTACAGCGGGTAGCGGGCGGCGCGGCGCGCGGCGCGGTGGCCGGCACGCGGCGCCGCGCGGTGCCGCGTGCCGGTGCGTGCTGCAGCCGGTCGCGCTGTGATTCGATCCGATAAAAACTGATATTCGCTTCTACATGCGATGCGACGAGTTGAACTGAGCATTTAATATTTAATGTTGCACCTAAACAAATTAAAACCACAAAAATTGTTAGTCATTAAAAAATTGAACCAAGTTTGAGGTCTGGCGCGTCGTATAATAAATACGGTGTGAGGAGCGAGGCGCGCGTCGAGACGTGTGATACGGTAGATAGTAAGCGGAGGTGTGCTGGAGCGACACATAGTGCTGGTTCGGTGCGGGAAGGGAGCGTGCGAGGCGCGCGAGGATGTTGGACGCGCGACGTGAAGTGCTCGGCTCGGGAGCTTCCTCGTCATTTATGAAATTGTCCGTGTGATTGATGTGCCAGACGGTTGACTCAAATGTTTTCGATTTAAGTGGAGGCATGTACTATTTTGTTTCTGTTGATCTTTATTGCGCTTGTGTTTGTTATTTAATCACAAATATTTGATAGATTTCCTCTAACTAGCCACTCAAGTCTATTTTGTTATGTATTTTTAAGTTTTACCATTTTAATGTGTAAATAAAATGAAAGATCTTTTGATGTGTAACTGTCCATATTATGTGGATTGGTGCCATTTCGCTGGCTCATGAATTTACTTAACAACGCGCTTTATTAACATTAAAAATATTAAGGTACCCTCATTTTTTTAAACACTGTTTTGTTTATGAAACAAAATTTTATAGGTTTGTTTGGCAATTTTTTTGTATAGACAATGCTATGTTATAATAGCCCAACCATCGAAGTGCTTACACAAAATAATTGTAACTGTGTCGCCATTAGTTAAGCCATGCATTAAGTAAACTTGGGCATTCACTGAAAATTATAGGAAATGCACCCAAATATACTGAGGGCCACCAGACTTCCGCTGATCTACTTACACTCTGTCTCCATACATACCTTCTGGAAAATGTGTGATTTTTAAAGTAATAGAGTATGACTGTGTATTTTTTTATTTCACATATGTAAAAGTTTATTCCTCAAGACACAGGCAGTCACGATAATAAAAAATTAAATGTGACAAAAAAGACGAAAGAGATACAAGAGTAGATAGAAACAGCTCAAACACGCAGTGGCGTCACAAATTATTACTTCATAGTACCTGACTGCTAAGCTGTGTCACCTCTATGGTACCTCTACACATCTACACACATACCAACTCTGGAATATGACGTCACAAATTATGAACCATAGTAGCTGTAAAGTAGCGGTAACCACACGATCTCTTTTTTGCGAAACTCCGCTGTTTATTTACCGATTTGAAATTATTAGGTTTTTTAACCTACGTTATGAAGGTAATATTAACATGTTTAATTGTGTTATTAGCATAATAGCATTTTAAAAAGTAGTCGAATAGCCTATTGCTGCGCAGAAGCGGAATGCTTGTCGCGTTTGCAAATTTGTAGGACAAAATTTGTTATTTTGAAATATTATTTAGGTTTATAACGCAATTTTAAAAATGTAGCGAATTTTTTACCAGCGCCAAGTCGTAAGTAAAATCATGAGCAAGCGGCGTAGAATGTACGGATTTGATATGTGAAATGATTAACAATCCTAATAAATAACTTATGCATGATAATGTGTAATATATAATAAATAATTATTATATTATGAGCTTGGTGAGATGCGCGACACGACGTAGCGTGCGTGGAGAGATTTCCCTAAACATAACTATTAGAATATAATGCGACTCCAAATTTTGACCAAACTTCATCATTGTTATGTTATTTATTGTTTACCTTGATTAAAAAATACATATGATATTGAGTGTGTACATATAGATTACGTGTTCGTTGACGACAACAGCTTCTTTCAGCTGTTGGTTATTGATGCTTATGAATTATCATTACGTATACTATGATTCGTTAGGCACCGGTCTCCTATTGAATGCTATATGCGGCGTCTGACTTCAGCGTTTTCTGATCGACGTCAGAACACCAGGCACAGCGTCAGCGGTCAATACATCTCATAGCGAACGATGACGTCTCGTTCACAACAGTATTCGACAAACAGTGCTCGCGTGTAGTCGTGTATAAAATCGACACTTTTGGCGGTGCTTGTGTTACTTTGTATAATAAATTATAACATTTGACTGATTCAATCATAAATTCGTCTTTTTTTTTATCAAATTTCGACATTTTGTACTGAAGCCAAATACAGCATTCACGCTGCAATGCTTCGAAATAACTACAGACGCGGCGCAAAGCATTTGAATGCCGCCTACGGCGTCCACACGCCAACGTCAGCATGTGAAAGAGACCACAACAGTACATTTCTATAGTAAGCATCGTGACGCTGTACGCGGTCGACGGCGTATAAAGGAGACCATAGCCTTATGTAGTAACAAAGTGGTACTACATATTAAGATAAGAGATCACAAGTTATATTAACTACGTCGAACACGTGATTGTGTGCCTTTTCCAAACTATAGTTTACACTCTATCCTCCTTACTAATTAACACTTAATTATGTTTTTTTTTCTATCAAATTTGAAATAGGTGAAGATAAAACACTAAGTAGGTATTCCACTGTTATGCAGTGTTAGTATTAGTAAGGGGGTATCTATATAGGCTTCGTTTCCAACCTATTGTTTGAAATATATGTTACATAGATAAAAGAACATGTAAAAAGGTAACATATTGCATTCTTATTTATGTGTACAATAAATATGACTTGCAAAAGCCTAGTCATAAATATAAACCCCACTTTGCGTTGTGTGTATAACTACACTTCCATTTTCCGTCATAGATTTTACTAGAAATAATTAATATTTTAAATCAAAAGCTCAAACACGAAAAGCTTCTGTGGCGATTTAACATCTAACCCGAGTATTTTTATATTAGAATACACACGCACTTAACTGGAAAAAACGTGCATTTCGCAACTTATTATTAGTGACATTTTCTTCATATTTGATGGGGATTACATTATAAAATTCAAAAGTGTAATTAGTCAATATTTGCTGAGGAACTGGCTATTAATCACAGTTTAAATGCATTGCATTTCAAAGGCTGGTCAGTAAATAAATTACTATGATTGCAACTCCTTTTCGTGGAGTTTTCTAAAAAGTGAATTCACTATTCTTCCTTATTTGGCTAACCATTATTAAAATGTAAATAAGGATTGGTCGAGGATTTGTACCGTGGAACCAAAAGCGTTATGAATCTGTGTTGAAATCATCATTTTAAATATATAGCTAGTCGAAAAAAAAACGATCAATACGTTTAATGCTAAAATGATTGATGTACTGGGTGGCGCAAAAGTAAAGACCCTATTTGGTTCAGCTATAACATTTTTTCTAAATTAGAAAACTAGATTTAGGTTTTTTTAAATGTATATTTGTGCCATTAAATTTCGTACCATTAGGATTTAAAGATGATGTCTTTTAAATGGTGACCTCCAGAGTTGATACACATTTGAGCCCTATTTATGACATTTTGCATAACTTGCCGTAACACTTCCTGCGATATGTTCGTTATTTCTTGACGAATGTTTTCTTTTAGAGCTGCGAGACATCATCTTTAAATCCTAATGGTACGAAATTTAATGGCACAAATATACATTTAAAAAAACCTAAATCTAGTTTTCTAATTTAGAAAAAATGTTATAGCTGAACCAAATAGGGTCTTTACTTTTGCGCCACCCAGTATAAATAATTAATCTATATGAGAAATTGAATGATAAAGTCCTCTTAAGTTTAAATGAGATTTCCATGTCCACTTTCGGCTTCGCTAAATGAACTGGATGTTTATATTGAATGGTTGTTTCCTTCAAACTTAGATATTGTATATTTCACATAACTCTTGAACATGCCCTTTGAATGGACAACATTAAAAAAACAAAACCAAAACTATTTTTTAAAGGTGTCAACTTTTAAAGCCCCCATTTTTTATGCCCTGCTTCAGGTGGAAGCAGGAGATGGCGCAGGAGAGACCGAAACCGAAGTGGTATCTTTTATCATCAAAGGCCAAGACTCGGGGTCGTTGCGCCATCCTAGTTAGTTAATTTTTATTGGTTTTATTAAAAGCTAGTTGAAAAGTAACAGACACGTATTTTTAAAAGCAATATATCATATTGAAGATTTGTTTTTAATTTTGGCTATTGTAAGGCTCAATTAAGGTTTTAGCTAGAAACAAGAAGGAAAAAAATATTCAACGCCTTTGTTTCGAAACCTTTTTTATGACAGTCTTTGTACAGATTAGGTTTCACACTTCGGTTATCATATATCCACACAGTTCATTAATGGTATTTAACAGTAACTTTAATATATAAATCTTATATTATTTTATATGAGCTCTTTATATGATAATGTCGGAATGGTTTTCGAAGTTCGGTACCTACCTTCCAAAAAATCAAATGTTGTCCATTTAATTACTAACTGAAAAGATTAAAAATCTGGAAATGTTAATGAAAATGTGATTTTTTTTATTCTACTACTGTAACGATATGACTACATTAAGAGTTAAATTAAATCACCCTTCACGCTTATTGTAAATATGTGTACATTAATTTCATTTTAGTTTCAAAAGAGATGAAAAACTTGTTGCATATTTCTTTGTTGAGATTGATTTATCTTTAGGGTGCATGTTCTACTGCGGCATTTCATCGAATCCACGTGTCTGGTACTTACGCAAATGTTGGTGTTATTGTTTTAAAATGTCCAATAAAATTGTTGGCTGTAGATATGTAACGAATGGTAAGATTTGTATAGGTCGAGAATGAAGCGGTTCTTGTTGTGGATACGAGACACGTAGTATTTGGATGCCGCGGACACTATTACGCCCCATTATGTACTGAAAGGACGCTCATATCAAAGGTAGAGAAATTATTTATTGTTTCTTTCCCTTGTATAATATGTAAATAGATATGCAAAAATTATTGGAATTTTATCACTCTTAGTGCATATAGATGTCGTAGCTGAGAGATCTCTGGGTTCAGATTGTGGGAACATTTTTGTACAAAGGTTCGGCTCAGTATTGTTTTGGTTGTAACAAGAATCCATGAAAATAATATGCTTGCTTTCACAAAATACATAATCCTGATCCTGTTTTTAAAATAGGATATATAGCTGGAAATGTACTGTTTTAGCAACTTTCTACAACTGTTATACCAATGCAATGTTAAACAACTGTTTATAACCATGCTGTAACGCAGCTTAGCTTTTTATTGAAATACTTAAACAATATCATCAACCGAGGTCGGTTGATGATATCGTCTGACGTCTGTGCCTATCGTGTGGTTACTATTATTACTGGTGAAGTAATGAAGAAAGTAATAGTGGACAATTTATTAAATATTTTGCTGATAGCATTATTATGGTTAAGCTTTGCTACACTGATGAATCATTTTCAAACATTGTCAAAACAGACCAGATTAACATCTTATGACCTTTTAATCATCTCCGATTAATGAAATAATATACCTACTAGTTTGTTCACAAAAATGTATAAATATGTGTTGCCTATTATATCAATTGAAATAATACAATGCTGGAATAATTTACTACCTGAAATCATGTGTGTGTTTTCGTCATGTGTTTTCATTTATCTATAAACCTACATTGAATATGTAAACATTGACGATTCGTAAAATGATTAGCAAGCATATTGATTTCGTCGCAAAGGAATGTCTAGAAAAACTTATAAAGAGCCTTGAGATCTTTAAAATAATTTAATTACTTACGTGAGAAAAAAGTATGGATGGGCTATTTAAAGTATAATAGCTTCTTGAGCTAAAGATAAATGTAATTATTTCGTTTAGATATTTGAGTGATAACGCTTAGAAAAAAGCTATGTAAATGTATAAATAAATTAATGCTGAATATATAGGTATGAGCAATTGTCTCATTCACTAATGTATTTATTATTGTGAGAAATAAAATGTCATTTCAATACTTATTCGTAACCAAATTATCTATTTTTAACTAAAGTAATGTGCTTCATTGATTTGTTAATTCAGCGAATGAGACAATTGCACTTTATAATAATATGTATCAATTGAATTTTTTTATTTATCTGCTTTACATCTAACTGTTTAATATTATTCTAGATTTTTACTCTGTTCTATCGATAATATAGTTGTACCAGAAACTATTGATTTAAGGAACATCTTTATTTTAAGGTTTTGTTCATCGAGAATAGTGTCATTTCACACGGAGTGCTTCTTATATTATTATCACTATTGCTAAGCAAACTGCAGAGGAATTTCTAAATTTCCAGTAAAAATCAATGACGTATGTATGTATGTACCTATTATACTTCATCTACGAAACTCATACGTAATTCGTATTATTAAATTAATTACTAGCAGACTAGTCATCAACTTTAGACCCTGTTCCTAATTTATTCACATAAATGCCTATTTCTTTGTGTGTACCTATTAGAATCATTTACTACATAATACATTATAGGTTTCCTGTTTGGCTGTAATTGAGAATAGAGTAAAAATTTGGACTACTTTAACTGTAAAAGATTTGTTTAAATAAACAATGTAACCAACTGCAATTTACAGTTATGTACTTTTTCACTGTTTCCGTTTTCTTAATAAAAATGTTGAAAATACATGACTCTGAGTTTGTTTGTACCCTATATGCTGGGTGTTGTTTTGCATCCTTTCCATATTTTTAGGGTTCATTGTAGTGCGTACACTGAATCACCTAATAATGTAATTCTTCCACTCTTAATTAGTACCCGAACATTTAATAAATCATTTTTATGATGAACCACAAGTAGCCGCCCTGTAGGAGGCTTTTGTATGGGTGTGTGGCGCCAAGGAACGCCTTAGGCTCAATTCAGACAGAGCAGCAAAATGCTCGAGCAGTTTTTTAGTGCTATATGAATATCAACCTTAATCTATTTAGACAAAGCTGAAAATAGTATGCAACGTTAAAATAGGTAAGATTTTAATGTTGCATACTGTTTTCAGCTTTGTCTAAATGGAATAAGGTTTATATTCCAATAGCACTTAAAAACTGCTCGACAATTTTGTCGCTCTATGTGAGTTGACCCTTAGACAAGGTGGTTTCACAATTTTTTACAAATATGATCTTGTTTTGAGTTCTCATACATTAGGGGCCGAAGACGTGGGGGACAACAGAAACAACCCAATGGATAACATCACGCTGTTTCTCATTAGTGCAGTCGATTGGTTAGCTCTAATTTTAAACCTAGTTATTCGTTCTGATTGTTCTGTGGCCCTAACTAAACGTTTCCTATGTAGGACAAGAAAAATAACCCTTTAAAAGCGACCTAAATTCTACTCAGTAAATAGTAAATGAAAGAATGTTTCCGTGAAATTATATTTTATTTTTATAATCAACATGATACAGATGTTATGGCTTTGTATTCAAATATCTATTTATAATAAAAATATTAACAAAATTATCTTACATCCACTTGCAAATGTACAATTTTTTTATTTGACCTTACAAAATATTCTTACAGTATCACAAGTCAATACCAGCTGCTAGCTTAAATTTTGGAGGCAATAGTAGTTCAGGGTCACATTACTGAGGTATCAACTTGTGTATAACACTTAGTTAGTTAACGATCTATTGCTCCTACATAAGGCATTAAAATATACATTCACGACTGTCATTTCATATAAGACGTAGCTACTTCATATTGCCCGCCATAGAGACATTGTCATTATTTTCTATATTAGCTTGATGAGATTAACAACAATAAAACGTTCATTAGAAGCACCTGACTGAATTTATACATCTCATTGGCTACTGTCGATTTAATCTCTCGGCCGGAGGAGCCGCCTTCGCCAAGCTGAATGGTCCGTTCACTCCAACAGTCAAATACACAACTAACTTCAGTTTACACCAGTCTTAGCGAGCCTCAACCGATCAATATTACTTAGGTCTATTAATTTACTACAAAAGCACTTAAGATTTTTTATTATTAAAATAGTGAGTCGAAGCACTGTTTACGAAGCCCGCGATCTCGAGTTTTACTAGTGAATAATGAATTCGTTGTTAGTTTGGTGCATCTCAAACCGGGCGCGCGAGTCTCAGCCGTAACCAGGGAACCTCAGCACGCGACGGGAACATAAAACGGTCATTAGGCCGCGACTCTCCACGAGCTGCGAGTTACGTACACGATCGACGACCGAATAACGAACCAATTTAGAATCGGAACAATAAATAAAACAACCACAGTTACCATGGAATGAGTAAACAATTTCAAACGCAACCGTTAATAACAAAACAAGAAGAAACGCGTGTCACTAGAAGATGTCGGGGCAGTCGGCCCAGTCCTGCCGGCGCTTGGCGTCCCAGTAGCGGTGCGTGTACATGTGCCGCAGCTGCGGGTGCGCCGACGCGGCCTGCGCCTCGCGCGCGAACCACGCGGGGCGCGGCGCCGCCGCCGCCTGCGCCGGCGCGTGGCCCGCCGCCGCCGCCTCCGCCGCCGCCTCCTGCTCGCGCCGCTTGCTGCGCTGCTTCTCCTCCAGCCGCAGCTTCTCCACGTTGGCCTCGTCCCACAGGCCCTCCTCCATGAGCCGCTGGTCGGGCCGCCGCCGCGAGTCCGTCGGCGCCACGCCCTCCTCCATCTCGTTCAGCTGCGCCGCTAGCACGGTGAAGTTGTACCACCTGCGGGGAACAACACCGCTTACTTTTTAACGTGTTAATATCATCAGATTTTGACATCATCACCGGATGAGGGGCGTGTAAAGCGGTCAAAAATAGAAGGACACTAATTCAAGGGCATCCCTGTGATGCGAGCTTCGGCTTGGGCGGTCGAGCGAGCGGGAACAGTGGGTAGTGACCTGTCGGAGTCGAGCGGCGCGGCGACCCGCTCCCAGGCGAGCGCGAACTTGCCGGTCTTGCAGACCGTGTTGTCGGCGGAGGCGCTCGTCACCGGCGCCACCTCCACGCGCCGGTCCCAGTAGCCCTGCACCACGTACCGCGGCTGCAACACAAGCGGCACATACTGACACCGGGTCACAGATTCATTTTAATTTAATGGAACAATTCATTTGAATCCAAATCCGTCCCTAAACCTTAAACATTTGTTTCTTTTTTTGTTTTAGACATAGCAATTGACCACCTGAAGAAAGTGATGACACACTCCGGGAATCGGCTTGCTTCAAGCTGCAAAAATGCAAACGTTTCACAATCCTCTTAAACTTATGTGGAAAAAATAAAAATTATTTAGACTGAAATTGAAATATACATGTTTGAAACACTCGTTTGACCATCTAGCGATCGTTTGGAGTAAGACAAGGTCTGAGAGTTTATGTTTGTGAAACGATGCGAGTCGCGTGTATACTAACCACTCCTTGTGGATCCTTGATGACACCAGTGACCTTCCTCTGCGTGTCCTTGCTGAAGTAGCCGTAGGGCAGGTACTTGAGATGCGCGACGTACCCGGCGGCGGGGCCCGCGTCGCCCACTATGTCCATGTCGCCGTGGTTGTCCACCCACAACTTGCCCACTATTATATTATGCACCGTGGTCGTCACCTGCAATGCACGGACTATGCCTACTTAAAGGGTTACGAATATGGTTTTACTCAATAAATACTCGTAATTAAAAAAAACAGGAACTATTATTAGTTGTTGTTGATGTACTAGACGCGCCCAGTTGACGTTTTTCTGTAGAAACTATACATTTTTGGGGATAAAAAGTACTCTACGTTGATTTCGGTAATATAAGCCATTTGTGTTCAAACTTTCAGCAAAATCGGTCAAGCTGTTAACAAATAGACCACTCCATTTTCTGGCTCTGGCTGAACCTATTTTTATGGAAGCTTATTAGGGATCCAATAAGGACATTTACACTAACAGACACTTATCATACATTCTATGCCCGTGTGGTCCCGGACGTGTAAGAATAGGACCACCCCATCTCTTCCGTGGGTACCGTAAGAGCCAGCTAAGAGAATATCCATGGAATGGACAGCAGCATTCTCCTCCGTACATTAAAATCTACAGCGATAACCAAGCCACCTACCAAGTGCGGTGATTATGGCAAATATGTGACTATGGTAAGTGTCCAAAGTGGCGTTTTATAGGGGAGGCTTACGTTCAGCAGTGGAACGTCTTCTGGCTGTTGAAGTGAAGTGATACATTCTAAAGGAACTACTACTAACTAGCATAAAAAGCTAACGGGTATTATAAGATCCATCTCTAACCCCCTTCTTGTACCGGTAGCAGTTCCCGCTGGATGTAAAGCGCAGGGTTGCGTCTGCAGAGGGACAGATCGAGATGTACTGTCCCCGGAATGTACTCGACAACGAGAGGCTCTGCCACTGCCACCAGCCGCCACCTTCGCAATACTGCGCCGCCGTCGGCGGGTGGTGGCTTACCTGAACCCCGATAACTATTACTATCTCTGTCCTTTCCCTTACAAACGCATTGTGAACAAAAAGAATAGAAATAGTATCTGAAATCCTACGAGACTGATGAGGAACTCGAGAAAAGCGTCCTGTAGTTTAAGACTAGCTGAGACTAGCCGCGCGCGCCTTCGCAGTACTCACCTGAACCCCGATATCAACTATCTCTGTCCTTTCCCTTGCAAACGAAAGAAACCGAAATAGTATCTAAAGTCCTATAAGACTAGATGAAGAACTCGAGAAAACGTTTCTGTTGTCAGAATCTGCCGCATGCGAAGTACGGGGCGGCTGTTGAGGTTGGAGACACACCTGAACTGTTAGTTACTATATCTTTCTCCCTTTTCTCCGAACCACGTTATGAGAGTGACTGAGATAGAGATGCCGAATGTACGCTAATCCTACGGGGCTAGAAGAAAAAGTGATGTCTGAAGCGGAAAAATTACTTCTAGTCTATTCTATCCTGTGATGTCGTTTTCCCTTCATTTCAAAGTTACCAGTCTTACTACGACGAGCACCCAAAGCGAGCCGAAGGTTTGAAACCAGTTGATCGATTTCCGATTCTGATTCGAATACAGGATACCTTTCTCCAACATTTTCACCAAATCACCTCACCAAGATATCCTCGATACTTGTTCGTTTCCATCAGCCTTCTCGGTCTATGTTTAGGTGAAACACAAACGGTCATGGTCTGTCCTACGAAGCAGGATAACAAGTAACGCTCGCGCCCCGACAGTGGCGAAAGTAATAACAATATTTGTACCGAGCAATAAACGCTAATGACAAGACTGGACAAATTTTATCTTATGTCATCTGCGTAGCTCAAACAAAGTACTCTACACACCATTCAATCTGTCGCCTCAAACTGACAAAAATCGCATGCATGGGAGCCGCAACACGCCTCCACACGATGCAATTAGTCCGTTTTCGACAAATTGAATTACAGATGGAATGGTGTGTATAATACTTATGCCCTTCTGCACTAACGTTTCAAAGCTCTTAAGTTCGTACTTATCGCTCACGTACAAAATGCGTTGCAATAGGTACGTAGTTGATAACGGCGATGTGTTGCCGGACAATCCGAGTGCAAGACTGGTAGTGATGACGGCACGGCAGCTGAAATCTTCTTGTCAGTTTCGGCGGGGGTACAACATATCTACAGGTAATAATATCATTGCCTTGCCCCGGCCCAGTAAATTCGAGCCAGATCAGTCCCCAATAAATGCGACAAGCAACAGAGCTTTATAACAACTTTCTTAGATAAGTGCGGACTTAGTTGTTAAATTTAATTGCAGACGGGCTTATTCTAACGGTTTTTATTCTAATACGTGACACGCTTGAATTATCAGAATTTTTTTGAGAAATGCTTCTCAACCGGGGCACGAGCGTAATTATCTTTCCCTGGGCTCCCATCCTTACCTTTCTCCAGGTGTACTTGTTCCCGGAGGCGGGGAACATGGCGGAGGCGCCCCCTAGCGGTATGACCTGGAGGTACTTCCCGCGGAACTTGGTGGTCATCGTGAACTCCTGCCAGCACTGCCAGCCCGCCTGGCCCTCCGTGAACTGGGCCACCATCGGCGGGTGGTGGGATACCTAACACCGGATTTTAGAATTTACTCATACATGCCAAAAAGGTTCACCGAAAACGTTACATGTTGAAGTTTAGAAGAGTTCACCGAAAACATAGACTGTAGATTATTTAAAAAGAAGCTGGTTTAGTTTTATAATTTGGAGTTTCGAGTGCCTTTAGGTACATAAAGACTACCTGCCAAAATGTCCGCTTTTATTTTTTTATGTCAATTGGTCGATTTCTGGTTACAACCACTTTTATAATGACTATGGACACTGTAATCAGTTGTGGGTGGCCGTGAGTCCTGACGATTCAACGTCGGGCGAGCGACTAGGTCGGCGCCTAATAAATAGTTAGCGAGTCAATTGTTTTGCATGGCCGTGTTTTATACGTTTTACGATGTTAACATGAGCGTTTTTATTCAGATTATAACAGCAGTCGTACATAGATAACATAATTAAAATGTAAAGCAGACATGTTAAATGGGCCGATCTTTTAACAGTCAGATAATGTTCTTATTCAAAGGTTAAAAAGTTTTTACTAAAACATTTATCCTACAATTGAAAAATCGTCCTTTACGAGTAGTAGGAAAACGAGCGGATAAGGTAAATTGAAGGATAAAGGCAAGTGCTGGTAGGAAAATAATATAAAAAGGATAGGAAAAACGACACACACATCCTTATTAATAAACCCGTTGTAGCTTTTAATCAGTTACACAATCTTTTGTCATTTTCGATCGCTTTCAATATTCAAATGTCAAAATAGGACAAAAGCTGAAGTGACTAATCTTAAACTCCTACGCGTTTATTAATAAGGCCGACAAAATACTAAGCATTTATGGATAATAAACTAAGGGAAAGGACAGGAGATACATGCAAAGTAGATACAACACCAAAAAGGAAAGGAATTTAGCTTTAACTTAGATACATAAACATTGGCCCACTAGGCGATCATGTAACGATCGCAACCGATAGAAACACTTAGTACGGATTCGACAGTTTCAATACACAGTTTATGTGCTTAGTTACAATGGATTTTTTCTGTTGCAATCAAACTTACATGATCACCCCCCCAGTACCCACACTTCATGAAACACACATTTTAAGAAAAATTACAAGCATTGAATTAACGAAATTGGATTTTAAGCCTGGTTTTTACAGGTCCAGTAGCTGGGCGGACAGTGAAGGACAGTTACTGTCAGGCAGCTACTGGGTTCGTGAAAACAAAGTCGAGCCAGTACTGACCGGTCAGTTGCTCTCGGTCAGCTACTTCAAAATACTGTATAGAATAGACAGCAGAATGTACAGTTGCCGACTACTGGGTGGTCAGAAACTGAACCTGTGAAAACCAGGCTTTAGGCTGAAATCCATAGTGTATTTTGACGTTGCTCTGCCTTTGCTTGGAAGTTTAAGTTCGAAATGAAGTGTATAATATAATCGTGACTTTGTCTCCACCCAAGCATAAAGCGGATGACGATCGGCTTTATGCTTAGCAAGATGAACTATAATAGCCTTACTTATAAACGCCCCTTATGCCCGTCTGCACTAAAGTTTGACAGCTCCTAAGCGCGCGCACACACACACACACACATACATATCCCTTCTATTACGTACCCACTGCAAAGTGCAAAGCATTTGGATACGCCCTGGTATATAAGTGAGAACTTAAAAGCTGTCAAACTTTAGTGGAGGTGGGGATTATAGTTAAATAACAATTAGGTTATACGATATTTTTGTATAGCGCAAAACTTGTACTTTATTTATTCAGAAGGAAAAGTTAGAATCACAAACAGAAGTCGATACGGCAAACATCTTTCTGCTTCACGATATTGTCTTTTCACTTCAACTGATTATGTGAACCTAAATATTCATTCCAAAAATTTTAAAATACTTGAACAAATTGATTTGATACAAAGAAATGGTAGTTTTAAAAGTAGTATAAGAAATGTCTTGCCTGTTCAGATATCGACCGCCAGCCGAGGTCCGACATCCTGTCGCACTCGTACGTTTCGCCGAGCAGCGGGTTGAAAGGTTTGTTCGTTCTGAAAGTACAGATAAACGCTGTTCGAACAACTCACATTTTATACAACATTATATAAACAGCAGGAATACAACAAAAAAATACTTTAAAACAGCAGTAGCAAAGCGACAGCAAACACTTAGCAATCCATCGCAATCGCCCGCCTGTCTTTCGCGTTTGATACTAGCGCCACTAACAACAGAACAGCAATAGACGGAAACAAAATAGTGCAATTTTTAGTTCATCGATTGTCCAACAGACGGTGATCTAGCGCTCGATCGCTTTCTGCTCTGCCAAAGTGACGTTTGACAGCAATGATTGCAAAATTTACGCCTGTTGCAAACTTGTTGCGAATTACCTAATAAGCCTGCCGGTGTGCAAATAAAACCACCCCATCTCTTCCCGTGGGTGCCGTAAGATCCGGCTAAGGGAATGAGCAGCAGCATTCTCATTCTTCATTATAATCTACTGCGGTCACCAAGCCACCTGCCAAGCGTGGATATTATGGCAAATCCCTCCCCCATATAATGAGCATCCAAAGTGGCGTTTTAAGGGGGAGGCCTATGTTCAGCGGTGGACGTCTTTCGGCTGTTGATGGTGTAAAGACAATAGGCTAGTGTCCTGCTATTTTTTAATTGCATAAACTAATACTATTCCTCAAAAAATAAACAGTCGTGAAAACAAAAATTAAATATCTCAAAAAATGACAGTTAAAAGCATTTTAAAATACACGAATAGAAAGAGACAGCTCAAACTTGCAGCGACGTCACTTTTGCTCCTTCATAGTACCTCATTACTAAGCTGTGGTAGCTTTACATACATGAGGCATATGACTTCACAGCGTGCGTATTCATAGTATCCGTGGGGAATCTTGTTTTGCGAGAAAGGGACAGGCGATGGCCCCTCCAGAAACAACTTATTACTCCTTGATTCATTTACCAATTTCAATTATTGCATTCATTTTGACCTACTTTATGAAAATAATATTTACTTGTTAACTTTTAATGGCAGGCAACTAGCCTATTAACGATGTTAAAAGAATTATTTCAAGTCATGAAAACTTTACTAGGTGGTAGAACTTTTCTGCAAAGTTCGTCTAGGTAGGTACCACTGCTTTGCCAGGGCATTGTAGCTAGTGAAATTACTGGGCAAATGAGACTTTATGATCTGATCACACAGTCTAGTAATCTTATTACTAAGACTGTGTGAAGTCTCAGGATGACGTGCGCAGTGCAGTGTCACGCGAAACTATATTAATGTAGAGTTCCGAGTAATACTGCAATCTGTTATGGGCAACCGTGACGCTTAACATCAGGCGAACGACTAGCTCGTCACGTCATTCATTTACATAATTAAAAAAAAACTTACGAAGTTAATCGTTACCGTCATTTTCATGGTATAAGACAATATAGCCGGCCTCCTCAGTGCTGAGCTGCTCATCCATGAACAGAGTTAGGGAGTAAAACTAATTAACCCGTGGGCAGCCGGGGCTGGTCAGCTAGTCGTATATAAAAATGTCCTGAATTGTATTTTGTTTGTTTATTTGTATGTTTGTGTTACTGTAACAGTGTGTTACCTGCAAGCAGTGGTAGCGTAGGAGGAGACGGTGAAGGCGGCGACGTAGGCGAGCTGGTGCGCGGGGTCAGCGAACTGCGCGGCCTGGTCGAGGATGGACGAGTACTCGTAGTCCTCCGTCAGCCGCTGCAGCATCGACAGCGGCTCGCTGAAGTTCACCGGGATCGGGATCTTCGATAACTCCTTGCCTGGAAACGGGACCCACTTGATAAACATCTTTTTTATAACTAAATAGGCCCGCATTTGACCGCAATCCCACCTGATGGAAAGCGACGACGCGGTCTACGATGGTACATGCTTGCCTAGATTTCGATCCACACGTACTTTTACTAGGTAGTACGACTTTTCTGCAAAGTTCGTCTAGAACAATTCGTATTGTAAGCGGTACAACACTAGCCAGACCAGAATTACGCGAAAAGTCCCCGCACTAATGATAATTCAATTCAAATTCAATTTATTTTAAACAAAATGAAACATGTAACAAGATCCAAATCGTTACATTCTTATGAGCTAATCAATAAAAACAATAAATAATGTCTGATGAAAATACCAGGAATAAGAAACAAAGATGGCAAAGTATCTTCTTGTTGTATAAGATTCATTATTATAATTGTTTAATACGGATACCGTTAGATCCATGTTCGATCTTACAGTAGGTACAACCGCTTCACCGTTGCCGCCAACAGTGCGCAAGCACTACTGTGTTCCGCTTTGAAGGGCACTGTAGCTCTAGCTAGTGAAATTACCGGGCAAATGAGACTATGATCTGATCTCATATTACTAGACTAGACGGTGCTGATGTCTCGGGATGACGTGCGCAGGCAGTGTCACGCAAAACTTTATATTTTAGAATTCCAACTATGACACTGCAACTGTTATGGGCAGCCGTGTCGCTAACCATCAGGCCGACGACAAGCTCGTCACGTCATTCCTTAGCATAAAAAAATAATTCCGTTCGCGGGACCAAAATCCTCATACAAAAAGTGTTACAAAGGTATATCCAAGTCAAATAATTCATTGCAAACAGACAATTTTTAGCACTTTTAAAACATCTTTGTTATACCAGACAGCTGCAATTTACCGACCGGCAATAACGCACGCGATTTTGCGTTCGCATCTTTACTACATACATAAAACTGCGTTTTTACGACACGTATTCGTAAACCGAGAAATAGTATGTTCAATAGAATAAGGCGGCAAGGGTTTACACTGATGTGTTGGAAGCACTGTAGTAGGTAGTAGTAGAAAGTGTTCATACCTATACAATTTTTCATGATAGACCACAGACTGAGTGGATAGTTTGGTTTGTCCGGCACACGCGTCCTCCGCGGATATCCGTCCACTAAACTCGACACCTGAGACACGTGCGGCTGAAAGAGAGTGCACAACGTCCCTTGTTAAACATAGCATGTTTTCAAATAGTTACACATTAGTTGTGGTGATTATGGCAAACCCCTCCCCCACCCCATAAGATATAAAAGTTTTTTCAGTAATTTTATATTTCTTTTCCCTTTTTGTCTGTTATAAATTAATAAAATTGACGAATTCCTTGCGGACAAAAGATCATGGAAAACTATATCTCTGTAATTTTATTTGAATTTGATTGACATGTTAATTTATTTATATTGGGAAATGTATACTTATATATGCATAAACAATTATTATAAGCAACTTAATGTAATCATTCGACTCTCATAAGTGTACCTACATAATGTGTTGTGTACCTACATGAATAAATGAATTGAATTGAATTGAATTGAAATAATGTGATTGAAATCTGTGCAAATAATATCCTTAAAAAAAGGGTTTAAATCGACCTCTCGATTATAATCGAGATAGGGGTGGCTGTTAAAACTTTAGCTAGATTTCATGGTGCATTAAAATAAAACGGCGAAAAATTCCTTTTTTTTTTAAAATAATAATTTGCAAAGTTAAAATGTATGGTTCACAGATCAAATTACGAATGGACTACAAAAGTTAATAACACAGACTAGCAACAACCGCAGTGTATAAAAGTGGTTTGAGCCGTAGATGCTTGAACAGTGGCCCTATCTGTGATAAGCGTCCATAAGATGTTTTGTGGATGGAGGCCTATGTTCAGCTGTGGACGTCTTCCGGCTGATGATGTAATGTGAAACGGTAGCTTAGCATTAGCAACTAAACTGTAGCCAACCATTTGTTAGCATACCTATTATTACAATTAGTAAGTATAACTTAAGGGTCGTCCATAAATCACGTGTGATGTTTTTTGGCTACTCTTTGACTACTAGACTACGTTTTACTTATAGAAAAATAGAAATATCTCGCGGCATATCATTATTTAAGAGCACTGCACTTTCCCAGATTAATTAAAGAGAGTGAGAAAACTATATTTCATTTTTCAAAACCATTTCGTGGACGTAATAACTAATTTAAACGTATACCTACAGGAAATGACGCGGATAGGTCTGTACTAAAAAAGTTACCCAGTCAACAGTCTCTCGCGATCAGAGTTGCGGAGAAATAAACTAACATTAAATATTAATGGTACATCGTAAAATACGACTATATATTTAAATTTAGATTAACATAAATTGTCTTCAGCGGTATGATTAACGTAAACATAGCAGAAATCGCAAAAAAAAAAAACATTTCTGCTGCGGTTCCCACGTCATATGAATGAAAATGTGGAATGTCAAGAATTTACGTTTCACGTTTCACAGTCGCATACTATAAATCATAATCTGTCGATCATCGCGCATCATTTAAAATCGATTAGTCACAATAAATGTCTCATTAGTAAGCCACTTATGTAAATAAAGTTATGATAAAAAATATGGCAATAGTCCTAATAAATTCCCGTTCACTGCTGAGACAGGGACCTTCTGTCACTAAGAAGTCGTCGCTTTCCCATCAGGTGAGATTGTGGTCAGACGACAGCCTAGTCATTGATAAAAAAAATGAAAAATAAGAGAGAGAGCCCCCGGTTTCTCGTACGTTTGGCAAACTCATGTTGTTAAGGCGGTTGTTACAAAATTATGCGTAGTAGCTAGGTTTTCGTCGTCAATATTTGATGCATTACTTTAATGTCTATACTTGCCATTATATGAAAAATATCCTACATTTCATCTTCTTTGATAATGACAGAGCGAATTTTAGGTAACTTACCTATTTATTTAGTAATCATCATTCTCCAGTAGGGTTAGCACGGCCGGTAGACAAAACTGTCTTTCCCCTGTTTTACTTCAAGCAAGTATGAAGAAAGTGACGTAAAATGGGGAAAGACAATTTTGTCTACCGTCCATGCTAACCCCGCTGGTGTTCGTTTTGGCAAAAACACACAGAGACCCGATTTGAGAGCTCTAATTTGCAAATTCTATGTAACGTAAGTCTCCAAACTAAATTATACTCCAATAAATACATCCCGTACTTCCATAATGACAGAACAGATTTTTGATTTTTGCCTTTCAAGTAATTAAAAAAATATTCAATTAAATTTCATTTTTATTCAAAAATGCTTTACAAAAGGTTAAATATCTCCGGAGTTTTATCGACAAAATATTGTTACCAAAATAAAGTTCATAATATTTCTAAACTACTACAAATTATTTCATAATTTTAAATAATGCTCTTATTTATATATCAATAAATGAAAAAAGATAACTGGTCAAGCCGACGGACGCTGCGAGCTCGCCAAAATGTAATAGCCACCTTAACAGACGAAACTCATTGGTCGACGACAGCCGATGATCAACAGGCAACCAATGAGATCGTTCAGTATTTTGAAGTTGACATGAGTTTAACTTTTTTTTAAATATTTAAATTAATGACGTGACGAGCTCGTCACGTCACGTCGTTCACCTGATGTTAAGCGTCACGGCTGCCCATAACAGATTGCAATATCACTCAGTACTTTAATAAACGTACGAGGAACCGGGGGTTAATATCGGGTAGGAGGACACAGGCATGTACGAGGCACTCGAATTAAAGTGATTCTTGAACGCTGTGCGATGCCGTGCCCTCAAGATGTTTTCCTTCAACTTTGTACGATGTTTTCCTTCAACTTTGTAAGAGTGAGCGCAAATGCTGCACATAAATTGATAAGGTGGGTCGAGCGGGATCAAACCATGGTGAGTCAGTTTGAAACTCGCACGGACTACCGCTGAGCCACACTCGCTCTATAGCACTATTTTCTTCTAAGTTATCATTTTTTTTGTAAAATAATCCTGATAAAAATCCTAATAAAAACTTTAATCAAGTACACTATTGTACAAAAAAAACTACAACGTATTTTAGTGATCATTACGAAGTCATGATGAGTTCCATATTAAATTAACAGTTTTATATGTTTGAAAATTAGAAAAAAAAGACATAAAAATCAAAATTTGAATGGATATTTTTTAATCGGATCTAAGCAAATGAAGATAATATCCCCCTATGAAAATGGTCCACTCACCCACACGATGATGTTCTCCTGAGCGTGAGGCGTGGTGGCGGAGGCGAGGGGCTCCGCAGTCGGCTCGGCGCCTCCCATCGCAGCCTCGGACCGCTCCTTGTCCTCCAAGAATATTACCTTCGACAATATAACACAACTGAAAATAGTTAAACTTGAACATTTAGATAATAAGGAGCTGCGAACGCAGTTTATATTATGTACGATACATGACCGAAGATTCATCATTATCATCATCATCATCATCAACAGCCTGAAGACGTCCACTGCTGAACATAGGCCTCCCCCAGAGAGCGCCACTTTGAGCAGCTGCCCGCCTCTTGCATCCATCGGCTCCCCGCGGTTTTCACCAGATCGTCGGTCCATCGAGTCGAGGAGCCTGCACTGCGTCTTCCGGTTCGTGGTCGCCACTAAAGAACTTTTCATTTACTTGGTCTAAACTGGAACTATTGAATATCACAAATATAACTCTTGATGCAGACGCGTGAAAAACTAAATCAGCTTAGCATTGTTACGCAAGATTGTTTATAACGTAAAAAACCCAACAGCAACGATACGGTTTTTAACTAAACCTTTTGATTCTCATCGTTTCTTTGTCGCCGGACGCACGGCAAGGTCAAAGCGATGCATTATTACGTTTTTATAATGCAATGTTTAACGAAGCCAACCTCTGTGGAAACTGCTAGTATTGGTCCTTTGTCTGGGTGTTGTGGGTCCATGGTCTTGGTCTTCATAGTTCCTGGCTCGCTACATTCAAGTAATCCTAGTTAGACTCCAGGATCAATGCATGTGATTGAGCGTTATTTATTCATGTAATCGTAACCATAATCTGGCTTCATTTGTACTGACCTGTTGAGTTTCAGTAACGGTCTCGCCTTCAGATTCATCCGAACTCTCACCGCTTTTCACTTTGGCTTTCCTATTCACCTGTAAAGGCACACACACGATATGTATGAGGTATGGCACACAGACGGTAGGTAATTATGTAAATGTGTCGTTATTTACGTTAACACAATGACTGACAGCGCTGTGAAGACTGAATGGCAAGTAGTTACGGATGATTGTATATTAGTCTGTGTCAGAGTGTATTACACTATTTTTGATAGTTCCACCAAAACTATTCAACATCTCTCAGGTGTCAGAGACTGGCATTAGGATAATGCTTTATGGGCCTTATCTGTGTCCATTTTATTAATGGATTTTTTGACAGGCCACGCCCATGAAGTTTCGTATTGTTTAAGTTCAAAATTCATACAAATAATATTGTAATTCAAGGAATTCATCAAAACTAAGTCAAAATACACATTTATCGATATCGATTATTACGTTTACGTACCTATTTCGATTAATGATAATAGTACAATCGGAATGGTATCACATTCGAGGATCTTTAGAAAATCACTAACTTGTCAGTTGTTGAGCTGTCAAAAAAACCATTAATAAAATGGACATAGTACATATATTCATAAACATAAATCAATGTTTAAATCTCCGTCTCGTTTTCGCTCGTGTTATGTTATAAACACTCATATTAAATAATATGTGTAAGGTTGTTAATTATCTTTGGCCAGATGATACAACAGTTTTAAATCTTACTTTGTTATTGTATTCTAGCTAATAAACTAATAATGTATGCAAAATGAATGAGAATGCATCAATAAATTGAAGTAGGACAACTTTCGTGCTGTGACGTATGCCTCACATCCTGTTACATTTTGTAGGTCACTAACCAAGTGAAAGTGATGTCATATTAGTGATATTAATACAGTTCCTACTAGGTGGTAGGACTTTTCTGCAAAGTCCGTCTAGGTAGGTACCACCGCTTTGCCAGTTATTCTGCCGCCAAACAGTAGTGTGCAAGCACGACTGTGTTTCGGTTTGAAGGGCATTGTAGCTAGTAAAACTATTGGGCATATGAGACTTTATGATCTGATCACACAGTCTAGTAATCTTATTACTAGACTGTGTGAAGTCTCAGGATGACGTGCGCAGTGCAGTGTCACGCAAAACTATATTAATTTAGAGTTCAGAGTGATACTGCAATCTGTTATGGGCAGCCGTGACGCTTAACATCAGGCGAACGACTAGCTCGTTACGTCATTCATTTACATTTTTTTTAAAAACAGGGAAAATGCATGCTGAGCTCCCTTCATGATAACACTAAACTGAGGAAAAATAAGAAACAAACCTAAAAATTAACCCTTTTTTTCTTCTTCTGAGATATATACTGAGACTCTTTTCTGCCTATAGGTACTTTTAAAAGTCTACAGTTACTTTATAAAAACAATTATATTCTGTTTTGGTGATTTCAATTTATATAAAGAATATTCATTGTCTTTACATTTAATATGCTTGCATGGCATGAATCATAATTATGATGGGTAAGATGATTATGGACTTCAAGAAAATTTCACATCAACATGTCATAAGTTAGTACCCAAACAAATGTATTTACTAGGATAACTTACAGGCACTTTCATTACAAATGATGTCTTGTCATCCATGTTAGATGATACACCTTCTTCCACAGCATCAAAGAACTCATGATCTTCATCCTCTGTCTCATTACCTTGGCTCGTGCCTGTACTACCTGTCAAACAATATATTATGTTACTTAGTAATTACTATCAGGTGGCCACCAGCTTAGTTGTCAATCATTCCATTACCAAAAAAGAAATTGTACTATCCTTAATGAATTTTACTTTAAAAGAACAAGTCTGTATTTTCTTTTTGTGACACGTCTGTAGTTTTATAGCTGATGATAAAAATAAGATTAATTAATTAAGATAATAAGATTTCAGTATTATAAAATTACTCAAAAATGAAATTCTATTAAACTTCACATCCTGGTGTGTGCAGAAAGTCGCAAACTATTTAGCAAAATGTTTCATAGACAAGTTTCTTAATCTTATTTTAGATATACACTTGTTGCTGACAGTATTCCATTTTTATACCTAAACACTACAATATTTTTCAATCAGCTTTAGTATTATACCTGACAAGGTTTTTGTATGATACAGTACTCAGTAGTCTACATTACATACCATTCCACTCTAGTAACTTTACAATACCAATACCAAAGTGATCCAAATACTGTTGGGTGACTAATATTCTACTAGGTGGTAGGACTTTTCTGCAAAGTTCGTCTAGGTAGGTACCACCGCTTTGCCAGTTATTCTGCCGCCAAGCAGTAGTGTGCAAGCACTACTGTGTTCCGGTTTGAAGGGCATTGTAGCTAGTGAAATTACTGGGCAAATGAGACTTTATGATCTGATCACTCAGTCTAGTAATCTGATTATTAGACTGGGTGATGTCTCAGGATGACGTGTGCAGTGCAGTGTCGCGCGAAACTATTGTTTTAAAGTTCCGGGTGACACTGCAACTGTTATGGGCGGCCGTGTCACTTAACATCAGGTGAACGACTAGCTCGTCACGTCATTCAATCACATTAAAAAAAAAAAAAAAAAAATATGACAATATAAATTCCCGAAACATAACTTGGCTTGTTCTAATTGATAACTAGTGCTCAGTGAAATTAACTTTACACATGGAGTGATGTCATGTGTGCTATTCAATGCCAACTTTACTTAATTACGATATCAATGTATTCTACAGTATTTTAGTATTGACATCTATGCAGTTAATGAATCAAGTGATGACTTGGCCATCTTAGGAGATTGCCACTATCCAAGGTTGGGTGGCTTTAGCAACTGTTACCTAACCTGCTCTTATTGCAGATTATGTGGCAGTCAGGCGGCTTCTTTTACAGTTTTTGTGATGCAAAACACAAAAACTGACAAGCCAGATAATTGTTTCAAATTTCTATACAAACATAATTTTTTAAATGAGATATATTTACATTGTATTACAACCACAGTGTATGATACTAATTCAAACTCATTTATGGATATTTTTATTTCTACTATCATAATTCATTCTACTCATATGGTATGTTTGAGATTGTTTTTACAATACTTATTTGCTATGAAAAATTAACATCACGTTGTTCATTTGTTGTCTGAGGATATACAACATTTACTATGCAATCATAGCACCATTGCAACACACCACTCATCGCTTGCTTGCAGCAATTTACAATAATGTTAACCTACAAGGAAAAATTATAATTTAGCTCCATGCATTCAAATATCATATATGAAAACATAGCTTTCAATGTTATGCTAAGTATCATGCATATTGCAGTCCATTTGTATTTGGAAATAAATGTATGACCCTTTTATTGTTGCTATATACCAAAACACCATTTTAAAAGATCATAATTATTAGATTCAATAAAATATATTATGTTTTGCTCCCAAAACCATAATGCAGTGACAGGCACAATAGTGTACAGATGAATCACACATTTCTGTAGCCTAATGACAGCAGGCTTTGTATCAGCGAGTTTAAAACCATTCTAGTTTCTACCCATACCCAAAGCTTGGTGAAGCATTCAGTGGACTGGAGGCTCTTTACACCTTATGTCATGCCATAACTTACCACCCATTATGTAGACGAAGAGCTCAAATTAGCTTCAGAAACATCTTTTATACAGACAATATACTCGAAAGCTAGCAGTACACAAGGCCAAGATCACAAATAGACGGGCGCAATTTACGATCTGAATTCTTACAAATGGATAGGTACAATTCACATCGATCGCCACGCCAGCGGCAGCTCACATCTCATACGCGGCAGACGATAATTAAATAAACGAACACAACCAATTACTGAAGAATTACTCAGAAAACTGTATCAACCTTGAAATCACCAAAAATTCGACTACGCTGCAGGACAAATTAAACAACTCGTGATCACTTTTTACGTACCAACAAAAAGTAATATATGATATTTATCAATAAATATTACTGTTTATATATATTTTATATACACTCCGCAAACAATTTATCTTTTTAAAAGTATAAAACCAAATATTCGGAAAATTTAATTTGACATGTCGCATTCGCAATTTTTCGTTTGACACATTTATGACAGTTACGTTCCGTTTTCCAGTTTTGTTAACGTCATCTATTCAAATCAAAGCGAACCGTTCCGTACACTGAATTAATAATTATTCTATCAAGAAGGTTTACTACATTGAATGTAGTACATTGTTGTCCAATTTCAATGTAAGGAAAGTATTGTTTCGAAAAACTACAATGTATATTACTAAAATATTATTTATTAACGCGATATTTACCATGTAATAAAAAAAAACGAAAAATAAATTACATGGTTAATAATGTTAGTGACCACTGTTTATAGGTCAACCAAAAGCCTGAGCCCATGTATAGTCCAAAATTCCAAAAGGTTTTTTTGTTGTATTTTGGTAGCTATAAATTCATATAATTAACAGACATTAACAGCAGCACTTATAGTTATATTATAGTCATTACAGGCCCTTTGCCCATAAAAAGTTAAAGATCAATGCCTAGAAGGGATGGGTGCCAAATGTGCAGACTACTTTCTTTCTCACCAGGATATTAATGCAATCGGCAATTTCTAACTCACCTGGGAAAGTGATAGGTAACACAGCTATTAGTGTGTGTGCTGGTAGCTGGTGGGAGTGCCGACTCATCTGATCATTTTTATGTAGTGAAGTACTAAATCCATCTAAGCCCCATCCCATCCCTGTCTTGATTGACCAGTATATGAATACTAATACTGACCTGGCTGAGTGCTGCGTGCTGTGACTGTTTTTTCCAAGTTATCATGCTGGCGGGCCAACTGCTCCACCACTTCTTGCAATCGCATTTTCTGTTCTCTCTCGTGCTGTAATGCGCGCCCCATCCGCGAGCTCGATGCCGCCGCTGCGCTCATAAACTCCGAGCACGCCTGCGATTTAAATAATTATTTAATTACTTACAAATACAACATTTATTTTAATGAACCCATAGACTCCCAAACTAGTACACTAAAAACTGTTTCAGGATTCAGTGGCTTCTCCCATTATTGATTTAACGTAAGTTGTAAGGTACTATGTTGTACATAACAGGTTCATCCTATATTTATAAGCAAAAGTTTAGGCAGAGCAGCTTTTTCTTTGTACAGCCATTTTAAATCATTAGCAAAGTTACCTCATTACTAAATGATTAAAAAAATTGTTGTCTAGAGGTGAACAGTCTTAAATTGAAATGTAGACAAGCCACACATTGCTAGTAAAGAGGATGCCACTGCCACCAGATTTTAGTCTTTCCATCACAATAAGGTGAATAACTCAAATTAAGTTGATGCAGAGCAGAGTAAGTATTACCCCAGAGTATAATAATTATAATGGTTTTTGGTACTTTCCGTACTTCAACAATAGATCCTCTGAGACTTTGTAGTACCTAATACTTTAATCTGAGGTAGATCCTTATCATTATAATGGCATATAAATATAAAGCATAGGTGACTACAAAAATGTTTGTGTAGCCTTTAAGTTAACACTTACATTCATCATAGCATTGCATGATATCCTAAACAGAGTTGCTCGTTCCGAGACTTGCTTGGTGGTGTCTGTAGGTGGTATCTCCAGGTCTACTAGTGACCTCTGCAGGGCAGTACCATGCCTGGCCACCAACTCGGAACATGTCCTCAGGTCATGGAACCTGGCGGCTAGCTCTCGTGCGATACCACCCGCGTCTTCTCCTTCGCCCTCGCCTCCGCCGACGGTCGTCGCGCGCGCGTCCATCTGGTCTTCGTCGTCATCGGACTCTTGTGCTCTGCTGTAAAGAATATGCTTGCTAGAAAATTTTATTTGATTGTACCAAGGAGTTGGCAGGTTTTTATTGTAGATTCAGAGTATTGCCTATAATTTTGAATCCTACATTAGTATTACAAATGACATGGACATATATCACCAATCACAGTCATGGCTGGATGTGAATGTTCTATGTTATGAATTTCTTTCCTGTCATCTACCTTGTGTTGGTTGCAAAGACTTTGATGAAGTCTCTATCAATCCTATTTTCATGGTTTTTGACAGGTTAATTTGAATATTTGCCAAATCTTAAAACATAACATTTATTACTTCTGATTTCTTGGTTGCATTGAGAAGGTGTAAAGAGATTTAGTTGATCCTGTTCGATTACGGCTGACACTCTTGCCAAAGAGGGAGCGAAATTAAGCGACTGTTGATGACCTAATGGGACTATGCAAACCATCAGCGATGGAAGTGCGAGAACTATTGAGCCGTCACACGGAAAAAGAACAGCAGAAGCTATGGGAAAGGGGAACGGACTGCAGACATGCTAGGTCAGCTTTTCCTACTCTCAATAGAAAAGTGACAAACAGCTTACTTCGGCTTATACGGCATGATCTCCGCCTAATCACAGGCCTTATTACGGGTCATTGCAACTTAAATTATCATTTGAATAAAACTGGAGCGACAGACAGCCCGCTTTGTCGGGGCTGTCTGCAGGAGGACGAGACCGTGGAGCATGTGATGTTTCACTGCGAGGCCACGGTTGAAATAAGATGTAAAACCGGATTGCGTGAACAAGCGCATAAACTTATTACCCACTCATCATCGTCAACATCTGCGACGCCAACATTGGAGCAGTTGTGCCAGCACCCCAGAGCCGTGCTCCTTTATTTCAAGGAGCTGGGATGGCTTGGGTAGACGCTGGCGGGGAAAATGCACAATACACCCCAAGCGGAACGTCAGTGCAGGTCTTATCGCCCCCATGCCAAATTAGAATTAGATCCTGTTCGTGATGCTTTTTATTTTCTATCACTTATCTATCATAGCCTAGTAGGTTGGAGAGTTTACTTAATCTACTGGTAATAAAGTTATACCATGACACAGATACTAACAGAGCATTTGTCTGAACCAATCCGGAGACTATACCTAACTCATAGTCGCAGGCCGACGTTGTGAGCTCGAAGCATGATGAAACTCTCTGTGGCCCCTTTCTGATGACAAAGATTTATGATTCTACTGAAACTACCATTTTAGAATGGCTAGTAAGTGCTACTCAGAACTTTAAATAAAGTTCTGTGTGGCGCTATTTGCTCTTAAAAACCTTTGGGTTGATGATAGCTTTAAAAAGCATATTAGTGAAATTCATGCAAAAATTTTAACCCATGCATTGAAAACCCCAGCTGTGTCCTCCTGTCACTGGGCAAAATAAACATGAATGTAGGCCATATGTATGGCAAAATCTGCTTTTACAAGCAAGATACACAGATGGGGTTGACATTGTATGTTAGTTTCAAAGTCACTAACATAGCTTTCGCCTTAGCTAGCTCCAGTGCAGTGACCCAGCTCTGTCGCTCCACCTCATCATGGGCCCTTATGTGGAAGGTCTGAGTGCCTCCGTTACTGATCACGAAGGTGCACGAGTCAGCAGTGTGAATCAATGCACCAAGCAGAGATATTGTGCCACGGCATGTGTGAGCCATTTCTGCTTGGTTTCTGAAACAAGGACATCATTCATTTCATTATATAGTGTGGTGTAGTGGTGAGATCAATATACTCGGCTCTTCTATTCAAGAACTTAATTTTAATTTCAGAACAATGGGTTATTTTTTTTTTAATAAACTAATAATATTCCTCAAAAAATAAACAGTTGTGAAAACAAAAATTATATATATGTAAAAAATTACAAAGTTACAAGCATTTTAAAATACAGGAATAGAAAGAGACAGCTCGAACATGCAGTGACATCACTTCTTGGTCCTTCATACTACCCCATCACTAAGCTGTGGTAGCAATCTCTTTGGCATAAGATCTCACAATGTGTTTTCATAGTAACTGTGGGGAAGCTCCCCACAATCTCTGTTTAACGAAAAAGGGACAGGCGATGCCCCCTCCAGAAACTTTAAAACCTTATTACTCCGTATTTACTGATTTTACTTATTATTTCAATTATTTGAACCTACTTTATGGAAATAATATTTGCTTGTCAACTTTTAATAGCAGGCAACTAGCCTATTGTGCATAAAATAACAAGTGCTGGTAGTAAGTAGTGTTATGTCACTTATTATAAATACTTATTATAAATAGTATGTCACTTATTATAATAGAGCATTTGGTATGTTGTAGTTCCTAATTCCATATAATAATATCTTATAATAGAGGAGTTTTGCAATTTGCGATTATAAATATGGGTCCTAGAATAACATTTCATGTTTTTGCACATAACACTGGACAAAAGAATAGTAGAACAACCAAGTGGCAGGTGGCACCAAGTAATAATTAATGATAAATATTATAAAAATGTTGCTTACTTTGCTGTCAGTTACTAACTAAACTACAACTGAGGGCGTACCGTGAGCTCTTAGCGCGATTCAAAACAGAGCCTATACTGGCTCGCTTGTCAAAATCCCCATACAAAAAGAACAAAACGATCCAATATAGGCTCAGTTTTGAATCGCGCTAAGAGCTCACGGTACGCCCCCTGGTCTCAAAGAGATCTGTTTATCATAGTAAAATTGTTGAATGCATTATAATGGATACAAAATAGGTGATAGAATGTAACTTGACATATAAGATTACATTATGCTCTGAATCACCCAGCTGAAATTCCCTGAATGCTATCCATAGGAAACCTATATTAATTCTGAGTATTCTAGGTAATACAAATTGTTTTGAAAAAAATTATATGATAGTAAAAATAGATAATGACTTATTACTGTAACGAGGGCCGGATTAAGAGCACCAAGGGCCCCAGGCACTTTAACATTCGAGGCCCCAAATTCCGAAGCCATTTAACACCAACAGTAATCTTGATTCTGCACCATTATTTGCGTATATATTAGATCCATTTTCCTGGCCCATCAATGACTTTTTGTGTACCAACATGGGCTAATAAAGGAAGCCGTGAGAATGTCGGCAGTTTTTAAATAAATTTTGAATGATAAGGATGTAATGATAACGTAAAAAAATCAGTAGGTAGTTCATAAAAATGTAGGAATCCAAACATATCGAATGATACAGCCAAAAACAATGCGCGTGCGCCAAAATTTTGTACGTTTATAAGTATGTAAACCTAGATAAAACACGTATTATTTCAGCTTTATTCAAAATTACAGTTTCCAATTTTGAAGGCTGCTTTTACAAAATTATTGCAAGGTTTGCGTCGTCAATATTTGATGCATAGCTTTATCAAATCAAATCAAAACGTTTATTTGCATTTAATGTCTATACTTAGCCATTATATGAAAAACACCCTTCATTTCATCTTCTTTGATAATGACAGAGTGAGTTTTAGGTAATTTATTTATTTATTTAGTAATCATTATTCTCCTAGTGTTTGATTTGGCAAAAACACACAAAGCCCGATTTGAGAGCTCTAATTTGCAAATTCTGTGTAACGTAAGACTCCAAACTGAATAATACCCTATTAAATACATCCCATACTTCAATAATGTCAGAACAGATTTTCGATGTTTACCTTTAAGCAGCCAAAAATAAAATAAAACTGAATTTGATATTTATTAAAAAAAGGCTTCAACAAAAGGTTGAATATCTCCAGAGTTTTACATTACATCAACAAAATATTGTTACCAAAAAAAGGTCATCATTTTTCTAAACTACTGCAAATTATTGCATAAATTAATGCTCTTATTTATATATCAATAAATGAAACTAGATATATTTGGTCAAACAGACGGACGTTGGGAGTTGCATACCGCGCGCGCGGTACTGAGCTCGCCAAAATGTAAAATCAGCCTTAATGAAATAACTGACATAAAAACACATGCGAAGCAAGCGCAAAAACTTAAGTAGTTTATAAATACATGAAGGTAACCGATCACAGCTAACGGAGCAGACGATAATAATGCGCGAACGAAGTGAGCGCAAGTCTTTTTCACGTTTATGAATAAATCTAGATGAAACCGGTAAAAATTCAGCTATTTTTAAAAATTAAAGCTCTCGATATTAACAAAGTGACTAATATGAAAACGCATGTGAAAGCAGCGCAAAAATATCAGTAGATTATAACTAAGGCATCCAGTTACATAAAAATATGGTACAGACTAAAATAATCCACGAGCAAAGCGAGCACCAATTTGCATGTTTAAAGTACATCTAGGTGAAACAAGTAACATCTCAGCTATATTGAAAATTAGAGCCCCCAATTTTAATAAAATGACTTGATATGAAAATGCATGCAAAGCCAGTGTAACCTTCAGTAGTTTATTAATAATGATGAAGATATGCAATTACATTGAATGGTACAGTCAACAATAATGCGTGAGTGAAGTGAGCACCAGATTTTTCCTGTTTATCTAGATAAACACGTAAAATTTCAGCTATTTTCAAAATTAGTGCTCTGAATCATAATTAAATGACTGACATGAAAACGCAAAAACATAGTCAGTACAGTAGGCAAGCTTCTGGTTGGGGTAGCTAGGTGGGTAGGGTCCCTAGGCTGGCCAGGGCCCTAGGCTAGTGCCTTGTGTGCCTAAGGTTTAATCCGGCCCTGACTGTAACAGTTTAAAAAAAAACTTATCAAAAATGGTAGCTCTGGGCAATGTGCATGTCTAAATAACAATGCATGCAAGAAATTAATCAAGTTATCTGTTGGACACTAATATTTATTGAAATAATTATTGTTGCCAATGCCAAGGTTTTCATCATGATTTGCTAGGAATAATAATTCTGTGAAGACTTGATGAGTGATGTGATGACTGTAAATAGGGCAAATTCCTGCATGAGCATGTGATCACGATTCTGTAAAATCTGCATGCAGCATTTTCTCTGCAGGTCTGCACAATTATTAATAACCTTGAGATCAGCTGTCACTGTTATACATATATATGGAAAACCAATGGAAAAATGGAAAAGAACAGTAACAAAACGTATAAATAATCATAGCACTTGTAGTTTTTTAGTAAAAATCGAGTATTTTATTGATCATAGATGTGCGGATGAGACATAGCTTGTATTTGTTAAAGTATGTTGCGTAGTAGCACTGCGTAATATTACGACAATTGTAATGAATCGAAAGCTGCAAATGTATATTCAGTAAAAAACCTCATGCTTCATAAAGAACCAAGTCATACAAGGGTGAGAGAATAGTGGCATTACTTATATAAAAGTACCTGTAATATGATAATAATCCGTTGGACAACACGAACCAACGTCGCTGATAACCCTTCAGATAGTTCGTCCATTTGAAAAGCCACCCCTTTTTCTCCGGATCACCAGGAGCCGGCTGACCCTTAGGCACAATCGCGTCCGACATTTTACCAGTTTATGAAGATTTTATATTAGAAAAACATAATAGTAAAATTCTTTACAAGCCACGTCCGTCCGTCGACCATCAAAACAGTGTGACCATCTGTAAATTGCAGTTCTGCCTTAAATATAAATAGACTAAAATCTGCCGAAAGTGCCGAATTCTGTCCTAACCTCTGCCAGAAATATGCCCCAAGTCTTTTATTTTAATGAGATATGAGAAATAACAAAAATAGTTTTTCGTAAGTATTTACTTATTCACTAAAAAAAAAGGTTTTATTATGTAGGAACCCAAAGTCCATGTCATCATCATCATCGTTAACAGCCCGAAGACGTCCACTGCTGAACATAGGCCTACCCCAGAGCACGCCACCTTGAGCGGCTGCTCGCCTCCTGCATCCATCGGCTCCCCGCGGCTTTCACCACGTCGTCGGTCCTGCGAGTGGGGGGCCGGCCTACGCTGCGTCTTCCGGTTCGTGGTCGCCACTCGAGAACCTTTCTTCCCCATCGGTTGTCAGTTCTACGAGCGATGTGGCCTGCCCATTGCCACTTCAACTTACTAACTCTAAGAGCTATATCGGTCACTGTAGTTCTCCTGCGGATCTCCTCGTTCCACAGCTTATCTCGCAGGGAAATACCGAGCACCGCTGCGCGACTTTGAGCTTACTAATGAGGCCAACAGTAAGAGACCATGTCTCAGTTCCATAAGTCATCACTGGCAACACACACTGATTGAAAATTTTCGTTTTCAGGCTCTGCGGTATTTTGGACGAAAAGATAGGACGAAGCTTCCCGAACGCTGCCCAGCCGAGTTGGATTCTTCACGCCACCTCTTTGTCGAAGTTGGACCTACCTAATTGGATAGTCTGTCCTAGGTAGATATACTTGTCGACAACTTCGAGTGTATCGTTCCCAACAATTACCAGTATAGGTGGAACATGAGCATTAGACATGATCTTTGTCTTGTCCATATTCATCTTAAGACCACCCTGCTGGGAGACTCTACTGAGGTCGTTGAGCATGGTGTTAAGGTCGTCGAGCGATTCCGCCATTATTACTATATCATCGGCAAAACGAAGGTTAGTGATGTACTCGCCATTTATGTTGATGCCAGATCTTTTCCACACCAAGAGCTTGAAAACATCCTCCAATGCGTTTGTGAACAGTTTCGGAGAAATAACGTCTCCCTGTCTCACGCCTCTTTGCAATGGAATTTGTTCCGTACTCTGGTCCTGTAGTCGGACTGACATAGTGGCCTTACTGTACAAACACTTCAAAACTTCAATATACCTATAGTCAATTTGGCATCGCTGCAAGGACTTCAGCACCGCCCAAGTCTCGATTGAATCGAAGGCTTTCTCATAGTCCACAAACGCTAGGCATAACGGCCGATTATACTCTTCGGTCTTCTGTATAATCTGGCGCAGCGTATGGATGTGGTCTATGGTGCTAAAGCCTTTTCGGAAACCGGCTTGTTCGGGAGGCTGGAATTCATCAAACCTGCGTGCGAGACGATTCGTAATGACTCTCGAAAACAGCTTATACACATGACTCAAGAGCGAGATGGGCCTATAGTTCTTCAATAAGGTGTTATCGCCTTTTTTGAAGAAGAGCACCACCATGTCCAAGTCCATGTAACCATTATAAAAAACACGAGGAAAATGATAATTCATATTCCTCGCTTTTCGATCATACGTGGATTTTACGTTCATATTTCTTATAATCATGTCTGTACTTGGTGTGTGAATCTGTTACATTTTTAGAATGGAATGAATTTGACTCTCTTTACCTTAGCGTATGTACTAAAGCAAAGAGAGAACTTAGACATGCATACCAGTTTTGAATTATATGTCAAACGGTGGTTTATTCGAATATTCTACTAATTTAAATGGTTTTTTTTTTTCTTATATTTTGGCTCTACACATAGTGTATTTAGCCAGTGTCAAGTATTGTAATTATTCATCGAGTTATGGAATATTTCACGTGTAAAGTCAAGTCTTCAAGTCTTAGTCACAGTCCAGTCTAAGTCAGGTAATCATAGTCCAGTCTAAGTCATACCCTAGTAAAGTGGTGGCGACTTTACTAGAAGCTTCTATGGAATTTTGGAAGCAACACGAAAAACCCCGTTTCACTACATTATATCACTTGCCCACACTCATGCTCGTAATTCAGCACTTAATGCGTAAAACACCACCAATTTTAACCATTAACACTGGAAAAAGCACAAGTTTAGAAAAATAATACAATGAAACGACGTGAACTTTTTCGAGTTCCCGCCAAAAAACCATTTAAATGGTTCTATCTATGTTAGGCAAGATGGGTAGGCCAAAATCTAGTTGATGCACACTCCATGGAATTTTGGCAGGTTATACACGTGTTGTTTTTTGAAGTATATGCCTGTCAGTTTTGTATAGAATAAACAATTGACTCGAGTTGAAAAAATGATACTGTTGCTTTTCGTAACCGTAGCTAATCCCTATAATATGTTTGTTTCTTTCCTTTGCCACTCATATAGCATATACGTGTGAATAGTATATAAATATAATATATAAATATGTATAAATATAATATCGTTTAGACTGGTGTTAATCAACTCTCTTTGCTTTTAGTATACAATATAATAATATATTATATTATACTTCAAGCTCTTTACACTATCTGTCATCTGTCAGTGTCGATAATCAAATCTGCCGAAAAGACAGAAATCTGCTGCAAATGATCACACTGGTACCAAATCAAAGAGTATAGTAATATAATAAGCAAATGTCAAAGTCAAGTCACGCAAATAAACTTAGAGTATAGACTAAAAGCATAGAGAGAACTTCATTATCTGTCAAGCATACCACTTTCTTGGACACTTTTGATGTGAATGAGTCAGGGGGCCGATTCTCACCAATTCGACTTTTCTGTAGTCCTTATCGTTATAGTCGATTCTATAATAGGTTCGAAAGGGACGGAAGACAAATCGAATGGCTGAGAATATGGCCCCTGACCGTAGTATCCCTTAGTAGTCTGTGAGTCTGACAGATTTGTTTAGAAAAAACAGTTGACTCGAGTCGAAAAAATGGTACCGTGACTTTTCGCAAGTGTAGCTAATTACTATATGTTTGTTTCTTTTCTTCGCCACTGACGACGTAGCGACTAGCGATACGTGTGAGTAGTACAAATATAATATCGGATCTCTCTATACTTTTTTTTTTCATATATTTTGGCTTTACACATAGTGTATTTAGCCAGTGTCAAGTATTGTAGTTTTTCATCGTATTATGAAATATTTCATGTAAAGTCAAGTCTTATTCACAGTCAGTCAGGGTAGTCATAGTCCAGTCTAAGTCATGTAGTCATAATCCAGTCTAAGTCATGTCCTAGTAAAGTAGTGGCAACTTTACTAGAGGCTTCTATGGAATTTTGGAAGCATCACGAAAAACTACGTTTCACTACATTATATCACTTGCCAACACTTATACTCGTAATTCAGCACTTAATACGTAAAATGCCACTAATTTTAAACATTAACACTAGAAAAAGCATAAGTTTTGTTAATACAATGCAACGACGTGAACTTTTTCACGTTCCCGCCAAAACTCCTCTCTATACGTTAGTCTCTACACCACAGCATAACCAGAGCTAACCACAGTAGTAACTTCACAGACTACTAAGGGATACTACGTATCAGACGACCGTCTCCCATACATACAGCTTAGGCTGTGGTTTTTAATAAAGTGTGACGTTTCTATTTTTTGCCCATGTGGCCTATGGAGTGTAATGTATTTAGCCGGTGTGCCACAATATATAGGTATATATACCTATAGCCTATAACCTATTTTTCATTTTCCTAATTATAATTAATTAGAAATAAAACTATAAATTAGTTATTAAAACATTTCTTTTATTATTTTACAACAATAAAATATGCCAAAAATCGGAATGTTGAAATCTACAAATAACTTTAAACTAAAACTTAAACAATTTTTGTTAAACAAGGCTCATGATGACGTAAATCAGCATTTAAATGACAAGCTCAAATGATAATATAAATAGTATCTATGTGGTATAATGTTTTGTTGATTAACATCAATTAACATCTGTACACTGACATTTAAAATCTGTATTCTCTGCACTCTGTCTTAAAATGTATATGTAATGTGTAATACTAACCGAATTGCTAATTGTACTTCCAATAACACTAACCTAACCTAAGCCTGCAACATCCTTACTGGGTAAATGTACCCTAACTTTAAGACAATTTTATATATAAGACCTGTCGACTGTACATTCCGCAGAATAAATTAATTATTATGAATTATGAATTATTTTGTAACAATTTTTAATAACAATAATCTATCATATTTTAAATTATTACAATATTCATTTGACCATTTGATGTGCTGTTGCATCGCAGGCAATATAAAACTCCTTAGTCGAATATTATCCGTGCCTTTTGTCTATTATACTGCACCACTGCAGGTATGTGCTAAGTACTTTCACACAATTTTTCACCTGAAATATAACAAACACAATAATTATAAAAGAAGGTATAATCTTTACAAGTGGGTATTTAAATAAAATTGTCTGCTTATGTACATCATACCATATGAATTCATTATGTATGATTCATACATCATCAGCCGGAAGACATCTAGTGCTGAACACAGGCCTCCTCCATGAAACGCCACTCCGGACGCTTATCATAGGTAGGGGGATTTGCCAATAATCACCACGCTTGGTAGGTGGCTTTGTGATCGCATAAGATTTTAAAGAACCAAGGAAAATGCTGCTGCCCTGGATATTTCCTTTGCTGGGTCTTATGTCACCCACGGGAAGAGATGGGGTAGTCCTATTCGTAAACCGGGGCTACATGGTCAAGGCGTTTGTTTGTGTAATTGAAAGTGATCTTATTCACTTATTACTATAGCTTAAGAAAAGCATGTTCTCGCTTAGGATTTTGGGACGGATGGATGCATGTTTAAATCCCGCGATGATTCAAATATTTGCCTCACAATAAACCTAATTTGTATTGCAAAATGCTGTGAAACTTACCTTAATTTTATTATCTTTCCAAGGATGACAATGTTTTTTGTCATTTAATTTGTGTAGAAGTCTAGGCCTGACTCCGCTAATTTGTAACTGTTCCATCTGAAATCAGGTGTAAATCATAAATTATTATGTGATTGATTATAATTATTAAGTAAGGGTTTATACACTGTATCCTTTCAGGACATGCTTAAGTCTTTGGCTATATGTTGTGCGGCATCATCACTATATCAGCTTTATGTAATGTCTATGCGGCATAATATTATATATGGGGTCATCAATGGTAAGTATACGGATTCATGTTTTCTAAAATTTATCAATGAAATAATATGCATCAACATAGCATGGGTGTATTCATGAGGCATGTGCACACCAATTCTATAACAGCCAACTTGTAAGCCTTGTTGGGTATATCTTGTGAATTATAGTATCAGATACAAACAGTAACTACTGGCAGTGGCTTCGAGCTTGATGTATCTATTAAAGAGATTATGGTGGGTTGGCAAAAAAAATGATGATAACATTATTACAAACATGATAGACGAGGAAACACTATAAATTCTCTGCTAATATTACAAGACTTACCTGCATCCTTACCTAGGCGACGTGATAATTTACGTTAAGAACCGTTTTCAGTGTTATTGAGAAACAAAAACTTCAAAAGCTGCTCTGGTTTAATTTTCTCGTTCAGATCATCACTTCCAGAATAAATCCTTTCTCAGTGCACGGAAAATGGCGTAAAATAGCGTCCCGTTATGAACTGTTGTACACGCAGCTCTCACAACACATTTTGCAAATAAATAACTGTAAAACTGTAAATAAATAACATAAAATGGATGGAGAGGTTATGAAAATGAAAATAAATAACACGTAATGACAGACAGCAAAGCCAATATGGCTGGCCATGTGGCCATCGAGCCAATCACAGCAAACCGAAATGTCACACCACATCAAAAACACAATGGTGCTACATCTAGCGTTACGTTGTACGCAGTTGAATGGGCGTGGGTAACTTCATGGCATAATCCATCCCATGAAGTTACAACCCAGTTTGACATGACATAACTTACTCACTTGACATTGGCAGAATAAGAGTACTTTTTTACTCTTTGATTTGCTACCAGTGTGACCATTGGTAGTAGTAAATTTCTGTCATTTTGGCAGATTTAACCCTCAAATTTACACTGTGGCAGATAGTGTAAACATTTTTAGAAATGTAGCAGTTGTTTGCTGATTTGAGACTTTTTGATACATTTAAGTAAAATTAAAAAATATTGCTGCAGAACCCAAATCGTTGACTTGATAGTTGGTAATGGAACCGTTCTTACTAACCTTACAACTCCTGTTAGCGTAGGTATGTACATAGTAGTCGGTGAACTCCTGTCTTAAATCAGTTGTCAGTTGTTGGTTGTTGTATAGTCTGTGTATTCAATGTTATAGTAATCTGTGTACAATACACCCAAACATCCGCCTAAATCTTACAATCGCCAAAGAAGAACAAAAAAACATACAATTACCCAAATGGTACCTACTTAGTACAGTCTTTATTCTGGGATTCGTTGAGTATAGTCTGTGCATCCAATGTACAAATATCACAATAATCTGTGCACAAGACGCCCAAATGGAACCTACTTGTTCTTTTTCTTATTCTGGGATTCGTTGAACCCTATAATTAAAACTTAGGGTTATTTGATTTATTAGCAAATTACAAGCCAGTTGTGGGCACTACCAAGCCCCATCTTAGCTGGGCTTCACGCCTAGTAAATAGTTAAGACATGATTAGAAGAAATATGAACGTAAAATCCAAGTATGATGAAAAAAAAACGAGGAATATGAATCTAACATTGATACATCATCATCATCATCATCATCATTAACAGCCCGAAGACGTTGACTGGTGAACATACCTAGGCCTCCTCCAGAGAGCACCACTTTGAGCGGCTGCTCGCCTCCTGCATCTATCGGCTCCCCGTGGTTTTCATCAGATCGTTTGTCTACCTAGCGCTGGCCTTACACTGCGTCTTCCGGTTCGTGGTCGCCACTTGAGAATCTTCCCATCGGTTGTCAGTTCTACGAGCGATGAGCCATTGAGATTGCCATTTCAACTTGCTAATTCTATGGGCTATATCGGTCACTTTAGTTCTACTGTGGATCTCCTCATTTCGGATCTTATCTCGTTGGGAAACACCAAGCATAAATAATCTCCATAGCTCGTTGCGCGTTGGTTGAACATTGACACATAAATTGCCATTTTTCTCGTATTTTTCATCATGCCTATACATAATAATTATGGGTTGGTATTTAATAATTTGTTGTTTTTTTTACTGAATAAGGGAACTTAAAAAAAACTTATTATCATTCATTAATTCTCATCTCTCTGGATGATTTCCTATTTAAGGCAGAATCTGCAATTTATAGAAGGTCACACTGTTTGGAATTTCAAAAAAATGGTTGCTCACTTTTCCTCTAAAATCTCCAGAAGTGTTGTTTTCGTGAACAAGGTCGCTCGTTATATTGCACAAGGTAAATTATAATTCTTTTTCCCTTTCACCGCTATAAAACGTACTGTGGCTTTGCATATTTTAGCTTAAACTATACGTAATTGCGTTAGTTTTTTATTTATTTTATCTACCTAGATTAAACTATCTGTATCCAATCAAATCTCAAATCAATTTGTGCGGGATTTTTAATTATATTTGTTTTAGGTCCAGTAGTGAACAAAAATATGGGAAGCACATTTTCTAGATCATACTCTCCCAATAGTGGACCAAGTGGCAGCAGCAATGAGAATCGTAAGTAGTTTTATTTTTTTGTAATTCGGATAACGTAAATAGTCAAAACTGGTCAAAACTAATTCTATTTAAAAACTACTTATATATATTTATAACAACCTCATTAATATAATAACATATTGCTTTATGCATGATTGATTTCACCTAACAACTAACATAACAGCTGTTCATATCCTTCAAAACAGCAAATGCTGCAGGTGGGACCATCTCAAGAATGGAATCAAGCAGCCACTATGTGGAATCAGTTGTGTGCAAAGAATCAGACCTAAAAGACAATGAAATGAAAGTATTTGATATTGGAGAAGATGGAAAAGTATTAGTAGTGAAACAAAAAGGAGAGTTTAGTGCATTGGGTACAAAATGCACACACTATGGTGCCCCACTTGTCAATGGGGCCTTAGGAGATGGCAGAGTAAGATGCCCATGGCATGGTGCTTGCTTCAACATAAAATCAGGTGATATAGAAGATTTCCCTGGATTTGATTCATTACCATGCTATCAAGTCACTGTTACAGAGAAAGGTGAAGTAAAGGTGAGTAATTCTATTTACTCTATTATTAGTATTAAGATGTAGTGCCATATCATCTGAGACTTGTATCAAAGTTGTAGGTAATACCACAAAACTATCTAGCTATGCCTTTTGGTATTGATAATGATTCTATTTCACAGGAATTGACAGTTTTCCGGGACCATCCGTTTCTTATAGTTGATAGTCTTTCTTTCTCTTCTTTTCACACGCCTTTCATTCATTTATTAAGTATTATTATTTTTTTATACATTTTCTTTGGTTTGCTATTTAACATCACTTCCCAAAATTTCAACCTTACAAGTGAAATCATGGGATGGTGCAATGATACAGATGTGTTTTTGTCAAAATCAATGGGTTTGATTCTCAGGCAAGAAAGTATGTATTTCTTTAGTTTTTATCAAAATTAGTCTCCTGCATTTTTTTTTGCTATTCCATATACTTCCTGATTTGGCCATCCACACCAAGGATTCCACCAATCTCCAAGGATTGTGTTGTCCGTGTTTTCTTTTAATCATCAACTAGTGTTTGCCTGCATCATTTATACTGAATTTCCAGTTGAGACCTTAGCCACAAAAACCACTGTTTTGTGTCTTAGCTATCTAAAACTTAAAACCACATCCAAATTCAGCCTATTACTTTCCAAGCCTATTATGTTAACAAACAAAAATTCTAAATGGGTTCAGTGACCTCTAAATAGTCAATTCCAGTTTGAATTATACAGATCCCTCCTTTTCACTTTTAAAATAGTATGGATATATATTATGAACATTTACCTACATCTCATCTTTTAGATGCCATGCGGATTACTCAGGTCTTTCAGGTGACCTAAACTGCAAATGAGTGAGTAATGTTTGCATAAGCAAGTAACGAAATTACGTCATTTAGATATTACCAGGTGTTTAGGTGCGGCTTAAAAGTAGAGGTTCTTATCAACATGCTTGACTGTTTGTGGAACTATTTATTCTGTGCCCTGTTGGTACTTTGATTAAATAAATACAAATATTATTATAAAAATAAGAGGACATGAGACACGCTAAAAGGGCTCATCATCATCAGCCTGAGGATGTCCACTGCTGAACATAGGCCTCCCCCTGAGAGCGTCATTTTGAGCGATCGCTCGCCTCCTGCGTCCATCGGTTCCCGCGATTTTCACCAGATCGTCGGTCCACATTGTGGGGGGCCAGCCTACGCTGGCCCCCCACCACTAGGCTGGCTGACAGGAGGGTCTTCACTATGTATATTACAGGTGAATTTTTCAAGTGGGTGTGGTGGGCCAAATCGTAAACTATGAGGAATAGCTAAAAGTACTCAAAGGAGTCTCGGGTCCGATTTTGATGAAAACTAAAACTGCATCATTGGATTTTTAAAAAATCAATTGTTCTGGACAGGAATCGAACCCCTAAAAACGGGTTAGATGCTTGTCTATATTATGTTAAAGCTCAGAGCCCTACCTAACTTATAAATAAAATACTTCTTTACAGTCATACTTATACCTAGATTGTTCGAATCAATCTTAATTAGTTGGTTGGTATCAGTCGGTATCAATATCTATCAATCAACTTAGGTAGGTAAGTATTCAAAAATCTGTGTAACACCTAGCTACTTACCCACCCGGATAAAAACATGACATTGTGTTTAAGGAACCGATTATCTACGATTATTTACTTACAGATAACAAATAAACACTTACTTTATCATTATCATAATATTTTTATTATGTGCTTAAAATTCTGAATTCAATATTACCTAATGTAGTCTGTCTGGAGTAGATAACTAAGCAGGCAGGTACCTAGTATTCTACAGTCATCCATACCCGAAATGTTAGGTACCTACCTAACCTACTGTTTTATCACAGTTTTATTATAAATGCAATGTGAAAGTTTGTATCTGTGTATGTTTGTTACTCTTACCCCCGGTTTCTCGTACGTTTGTTAACTTATACGCAACTTATCAAATACTATACGCTCATTGGTTGACGATAGCCAATGATCAACAGGCGACCAATGAGCGTTCAGTATTTTTAAGTTGACGTGAACAAACGTACGAGAAACCGGCGGGGTAATTACGTAAAATTTGCAACAGCAATGCGACAGCAGTAGCAATGCGACAGCAGTAGCGAAGCATACATTCTCGACACCACTAATGATGTATGACAGCAATCACCGCGAGATTTACGCCTGTCGCAAGTTAGGTAATTAGGGGGCCGGGGTTACTCTTTCACGCTCTTACAGCTGGACGGATTTGAATAAAACTTTGAAGGTAGCTAGTACCCTGGACTTATTATTCCGAAAATGAGAACGGTTCCTGTAGGAATGCGGGTGAAACTGCGGGGCGCTGCTAGTATGAAAATATAGGAACTTCTATCTAATCTGTACCACAAAACACATAACCTGTATTGTACTTCTACTTTGAAAAATTACTATTGTACAAGACCTACCTCGAAATTATCTACGAGGTAGGTGTAGTCAGTGAGGTAGGCACACATATTTACCATTTTATATGGTTTTATTTAGACGTCAACTGAATTCCCCACATCCTGTTTACGTAATTTTTAACTTGTCATCGTCAAAAATATGTACTACGACATACCTAGGTACCTGGTTTTCTTACAGCTCATCACATATCCAGGTTCACATGGTCTCTAATCTTATATTAAGACATACAAACTAGTTAATAACTAGACCCTAATTCCTGAGCCATGTGTATTTAATGATCCAGGCTTTAATAGGTATTATAGTTCGCGTTAATGATGATGATGATGATGATAGTTCGCAGTGGTTTTCTAAACGAATTACTTATTATTAAAAATAAAAAAATAAAATACTTAGGTAACTAAGTGTTTTTATTTTTCAATCTTCCGAAATATAACATCTGGCATTAAAATAAAAAAACTAATTACTTATTAATTTAACTACCTACCTATTTTATTTTTCAATCTTCCGAAAACTAAAATCCTGCATTACAAAAAAAAACGATTTAAGTTAAATGAAATGAAATTACTTATTGTTTTTTTTTTACTTATTAATTTACCTGTTTTGTTTTTCAATCTTGCTAAACTTATCAGGCATTTAAAAAAAGCGATTTACTTATTAATTTACCTATTTTATTTCATATCTTGCGGAAAGTATTCAAAATAAACGAATTACTTAATATTTTACTTATTTTATTTTTCAATCTTGCCAAAACTAACATCTAGCAGTACAAAAAAAAAACATGTTAGTAAATTAAATACCCTAACAGATAAGTTATACATTCCATGTGCTAATCAGTCGGTTCTCATGGACTTGTCAAAGAAGTCGGGTAAAACTTGCTCACCTTGCTCTACCCTCGGACAGACTCGTTCATAGGCTTAAACAATCACAGCTTACCAATAATAGTTTTAGTTATACGTACGTGCATCACGGCACTTAATTTGATAGAGGGCAATCTTCAAAGTAATGTTGCTTCGACTAAAAACCTCCGGTGTCTTGCCTCAATCAAAAAAATCGAAGTATTTTATTGCAAATAGGCTTTATAGGCTCAGTATTCTTAGCGCTTTTACAAGTCAAGATATTAGGTACCTACTTAAAATACTTCATACTCATCCACAGCCTTATGTACGTATTATGCCATCCGTCTCGGTCCTGTGCCACTTGGATCCAAGTTTGACCCGCGATCTTTACAATATCGTCGACCCACCTCGCATTCGGGCGATCGACGCCGATCGACAACGCGACGTTACGCTGGCCTTGTCTTGGCCAAATAATTAATTATAAATTATTGTAGATACTATTTATAAGCATTTAAAAATTACAAATGTTTAATGTCAAATATGATATATAGGTATATAGCAAGCCTATGTATAACAATTGTGAGTTTGAAAAGTTCTCTTTTTCACTACATACAAGCAATCTGTCTATTCGGCACACACAATGCAGAATAGACAACTCCGATCCCAAAATTAATAATAGTACTCCATAGTCCATACAGAAGAATCACTATAAACAGTCATATAAAGAACTACTTTTCCTACGACGTATATAAAGTACGATTCACCTTCGAACAAAGCTGAAAGCCTAAAATTTTCGGCTCTGTGCCTAAAACAGCCTCACCTCACCTAGTACTACTATATTCGTGCTATCAGAAAACATTGCATAATGCTATTTCGACTAGGATGAGTCGATGACTCAGTGTTTACAATCTGGCTAAGGCCCGATTTCACCAAACTAGAATAAATTTTATTCCAGGTATAACTTTCCGAGAACAACCGAGTTACGCGAATATAGCCCTTATATCACCAATTTTGTGAAGGAATAAGACTTATTCCTTGGATACAATCAAAATGGCGTCTTTTTTGTGTAATTTCATTTGTCAATTAGCTGTATCCAAGAGTAAGGAATAGCCGTATACTTGGAATAAACGTTGGTGAAATCGGGCCTTAGTGGCTACCAGCCACAGTGTAGGTAATAGTTAGTTATAATACCTATGCAGTGAAAAAACGCAGCGCATCTAGCGGTCTAGCTGAAATGGTTTACAAAATAATTATTTTTGGTATAACCTACTGACTTTGGTTTTAGTATATTTGTTTTTAGATTTTAACTAAAGCCGTGGCGATTATGACTGAGATGTATTTCGGACTTGGCGTACGTTTACTGTTACAAAGTTACAAAAGAGCAGTTTTATAATAGGTATACTATTACGTACGTACTTATTTTTACGTAGAACATGATGGTCATCAAAATAGTATTCTATTTCATCTCGTCATTTGTGATTTGTATGTAGGTATATTGTCATAGTTTGTTCGAATGATGATTCCAATTAACATTATGATTGAATTAGTTATTTTGATTGATGATAATGACTCACTAACTGGTGCGTGTCTTCTTGTCGAAACACTATTTTTAGCTTTATGTTTTATGGATTTCAGGTCCGAGCGAAAATCAGTGATTTGAAGTCAAACAAACGTATCAAAGATATGGGGCATGCCTCGTCCACCGAAAGCTCAGTAGCTGTGATCGTAGGCGGAGGGCCCTCCGGCGCCACCTGCGCAGAAACCTTGCGCAGCGAGGGTTTTAAGGGGCGCGTGGTCCTTGTTGCACGAGAGAACTACCTCCCATACGACAGAATCAAAGTATCCAAAATAGGCGTTGTTACAGATATCGAGAAACTTCAAGCTAGATCGCAGGAATACTACAAGAACTCTAGTATAGAAATTATGAAGGGTGTCTTAGCTACCAAAGTCGAGCCTAAAGAGAAGTTCGTCCATCTAAGTGACGGCACCAAATTACAATACACTACCCTGTATCTCGCGACCGGCGCTAAACCACGCGTTCCCGACATTCCAGGCATAGACTTGAAAAATATATACACCGTTAGAGACTTCGAAGATTCGGTGAATATTCTGAAAACATTAGGAACAGCGAAAGATAAAGATGTCGTGGTACTCGGTTTGAGCTTCATTGGTTTAGAAACTGCCGCGTCATGCAATGAAAAAGCCAAATCTATTACGGTCGTCGGCAAGGACACCGCGCCGCTCGGACAAATATTCGGAGTAGAAATCGGGCGCAGCCTACAGAACCTCTTCGAGGGGAAAGGCGTCAAGTTCCAGTTTAGCACTACGATAAAGAAGTGCACCGGTGAGAACGGCGTTATAAAATCGGTGGAGCTAGAGAACGGCACCACACTTCCTGCCGATATGCTCATTTTGGGCGTGGGGACCACTTTTTACACAGATTTCCTGAGAGATAGCGGTATCGCAATGGAGCCGAATGGTGCGGTTACCGTTAACGATAAGTTGGAAACTAATATCAAGAACGTGTTTGCGGGTGGTGATATTGCCAACGCGCCCGTAGCCGCGTTTGGGAACAAGCCGATGTGTATCGGGCATGTCGGCCTGGCGCAGTACCACGGCCGGGTCGCCGCACTGAACATGTTGAAGAAAGAAGCTCCGCTCAAGACCGTCCCGTATTTCTGGACGATGCTATTCGGTAAGAACATCCGATACGCGGGCTGCGGCCGCCCGGCCAGCGCTCACGTCGAGGGAGACGTAAACGAGCTAAAATTCGTCATTTTCTTCTTCGACGAATCCGACAAGGTAATCGCGGTCGCGTCTTGCATGCGCGATCCGGTTGTCTCGCAGTTTGCAGAGTTCTTGCACCAAGGGCAGAGTCTTTACAAGAAAGATCTAAAAGACGATCCTTTCGCTTGGACGAAAAGTATCAACTAACGAATTTTTAGGAAGATAAGTAGTACTTATGTCACAGTCTTACAGTATTAAAACTTGTAATGTTTGTATCGAGAAAGTTATGATATTATACAATATCAAAAGATTATTAATATTCTTATACTTGTTTTGTCACTGTTAAAAACACTTATGATAGGTATGAGTTGGATGGATGTGAGTAGGTTTATGTAAATGTCCTAATATATCTTTATATTTGTGGTAATGTGTAGGTGGGAAATGTGTATGTTTTAAAATTATTTTTTGTAAGAAAGCCGCACAGTCCAGTTTATGTAGGCATGTATATATGTTGTTACTGATTAGATATTTAAACTGATTAAATATTTTTCTAGAACTCGCAGATATTGGTGAACTAAAATGATGATATCACCACACAATGAAGCAATAAACCAATATTATTACATTGTATTAGTCGTGTTATACCATTTGTAAACATGCATCTATATATGTATTTGCTGTAACCCTAGTATGTGACAGCTACATTTAGCTAATAGATGTATTTTATTCATAATATTATTATTAAATCTACTTGAAGAATGCCATGTTAAAACAACTATTATAAACGTATTTATTTGCAATGTGTCATGGAGGTACTCATAGAAGCATACATTCTGTGGAGGTTCCACCTACTACTTAAAATTGAAGCAATTTATTTTCTTTTTTTTTATAAAGGAATGACCCGACGAGCTTGTCATTCGCCTGATGGTAAGCGTCATGGCTGCCCATAACAGGTTGCAGTATCACTCGGAACTGTAATATAGTTTTACGAGACACTGCACTGTGCACGTCATCCCGATCTAATTACTAGACTTTGTGAATACAGTCTTAGTAATCAGATTACTAGACTGTGATCAGATCAAAAAGTCCCAGTAATTTCACTACCTACAATGCCCTTCGTTCTGGAACACAGTAGTGCTTGGACACTACTGCTTGGCGGCAGAATAACTGGCAAAGCAGGGGTACCTACATAGACGAACTTTGCAGAAAAGTCTTACCACCTAGTATATATATTATCTTCAACTTGTATTCATTTATAGGATAGGCTTAAATGGAGGTTTTTTAATTAATGTACTATTTAGTATTGTATTTATCATGGCTTAGTAAACCAGTAGCATTATAATTTCAATAAGCCTTGCTACTCCCCAGGATATTTGAAAACCAATACCTCACTCTGCATACTGACAACCACTTTGGCATTAGCATAATTGAATGGGACCAAAATAACTATAACATTTGCTTTTTATTCTATCCATGTGGTATCAAGATTAAGTAATGAATACTACTACTACATCTAATGTCTAATTCGAAAGGACAAACAGCAAATAGACCTTTTATTCCTACCCAATTCCTTCAAATCTGTTCAGTAAAGTGGTAGGTATCAAACATAAGCGACTGTAGCCATAGGCGGATATTACAGCAACAAATAGCCGATGTTATTTGGGGATAGTGTAGCTGTAGCATTTACGTCAGTAAAAGTTTTTAGAATCTAGTTATTTTTCTAACAAAAACAACCAAAAAGTATTCTCATATCAATAGAAAATTATTTGTCAAGTACCTGTACCTATGTCTATACTTACCACATATAATCTAATATACTAATAATGGAGATACTACAGCAATAATAGTATAGTTATACACTTGCTTTTTTATAATGAAGAGCTACTCAGTCTAAATAATGTTCAGTGCCACTACACTATTTTTCTGTGTCACTGAACTTGTAACAGCTGGTCCAATTTCAATGAAATTTTGTATGTGTGTTTGAGTAGGTTTCTGTATAGTTTAGAGAACTTGTGCGAAGCTGGGGTGGCTCAGCTAGTAATATAATATAATGTGCACACATTTATCTATCTATGCAAGGACAGAATATTATAAATATTCAGTGTTTTTTTTTATTAATTGGTTGAGCATCGTAACATCTTTGTTGGGTTGCTGCATTTAGTCTAGTGTCTACTTCCTACTAATATTGTCCATCACAAAAATGTAAACCTACATGTAAGTTATTTTTATTAACAGGTGATGTAAAAGTGATAAAAACTGATTATGGAAAGCTTATTGATGTGATAATTTATGAATGTATCAATAAATGTTGTGTTCAATGTTTCAGTCTAATGTTTTATTTTACTTACAATTTTTTTCTAGGAAGCTAACAAGCATAATGAGAAGAGATCACCGTTATTACAATAGATTTCACAATGGTTATAGAGTGCTTAATAGTGCAGGTACAAATTACAATGGTAAAGAAACATCCATTTGAAAGGGCAGCATAAAGCTGTACCACCTGAGAAACACTTGAAAGGCATTTCAGGGATACGAAAATAAAATTAATAGGGAGCCCAAACATTCAAAAAAGTATAATAATAATAGTTTAATTTTACTTTATACTCTTTAACCTAAAATCATATCTATCTACATAATATTATTTTGTGAAAATCAATCCCAGCCTTCTGTTACACGCAAGTTTTTCATTCTCTCATACAGTGTAACATCTTCTTTAAAAATTCTCCTATGCTTGTTGAATACTTCTTCTTTTCGGAGATCATCTTTACCAAGTGCTTTTGCATGACCCGCACTTTCATCCTGGAAACATGGAAATGAAATTATATTATAATCATGGACATAAATGTTTATGTTTTTCATGGAGTAAAGGTATGTAATGAGTTTTACAAAAATCTCAATATGATAAATATTTGGTTAATCTACATTTTGAAGAACTTGTATTTTATTTTCATAATTTAATTTTTATTACAGTAGAGCAATGAACAAAAATAACAATTGAAGGTAAAAATGGTGTGACTTTTCTTGAGCTACTGATGTATTTTATAAAGCTTTACAACAAACAATAAACTGTAATTGTGAATGGATAACTGCATTTCTTTAAAAATCCTAACAAAAAAGCATAATACCTAGCGTTATATTTCTATGCTAGTAACTGTAGCTGATGATGATGAACTGTATTAAAGGTTCAATATTGGCAGATGGTAGATCGTCCAGCAAACTAGGCCATAGCAAAACGTTGTATAGTGACTAGGCCTGCAATTTTTGGCTTGTTGATTTACCTTGCTTTTCCTACAGGGAGCGTACTGTGAGCTCTTAGCGCGATTCAAAACAGAGCCTATACTGGATCGCTAGTCAAAATCCTCATACGAAAAAAACAAAGCGATCCAATATAGGCTCTGTTTTGAATCGCGCTAAGAGCTCACAGTACGCCCCCAGGTCTGTGGTATAGACCGATATTATTATATTGGTGACAGACCTGTACGTGATTGGTGATGAATAAACCAGGAATACGAACCTCTGTAAGATACGGAAAGCGCAGGTAAAACATATTTTGTTCTTCACGAGCAAAATCTCGCTCCAGGCTCCGTAAATGTCTCGGTTCCACTTTTTTCACTAAACGATCTTTTCCTCTGAATATATTACCATTTGGTAAGCGGTTCTTCCTGAATAGTACAAATGTAATTCTCATTGTATTTATGTTTTGTACGAATAAGAATTTAAGTTTTTTTAGTCACTTTTTTTAGGTTATCTTTCCCTATACGAAACCACCAAAACCTACGTTCGGATAGCTCAAAAACAGTTAAAAATGCCATCGTGAATGAGGCGTTTTATTAAAAAAAAGAAATGATGTTTTATGTATGACCCAATAGATGGCGCCAGTTGTGGTTTTACCAAAATCTGTCACTGTCACTTTCAACCATAGACCACAGGTTATATGAAATGTGTCACGATACTGACTGCCAACTCTAAACTGTTTCGTTTGTTTTATTTTCGTTGCGCGATAGCTCGGCTTTATTTTAGATCATAATATTAATGTTTATCTGTCTCGCAGTTCTGCTGTACTTCAATTTACTTAAGAAGAATGCACCACAGACTACTTAGGAGATACTACAGACAATGTACTCGTGGTCCACTCAACTGAATTTGACATTTCTTTGTAGGTAGTCTAAGCATTTTCTTATGTTTCAACTACTCTGTGGTTTGAAAGGTTTAAACTATTACTTACTGCGCCATCTAGTAAAAGTAGGGGAACTAGTTTTTTTTTAAATAAAACTCCTCATTGCCAATTTTGACCCACCTGTGGAGGTGGGTTAAAAGTGATCGTTTTCTGACATTAGAGATTGACGTATAATTTTTGAGATAACAAACTGCATTTGGTTATTTTGCGTTCGTTTTGGGTAGTGAGCAAAAGTGGTAAAAGTGGCATTATTGACGAAATTCTCAAACCGAACGGTTTACAACGCTAATTTTGCAAATGCAAAAAACGATACTGATCCCAATCCGAACGCCCCTAAAATAGTACTCTGTGATCTATCCCACAGGCTACGTAGTAAATTATATACTTTTTGCTACAGACAGACGTCAGCGGTTATATTCTCTTTGGAATAGATACTACTTTCTATAAAAAGTTACTCTATCTAATTCTAATTCTATGGTGTAGTTGTCTATGATAGAATGGCTGTCGGGCGTAGGGAAGTGTTGTATTTTTTGTAAATAGTTTACAAAAATCTAATGCAATAATGATATTATAAAATAAATAATACCAAGCTATAGTTTCTATAATTAAGCATGGAATCACGGGACTGACAGTTGTGTGCATTATTTAAAACAGCTATTATTTATAGGTAAGTAATTTTTGTACATACTTTTTCGTGTAGTTTTCTCAAAAAAAGCTTCTCGTTTGAAAAGCATAATTTTATTTATATTGTAATGAAGATATTGATAAGTTACTCTTTGTGATTATTTTTATGTCCAGCGGCAAGTGGTTAACAATGGACAACGGGTATAATTACATTTCGGTACCCTTTCACTTTGTTGTGTACAATATTTTCGTGCTCTACTTACTGCGAGTTTATTCTAAAACATTGTTCCTTCCTTTCGTTGGAAAACCATATAAAGTACGTGGCAAAGCCACTATTTGATGTATTATTAAAATGGCACTAAGTGAAATTTATAAAAAAAAAATTATACCTACTTATCTCGTATCGTAATATGCAGTCAGAAAAATCCTAGATGTTCTTATGTTTAGTAAACAGATAATAAAGCCTATAGGTACTATACGCAAACACATTGGGTTGTGGCTTGTATCTATGTATTTACTTACCTTTAAAAATAATCTATGTTGAGGCCATTGACCCCATAATCAGTTTGATTTTAGTACTGGAGATTTACAAAGTATAATACGTTGAAATACATACAACATCTGTATTTCCAAAAAACCATTCTGGGCTGGCTGTTGTAATAATATGCTAGATCGAAACTGTTTCTCTTGGAGAGAAGACCTAAGTTGTAAGACTCCAGCTACGGGGTTAGAATGGATGGTAGACAAAATTGTCTTTCCCCATTTCACATCACTTTCTTCATACTTGCTTACTTGTCAAGTGGAGTAAAACTGGGGAAAGACAATTTTGTCTATCATCCATGCTAGGGCAGCTGTTTCAATTATTATTCCACTCAACACTATCAACATGGAGATAGTAGAATGCATATCTGTGTAGGTTCCTGCGGTAGAGGAGCAAGAGTGGTAGCATGCCAACCACCCTACTGAAATCCTACATTCAATTGATGTAAAGAAAACACCACCCCTCCTGCACCACTGCACTACACACAAATCTACTCCATTATGTATTAACCCTGTACTAGAGTGATGACATTTTAATACTTTGATTCAGTAAGTGGCGTTTCATGGACATTTGTAATTTCTAAAAATTCAATATGTGCCACTCAACTGGTTATTATTAAAGTTTATGTTAGACTATAATGATAAAAAACGGACACACCCTCACAAATGCTTACTTATATATACATACACATATTGACTAAAAATATTTACAACTATACTATACATGGGTGTTTCTCTGTAAACTGGGCAGTATATGTATATACATACAACAACTTATTGGCTGGTCTCACAGGTGTGGTGCTTAGTGGTGCTCTCTGAACTTTCAAGTGGGTTGATTCCCACCCAGGGCAAACATTTGCTATGAATATTGATGTTTGTCTTGCCTGTGTCTGGGTGTTATAATGAAGGTGTATGCCAGATAATATTTATGCACCATACTTTTAAATATGGTTAGGGACCTAGCATGTCTAATTTCTGTGGGAAGAGCATTCCATAGACAAACGGCTTTCATCGTGAAGGATTTATCGTAGAACACATACTTATATGTTTGTAAATTTTTTGGCTAGCATGCACACCGCGACAAAATTGTCTCGACACTTTTTCTCGTGAAAGACCATGTCAACAGAGCCTAAGTGTGTCTCACTCTAACAGCGGCGACAAGTTTTCTCGCAGTGCGCATGCTAGGCCATCTGGAGCTATGGGGAAGAGTTCAAAGTGCAAAGAAGGCACAGAACGAGCGGAAAGCGGCATTTGTAATTTTTATTGAACGCTCCGCTTGGTCGATTCCCACCGTCAGCCGCCCCAGTGAAGAAAACTTATATGACGTAGTCGTATCATTTCCCTCTAAAAACTAACATCCATCCATGAAAGTTTACAATCTCATGATTTCTGTAACATCACACGTTCTCTCGAGTTTTGAGACTATTATAATACAAAACGATCGTGTTGCCCTCATGTTATGAGAATTATGAGATAGTTGTGTATATACTTACTCGATGCTTACTCGTATTCTAGACTAGACGTGTAGATGCAACATAAGTGCAATCGGTTAGTCCATAATCAGACAGCGTGCAATTTTAGTGGTGAATCATCACTAGTTTTTAGACAAATAAATGGACTTGTAAAGCAGGTTGATATTTCTTTGATTTTTTGTTAATGTAAAAGATGGCCGATCTTAATCTTACCCCTGGATGGGAAGTTACCAGCCACTTGCGTTCGGGTTGGGTATTGTGCAAAATCAGCATTTTGGATAAGGCAGTGGTTTCGTGTTTGTGGGAGTGTAGGAGGTGTCAATTGATCAAACAATGTGCTTTGAGAATACACTACGGAACTCCACAGCATAAAATTAAGACAAACAAAATCATTTGAAGTTTACATTTTAAACTACTTTTTTAAAGGTTTCAGGTAGGTCCTATTTAGAAATCAATTTAGAGGTCTGTGAGCAGTGGCGACATCTATACACACACACACACACACAGTCCTAAAGATAACCTAACACATAGTCCTAAATATTTTCGCAGTCAGCGGTCATGTAACCATAGCTCAGTTGGCAGAGCGTCTAATCCGGTGAGTTGGCAGGCGCGGGTTCAAATCCCGCTGGTTCCTAAAATTTTAAGGACTATGATATTTTTATAGATAACCTGAAGTGTGGTTTACACTTTAAAATCAAATCCATGATATTAGACGTAGTACATATAGGTACCTCTTTGGATAGTAGTTTGGTTTTTAAAATGAAAACTTATCACAGGTAAAAAATGAAGTACTTGTGGTAGTCTGCTATAGCAGGTATATCCGATCCATAGTGTTAGCATTTGTAAATGATTAGCAGGTTTTTTTTACTAGGAGGGCTTTTGTAGAGAGAACAATTGTACTGAAGTTTGAAACTTGAAACATTCTCTGAACTTATTGAATAAATTGATATATATATATATATATAACGTTTACCTTGGCTTGTTACAGGCAATTGTGAAAACCCTACAGGGTGTTCTCACGTCTCACTGGCTGCAGCTGAGCGGGCATCAAAATGGCGCAAGTCGGTGCCAATATGGAGTACCAGGAGTACAAGTGGGCGTACTCAATCATGGACTCTTCTAAGTGAGTATTATAAAATAATAGTCAAAAGCAAAAAAATTATTGCAAATATTTTCAATTTATTTTATTGCAATTTCACAAGCCAAGATGATATCAGGTACTTATGTAACTATGTAACTTAGAAGCCGTCTTTTTACCGTTTGCATTTTGGAGAGTGTTCTCAGGAGCTCCATGATCTCATCCCACCCTCTTCTTTCCGTCATAGAACAACTAGGCGCGGTGAAGCCTTCCATCCTTATGTCGTTAACGTGCCCCATGTTCGCACAAATCGTTTCGGAGGTTCGTTCATAATTCGTACATCTAAGGAATGGAACTTGCTTCCCGCAACGGTATTTCCTTCCACATACAATCTAGGCGTATTCAAGAGCAGAGTGAAAAGCGCGCCACTGTGGTGCGAATAATAGATAAATAAATAAATATGTGTGGGCATTTCACACAGCGCCATCTAGCTCTAATTCCCAAACTAAGCATAGCTTGTACTATGGGAATCTGATCACTGATAGAAATACTTAGATACTTTTTTGTTTGTAAATACATACATAGAATACAATAATAACACCCAGACACAGAACAAACATCGATGTTCATCACACAAAATGTTTGTCCTGGATGAGAATCGAACCCACAACCTATAGTTCAGAAGGCAGAGCTACTAGCAACTGAGCTAGCAGTCGAGCGTCAAAAAAACTTTAGCATGTGGCGCTGCAAAGTGCACAAACCGCAATAAGAGCATATTTTTTATCATAAACCACATTTTGGGGTCATACTACTATTTCTAATAATTTATTATACTTTTTTTATGGTGTTGACTAGGCCTGCGTTTAACCGCGGTCACATCTGATGCAGAGTGACGATTCGGTCTACGTTGTGACGATATTCTCACAACCTATTCTATACTTTTTCATCATCATCCTCTTTGCCTTTTCTCTTTTCCCATTTGTTATTGGGGTCGGCTCCCAATCTAACCTGTAGCGGTGAGCTACCAGAATTACACGAGCGACTGTCATCTGACCTCGCAACCCATACAGAACTAGTAACAGGAATAGTTAGACCAGGTGTCAGATTCTATCAGGCGTCTGACTACCCGTAACGATTGCCGTAGATGTTCTTATTACAACCGCCCCCTAATTACCTAATTGGCGACAGGCGAAAATCTCGCGGTGATTGCTGTCATACATCATTAGCGGTGTAGCGTAGCATACATTCCCGACACCACTAATTTTGTATGACAGCAATCACCGCGAGATTTACGCCTGTCGCAAATTAGGTAATTAGGGGGCCGGTACCGACGGCTGAGCGTGGTCTCCGAGGCACGGAGCGATGGCATCGAAAACTGCATATAACATAATAGATAAGTCATTGGTGCAGGGCCGAGGATCGAACCCGGTGCCGTAAGATTGCGAAACGCACATGCTACCGCTCGGCCACCATCACTCTAAATATTCTATACTTCATATCCCTGAAAATTAAGAGTTCTCGCGGGTAATCGGCTAAATAGCGAGAGAAACCGGGGGGCGCTCTCTAGTGTTTACTGAGATTGCGTTGTAATAGTTTCGTTTTTATGAGAAAGTGTATAAAGCTGCGACCTTGCTTGTCACTTTGACACTTGCCCCATGATGAATTGCTAACATATTATTGTACTACTTACATGTAAACAGAAGATGTGGTACAGAGAGCAGCTGTTTTCATTTACCGTCTACCACTACCATTAAATTTGCTTAATTATGAGGCGTGACGGCTATTACATTGTTACTATTACTTGTTGTAGTCTTACCTTGCATTACCGAATAGTATATTTTCATATTTTTTTGCTGATTCTGTATAATTTGTGCCATCGAATGTCGTATCGAGTCTGTGCTTACTTAGCCAGTCTATGTTTATACTGAAGCGTAATGTATGTGTAATCTAGGATCAGTAGCAGGGATTGATACTTATCAGATCCCATAACACGGTCCCAGTGGGTTGAGGTTTGTAAAAACATAAACAATCCAATCAGCAATGTCGTACATTTGTACGACAAAGAAAGTTACAAACTAATACCTATTTAGGTATTAGTTTGTAACTTTCTATCATCTTCATATTTGGCTCAGTCGTTAGCTGTACCACAGATAATATAATAGTATACTAGTAGCTGTACTGTTACTGCTATTTGTACTGCTTAATTAGTCTTGACTTATAAAATTAGTTTTAGGTAGAAACCTGATTAAGATTATACATATTAGTTAGTAAGCGTGTGGTCCCCGTGGTGTGCGAATATAACTACCCTATCTATTCCCGTGGGTGCCGTAAGAGCCGGCTAAGGGAATAACCAGGGAATGGGCAGCAGCATTCACCTCGGTACATTAAAATCTTCTGCGATCACCCCGCTCGCCCGTTGTGCTTCTTGTCCGCCTGCCAAGCGTGGTGATTATGGCAATCCCTCCTACGATAAGCGTTCCAATGTCGCGTTTTATGGGGGAGGCCTGTGTTCACCAGTGGACGTCTTCCGGCTGTTGGTGTGTAGGTATACATATTAGTTATAATATATATATTATTTTATTAGTAATACTAGTAGTAATATACATTATTATCTATCTTTCTTTAGGTACATTGTCATAATAATAAAATATTTTTTCGTAAACTGCAAAGCAAAGCATTAGATAGCATAGTTTATTTTTATCTACAGTATCTGCGTTGTAAATGTATAAACATAGAGATTTTTTTAGACTTGGCATACTATTGATTTGAACAAAGTAAGGTAATAATAGCTCATCCTCATTCCGTACCTCTAAATTGTGGACATCTAAATTGGTCGTTGAAAAAAGGTCAATATGTTGCAGTAAAACCGCTGTTTGTATACCAACCTTCGTAAACAAACTATGCTGGCCGTCAGGGAACAAATCGGAAGTAGGTCTGTGCATATACCTTAGAGTATAGACTAAAAGCATAGAGAGAACGTCATTATCTGTCAAGCGTACCACTTTTTTGGACACTTTTTATATGAAGTGGACACTTTGATGCTTAGAGTATAGATTGAAAAAGCAAAGAGGGATCATCAAAACGATATTATATTTGTACTGCTCACACGTATCGCTACCTCAGTGGCGAAGGAAAGAAACAAACATATAGTAATTAGCTACGCTTGCGAAAAGTCACCGTACCATTTTTTCGACTCGAGTCAACTGTTTTTTCTATACAAATCTGTCAGACTCGTTCACATGAAAGTGTCCACTTCATATAAAAGTGTCCAAAAAAGTGGTACGCCTGACAGATAATGACGTTCTCTCTAAGCTTTGATGTGAATGAGTCTGACAGATTTGTATAGAAAAAACAGTTGAATCGAGTCGAAAAAATGGTACGGTGACATTTCGCAAGTGTAGCTAATTACTATATGTTTGTTTCTTCTCTTCGCCACTGACGTAGCGATACGTGTGAGCAGTACAAATATACTATCGTTTTGATGATCCCTCTTTGCTTTTAGTCTATACTCTATGGTGCATACATTTGCGGTCAAAATAATAAGTATTACTTATAAGTTGCAATAGACATTCGTGCATTCGCCCTAACATAGACGTATACGTCGGTAATTGACGGTGTCCGGAGTTATTAGGTTTCATTAGCGTCGAGACGCTGGGCGCCGCTTCATTTAATTACCCGGGTCACCCTCTATCGGACTGTGCGTTTTATGAGCTTTATCAGTTCCTACTCGGTTATTTATGGCTAGCCTTACGCCCGTTTGTTGTTGTTACCCAGATTTCCTGTGCGTTCTCCTAGATTAGAAAGTAGCCTATATTGATAAGGTCGTTAGTAGTTACAACTACCTATATGCACCTTTCCCGCTTATATTTTTGTACTTACAGGATAGTTCCCTTTTGTGACTTGTGTATGTTACAATCATAGACCTTATAGTATCACTAAAAGTTCGTTAGGTATGTTCTTGCAATAAAATAAGGATATTTTAAAGTTTGTAAAGCAGGAGCTTTTCGTATTTTGATGAACCAAGGTTTAGCAATTTTACCCGCTATTTAAAACTTCAAAGTTAAAATTGCGTTATTTATGGAACTTCACTGTAGTTTTTATTCAAACCGATGATGATTGACGATGATGAGCTAATCATTTTATGACCAGTAATTACGGTTAATGATCCATAACGAGATGGATTTCTTGTCCGTGTTTGAGACACGCTATCCGCGAACTATCGACTGTTTGATTCTTTATGCCTAATTGTAATTTACTAAACTCACGCTCGTAAAGGCCAGCAAAATATGGAAGAGAAATCGTAAATAAGGCAATAGCCTAATATCTGCACGCTTATGTCCTTGATAGCGTTTCTCTATTAGTGCATGTAGCAGTGTGGTGTGGTTGATAGCAGTGTAGAATCACTGCTATCAACCACAACAAATTAATATTTTTTATCTTGCTAAGCTTCCTCGATATTTTTCATTATTTAATACTAATTTCCATTATCACAGTTGAACTGCTTTGCAAGTATAATTTGATATATCAAATTATAATAGAACAAGCAGAACTGACTTTGTTTGATGTGTGTGTTTTTTTTTTACACTTTACATGGAAATACGCTTAACATCAGGTGAACGACTAGCTCGTCACGTCATTCAATCGCATTAAAAAAAAAAAAAAAAATCCACGAATGTTGTCGTTAGATTTGTGATACGTTTTTAGCTTTTACACTTATTTTTATATACCGTTCTGTAGAGAGTTAGTGACTAATGTGAAAGTGCATCATTGCGTGTGCAGAATAAACACTTCATTCAAATTATACAAGACAGTCTTTGAACCAGAACTAAGGATGATTCCTTCACTAAGCCTGATGGCTTAGTGAAGATATATTAGATAAATTGGATATTCTCTATAAATAATTATATTGCAAGCTGAAAATCTCAATATTGATGCGGAAATTTTTAGCTGCTTCCTGCTGTATGAAACGTACTAAACGACGGACGTGTGGACACAAAAAAAAAACAAAGAGTTGTAGCAAAAATGCTACCTATCCCAAATGACAACGTTTCGTGTTATAAAGATTCGAGGTTTTACTACCAAATACCTCAAGATTTGGTCCAAGTGATAGGTATTGCGTATTGACTTCCTTCGAACTAAAAGCAGGTGCAAATATTTTCACTACGTTTTTTGTTTTCTGGACCTAGATCGTAGCAAATAGACCCGCCTTTGCTTGTCAACTCCATATCACAGATGATATTTGCGAAAGAAACATTCCTGAAGTGGTTCGAATTTCAGGCGACATTATGAAAAAATAAGTAGAATAATTTTTGCTCAAATTCTGTTACCCCCTCGGTGGACCGACGCACTGGTGAAAACCGCGGGGAACCGATGGATGCAGGAGGCGAGCAGCCGCTCAAAGTGGCGCTCTCTGGGGGAGGCCTATGTTCAGCAGTGAACGCCTTCAGGCTGTTGATGATGATGATGATGTTTCTACGTGTTACAAGACTCTTGATTCCTGCATTTGATGATAAATAACGTTGATTGTTTCAGGGTATCAGCGTGTCTTATCTCGATGCTGCTCATCGTATATGGAAGCTTTCGTTCGCTGAATATGGAACGCGAGGCTCGCGAACGCGCCGAGAGAGAGCGCGAGGCAACTCTACTCGGTGGGAAACCAGCGCCCTCCACATCTGGCAACAGTGAGTACCAACATCATCTCTTGTATAATGTACATTCATAGTCTTTGTTCTTACACTCTCTTTAATAATCTAAGTAAGATCTTATCTCGTTTAGGAGGGTAGGAGGAAACTGTGTGAAGCTTTAAGCCGTGGCCGGTCGAAGCCCTTCATGGCGTTTGTTGTTGATACCTTGGACAGTCTTGAGTGTCAGATGAGATCATGTATTATGACAAAAAACACTCATATAGTAGTAATAACAAGGCAATCGTAATAATTTTCATGGGGAATCTCCACCGGAGTCCATATTTACATAGCCCGTCCATTACAGCATTACGTTTTCTTTTAAACTAAGATAAAGTAGCACAGAATAAAATAATAGTGATGTAAAGTAAATATTTATTCAGCCTGAGAGATTACACGCATTCCTAATAATAGGGTATTTAACTGTTATAATTTTATTGCATAAATAAAGTTCCTCAATAAATAAGCAATCGTGAAAACAAAAATATAATATAAAAAAGTAAGAAACATTTTAAAATACAAGAATAGATAGAGACAGCACAAACACGCAGTGACGTCAGAAATGATGGAACTAGGGACGGGCGAATTGCCCCCTCCAGAAACTTTAAAAGCGTATTACTCCGTGATTTATTAACCGATTTTCCTAGTTTTTAAACTATTTCTTGAATTTGGTTAATAAATAATGATTTATTTTTTGTTTTGTGTACCTATATATAAATAATAAAATAAATAAATTTAATAACCAATTTCAAGAAAATAATATTTACGTTCATTTTTAGTAGTAGTCTAATAGCCTATTATATTGATATTTTGTCTAGTCTTTTAATGAACTTCTTATAGTCCATAACGAAAATCTATGAAATTACCCCTACTCATGTACTTATACCTATGTGTACAAGACTGAAACATTTAACGCCCTTTCCTACTGCAAAGGGCGTCAAATGTTGTGTTTCAGTTCTCGGGTTTCTCAACCGTTTTTAATCAATTTTCTGCCTCAATCTTCGTTCACGTTTTATGAAGCATAACCAGACGTAGTTGTTAATAACTTTGACTTTTAACGCAAGCATCTTTTACAATGTTAGGAAATACGTTACGATAAAAGCTGTCCTTATGGAATTAAAAAACTATTTGAATTTGGTTCAACTCATTATGTAGAATAAAAATCTAATATTTTCTGGTCTATTAGATCAAATATTTTTATACGCTTTGTGTTAGACCACATCTCACGTTTGTCACACACTAAAGAAGGATGGCGACTTCGATGCATTTTGAGGCCTTTTCGACGGAGTACAGTACAGATATTTTTGCTACACCGAAAAAGCAAATTGCGTAGGTTTTAGAAGTTGGGAAAATAATAACAATAATTGTGGTTATGCTCGTTTGTCAGCTGGTACATAGCCTATAGGTATCTATCATAACTCTAGTACGGAATGTAGCCCTAATACGCAGTACTATTATTTATTTATGGCCACAGTTTAAATTCGTCAGTAAATCGCAATAATATAATTTAGCTAACTCAGTTCAGTTTCGGTTGGAATACGAAATACGAAGAAATAATAATGATGTTGACTTTGACAGATATAATGGAATGGATTACATAGACAACTTCATAAGACTGTGTGCTCAAGTGATAGTTCTAATAAATAATTAAATTAAAAAATTATAGAGAGCTTTGATTCCCTACTTCTAAAAATATACAAGATATTTAGAAAAATTCTTAAAAAAATATCTATCATCATCCTCTTTGCCTTTTCCCATTTGTTATTGGGGTCGGATCCCAATTTAACCTGTAGCGGCGAGCTACCAGAATTACACGAGCGACTGCCATCTGACCTCGCAACCCATAAGGGACCAGTAACAGGGATGGTTAGATAAGGCGTCAGATTCTATCAGGCGTCTGACTACCCGTAACGATTGCCATAGATGTTCTTATGACAACCGGGACCGACGGCTTAACGTGCTCTCTGAGGCACGGAGCAATGGCATCAGAAACTGCACATAACTTACTAGATAAGTCATTGGTGCAGGGCCGAGGATCGAACCCGCGGGGTAATTACGTAAAATTTGCAACAGCAATGCAACAGCAGTAGCAAAGCAACAGCAGTAGCGAAGCATACATGCTCGACACCACTAATGATGTATGACAGCGATCACCGCGCAATTTACGCCTGTTGCAAACCTGTTGTGAGTTAGGTAATACGCCCGCCGGTGCGGTAAGATTGCGAGCGTACATGCTACAGCTCAGCCACTATAGCTCCGAAAAAAATCTATAGTATATAAGTTCTTATTACATTGATGAAGCGCACTTGGTTATTTTTTTAGAAGGTTGGTTCGAGAGTCGTCAGTATTGACTTCACAAATATTTTTTTATCATTGACTAGGCAATAGGGCATGCATTTCGAAATTTCGAAACTTCATAGTTTCGAAATTTCGGACCATATTTGCATGTTCTGTAATTTCGAAATTGATACCCTAAGTTTCGAAATTTCGAAACTTATTTTTATTTAAATACGGATAGTAACCCAACGCAGAAAGAAGACTCATAAACTCTGAATACAAAGTCAGGAAGTTCTGAGTCTTATGGCAGACTGGAATGAAATGAAACTGCGATCTTCAGTATCAACTGAAGTTCGCAGTCAGCCTGTGGTAAACTCAATAGACAAATCTGGAGTTCCGTGCGGCACGACTTGCGTGGTTTTTACATAGCTACTTCACTTATTAAGACCCCAATTGAGCGGAAGCAAGGCTCTAAAGCGTTTGCAAAAGATGCGTCTATGTGGCAAAGCTAAATGACAAAATAAAAGACCGAAAATGGCAGTGTCATTATATCCAAGCATGAGATTCTAAGAGAGATCGAGAACTTCAATGGACAGTTATACACCTCGACACGTAAGCCCGCTACTAGCACAGCTCAGGACATCAGAGCCAAGTTAGTCCGACACTATACCAAAGATATCCCGAACATGTAGCTAGTGAAATTACTGGGCAAATGAGACTTTATGATCTAATCACACAGTCTAGTAATCTTGTTACTATACTGTGTGAAGTCTCAGGATGACGTATGCAGATCAGACTGTACGAGATTAGAATGGCTTGAGGACAGCTTAAAAACAACGAGGTGCCAGGCGAAGATGGAATTACGACCGAACTGCTGAGAGTGGGTGGTACTGGTAGACTGGTAGACCGGTACTTGTGGTCCTCCAGAAGTTATTTAATTCCGTCATCGTTGAAGGTACAACGCCAGAGGCATGGCACAAGAGCGTGGTGGTGCTCTTATTCAAAAAGTGATAAAACCTTACTGAAGAACTATAGGCCCATCTCGCTCTTTAGTCATGTGTACAAACTGTTTTCGAAAGTCATTACGAACAGTGTTGCGCGCAGGTTCGATGAATTCCAGCCTCCCCAACAAGCCGATTTCCGCAAAGGCTTTAGCACAATAGACCACATCCATACGCTACGCCAGATTAAACGGAAGTATACGGTATACGGATTATACAGAAGACCGAAGAGTAAAGGCGGCCGTTATGCCTAGCGTTTGTGGACTATGAGAAGCCTTAGATTCAGTCAAGACTGCAGTCTTCACAGCGATGCCGAATTGACTATAGTTATATATATCGAAGTGTTGAAGTGTTTGTACAATGTACAGCAAGGCCACTATCTCAGTCCGACTACAGGACCAAAGTGCGAAACAAATCCCATTACGAAGAAGCGGGACACAAGGAGACGTTATTTCTCCGAAACTGTTCAACAACGCATCGGAGAGCGTTTTTAAGCTCTTGGAGTGGAAAAGACCTGGCACCAGCATAAATGGCGACATCACTAACCTTCGTTTTGCCAATGATATAATCATAATGGCGGAGTCGCTCGAGGACCTTGCCGCCATGCTTAACGACCTCAGTAGAGTTTCCCAACAGGTTGGTCTTTAGATGAACATGGACAAGACGGAAATCATATCTAATGCCCATGTTCCGCCTATACCGATAAGTGTGGGAACGATACTCTCGAAGTTGTAGCTATGTCTACTTAGGACAGACTGCCCAGTTCGGTAGGTCCAACTTCGACAAAGAGGTCGCACGGAGAATTCAACTCTGCTGGGCAGCGTTTGAGAAGCTTCGACCTATCTTTTCATCCAAAATACCGCAAAGCCTGAATACTATCAATCTATTTGTGTAGCCAGTGATGACTTATGGCACTGAGAAGTAGTCTCTTATGCCCGGGATACACGAGGCTAGTTTTTCAAGCTAGGATAGCAAGCTAGTGTCAGTAAGCTAGCAAACTAGTACTTCTGGCTTCGTGTAGACAAAACTAGCTTCATTTATAAGCTAGTAAACTAGTAAGCTAGTTGACAAGCCAGGACAGTTTTAAATAGGATGGAGTTCTATTTGTTAGGCTAGTAGCGCCCCCCACCACTGATTTTACTATCCTGGCTTGTGTACTAGCTTCATGTGGCCGGCGAAGCTAGTTGTCAGTTGACTCGTAAGCAGTAACCACGTGTTTTGTTTGTTTTTCTCCGCGACGTGTTTTTGAGATTTTAAGATGCCCAAACTAAGTACTATACTACTGTATTTTTTCAATGCCTTGTAGATTTCAACACAGACTTCTGGTATAAATTTTGATATGGAACATCTTGCAACTCGATAAAAATGACTGAGCCTCCTGTAACTAATGCCGGACGAAAGAAAATCTAGTGTGATCTCCAGTTTTAGTTTTGCTGGTAGCGCCTGTCTCATAATTGTATCAATTCGTTGTATTTTTGGCGTCACAAGACTCAACAGAATATCAAACAAATCAGGCGTCATTCGCAAAATACTCTTATATTCGCCTAAATCTTCGTTGTTAAATTCTTCCAAAAGTAAAGCAGATGATCCACGTTCATCTCTTCTTAAAATCCAGGGTCTTGTCCACACCCGTTTCTGTAATTCTTCTTCTAGTTCGTCTAGTGCGAATTGGCACAGTTTTTGAAGTAACTGTTTCAGTCGAATAGTGTTTTTTTTCGCGTGCAGTTCATTTTGGACGTGTGGTCACCTCGGTCACAGCAATAATACTAGCTTAAAATAATATAGCCTCATGTAAACAGAACTAGCATATTCCAAACCAGGTCAGCTAGCCAAGACAGTTTCAAAGAGAACTAGCTTGCTATCCTAGCTTGAAAAACTAGCCTCGTGTATCCCGGGCATTACTGTTGGACTTATGAGTAAGCTCAAAGTCGAGCCGCCAGCTACGTACAGAGCTATGCTCGTAGCTTACTTATGAGATAAGATCCGAAATGAGGAGATCCGCAAGAGAACTAAAGTCACCGATATAGTTCTTAGAGTTAGCAAGTTGCAGTGAGCAGGCTACATCGCTCGTGGAAGTGACAGTCTTATATTTAGACCAGACCACTCCTAAAAGTGTCAGAGATGTTGCCAAAAATACACTATATATTACAGTTATTTCATTTAATCCTCGCTGTAATTTCATAGCGTAAACGTCCATAATAGTGCAGACCTTTGTAGATGTATACGAGACGTGATCCATACTTTGCGATAAAACATTGTCGACAGTCGACAACGAAGATGAAGCTGCTCCTGCTTCTGCTGTAGGTACTAGGGAAATGACGGAAAAAGGATGAATGGATGAAGGTGAAGAGAGGCAGGTGCACCAGCTAGTTACCTAGTAATAATAATTGTAGTTCCTAGTTCAATTATTCATCACCAGAGCGTAAAAAAATTAAAAGGTATAGTGTATTTCATTGTTACCAGGTATCTACTATGTAACATGTTTTACACTTTAATCATTCAAGATTGAAACATAGAACAAGAAGATAAAGCTAGAAGTTCAATTTGTACTAAATTAGATACGTGTCATGAGTTCCGAAATTTCGAAATTTCGAAACTCATGACACTAATTTCATAGGCCAATTTCGAAACTGAAAATCTACGAAACTGCACGCCCTACTAGGCAAGCGTTTCACCAAAATCTCACCTGATGGGAAGCGATGATGCGGTCGAAGGTGTTGCACGCTTGTCTAGTAATAAATGCCTATTCCTATATATGTCCAAAAATAGGCCATATTACCAGATACCGGCGACTTGTCGTGAACGCACCGTATAAGGCCAGCACATGGGTATCGACTGCCTTGAGTCCGATTAATCCAAATGTATCGCATAACACCCGTCAGTTTCTAAGTACTCATACATAACGCATTACTATGCCGCAAACGGCGCGGCTCACTTGATACTTATTGCTTTCCACGCGAATTCAATATTATGGCACCTGCTCTGCTCTTCACCTGCCTATAGTATTATTTATCTGTGGTTATACTTGTAGATATATTTTAAAAAGCTGACGCTGACTCTACTAGAGTTTCCTAATGGTTGATCTAAAAATAAAAAGTACCTGCAGGCTATAATACGATCTTCATCATCATCATCAGCAGCCTGAAGACGTCCACTGATAAACATATGCCTCCCCACCCAACCACCACCACCCTACCCCCTACCCTACCCTACCTTTCTTTCCCATCGGTTTTCAGTTTTACGAGCGATGTGGCTTGCCCATTGCCACTTTTACTTGCTAATTATAAGGGCTACATCGGTCACTTTATAATACGATACTTCAATGAAAAACACTCTACAGTACATACAGAGTTTTTTTTTAAATGGAAAGTTGTAAGCAACATATTATCAACAAAAAATAGCAGTTCTGAAATTGGCGTTCTAACGATTTGCGTCGAGGCATATTTCATTTTACTTGCATGAAAAAAATGATTTTGCGCACCATCCTCATCAACTTCAAACCAGCAGAGTATCGTTGTCACCAGTGTAATTAGTGCATTAGCAGGAAAGAATTCCATCACGCGTAATAAAGTATGGTCTTTTTCAGACGTTCAAACTCTGAACACGATGCAGGCGCTGTGTTTCCCGCTCGGATCGTCGGTGGCGCTACTTATTATGTTCTTCTTTTTCGACTCCATGCAGACGCTCGTCGCGATATGCACTGCCAGTGAGTACAACTTCTCGAATATTCTAGAATTGTAGATCATATGTACAATTGTACAGCTGGTGCGAATTCTGGACACGACGCAGAAGTTGTATACTATACTCTCCGTTTGGCCGAAAGTGCGCCGCGCCGAGTCCACCAACAATGAAATATTTTCAACGTCTTGTAATAAACAAACAAGAAGACACGTTTGTTACCGTCAGCTAAATCCTATTAATAGTTTATCATTATCGCTGGTTTAACATAGAATACTTTTTATCCGCGGGTGAAACCGCGGGGCGCATCTTGTTATTAGTTGTAGTTAGTACTCAATACTCAATCATTTATTGCAAACGTTATTAATTACATGCAGGTCTTAATTAGCATATTTTAATGTGTTTGATAATGACCCTGCTTGGGTATAGCAATATTGTGCGGAGCGAATCGACCTAAATTAATTTGTCCGAAAGGAATTCGTCTAACGTGTAGTACCTTTTACCCAGTAGTTAGCATATTTTTTAGAGCTACGGCGAATCTGATCTCTTCAATTTCTTCTAAATGCAGTGGTTATTGAATATTTTTATGGCCATTGTATGCGTGCCGGATGCTTAGTGCATTGCTAATTTTGATTGGGGTGTTCATCATCATCATTAACAGCCTGAAGACGTCCACTGCTGAACATAGGCCACCCCTAGAGCGCGCCACCTTGAGCGGCTGCTCGCCTCCTGCTGATGGATATCGGCTCCTCGCGGCTTTCACCAGATCGTCGGTCCACCTAGTGGGGAGCCGGCCTACGCTGCATCTTCCGGTTCGTGGTCGCCACTCGAGAACCTTTCTTCCCCATCGCTTGTCAGTTCGACGAGCGATGTGGCCTGCCCATTGCCATTTTAACTTGCTAATTCTAAGAGCTATACCGGTCACTTTAGTTCTCCTGCGGATCTCCTTTTTTTTTTGATTGGGGTGTTACTAAATCGTATTTATAAATTGATCTCAGATTCTCGATTGCAATCAGCCAGTTTTTTGAAAAATTGAGGGTATTTCTTTACGAGTTTACAGATTTCTAGGATGTACAAAGACACTGTTGTTAGAATTTTGAATTTGATGAAGTAAGGTCTATGAAAATTGTTTGTGCTGATGTCTGGGTTAATATTTGCGAGAATACGGATACATTTTTTTTGGGCTATAAAGAGATATTTCGCATCTGTACTATTTCCCCAGAGTATTATGCCGTAGTTTAGCCACGAGTGTGCATATGCATAATACGCTGTAAGAGCTGTATCAGTTGCACGTCGTAGTTCCCTAACCGCGTTTGTGAAACTTGTCAATTTAGCTTTTATTTTTTTTAGTGTGGGTTTTCCAATTAAAAGGCGTATCAATGTTTATGCCTAATAGTGTAGCTTTTTGATGGGGTCTAAATTGCATTATTGTGGTCTTCGATAAATTTAAGCCAAGATTGTGGTCAGTCATCCAATTAGTTATATTATTGAAAATGTCAGTCAGTTTTTTATTTATATTATTTCTACATGATGTCAAAATGGAAATATCATCCGCAAAAAGTACACAGGATTCGTCAATTATTTTATTTTATTTTAGGAAGTTCATTAACATAAATTAGAAAAAGGATGCATCCGATCACGCTGCCTTGTGGAATTGATTGATTAATTTTTATTGCGGTTAATTTGGCTAAGCCTACAATACCCGTGTTTTCGTCAAAATTTCCGATTGCCACATACTGTTCTCGATTTTCTAAGTATGAGCAAAACCATTCGTGAGCTATGCCGCGTATTCCAATGCCGTTAAGTTTGTCGAGCAATATGTCATATTGAACTTTATCATAGGCTTTACTCACATCCAATAGAATGCCGATTGAGTATTTTTTATCATTTAATGTATTTAGGATTCCGTTGGTAAAAGGGTAAAGGGTTTTCCTGAGTGATTGACTGACAGATGTGAAACAACGTACGTCCCAAACTCTGCTAATTCCTGCGACTATAGGTGCGTGTAGCATATAGTGAGGCGAGTGGTCGCGTGTTGCAGTAATAGCGTGCGCGGCGCTAGCGTTCCTGCTGACGCCGCTGTGCCAGTACGTGGCGGGCGGGGCGCGCGGCGCCGCGTGCGGGCGCTACTCCGCGGCCGAGCTCGCCGCCGCGCTGCTCGCCGCCGCCATCGTCGCCGTGTGGGTGCTCACCGGACACTGGCTGCTCATGGACGGTGAGCGACTACACAAACTTGAACTACTTGACAGCTTGTATAACCGACACCGACGTAAGGTTGCCAGCCTATCGGTTTTCAATAAGTTGCACTTCGGAGAGAGTGTGTGATGGAATTGCACGATTTAATTCCCTCGTCCCCATTTTACCATGAAAACTAGACGCACGGTAACATGGCATCTGTATATGGTAGAAATTCCTCAAATACGTACAAAGCCTTTTGATTCCGCATTTATAATCCGGACAACAAAAAAATGGAACACTTTGCCAGCGTCATTGTTTCCTGACAAATGTAATCTACGAATTTTTAAGGTTAGAGTATTTTTAAAACTGTATTTTTTTAAACAACCATGCTTCATCGTCGACCGCGTCTTCACTTACCACCAGGTGAGACCATGGTCAAACGTTAGACTATCTGTAATTTAATAAAGTGTTTAACATAATTGTCAGCTACTACTGGTCTTCCCACCACTCTTGACAGGCGTCTGGAGTGGTTGGTGAACCACAAACATTTAATTAGCCGGTTTCTTTTTATTAACACCGCGGTTATACTCTTATTTTAAACCTATAACAACATATCTATACCAATATTTTTATTTCCTATCTGTTACATTTAGACGTTGTAATTGTTTCCCCAGCGATGGGCATGGGCCTGTGCGTGACATTCATCGCCCTCATCCGGCTGCCGTCGCTGAAAGTGTCGACACTGCTGCTGACAGGCCTGCTTCTATACGATGTGTTCTGGGTCTTCTTCTCCTCATACATCTTCACTACAAATGTCATGGTTAAAGTTGCTACCAGGTGAGTGTTCAAACTAGAAGCGTCAACAACAAAAATATTGCACTGTTTATGTGCAGTTTTAACACAGTTTTAGTACTAAAACATTGTTTTGTTTGTGTGCAGTACCTACAGCCACAGTTTAATTGCTAAAACCTTGTACTATTTGTGTGCAGTTCTAAAACATTATTCTGTTTGTTTGCAATACTACCGTAAATACTAAAACATTGTTCTGTTTGTGTGCAATCACAGATAACCCCCAATAGATACCGCATGAAAGACGACGACCGCGCACCACGCATTGGCGTAAATGGTTCTATAAAAATCACCGCTTCGCAGCACGTCCTTAGTTTCGACCAATTATTAGAGTTCATTATTAGGGCGTCACTCGAAACAGCCAATAATAGCGCATTGGCTCCAGTCCTCGCAACCCGCGCCTTCCGCCAGTTTCGGTGAGCTAGGATCCGAACAAAAATCCCGTAATGCGGTATCTATTGGGGGTTATCTGTGTGTGCAGTACTGAAACATTATACTATTTGTGTGCAGTACTACCATAAGTACTAAAACATTGTACTATTTGTGTGCAATACCACTGTTAGTAGTACATTTTACTATTTGTGGGCAGGCAGGACATACCATAAGTTTAATTGTACTATCTGTGTGCAGTACTAAAACATCAGTTATCTATGTATGTGATCGTTGGCGTTATTTAATAATAGATTTGTATTGTGTGCAGGCCGGCCGAGAACCCGATGAACGTGGTGGCGCGTCGCTTGCAGCTGGGCGGCGCCATGCGGGACGCGCCCAAGCTGTCGCTGCCCGCCAAGCTCGTCTTCCCTTCCATGCATCACCAGGGACACTTCTCCATGCTCGGTACACACTGCACGCTACATTACTCTTCTATGGGGGTTTTGCCGGGAACGCGGAATAGATAGATGGATAGATTTGGTGGCGTTTTACGCATTAAATGCTGAATTGTGCATGAGTGTGGGCAAGTCATATAATGTGGTGAAACGTGGTTTTTCGTGTTGCTTCCAAAATTCCATCGAAGCCTCTAGTAAAGTTGCCACCACTTTACTGGGGCGTGACTTAGATTGGACTATGACTACCTGACTTAGACTATGACTTGAGTTTACGTGAAATATTGTATAACATGATGAAAAAGTATAATACTTGACACTGTGGTGCGAGAGCCCGCTGCACAAAAACCTACGTCATCGTGCACTCCAATAGGCTATCTATCTTTAGATCGTTAACCGACACCTAAATATGTAAAAAAAATCAGGTCTGCCAGTGCCGATCATGGAAATAATTGAAATTTATTGACGTAATTTTTTTTGTCAAACTTACGTCATAAAGTACCCGAATGAGTGCTGGCAATAGTTAACCATTGATTAATTATGTAAAAAAAATTGGTCTGCCATTGCTCACCCTGCCGGAAGTACCTGGCAGACCCCTAAGAAGGTGCCCTTCACACCCTTTACCTACCTCAGCGAATACCCCGATGTAACCTACGCCCAATAATAGCCAAGACGCCCCTGATAATAGATTAAAAGATCTGCCAGGTCTAAACTTGGCGAAACTTAGTACTCAAGGCATTTGAAGTTGGTGGAGATGGATTATTTCCATGACCCGGCAGGATCGGCACTGGCAGACCTGTTTTTTTTACATGTTTAGGTATCAGTTTGCGATTTAAAGATAGCTTATTGGGGTACCTGATGACGTAGGTTTTTGTGCAGTGGGCTCTCGCACCACTGGCTAATTACACTATGTGTGGAGCCAATATAAGAAAAAAACTCGTCTATATCACACTAGCTAGCTTCTGTCCGCAGCTTTACACGCGTGGCATCAAGATGACAAGTGGTCTAGGCAGTGAGGTGGGTGTGGTCGTCCTTCTCTCTCCAAATTTGCTGCGCCCGACGGGGTCCATAATGAGCCTACTTAAATAATTTTATACTTATTCCACCTATGTACACTATGGAAGCAATAAAATATCTGAATCTGAATCTGAATCTGTGATATATAGTCACAATCTCGAAGTGAAAACAGTCAAAAACCGTCCTACCTATAAAAAAAAAATACAAAATAAATACGTGTGGACAATTCACACAGCGCCATCTAGCCCCAAACTAAGCATAGCTTGTACTATGGGAACCAGATAACTGATACAATACTTAGATACTTTTTGTACTTTTTGTTTTTTTTGTTCTTTTTGTGATACTTGTTTCCTATACATCGGTTATGTCGCTTGTTCACAAGGTAGTCACTACGTCACATCGTAGTCACACGGAATAAGACAGAAACGAACAAATTTAATATTATGTTTTTTTTTTTACTATTGTTAACTAATCATCGAAACATATCGTAAATGATTATATATTCGTAACGTATATCTGGAGTGTACAATAAAGAATTATCATCTCCCCCTTAAATATTTATTTTATTCTGTTTTTTTAGTATTTGTTGTTATACCGGCAACAGAAATACATCATCTGTGAAAATTTCAACTGTCGTAACTATCACGGTTCATGAGATACAGCCTGGTGACAGACGGACGGACAGACAGACAGCGGAGCCTTAGTAATAGGGGCCGTCTTACCCTTTGGGTACGAAACCCTAAAAACACAGATAACCCCCAATAGATACCGCATTACGGGATTTTTGTTCGGATCCTAGCTCACCGAAACTGGCGGAAGGCGCGGGTTGCGAGGACTGGAGCCAATGCGCTATTATTGGCTGTTTCGAGTGACGCCCTAATAATGAACTCTAATAATTGGTCGAAACTAAGGACGTGCTGCGAAGCGGTGATTTTTATAGAACCATTTACGCCAATGCGTGGTGCGCGGTCGTCGTCTTTCATGCGGTATCTATTGGGGGTTATCTGTGGCTAAAAACAAGAAGCTTAATTTCCAAAAATAGTAACAAATGTATAAATCACGACATTATTTAGCAGTTTCCTGTGTATTGTTCAGGTCTGGGCGACATTGTGATGCCGGGTCTGCTGCTATGCTTTGTGCTACGATACGACGCGTACAAGAAGGCGACACTCGTCTGCCAAATGGGACAGGTGCCCGGCCCGCGATCCATGGTGATTATTATATTTACATAGTTATTTATTATACCTCTTCCGGGGTTTTTTAAATAAGGCACTCGGCCTCATAATCCTGTATTACTTCAAGCATCTGATTCAACGCAATGTAAAGATATGATTTTTGTGCCAATTTCTTTGTATTTCGCGCGTCATTAAAAGTAAAGATAATGGTAGTTTAGTTTCTCGCTCACACACAAACCGAATGGTGTGATCGATCATTTACTTGTCTGAAACGGAACGATAAAGACGGCCGTCGCAGACAGTTAATTTCATCGCTACGCTATTCAATGTTGCATGGGTTCTTGTAGCGATCTCTGATGTCGTCTGCCGAAAGAAACTATCACAATAGACTAGTTGCCTGCTATTAAAAATTAACATGTAAATACTTTTTTCATTAAGGCCCGATTTCACCAACGTTTATTCCAAGTATACGGCTATTCCTTACTCCTGGATACAGCTAATTGACAAATGAAATTACACAAAAATGACGACATTTTGATTGTATCCAAGGAATAAGTCTTATTCCTTCACAAAATTGGTGATATAAGGGCTATATTCGCGTAAATCGGTTGTTCTCGGAAAGTTATACCTGGAATAAAATTTATTCTAGTTTGGTGAAATCGGGCCTAAATAGGTTAAACATTAATGCAACACTAAATTGAAAAATTAAGTAAAATCAGTAAATACGTCACGGAGTAATAAGCTTTTAAAGCTTCTGGAGGGGGCTCCGCTTGTTTCTCGCAAAACAGAGATCGTGTGGGGCTTCCCCACAGTTACTATGAAAACACACGTTGTGACGTCACATGCCAATGACATTGTATGTAAAGCTACACAGCTTAGTAATGAGGTACTATGAAGGACCAAGAGCTGACGTCACTGCAGATTTGTGCTGTCTCTTCTATTCCTGTATTTTACAATGCTTGTTTTTGAGATATTTAATTTTTGTTTACACGACTGTTTATTTTTTTAGGAATATTATTCATTTATGCAATAAAAAAAATAGCAGGAAACTAGCCTATTATCATACACTAGCGGCTCGTCCTGGCTTCGCACGTGTAGTGGTGTAGCCTATGTTACTCAGGGTGAATGTAGCTTTCCAATGGTGAAAGAATTTTTAAAAATCGGCACAGTAGTTTTTGGGTTTATTCATTACAAACATACACACAAAAATACAAATCTTTCCTCTTTATAATAGTGGTGTAGAGGTGTAGACTACAGATTCGACGTTTCGGACAGTCTGAAACGACGGATCGTACCGTGTATGGGCTTTTTAATATTTCCGGTTGCTTTACCACCGGGTTCTGAGGATTTCCACGCTTACACCCCTGTACTTAAAGCTTAGTACGTGACGTACGCAGGGCTCCCGGCTGACGTACTTCCACTGCTCGCTGCTGGGCTACTTCCTGGGACTGCTGACGGCGACGGTCTCGGCCGAGGTGTTCAAGGCGGCGCAGCCCGCGCTGCTCTACCTCGTGCCCTTCACACTGCTGCCGCTGCTCACCATGGCTTACGTCAAGGTATACCTAACACAATATGTATACAACAAGTATATGCTAGGTGGTAGGACTTTTCTGCAAAGTTCGTCTAGGTAGGTACCACCGCTTTGCCAGTTATTCTGCCGCCAAGCAGTAGTGTGCAAGCATGACTGTGTTCCGGTTTGAAGGGCATTGTAGCTAGTGAAATTACCAGTAATTTCAAATGAGACTTAAGAACTGATCTCACAGTCTAGAAATCTTTTTTTAGACTGTGTGATATCTCAGGATGACGTGCGCAGTGCGCAGTGTCACGCAAACTTTTTTTAGATCTCCGAGTGACACTGCAATCTGTAATGGGCGGCCGTGACACTTAACACCAGGCGAACGACTAGCTCGTTACGTCATTCGTTTACATAAAAAATGCGCTTTTTTCTTTGCACAAAGGCCTGTCTCGGGAATCGATCCCGCCGCCTCCGGGTTATGACCCAGCCTGCTCAACCATTCCACAGAGACCATCCAATAAAATTAATCTGCTAACTTGATACAAAATGTTTTTGTCATCGGTTTATTTCTTTTATGTTTGTCTCCATATTACATGTAAATTGCACAACTATTCTTCTCCAGGGTGATCTGAGAAGAATGTGGAGTGAACCATTCATAACCCCGCCTCACAAGGGCGGCGCAGACTTCGACGTGTGACTCGAGTGAGCTGCTTGTAGACCTGCACTCAACCCTTCTCCAACTTAACCTCACGGGGGGCTGTTGGTGTCCGCCATCTGGACACTACGGGACCAGCCCGAGTCGCATGCGCACCGCGAGGAAACTTGGCGTCGCCGTTGAAAGTGCGCCATTCTGTCGCGGTGCGCATGCTAGGCTAGACTGGTACACCAGTTACTTTGCGGTATCCTATTCTAAAATGGAATACTAAACTATCGGAAGTAAGTCCTACCCAACTAGAAATATAATTACTCCACCTATTCGAAGAATGGTCATTCTTGGCCGGATTAGAGGGCACAAAATCGTGTAGGGCAACAATGGCATTGCTAACCTCCTGACAGAGCATGATAGTAGAGTAAAACTGGATGTTTTTCTTGTGCACAGAATTATTTCTGTCTCGGGAGAACAGTGGGTAGTTTCATACACTCAATCTTCTGTAGTACCTACAATAGGCTAATTGGCTGCTATTAAAAACTAACAAGTTAATACTATTTTCATAACGTAGCATAGCAATAATTGAAAAAAATAAGTAAGATCGGTAAATAATTCGCGGAGTAACAAGCTTTTAAAGTTTCTATAGGGGGCATTGCCTGTCTCTTTCTCGCAAAACTGATATCGTGTGGAGCTTCCCCACAGTTACTATGAAAACACACGTGACGTCACATGCCAGAGATTGTATGTAAAGCTACCACAGGTTAGTAATGAGGTAATATGAAGGACCAAGAAGTGACGTCACTGCATATTTGAGCTGTCTCTCTCTATTCCAGTATTTTAAAATGCTTGTAACTTTTTGAGATATTTAATTTTTGTTTTTAAGACTGTTTCTCTTTTGAGGACACTATTACTTTATGCAATAAAAAAATAGCAGGCAATTAGCCTATCCTACATCCTCGCAGTAAATACGATATTTTGTTCCCTTGACAAACAATCTAATATTGTATCAGTGTGAATTGATTCCGAGAGATGACAGAAGTCTACTTGTACACTTACAACGTCTCTTGTTTTAGAAGAAGAGATTGCAGAGTCTTTGTGAAATAAACTTGTATAGTTTTTTAACATTTTTATAGTTAATAATTAAAATAATTTGTTTTTGTTACTTTTTTCACGAGTAGATTGCGTTTCCAAATAAAACTAATTTTATCTCTCTCTTGAATAACGCCCGCCAATACCAAAACTCCATCGTAAAGTAACAGTGCTTTGATCAAAACGTCATACGTATAGAAACGTTTGTTTATTTGTATAGGTAACCGTAAGAAATACGTTCGCAGTGTGAATTGATGTTAAAATGTTAATTATAAAGAAATAAGGTGTATGATTTAGGTTAGTGAATTACGCTTTTTGTTTTGTTTAAAAGATGTGAAAGACAAGAGAGTTTGAGTTACATTGGGTAAGGTTTTTTTTTTTTATGCGATTGAATGACGCGACGAGCTAGTCGTTCACCTGATGTTAAGCAACACGGCCGCCCATAACGGTTGCAGTGCCACTCGGAACTTTAAAACGATAAAATTTCGCGTGACACTGCACTGCGCACGTCATCCTGAGACATCACACAGTCTAGTAATCAGATTACTAGACTGAGTGATCAGATCATAAAGTCTCATTTGCCCAGTAATTTCACTAGCTACAATGCCAACGTCCAGCTCGAACAGGTGTGCACACGCTACTGGGTTGCAACCATTGACTATAAATCCAGTTGACCATTGATACAACCTCCCCTCATACGAAAATTAGTGGTGTATTTCAACCACTAGTTTCTAATAAATACTATGAATTTCTAATAAATTACGGGAATCCGTTGATGTCTTTTGTTCCATCCCGCTCTGTTGTTTGTAATTTCGTATGCAACCACTAATTTCTAATAAATACTATGAATTTCTAATAAATTACGGGAACCCGTTGATGTCTTTTGTTCCATCCCGCTCTGTTGTTTGTAATTTCGTATGCAACCACTAATTTCTAATAAATACTATGAATTTCTAATAAATTACGGGAACCCGTTGATGTCTTTTGTTCCATCCCGCTCTGTTGTTTGTAATTTCGCATGACTTTGTCTCGTTTTGTTACCTCGCCGCCTGCCCGCGCAGGTGAGTCGTGTTTGTACGAGAAATTATGCTAACGGGCTATCAACGAGCTTTATAATCTTTGTTTGCAACACTTGCAGCTAAATTGTGGGAAGAAAAGACATCTAGTAACATGTGTGTATCAGCCTAGAATGTGTTTTGTAATTAATAAGATAGGATACAAGACCAGTGAATGGAGTTTTCCGTTTAAACTCGAATTATATTTGAATAATACGTGTATAAATAATGCAGCTCCAGAAATACTCATCTTTTTCTATGACGTTTTATAACATTTTCTATTTTTGTGGTAAAGTTAGTGACTCTTTAGTGATTACTAGATTAACTCATGATTAAGTATCAGCAAGTTTCACGATTCTGAAGAAATTTGGTGGTAATCATAATTTTATACATGTGATTGAATCACATAATTTTCTTATGTACCTTCGCCATCTTTCACCTTAATCAAATCAAATCAAATATTTATTCGCTAGAACACAATTTACAGAGAAGATCTTAAAATAACATAATAAGGCATTTTGCGTTCAACCTGCATGCAAGCGTGCAAATATTAAATAGTGTTTTTGTTACAATACAATTGAAATTCTTTAACACTATAAAATGTGTGTTGTAAAAACCAGTCATACAATGTTTTTTTGAATATATTGCCTGTTAGCATTTTTATATAATTAGGTATACAGTTATATATTGATATGCACATATTATAGACATTTTTCTTGTATATATCTTTACGACAAGGAGGTTGATGCAGTAGGTTGACAAATTTGGCTCTTTACTGTCGTTTAATAATTTCGCTGCGTTTATGAAAAAAAAGTGAATTGGCTTTAGTGAAAATACAAATTTCCTTGATGTAGATGCACGGCGGTATGTTACATTTTTTAAATAGTGGTTTACAGCTATCCAAAAACCAGGGCTTGTTCATCACACGAATACATCGTTTTTGAATTCTAAAAACTCTTTCGATCTCAACTGAGTTTCCCCACTTTATAATTCCATAGCTCAGAATAGACGACACGTAGCCATGGTAAGTTGTTAATGAGGCTTCCATAGATACCGTTGATATGTAGACTTGAACTAAATATTATATTATTATCATGTGTAAGATTACATTACCAGTCTGTTTAATAAAAAACTTATGATATTATGTTTGAAGAGCAAAAAAAAAAGAAAAGGGTGAAAAAATGGGTGAACAGCGCTGTGTTTGCAATTATGTGAACACAGCACATGCTGAAGTTACCCCTATTGCCCTATAATTCGTTTCACTTTTATAAGCTGTAATGGTACGCTCTTTTTTGTTTGTGTTGTAGTGGCAATAAATTGATTTTTTATTTGTATTTTTTTTTTTAATTGGGGAAAAACCTTGTTGCTCATTATAACTAAGAAAATGAAGCCTCTACTTTGCTGCCACAGGATGGTATTGTAGAGCGAAGACACGTCGAGTCTTTGCAGTGGAAATGTAATGATGATTATTAGGATGAAAATTACCCCTCGAATAGTGTTCAACGTTTATGTAATAACTTAATAATTAAGTAGTAAAGATTACAAACAATACTTTTACTAATGATCTTATGATTGTCTATATTTTTTACTTTTTTTTTTTTAACGGGCAAATTGCCTTTATTACTCAAGCTACTTACTACAATAATGAAAACTAAACTAAACTAAACTAAACTAGCTACACTACCTACTACAAAGAACACTTATGGACTGTATAATAGCCGCGATGGCCTATAGACAGTCCAAGTGCTCCAGCCCACTACCGGTAGGTAGCGTACCCAACATGCTTTTTTACTTGGTAGGTACTATGTGCTATGCCTATATTTTTTGGGAATCTCATTTTTGATTACTTTATTGGTATATTTTCGAACAAATAAGTTTTAATAATTAGAATTGTAGTTTGTAAACGTTTGTTCAGCTAGTTTCATGAAACTTTGTTGTCACGGCCTTAGACTGATGTTTTCAATCAAATTTTCTCTGTGTCGAAAGGGGTTTAATCTAATAATAATAGAAATTAAGCTACTAACTATTATTATTATTATAACAGCTGTATTGTTGTTGTAAATTAATTATTTCGTTGAATTTAGTGACGAACTAGACCTTAAGCTATAAATACATGGTATGAGTGATTTGATTTTTTATGATATAGTAATCTTTATTAGAAAAAATGAATTTTAAGTTAGTTTTTATTTTATATAAATAGTTATATATTATTTTACTAGGATTTGAATTTTTAAGTTAAAGTGTGAATGTAATTTAATGTCCTTTTTAAACTGGAGCAGTATTTGAAAAAAGTAAGTGATAGGTATAATTTTAATTGAGGGACAGAGGCTGGAATCTAAATATGAACAAAGCTTTATCCATGAAAAATCGGTGGACACCATTATGGAGTCCATGGTTTCCGTGACTGACACACACATTACATAAGATTTGAATTAATGTATGTATTTCTACAAAATTGGTGTTATCAGACAATGTTTTCTCAGAGATTTAAATGTTTCTATGTAAAGTGTAATCGAAAAAAATATATTTCCAATGTATTTTATAGATGTTTATAAATATTCATTGAATTTTATCCATCTCTGTACATACATATGCATAAAGGTAATTGTTAAGATTGATGTATCATCCATTTCACTGTTCATTGCATCCTCCAGAGTATATAATATGTAAATAAGAACAAGCACACTTTTCATTGAACTTGTGTTAAAACTGGGAAATTGCATTTAATATTTTTATATATGTATCTGTAGGATTTTTGTGTCTATAAATACTTAATAAAAATATTAGGTGGTACCATTCACGCTGTATTATTTACCTCCTTTTAATAGTCAAGGTATTATATTAAGTAAACTCTACAAAATTAATTTATAATCAACAAATTTCTTTTAAAATTAATACTCTCTGATACCTAGGAGCGAGCTATGCTCGGTGTTTCCCTGCGAGATAAGCTCCGGAACGAGGAGATCCGCAGGAGAACTAAAGTGACCGATATAGCTCTTAAGAGTTAGTAAGTTGAAGTGGCAATGGGCAGGCCACATCGCTCGTAGAACTGACAACCGATGGGGAAGAAAGGTTCTCGAGTGGCGACCACGAACCGGAAGACGCAGCGTAGGCCGGCCCCCCACTCGGTGGACCGACGACCTGGTGAAAGCCGCGGGGAGCCGATGGATGCAGGAGGCGAGCAGCCGCTCAAGGTGGCGTGCTCTGGGGGAGGCCTATGTTCAGCAGTGGACGTCTTCAGGCTGTTAATGATGATGAATGATGATACCTATAGTTATTATTATTAGCCTATATTTCATTGCAGCTCTGATCATCTAATCAATACTTTGGATGCAGTCGATGACACCTAGCCTTCATAAAATGTAATTGTTTGTTATTGTAATAATCTTACAGTATACATAAGCAAGCTAGTAATAATAGTGTACATTCCCAGTAGTTCAGTTATTAGTTCCCTAATTTGTGGTTCCATTGACTACTAGTGGGACACCCCTTTCTCGCATGTTTTGTTTAAGTTGTGTCAACTTAAATTCTGAACGCTCATTGGTTGGCTGTTAATTATCGGCTATTTTTAACCAATGAGCGTATAGTGTTTGGTATGAACATGAGTTTGATAAACATACGAGAAACCTGGGGTTAAATAATCACACTAATATTATAAAGGCGAAAGTTTGTGTATGTTTGTTACTCCTTCACACTCCATCGGCTGGACAGATTAGAGATAGCTTATATACTGGATTAATACAGGCTACTTTTTGTCTGCGGGTGAAACCGCGGGGCGCAGCTAGTATAATATAAATATTTGTGGACAGTTCACACAGCGCCATCTAGCCCCAAACTAAGCAGGACTTGTGCTATGGGAACCAGATAACTGATAGAATATATATATACTTTCTGTTTGTAAATACATACCTACATAAAATACAATATAACACCCAGACACAGTAAGTACCAAAAACACCTATGTTCATCACAAATGTTCGTCCTAGACAGGAATCGAACCCACAACCTACAGTTCGGAAGGCAGGGCTACTACCATACCAACTGAGCTATAAGACCAAAGTACTAGGTGTTAAATTATCTGCGCCCAAGGATAAGGTCGATAATTCAACTTTAATGTTCTACCACATAATGATATACATACTATATTATAGTACTATGGTTTTACTCAGCCACGTGAAAATGAACCTAATGAGCTGTCAAAGTTTAGTGCAGACAGGCTCATTTGTGGTCCTTAGAATGGAATCATAGGTTAGATAAAGAAGAACTCTTCCTGTTTTGGAGTCTCCAATGCAGAATGGATCTACGAAGGAGCTGCTATAAGATTTACTACAAAACCAAAGTAACCCCACTGTAGATGAAATCAAGAATGTTGCAGTCAGTTTTCATTCAAAATCCTTCGATAAGCTACAAAGCTTAAAACAGGCAGCATTATCTCTATCTCTACCCACATAATCTTGTTAATCCTGCTTGTATCTGTCAGTAAAATATCCCAGCCCCAGTGACATGATTTTAACAGTAAAACAATTTGAGAAATTTTTGATTTATTTTAATTGAAGCGGTTAAGTAGAAACAAATTATTTATTATTAGACTGATTTTCTGTAGTGTCCCTCTTCTCTATAAACCTGAGTTGCTTCTTTCTCATGCGTTTTAATTTCTTAGTATTTGTTATAACTTGAACCACTTCAGCTTTTCGCTTATTTTCTTCTGTTCTCTTTATATTCTCCCTTCTCCTTTCTTTTTTAAGAATTTCCTTTTGTTTAAACTCTTCTAAAGCTTGTTTGGATAATTCCTTTGTTCGTTTCAGCTCTAGTCGTAATGCAGTCTTCTTTGCAAAATCTTGTGTAAGTCCTTTTGTTTTATTAATGGTTGAGAACCTAAAATAAATTCAAAATTAGCACTTTAATTACATGGAATATCTCCTTACGGATAGTTGAGCAAAATGTTGCATATGAGGCACCCTATGGTTTTAACAACAATTTTCAGGGATATACATAGACATATCCTGTCAGTCAGCAAAATTTTATCAAAATTGGTTTAGCCACTACTTTTTCATAACTACTACTAATCATTGTGATTAATGCCGTCATATCAATGTGATTCCTTAAAACTATGACGTCATTCGATCAAATCTCACGTCACTGGCCATTCCCGAGCGACGCGACATCTCAAATATACCTTAACTTCATGCCTATACGCCATTGGAATATATATGACGTCATATCAAACTTAAAGAATATCCGGAACATGTTACAGGATATTCCCGATGTCTCAAATAGACCACGTGTGTTGGAATAGATTTGACGTCATATCAGAGGTCGCAAAAGATCTCAAATAGACTTAGCACGTAATAGGAATAAATATGACGTCATATCAGATGTCGAGAACACGTCACAGGCCATTCCCGACGTTGCAAAAACACGTCATTGGAGACGTGACTGAACACGTCACAGGTTCTCTACGTCGCAAAAGACGTCTCAAATAGACCTAACATGCCCAGAGTATCAATAATTGGTTTTTTTGTTTTTTGTTTTTTTGGCAAATTTTGTAACTACAATAGTCAATCAATACTATAGAACGCAAAACCGTGAATAGTCAATCTTAGTGATTAGTGAAAATCTTAAGGTTGTACAGTTGACCATATGAAACTGGTGGCGTTACAGTCGAGTTAGCTGAAGGTGGTGTTTGTCGCCCGCATATACTACTAATATTTTGGTGAGTTTTTAACTATTATTAGCATGTCTCATGTTTGTTCCTGGCTCTAGAACCTGTACAGGTCGGAGCGATTTACAAGCGAAAACTGTGTTTGTTGTGCGTTGTAGCTTGCAGCTCAATGGATATACATTATCTGGAAATTGGAACTCAAGTCTGGTAAACTTGTGACAACTTGTGATATGACAACTAACGTCGAAATGAAGTTTAATTTATGGAATCATGACGTCAACTAACGTCAAAATTACGTTTATTTTGTGACATCGTCACGTGTATCATGACGCAAACGGACATAAAAATAAAATGACGTCATAAATCACGTCTGTTGATTGGGTTCCTAACCACCACAGTACCATCAAGTAAATAAACAATACGAACGCACTTTTCTTTGTTAGATTTCCAAAATCGTCCAGACTTGGGTTTTCCCCTAATAACAGTTGGGTTATCTCTTCCTTTACTTTCATTTTTAGTTTTTCTTTCCACGTTGTTTACAGCGGCCATGGCCGTTGGAACTGATTCGTCGTTTTTTCCTTGCTTCTTCACAATATCTGCAACTATTGAAAGCACCTGAGTCTTCGTTACGTCGTTAGTCATCATCATTATATTTTCGTAATGGAATCAGAACATCGCATTTCCCTTTTGCGTTGCAAGTTTCGTTTCGTATTTTCCGTATTTACAATAGTTTTTTTTTTTTTTTTTTCGCCCTTTTGGGCAGGCTAAAGTCGTGAGACCATACCGCCTAGTCTTTCGTGGGAGTATTTACAATAGGTACAAAATTACAAAGTTGAATGAAAGTATTATCAAAGAGTATGTAACCGTGTTACCAAGTCACGTGTAAAACCGTGTCTCCTCCTCGTGTTTTTTTGAAACATTAGGCGGCCCATACACTATCATTTTTATTGATCAATCTTTGTGATTGATCAATTTTATTGATCGTGTAAGGTTTGTATTGGTCAATGTTTTTCGGTTTAATGCCGTCGCACACTAGCCACTCGCGACAGCCACAAACGCCGCCACGAAAAGCCAAAGAGTATACAACGCTTCAGCTAGAAGCGGCTACAGAGGTAGCTGAAGCGCGCGACAGCCACCTCGTGGCCGTTGGTCGACACAAGCGTACTAGTACAGTAGTACATAATACTTTATAATTTGTGCACAAGCGGTCGTTGGCTGCTACTTTTTTTAACCAATGCGTTCAGTATTATAATGAACTCTGATATAAATAATTCTATATCCATATTTATTTAAATGAACAACAGACTACTAAGGGATGGTTTACTGAGATAGGGAGGGGTGCGGAATCGTGCGAGTGGCGTGTGGCGGCGTTTTGTGTTGGCGTTTAGTGGCCAGTGTGGGCTACAAGAAGCGAGCAGTTACGATTGTAGCATGTGGCGGCCCCCGGCGTCAACCGTGTGCGGCGAGTCCATATAAAATGTATGAAAACTATAGGAAATATGCCAGTGGCGGCGTTTTGTGGTTGTGGTCGGTGGCCCATGTGCGGGAAGCCTTATAGTATGGAGACAACATTGACGGAAGCGGTCGTCAATTTTATTGATCAATAAAATTGAACGTGTCTGGGGGGCCTCACATAAAAACATCCAAAGAGTAATATAATTTTATGCACCTCGGAAGCCAAACACTAGACAAATGTGTATGGTCACGCCCCTTTGTTGCGATGTTTTGTGTAATGTTTATCAAAAAACACGAGGAGGAGACACAGCTTAACGCTAGGACCCAAAGAGTACAAGTATATAAAGAATACTCTATCACAGACATGAGACATGGGGTCTAGTAAAGATCCCTTTTCATTAGCGTTAACGCCAAACGAATCAAACGTAAACTCAAAATGTATGGGAAATGGGAATGACATTGACTGCGAAAACTTTTCCGCAGCTATTGCCATTCCTATGCATTTTGAGTTATCGTTTAGCGTTAACGCTAATGGAAAGGTATTTTTGCTAGACCCCCAGGGTCGTATATAAAAATAGGAATGACATTACCTGCGGAAAAGTTATCAACAGGCACTTTCATTCCCATACATTTTGATTTATCGTTTGGCGTTAACGCTAATGGAAAAGTATCTTTGCTAGACCCCCAGGTAGGGGACTCTGTGTATCGTACCTCGTCGGGTCGTGGTAGCAGTTTTGCCAACACTGAGTCGCCAAAGAGAGCTATCCTAAAAAAAAGCTATCAGTAAAAAGGAGCTAAACCAAGAAAACACCAATTTTTATATGATTCAATAAATAAGCCGACATCTTAATCAAGCGTCACTTACAGGTAAGTTAGCATAGGTATTATAATTACTCTTTGGTGTTGCGTGGATGTCTTCAGGCTAATAATGATTCGTTTTGAGACCAGTAAAGGCTGTCATTTATCGATAATATTTAAATATGGCACATCACTATTATCTTCTTTGGGTTGGTAGAACTGATAGCCATCGAGATGTTCGTTATGTTGCCTTTCTGAGGTAGCCAAACTCTGACATTTTTTTTTTTTTGTATTGGCTCTCGCCTCTTACTGTAATATAATATTATTTACAGGAGACATCGCATACTCAAAAAAATCTAAGATTTCCACAAGATTTTATATGGTTTTTGTGTAGATTTATACAGATTGGCAGATTTTTACCCCCTTATCAAACTTATCAAACACCAAAGAATAATGGCAACACTGGATTCGTCATTCGTCTGTCTGTCACTTCAAGTTTTATTATTTCGAAATAATCTAGTAGAAAAAGTTATTTAATTCCTATCACTGCACATTCAGATGTAATATTATTATTAGTTTGAATAATAGAAGATTTGAGCTTGAAGTAATAAACTTACAGGTTGGAGCTTCGTGTGTGATATTACCGTAAGAGAAAATCCTGGTTAAAGATGCCTGTAAGTTTTCATTATTTATTAGGTATATAAGTAGAAGAAACTACATATCCAACCACATACGCCCATTGTTGCAGGCTTATCACTCCACACTGGTGGATTACACGCAGTCGGTCGGCAACTTGGCTCTGCTGCCCATTCGGACTGCATTCCGTGGTCCGGCACCGATCAGCCCTAAGATAGAACTTGATATCATCGACGAGGCTCTGAACTACTTTAAAGCCAATGTTTTTTTTCGATTTTATGAGATCAAGGTAAGTAATTGTGCTCACTATGATCTGCCTGCCTGGTAGCATTATGAAGTATTTTTGATTAAAACTCATGTTTAGTATTTTTCCTGCTATTATTCAATAGGCACTTCTAGCTCACAATGAGTGATGTAATGGAATTACCTCAGTGTTTCTGCCATGCAAGTGAAGCTGAGAATCTGTTGTCCATAATAATTTAATAGCAATATTTTCATTTCAGTCTGATTCTGATCGAGTTCTTATATACCTAACCCTGTATATCTCTGAATGCCTAAAGAAACTTCAGAAGTGCTCTAACAAAAACCAGGGCCAACAGGAAATGTACATGTTGGCCATTTCTAAGTTTGACATTCCTGGAGAGTATGGTTTCCCATTGAACTCTGTGTATGCTAAACCATCAAGCCCTCAAGAGTCGGGTGAGTTTTACAAATCACTAACAATAGCTCATTTATTTGTAGGTACACTACAATAAAAAATTACAATGTGTTAACTTTATTTATAAGGACAGTGTCTTCCTTTATCCATTATTTTGTGAATGATTTATTTAAGACTTGAGCTAGTGATATTATTTTTATAATAATAATTATAACTTGTTTGCTCACAGACTTGATGAGGCAGTATTTACAACAGTTGAGACATGAGACTGGTGGCAGAGTGTGTGAAAAGGTATCTATAGAATATTAAACATTATTACCTATGAACCATGGAACAAGGAGGAGAGGAATGCCAATACACCAAGAAAACAGTGTAATTCAAATATATGCCTAAAACTAGATGGTGTTGCAAAATGAGTGGGCTATAAGTTGAGTGCAGATCAGAAGTGTACCAAAAACTGTTTTAAACCTGGATGGCACTACAAAACAAGCGGGTTATACGGGTAGCTATGGCGGGCTAGATTAAGCTGTTATAAACTGCTGCTAAACCAATACTGCCATAAAAATCATAAATAATATGTAATGTATATTTCTAAGTTACCAATGCTTTTCTCTTTTGACAGGTATTTGCCACAGAAGATGGCAAGCCAAGCAAGTGGTGGCTATGCTTTGCCAAGAGGAAATTTATGGACAAGTCTCTCTCTGGACCTGGGCAGTGAATAAAGCCATTCATTGCTAAAATCAGCATTTATTGTAATACAGTTTCATACATTTAGTTCTTGTATAGGTTTGCCAAATTGGTCAATATTATAAGGAAATAGAAATTACCAAAAATATCAAAATAAAAATGTTGACCGAGTTAATTTTTTTAAGAATTGATTCAATTAATTTCAATCTATAGGTACATTAATTTTATTAATTAAATCAATAAAAGTATTAAGTGTACATTTTTAATTTATTATGTTAAGGGGTGATTTTTCAATGGCCGGATAAAGGTATTCGACTAATAAATTATAAACCAACTAAAACATAACATTTCAATTTTCAGTATTGAGTTGATAACATTTGCTTTTTATTATTACGGTGTTTTTTGTCTAATGAATAAATTTTATCTGGTTATTGAAAAACCACGCCTTAGTTAGATACATATTGTGTGTACCTTCCAATGTCATTATTTTATTATATTTAGAAAGTGTTCACACAAACATGGCCTTTAACATTTTTTTTGAGTGACTCCTATATAATAATTATTATAATAGCGATATTTACATTTTACTATAAGAGTTTTAAATACCTACATTTTGGTTATAGTAACTTTATTGTGGTACCTAGGTATGAAAGTTGGTTAGATGCCTAATGTACTTACATAAACTACATTTAGTCTAAACTCTAAAAAATGAAATTTATTTCTCTCGGTAAAACTATTAGGTACCTACTCATTTTGTGCTTACATCTACCATACCTACTTGCTGCATCTACTATAATATTATACATACAGGGTGAATGGTTTGTAGATCTGTGCTTTAAGAGCATGTTTAAGAAGTCTTGGGCTATGTTTGTGATACACTTATAGTTGATTTTCAATTTTTTTTTGAGTGAGCTAAATTGAATTCCGTTGTGTAGTTATCAACGTGGTTTCAACAGTTTGGCCACATATTTGTTCATAAAAACTTAAACAACAGATATAAGTATACTTAACTACAACTAAAAACATAAAATAGATAAAACTAAAAAATGGCCTCTTCAATTGAGTCCATACTCCTTGATAAGCTGTCCAGCAATAACCAGTCTTTGGATCTCTGATGTTCCTTCATAGATTTCCGTGATCCTTGCATCACGATAGTGTCTTTCAGCAGGCATATCTGAGACGTAACCCATTCCACCTAAAATCTGAAAAATCATTCTATCTCAATGACCCAACAGAGGTTGTCCTGTTCTTTCCCATACTTTTTTCTTTCCATAAAACTTAATTCTTACTGCAGACAGTGATGGAATAAAAAAATAGGGGAATCAGTTAGTTGGTTATGGGGTCAGTCTGTCAGTTCTCAAATGATGCACTAATAATACCAAATAGCCGGCCAAGTGCGAGTCAGACTCGCGCACGAAGGGTTCTGTACTATTATCTATCCCTGCCATCTATGACTCATCTGGTAAATGAGCAAAAAATCTCGTTTGTTGTATGGGAGCCCCTAAAATATTTATTTTATTAATTTTTTTAGTATTTGTTGTATAGCGGCAACAGAAATATATCATCTGTGAAAATTTTAACGTAACTCACGGTTTATGAGATACAGCCTGGTGACAGACAAACAGACAGACAGACAGCGGAGCCTTAGTAATAGGGTCCGTTTTACCCTTTGGCTATGGAACCCTAAAAACAGCATTTAATTTTTATTACAACTATTCTCACAGATTTGCTGAATCTGGTTTCCCAACTTTTAGTCACTAAACACTGCTTTTAAATGCAGGACTAAAGAATAAATTATAGAATTATGTCAGTTTTTAATTACCTGAATGCACTGGTGTGACAAAAATGTAGCTGCCTCCGATGCAGCTAACTTGGCCATAGCTGCTTCTTTGGTGTAGGGCTGCTTATTATCCTTCAGCCAAGCTGCGCGCCACGTGAGCAACCTAGCAGATTCCAACTTCATTGCCATGTCAGATAGCTTGTGCTGAATAGCTTGTAGCTTCAAGATCGATTTGCCAAAGGCTAGGCGTTTAGATGCATATTCAATGGCTACATCAAGTGAAGCCTGAAAATAGAAATCAATTTTTTTATAATAAGTTTAGTGTACAAGATGTTTTGTGTGCTTCCCACATTATGACAATATAAATATTATTTAAATATCTTATACTTTATAGAGAACACACCTGTGCAATACCTAAAGCTTGTGAAGCAATGCCTATCCTGCCTGCATCTAAAGTCATCATTGCGATTTTGAAACCAAGCCCTGGCTGACCCAGGATATTCTCCTTAGGCACTTCACAGTCCTCAAACATGAGGGAACATGTTGATGAACCTCTTATACCTAATTTGTCTTCTTTCTTGCCTAATTCTAATCCTTTGATAGGTTTTGGTACAATAACTGCTGAGATTCCTTTATGTTTCAAACTTTTATCGGTTGTGGCAAACACTACTGATGCTTTGCTTTCATAACCATTTGTGATCCAGCATTTGGTGCCATTGAGGATCCATTTGTCCCCTGCATCTTTTGCGGTAGTGGATGCAGCACCAGCGTCTGATCCATTGCCTGGTTCTGATAAAGCAAAGCACCCAACTATGTCACCTGGAAAAGTATAGAAGTATCATTAAATAATTGATTTTATTTGTAGAATAGAAGTAACTCGAGGGTAACCAGTAACCGGAACATTGGGCTAGCTTACCATGAGAGAAGACTTCACTTCCAAGTTCCAAAAGTGTGAATGTACATTGTAATAAGATAATGATAAAACTGAATTGATAGGTAGATATTCTTTTGGCCATATTGTCACTAACATAATAATAGTTAGTGAAATGTAGTCAAACACTACCCTACCTGGCTGATAAAAAACCTATGTAGGTACCTTACACTGTCCCAAAAGTTACATGTATATTATAATTATTCTTACCTGCACAAAATGGAGTTACAAACTCTGCTTTTTGCTTATCAGTGCCCCAGTGAAGAAGAGGCCCCAAATACAGGGAGTTATTTACTGACATGATGACCCCAGCTGATGCACAGCCCCGTGAAACCTCTTCTAGGGCTATGGCATAAGCAAGATAGTCTAGCCCAGCTCCACCAAGTTCTTCAGGCGTGGCGATAGCCATCAAGCCTAACTCTCCCATCTTCTTGATAGCATCACCAGGGTACAAGTGTTCGCGGTCGTATTTGGCCGCGTTTGGTTTCAACTCTCCTTCGGCGAAGTCTCGACACGTTTTGTATAGCATTTGGTAGGTATCTGGTAAAGCTGACAAAGAAGCTATGCATCTCGACTGCCGGACACTTGTGGGTCCTGAAAAAGTAGTTTGCCGTTTATTGCTCAATGCTTATCAAGATATTATTTCGCTAGAAAGATACATTCATGAATTAGTATTATATGATATAGATAGATACACTTACCAACTACCTGTAAAACTTTTGAAAATGCAAAGAACATTCTTAAAATCAAAACAAAAGAAAAACAATGAACTTTGAACCTTCACGAGGTCATTGAACTTTCTAATTTCTCATCTACATCTCGTAATCTCATATCCGATTTCTAATTTTCTACCCCACCTACAGACTTGTACAGTAAGATATTAACACTACTATAACTTTTAAACAATAAATCTAGACCTATCCTATTAAAGATACTTTTTGATCTTTCGGTCACGATGGATTGGATTTAGATAATATTTATAAATAATATTTGAAGAATATTTCAATCTGCTCTATTAGTAGTTTTTGGGGTACTAATTGGGCAAGACCAAACATAAAATTTGACAAACAGCTGATTTATTGTAGCTGCTGAATTTTAAATCTTACTGCATTGCAATAAATATAAAAATGCATCAATAACTTGTAAAGCGTTAAAGCACCATCACACTGTCACTGTCAGACAGTCAGACAGAACAGAAATGTCAGATTTTAGTTTGCATTCTGTGGTCAAAATTATTTTTCCAAACAATAATTTAATTATGTACTAAAAATAAATAAAATGTTAAAATGGAGATATTCACGAGATTAGTGTCAAGAAACCCAATAAGATTAACTGCATCTAGAATATTTATAACTCAAATAGCTCATTACACTAGGTATATAACGAACACAAGTTATTATTCATTATATGTTACGTAGTAAATAACCTTCAAATTTAAATGGATAAATGTTTTATTTTTCAGATTGGCAGAAGTAGGAAAATTAGAACTACCTAAGGCTGCGGGTAAATATGATACGGGTCAGCTTATTTTACATAAAGTGTTCGGTTATAGAGGTGTGATTCTATTCCCCTGGCTGGCGCGAGTGTATGATCGGGATGCTACTAATAAAAAAGAGAGTCCAGACCCCTCAAGCTCGCCTGAGGCATCAGCTGACTCTCTATCAAATGTGGGGAAGGAGGTGAAGGGCAAGACGCACACATTCTACCAAGTTCTTATTGACACAAGGGATGCACCCTACATAGTAAGTATTTACCTTGATATTTAATAATTAAGTTTAACAATAACGTTTGTACAGATCCAAACATTAAGAGCACTTCATAAGTGAATGAATATTATATCTATTTCATCATGTGGAGTACTGGTACGGTTTAAACACATCCTTGTGATAAAGTTATAAAATCCACTCAAAATCTAAAGCTTTTGACTGCTTGTATTTTAATTGCTAATAAAGGGTTGATATCACACAACCATTTGACAGACATTACATTTTTAAACCTGCACTAAACATAAAATATTATCAAATTAAATAATTCCGAAAAAATTGATTTGTTGTGTTATTATTAAATTATCTTTCTAAGTATCTCACCAGACTTTTATTTTTGAATTTGCAAACAAACCTCGACATGAGACCTGAATGGAAGAAAAAGGTATTGAATAAATCAAGTTTAATAACTGTTTTACGATTCATAAATAACATCACAGAAATCGAGCTTTAGTAACTTGTGTCAGCTTTTTACCATTATTTGTGGCTAAAATGATCCCTTATGTTTCAATAATACAGACTTACTAAAATGTTCATTTACTTATGTGCTAGGTTTGTCACATACATACACCACTACAATTATAACGGTTACCAACAAAATCTATAATATTATCTGTGTTACTGAAAAGGTGTTGATCACTAAAGATCATCTGGGTGACTCAACTTTTGCTTGGCAGGCTAATCACAGACACTCACCACACTTAATTATATATAAAAAATTAGGTGACCCGGGGGACAATAGGATTTTTCCCCTGGGTTACTAATGTTGTTTACAACTAAATTTGATTTAAATACATAAATAAATAAGTATTTTTATGAAGTACTTATCCCAATACTTTTGTATACCAATAAAGTGACTTTGTATGAATGACTTGAATATTCAAAGAATACCATAAGCCGAGAACTAGTTGATTTTTCACCTACCTACAGATTATTTAAAAAAAAACTGTTACAAAATACATAGAATAAAATAGAAGAATACTTGCACACCAAAGTAAGATGAATACACAACTCTATAGTTATATTGTATTCATGTATTTATTATTGATTTGTTTTGTTTAGAACAATAGTTTAAGAATATTTTTTTCACCAATTTTACGAGGTAGTTTTGTATATGTCATAGTCAAAGGTTGACATGCAGATATCTCTTCCCGGAATGACTGGTGTATCCTAGGTTTGACCAAAGCTTTTTTTTTTATAACTAGGTAGGCCCGCATTTGACCGCGATCTCACCTGATGGGAAGCGACGACGCGATCTACGATGGTACCCTGAAATAACTTCCAGTTTTGGTCTTTGATTAAAGTATTTTTGTTTAGGTTAGGTGTTTTTTTTTACTTCCGAGGGTAGGGGCAATCCTCATGGATTCCGCAGGGCACGTGTCCCGCGGGTATTCCGATTGCGCCTTGGCGACCTTAGGTTCGGTTTAGGTTAGGTTTGTTTGGGCTTTGACTTAGGGTGGGTTTTTGATCCATAGGTAAGGTAACCAATTGTCAAAAAATATGTTTAAATCCATGGAATCATGTGTCATGTGGCAGACCTTTGAAAACTCTAATAAAAACCCGCGTAACACATTTCAATATGTTTTTGTAATACTTAACACATTTCAATATGTTTTTGTAATTTGTCATTTTAGTACTATCACTGTTTTCTTAACCTTTTACATAGCAATAGGTATCACAATAATATCAGTCCATGTTTTGTTTGTAAAGCTGCTTATGTTTAAATGTTTAGGGTCATCACTATTCATCGGTATGCAGTATGCTCAGTTGCACACACTCCACCCATGCAACTGTTATGGGCGGCCGTGTCACTTAACATCAGGTGAACGACTAGCTCGTCACGTCATTCAATCACATAAAAAAAAAAAAAAAAAAAAAATGCATTCAGAGAAAAATAATATCATAAAATAACTACTATTAAAAGAACTAAATACATACATACATAACTAACATTACATTTTGTAATATGTTGGATATGAACAAATGGAACAACTTATATAAGGCATATTTAAGTATTGATAAGATTAATCTCCACTTCAATTCACACACTCAAACAAAATTGCAAAACGGAACCGTGAGTGATCAAAATGGAAACAGCAAGTGAATATAGGGAGATTAAAATTAAATCATTGAGATTATTAATTACTTTAGGTATTGGTTTAGAATAAGTATATAATTAAGACAACCAGTACAACGGCACAATTGCAACAGGCGATAAAGCCTCCTTTTTGCATTAAAAAAAACATAGAACATATGTAAAGTCCCCAGAACTAAAGTATATGAACCCATATTCATCATTTGTCAAACACGGTGTCATTGGCTTTATCATAGTATCATTGTCACCCACACATTGACATCTCCTCTTGCAGCGAGCTCAAACTGAAGCTGTTACCTTCCTTGGTAACCAGGAGTCAAGTCGGAGCCTTTATGCCATTCCGGGGTTGGACTATGTAGCCCACGATGACATCATACCTTATACCTCAGTAGAGAGAGTTCCCTTGCAGCATGAACTCTTTGACAAGTTTCTAATGCATAACCCTGATAAAGGTGAGCTTTGTAAATGATACTTTTAGTTTTGTATAGGAAAATATTTAGATAGGTATATAGATCCCTTACAACTCTTTATTGAAACACCACATACAAAAAAAACTTCGCAAAATTATATTTAGACCAGTGTTAGTTAGAAAACCACTTATGTAAGAAAAATCAATCGGTTTGTGAGGTTTTCAATCAGTGTGTGTTGCCTGTGATGAGTCATGGAACTGAGACATGGTCTCTTACTATTGGCCTCATTCGTAAGCCCAAAGTTGCGCAACGAGCTATGGAGAGAGCTATGCTCGGTGTTTCCCTGCGAGATAAGTTCCGAAACGAGGAGATCCGCAGGAGAACTAAAGTGACCGATATAGCTCTTAGAATTAGACAACCGATGGGGAAGAAAGGTTCTCGAATGGCGACCACGAACCGGAAGACGCAGCGTAGGCCGGCCCCCCACTCGGTGGACCGACGATCTGGTGACAGCCGCGGGAGCCGATGGATGCAGGAGGCGAGCAGCCGCTCAAGGTGGCGCGCTATGGGGAGGCCTATGTTCGGCAGTGGACGTCTTCAGGCTGTTGATGATGATGATGTAAGAAAAATAATATATGATGTACTTAATTGAGATAATTGGTTAATTGAAAACCTGTACTAAAACCTTCACATGTATCATATTGTCTTTAAACTTTTTTGGTAGGTAGGTAGGGTAGTAGATAGCTTGTACCTGTGACTCTTGGGATGCTATCAAACGCCTAAAATGTTTATTCACGCGCACATATATACACTTAAAACAGCCATGTACCAGTAATAAAACAAACACATTTTCAGACCCGCCATTTATAGCGCAAGAGACCCTGCGTGCGTGGCAGAAAAAGAATCACCCGTGGCTGGAACTGAGCGACGTGCACAGAGAGACGACAGAGGGCGTGCGCGTCACCGTCATACCTTTCTACATGGGAAGCCGGGAGTCGCAGAATTCTGCTGTTTATTGGGTAACTAACGCTGCGCTGCTCTTCCGACACTTTACACGTAACGGACCAACCCACCTAGACGGGTCGGTGCCACGTACTTCTAGCTTCGTATCTAAAGCGCGGAGTGAGACATGCCTGCTTATACTTAATTTACTTACTGTTGTAAAAAATGTAATTTATCCGGATAGTGGCGGTACTGCATCCGGTTGGAGAACCTGGGCGCGCAGGCGGTGCAGCTGCGCGAGCGTCACTGGCGCATATTCTCGCTCTCCGGCACGCTGGAGACGGTGCGCGGCCGCGGCGTGGTCGGCCAGGAGCCCGTCCTCGCGCGCCACTCGCCCGCCTTCCAGTACAGCAGCCACGTCAGTCTGCAGGCGCCCAGTGGACACATGTGGTCAGTACACTGCTACACTATCACGGCGCGGTCGGCCAGGAGCCCGTCCTCGCGCGCCACTCGCCCGCCTTCCAGTACAGCAGCCACGTCAGTCTGCAGGCGCCCAGTGGACACATGTGGTCAGTACACTGCTACACTATCACGGCGCGGTCGGCCAGGAGCCCGTCCTCGCGCGCCACTCGCCCGCCTTCCAGTACAGCAGCCACGTCAGTCTGCAGGCGCCCAGTGGACACATGTGGTCAGTACACTGCTACACTATCACGGCGCGGTCGGCCAGGAGCCCGTCCTCGCGCGCCACTCGCCCGCCTTCCAGTACAGCAGCCACGTCAGTCTGCAGGCGCCCAGTGGACACATGTGGTCAGTACACTGCTACACTATCACGGCGCGGTCGGCCAGGAGCCCGTCCTCGCGCGCCACTCGCCCGCCTTCCAGTACAGCAGCCACGTCAGTCTGCAGGCGCCCAGTGGACACATGTGGTCAGTACACTGCTACACTATCACGGCGCGGTCGGCCAGGAGCCCGTCCTCGCGCGCCACTCGCCCGCCTTCCAGTACAGCAGCCACGTCAGTCTGCAGGCGCCCAGTGGACACATGTGGTCAGTACACTGCTACACTATCACGGCGCGGTCGGCCAGGAGCCCGTCCTCGCGCGCCACTCACCCGCCTTCCAGTACAGCAGCCACGTCAGTCTGCAGGCGCCCAGTGGACACATGTGGTCAGTGGACATGCTAAACTATGCCCCAACGTGTGGCATTTGTAATATCATTAAATTTTGAAAAAATGGGGAAAACCATACTTCACACACGTCAACAGCCGGAAGACGTCCACTGCTGAACACAGGCATCCTCCATAAAACGCGACTGGACGAATCACCACGCTTGGCAGGCGGCTTGGCTTGGAGACTGAGAGATGCCTATTCTCTGGATATTCTTTTAGCAGACTCTTACGGCACCCACGGGAAGAGATGGGGTGGTCCTAGTCTCACACCGCCAGTACCACACGGCCAACCGACTTCAGTCGAACTTAATTATCTACTGAGAAAAACACGGATAAAATTACCCAGTTATTTTAATTCAAAAAACATACTAAACCGATTTTGATGAAATTTTTATGGGACCAATCTGAAAATCAGAAATCATCAGCAGCATGAACATAGGCCTCCCCCACAGAGCGCCACTTTAAGCGGCTGCTTGCCTGTTACATCCATCGATTCCCCGCGGTTCTCACCAGGATGGCATGCGTCCACGTCCAGAACAGTAACGCGATAGGGATGCAGGGGGTCTAGCAAAGATCTCTTTCCATCAGCGTTAACATCAAATGATAACTCCAAAAAAATGGGAATGACATTACCTAATGGAAAGGGTTCTTTGCTAGACCCCCCGGTCGTCGGTCCCATCTAGTGGGGGGGAATCTAGAAATATGTCCTTTCATCAAATAAATAAAAATATCCAAATTGGTTTATAAATCACTCAGTTATTCTGAGGTTGTTGTGTGGATTATTGAGCAGGATTTATTTCATCAATCTTGTCTAAGATATCTTACGCAGAAAGCAGTTCAGTGCAACATTTGGAGTGTTCGTTCGATTTTCGCTGAGACCAGTTGTGTTACTCGCGACCGCGTGTACCAATAGTGCTAACGCATCACAACAAAGCCGTCTCGTCGCGGCCGACCGCGATGACCCAGTTATTGCGCAAGGCTGATGACTAACGGCAAATTATAGTGTTAAGGCGATGTCACACTTGCCTTAATAATGGATTCGAGTAAACAAAGTGCAACATTTGAATCAGTCAGACTTACTACTGAAACTGAACATCTACTATACAGGCGGTTTCGCGAAGAGCAAGCCGCGCGACAAAAAGTAGAAAGTCTTGTAAGTGACTTGAAAAACCAAATTGAGATTCTTCAAGAACAACTAAAATGTCTTGCGGAGACGAACCTACCGAAACCCGCAACCACCCCAATGGAGGCTTCCTGTTCACGTGCTGAATACAGTACAGATGAGGAAGATCTGGCCCGTGAAACTGAGTGGATACGAACAAAAACTAGGAAGAAAAGAAAATTGAACTCCTCACCCACTCAAGACGAAACGAAAGAAGATGACAAGGATAACAAGCCAAAAACTAAAAAAGTCCACCAGCCACCACCTATCATAGTTGATGGAATAAAAGACTATCAAGATTTTTACGACTGTCTGATAGACATCCAAGCAGCTGACACTTTCAGTATCAAAATGATGAGTGGGGAATCTCTTAAAGTAAACGCCTTAAGTGACGATTCTTACAGGGCAATTACAAAAGCCCTAACTCATAACAACTGCCTCTGGCACTCCTACGAAAATAAACAAGAAAGGCCAGTGAGAGTGATGATTAAAAAACTGCACCATACATGCCAGCCAGAGAGAATCGTGGAAGATCTAAAACAGAAGGGCTTCAAAATTATAGAAGCAGTGAACAAATTGAGTTGGAAAACTAAGGAGCCACTCAATATGTTTATGCTCTCTTTTGAAAACGACGAGGATATAAACAAAATTTTTGCCATTAGAACAGTACTGGGATATCAAATAGAGATGCAGTCTATGAGAACCACTAAACTAGTCCCTCAGTGTAAAAGATGCCAGGCTTACGGACACACACAAAAGTACTGCTCCAAAGAACCGAGGTGCGTCAAATGTACAGGCAAACACTGGACTAAGGACTGCGAAAAACCTTCGGGGGAAAAGCCTAAATGCGTCCATTGCGGAGCTCCACATCCAGCTAATTATAGAGGTTGTACTATAGCCAAAGAAATACAGTCAATACGAAACAAGACTTCAAAAAATTCTTCAGTAACACGACAGCAAAACGTGCTTAAGCACTGTGATTCAAACCACAATAAATCAAGTGCAGGATTGCCTACCCGTACAACATCTAAAAATGTATCATACGCTCAAGCAGCTGCAAGAGGTACAGCTAAAGTACCTCTGGTTTCTCACGAAGCTGTAACTAATGATAAGAAGTTAGATAATATATTAAGGCTCATGATGTCGTTTGATGAACGACTAAAAAAGATAGAAAATAGCGCCAAAACAGCTACTACTAAGACGAAAAAATGAATAAAAAACTTAAAATTATGGCTTGGAACTCAAACGGGTTACAAAAACACCAAAATGAATTACAAGTAGTCTTGGATATAGAGAATGTCGATGTGTGTCTTATTTCTGAAACACATTTTACAAAACAATCGCACATTAAATTCAAAGGATACAAAATTTACCATGCACTTCACCCTGACAATACAGCAAGAGGTGGAAGTGCTGTCATAGTCAAAGAAAACTTGCAACACTACGAAGATTTCAAACATGAAGAGAAAGAGATACAAGCTGTAGCGATAAGACTTAAAACAACAAGATATACTCTTACTGTTTCAGCCATATACTGTCCTCCTCGATATGCGCTAAAGAAAGAGCACTATATAAGCTTCCTGAAGCTTCTTGGTAGCAGATTTGTCTTAGGAGGTGATTTTAACGCGAAAAACACGTACTGGGGCTCTAGATTGTCTACAACCAAGGGCAAAGAACTGCTGTCAGCAATCAGAGAGATGAAATGTGACGTTACGTCTACAGGTATGCCTACTTACTGGCCAACAGATCCACATAAACTACCTGACCTAATAGATTTTTTATTTTTAAGAATATTTCATCTAGTTATATAAAAACAGAGCAGAGCTATGACATGAATTCAGATCACTCCCCAATATATCTGGAAATATGTGAGAATATCTTGTACATAGAAAAACCACTCACACTAGTTAATAAATATACCGACTGGGAAAATTTCAAGACAGACCTAGAAAATCTTATAGATCTCAAAGTTCCGTTGAAATCACCGGAGCACCTGAACACAGAATTGGAAACTCTTATAAATAATATACAACTAGCTGCTTGGAAAAACACTCCGAAAATGAAAGCGGCAACCAAAGGGCACACATACCCCCTACAAATTAAACAGTTGATATATGAAAAGAGAAAACAGCGTAATATATGGCATCAATCCAGGAGCCCTGGAGATAAAAGAAAGTTAAACAACCTAACCAAAAAAATTAAGAGGCAAATTCAAAACTTTAATGATGATTCAAGTAACAAGTATCTTCAGAAGCTAACCAATGACCGAAGTACTGATTACTCTCTATGGAAGGTTACTAAGAACTTAAAACGGCCCATTATCCAAATTCCTCCAATAAAAGATGAAAATGGAAAATGGGCAGTGAATAACGAACAAAAAGCCAAACGATTCGCTGAGTACTTGGAAAACATATTTCAACCTAATGACAGTGAAGAAGCTATTCATATGGATGAAATGACATTGAAACAAGATGAAGAAGAGATAAAACTTGTCACACCGAGAGAAGTCTTGCGCGAGATTAAAATTAATATTAACCCTAGAAAATCTCCTGGATACGACTTAATATCCGGAGAAGTTCTTCACAATCTGCCAAGAAAGGCAATTGTGAAACTTACAACGCTTATTAATGCCACCTTTAGATTGAAGTTCATACCAGATCTATGGAAAGTTGCTGAAGTTATAATGATAGCAAAGCCAGGGAAACCTCTCCACAAAACAACATCATACAGGCCGATCTCCCTGCTGCCCATAATGTCAAAGTTAATGGAAAAGTTGCTACTGAAAAGGCTAAAACCTATAATAGATGGCTTAAACATAATACCTGAACACCAGTTTGGATTCCGAGAAAAGCACTCAACAATAGATCAAGTGCACCGAATTACAAATGTTATTGAAAAATCACTTGAAGATAAAAAAGTTTGTTCTACTGTATTCTTAGATGTGGCGCAAGCTTTTGATAAAGTGTGGCATGACGGCCTTATATACAAACTGAGGACACTTATTCCAAAATCGTTTGCCGATATACTAGAATCTTATATTTCTAAGAGAGTATTTAGAATAAGGCAAGAAGATGCCTACTCAGATCTGAAGGAAATAAAAGCTGGTGTACCACAAGGTAGTGTTCTAGGGCCGGTCCTGTACCTACTATATACCTGTGACATACCAGAGTTAAAAAATAACACCATTGCGACCTTTGCTGATGACACTGCAATAATGGCCTTGGGAAATACCCACAAAGAAGCAGTAGAAAAGGTGCAAATGGCTGTCAATCAAGTTTACGATTGGACTAAGAAATGGAGGACTAAGTTAAACGAATCCAAATCGATTCACATTGACTTCAGTAACAAAATCCATCAGTATTCTCCTATTTATATCAACAACCAACTGATTCCATATGAGAATACGGCCAAGTATCTGGGTATGACTCTTGATGTGAAGCTCCGCTGGAAAGCCCACGTCAAGAAAAAAAAAGAAGAACTCGATTTACGTTATAAAAGAATGTATTGGCTGCTTGGAAGACACTCTACTCTGTCGATACACAACAAAGTATTATTATACAAGCAAGTCCTAATGCCAGTATGGACTTATGGTATACAGCTGTGGGGCTGTACTAAACAGAACAATATATTAACCATTCAGCGGTTCCAAAATAAAGTACTAAGGGAAATTGTGAATGCACCTTGGTATATACGAAACGACGACCTCCATCGGGATCTTAAAATAGAGTTCGTCCACAATATTATTAAAAAGCATGCAGAAAGTCATCAACATAGACTTCACCATCACGTGAATGTTGAGGCAATCCAGCTCCTCGACCACACGAATCTAGTTAGAAGACTAAAAAGAACAAAACCTTTTGAGTTAGTTTAGTTAATGTAGTGTTAAAGTGTATTAATTACGTGATAGTCTAATGTGGTGCAGTGTAAGTGCTACTTGAAAAGAACACAAGAACAATGTGCCTTCACCTTAATAGAGACAATAAGAAACGTGTTATTGGACACATTCTTAATAATATTTATTAGAAGTTTAGGTTAAATTAAAATTACTCATTAGCCAAATCGATGGCTAGATTGTAATATAATTAGAATGCTTAATTTTAATTGGGTACTCTAACAATAGTAAAAAAAAAAAAAAAAAAAAAATTATTACAGCACTAAACACTTGCACAATACACCGGGGTTAACTGGAAGATAATGCTCTATAGCATCAAGTTCGCCTATGTACCTACTATTGTTGTTTGTGCAATAAAGAATTTTCTATCTATCTATCTATTATTCCAGGGGCACATTCAGAATGGAGCGTGAAGATGGGTACACGTTCGACTGCCGCATCCCACCGTTCTCGTTAGAAAGTAAACCCGACGAAGGCGCACCAGTCGCGCCCGCACCGCACGCGTGACGGGACACTACAATATACACGGCTGGTGTACAAAATTACGATCAGGAATCGTAAATCGCCAAAGGAAAGGTTTTGAACTATTAGATAAACATTATCATCATATTGCCCCTGAGTATAGGCCAGTTTGGCTTTGCCACTCCTCAATCTCGTCATACAAATCATTGCTTGGAACTATGTACCAGATTCAAGGTACTTGTACCTACCTGGTTCACTTACATGGTACTTGAACCAATTTTTGAATGGTGGACCTTACCTGTAGATCGAAGACGCCCCTGCTCTTGTCACTTACGAGAAGGATTTGAAATGCCCCAAGAGCAAAAGCACCAGTATTATGTGCTCCAAGTTAAATGTTAACATCCGCAATGTGAAAGCCGAAGGGAGGGTTTTATAATGGAAAAAAACATTAATCTCGTCTCCATTTAGCAGAAAAAAGTCAACTGTCTCTGAATAGTTGAACAATAAAATTGATATGAATAGATACTGTACTAAAATTTTAAAATACGTGAATGAAGTAAGATGCACAGCCGCTACAGGCTCACCAGGATGTGATGAATATGATCTATTATGTGATATTCATTCAGAAGTCATTATTTTTATTAAAAAGGATAAACACTCTAATTTATTTATTACTTTGTTATAATCGAATTAATTAGAAATAGAAAATTAGTATTCATTGCATCCATTTGTTTGTTTATATAAATTCCTTATAATGTTTAATAAATATTTTCTAGATCTGTAATAATTACAGTATTCTGTTAAAAATATTGTTTTATTTTACTCAAAAAAAAAATGTGTCGGTTATTATTGTCTGCAACTCACATTCCCTATGGGCTACGAGTACAAACATTTTCTATCACAGATAATTCGATAATATTGAGGGTATATGCTGTTTGAGGCTCTTTCAAATTCAATTGTTTGTTGCACAATGTTGAAGTGGTCAGTTTGAGAAGTCGACTTTGAGGGGCGAAACGGATAGGCGTCGCATAAAATAAAACGTCAAAGTTACAGTTTCTCTACGAGATTTCATGGATGTAAAATTTTGCAAATTCACACACTTTAAGCTAACAATTGTTTTATACATAGACAATTTACAAATAATCTAATAATTATACTAAATACTATCTGAGTTTGAATTGGGGTATTATTCCGAAAGGGGGGGACTGTGACCATGATAGCCCACAAGTTGTGAGAGCCTTACTTAAAACTGCGTGTTTCCAAACCACCATACTAAAAAAATAAATCCACTTACAAAATTGCACGTGCGATCGCTACGAGAGTTAACAAGATACTATAATTTTTTTTTATTTACTATAAATTCATTTCTAAACACAGGTCGTTAAACTCATACGCATTCGGTCAAGGACGAAGTTCAACCACCCAGCTGCGCTAGTCTTCGAACGTAAACTTTACATGGCATTTCTTCAATGAAAAACTATTAATTTAGTAAAGTCGTAGAAGAAACATTGTCTACCTTGGGGAGTAGATTTACCTCCTTTCGGGACAATACCCCAATTCAAACTCACCTTTTAAATATGCTATACCAAATACCGAATATATTCAATCCTGCTACACAATTTATCCATTATCTTTCGCATCACTACGACCTCTACTCTGGCACTGATTTTGTGGCACCGAGGCGAGGCCAAAACCAAGGGTTAATTTAAAGTGACTTCCGAGTTCCGACTGTACGTAAACTGTGATATAAACAAGTTTTCGATGGAGGGTAACTTCTATAAAAGATCTATATTATTAAAAAATATGATCTCGCAGAAAAATGTATAATCACAGCTTAGCTTATCGAATATTAATGAACAAGGTTAAAAAAAAGTAGGAAAACTAAACGAACTTTAAAACATGCCAACTCAGTAAAAATTAACCCTCTTAAACTACGGAACCCATTATTGCAATTGGCATAAATATAAGCTACAAAGGCACTTTCCGTCATATTCTTAATTAGGGACTTTTTTTTTTTTTTTTATGTGATTGAATGACGTGACGAGCTAGTCGTTCACCTGATGTTAAGTGACACGGCCGCCCATAACAGTTGCAGTGTCACCCGGAACTTTAAAACAATAGTTTCGCGCGACACTGCACTGCGCACGTCATCCTGAGACATCACCCAGTCTAATAATCAGATTACTAGACTGAGTGATCAGATCATAAAGTCTCATTTGCCCAGTAATTTCACTAGCTACAATGCCCTTCAAACCGGAACACAGTAGTGCTTGCACACTACTGCTTGGCGGCAGAATAACTGGCAAAGACTTTATTTGGTACACTTGTGCTGCATTTATCACAATATGCTCGAATAGTACTTGGTGGTATATCCTTATGCAATTTAACACTAAAATACTGTAATTTCATAATCAATTTAACTATTATTTTATACTATTAAGTTATTTTTTTTTTAGAAACATGCTAATAATTTAATTCATTTGCAGTACTCTAGGCTAAACAGAACTCATGTAATAATCACTTTCATATTACCGAATGTCCTGAAAGAAATAACTGGAATATTCCAAATGATTACAAGTCTATGCAATAAATAGAAAGGTAAGGTAAATAATAACAACAGTAATTCTGGAGGCTACATTCATTAAAAAAAACGAGAATCAACAGGTGTAATTATAAGGAGTTCATTTCCGGAAAATTCCACAGACAAAACATGTTGTGTAGACAATGTAGGACGTACGACACGCGTACGTTTATTGGCTATTGTTAATGATAATAATTCCCTTTCTGGCTAAAACAAAGTCACAACTAAAAACATTTTGTGAATACTTGAGTAAGGCATCAGTGACGAAGCAAAAAAAAATTGCAATACAGGTAAAATGATTTTATAATATATCTGTATTTGTATTTCTCCATTTGCAGATAAAATATGTCGTTGTATATAAAGTAAAACAATATAAAACTGTGATATCTCTACATAGTTATTGTTGTATTTCTTATAATATTATGGTATAAGTACTCGTAAATATACCTTAGAAGAGTTATTTTAAATATTTTCGGGAAAAACATCCGTTTTATTTACTACGAAAGCATTTTTCTGATAATGGGGAGCCACAGGAAAAAATTAAGTTTTTTTTCTTTACATCCATTTGTATACTCTAAGACAGCCACCGAATAATGACAGTGACAGAAAAACGCCTTACAGCGTTTAAAAGCCTAACCAGAAAAGAAGAAGAACCCTAGCGATGATGGTGCCATCTGTTATTGGCTTTACCTGTGCCTCCCACTGACCTGAGGTCATGTAGTTGTATAATATAGAGTCAGTGGTGCCTCCCCATGTTTGAAAAAAAAAAAAAAGTAATTCAACAGCAATCGCAAAAGCTTTTGTTATTAGATTACTGTTGTGTCGATTAGTTACAATACCGCGCGAAATAAAACTTTCTAGCCGAGAACAATTTATAAATACCGGCGTTAATTTGGGTTAGTTCATAATAATATTATTAATCACGAACTTTCCCCATCAATGGGGATTCGTAGAATTGTCAACGGATCCCCAATGTCCCTATTTGAAAAAAAAAAAAAAAACGCAGCATGAGCATGAGCGGTACAAATCGACATACCAAGAAAACAGCGTAGATCAAAAATATGCCTAAAACTAATTGGCGTTGCAAATCGAGCGGGTTACAAGTTGAGCTCAGCGGGGTTAGCATGGACGGTAGACAAAATTGTCTTTCCCCGTTTTACGTCACTTTCTTCATACTTGCTTGGAGTAAAACAGGGGAGACACTTTTGTCTACCGGCCGTGCTAACCCTACAGGTCAGAAATATGAAAAAAAACCGTTTTAAACCTGGCTGGCGCTGCAAAATGAGCGGGCTATACGGGTAGCTACGGCGGACTAGGGTCAAAACGTTTTTTTTGGCATATTTTTTTTTATAGTATATAGGCATAGCATTTGACCACTGTCTCACCTGATGATCAAATTGCTGACCTGCGCTCAACTTATAACCCGCTCATTTTGCAACGCCATTTATTTTTAGGAATATTTTTAATCTACGCTGTTTTCTTGGTGTATTGGCATTCCTCTCCTCCTTGTTCCATGGTTTGACCAAACCTTTTGTCACGTTTTCATTGAACAAACGTTCGAGAGAAGAGATTGTCGATTATCGATTTCTGCAGCTCATGCTACCTATGCAGGGTTCTCAAACACCTGCCCCATACTATCTAGCCAGCTGTATAATAAGCGCTGCGCACATTTCAAAGAACTCCATAGTGTGATGTCCCTGCGGCTGTGAAGGGATGACTAGGGGAGGAGCGACGGGGGAAGGGGTTTCATCATCTGGCTCCTCTCTCTCCCCCGAGAGCGACTTGAAGTCGAGGAGGTAAGACTTGTAGTCAACTTGGTACAGCTGGAGCGACATCTTTACGTACTTCTCCGTCATTTTGTTTAGGGTGCGCACCCTGGAAAGGTAAAATGATAACTTGGGAAATGGTACAAGTGCTCGTATAGTTAGTATTATATAATCTGTGGTACAAGATAGGTTTGAGAGTTCTTTGGTTAAGGTCAGTTCCTATCCGGTGCAAGAATAGAATTTAAAATATCATCATCATCAGCCTGAAGACGTCCACTGCTGAACATAGGCCTCCCCCCCAAAGAGCGCCACTTTGAGCGGCTGCTTGCCTCCTGCATCCATCGGCTCCCCGCGGTTCTGACCAGGTCGTCGGTCCACCGAGTGGGGGGCCGGCCTACGCTGCGTCTTCCGGTTCGTGGTCGCCACTCGAGAACCTACCATTTAAAATATCGGGAGTATAAAATAATAATAAATAACGCCCAACGACCACATACATAGATTCTGCACCCTAAGTAGGATTCCCTATATCTAGGGACGCAGGAACTACGAGGACCATGCTCCCACAACACCCAGAGTCCCAGACACAGAACAAGTATTTGCGCTTTTTTTTCCTGTGCACAAATACTTGTCCTGTCGCGGGAATCGAACCCGCCGCCTCCGAGTTATGAGCCGACCTGCTCAACCACCACACCACGGAGGTTATCAACTATATTGTATAGATAAATGAAATACGTTTTTTTTTAAATAATTTATAGGCATAGCATTTGACCACTGTCTCAATAGTATCTCAATAATATCAAAATCATGCCTATCGTTATTGGTCTAATGAATGCGTTCCTATTACTTGGAACACAGGCCTTCTCTCACATTGAGTGATCATCATGATTCTAAAACATGGCCGGATCACGATGTTTGCCTTCACCATTGTAAAGCCAAAGCCAGCCAGTAAAAGTTGCCAGTTGAAGTGGCAATGGGCAGGCCACATCGCTCGTAGAACTGACAACCGATGGGGAAGAAGGGTTCTCGAGTGGCGACCACGAACCGGAAGACGCAGCGAAGGCCCCCCCACCCGGTGGACCGACGATCTGGTGAAAGCCGCGGGGAGCCGATGGATGCAGGAGGCGAGCAGCCGCTCAAGGTGGCGCTGTGGGGGAGGCCTATGTTCAGCAGTGGACGTCTTCAGGCTGTTAATGATGATGATGATGATGATGATAATGATGATGATTGTAAAGCCGGTGTGACACGATCAGAGTCTCCTCGGACTTGGACTCTTAGGAGTAAGCTTCGTACGATTGTACTAGGATATCGGTTGACATTATCACAGATCGTTTTCTTCATACTTTCATTGTAGGTCACAGTCAGTCGGTTTTTTTTATATTTTGTATTGAAGTTTCACTGCTCGTACGAGTAGAGCGCGGTCCGAGTCTACACTGCTCGGATACAATCGCTCGGCGCTCGGATTATCGGTTGCAACGATACGAATTGCGTCCGAGTATATATCCGAGTCCACTCGGTCCGAGGAGTCTGATCGTGTCACCGGGGCTTAAGAGTGAGTGCAATCAGTATTTTTATTTATTTACAACCGATGGGGAAGAAAGGTCCTAGAGTGGCGACCACGAACCGGGAGACGCAGCGTAGGCCCCCCACTCGGTATTCAGCATTGGACGACTTCAGGCTGTTGATGATGATGATAATCTTAGGTGCAGGGCCGAGTGGGATTTGAACCTGGGTACGTCGGATCGAAAGTTGCACGTGTTACCTCTGAGCTACTCTCGCTCTAAAAGCAGGCTTATAAAAAACATGATTGTACAAGTGAAGTGGTATCTGGTTTACCTGACATGGTAGGGGTTGATGACCTTCCACTCGTAGTCGAGCGCTTTCATGGCTCGGAACACCTCGAGCATTATATCGTTGGGCTTGCTCTGCGACCGGATGCCGAGGTGCCATTTAGCTCTGCAATGTTACAACACCACCATCGATAAACACCCGAGTGTCCCGAGAAATGTATATCAAAACGAATCTGGTGGTAGGGGGCTTTAACGGTTACGGAAACCACTTCCTCATAATATTCTAAGATTTTTTTTAGTTCAGGCTTTTTTTTTATAACAAGATAGGCCCGCATTTGACCGCAATCTCACCTGATGGGATGTGACGATGCGATCTGCGAGCGATCTGCGTTAAGGGTTTTTTTCTGTCTTATTCAGTCAAATCATTGAGGCAAAACACAGGGCAACAGTTATGCTGTTCCTCATGGTCCTATAATCCTTGTAATCTTGATGCAACATTACTTTGAAAAAGAATTACATTTGTCATTACTTCCCAGAGTTCGATCCTTATTAGCGGCACTCAGGCGCGGATACAGGAGGGGGGGGGGCAGGGGGGGCGCCCCCCCCCCCCCCCCTTGGCGCAGGTAGTCCAGTACCAAGCGCAGTTATTAGCCAATTTACTAGGAAGATATGGGTGCATGGAATTCATCATTTAAAGAAAAGAGCACAAATTGGTTTTGTATCGTATACTTATGTGTTTTACCACCATATCCCCAAATTCCCCTCTTGGACTCTCCTACTATAAGGGTTTGTGCGCCCCCCCCTTGAGAAATTTCTGTATCCGCGCCTGGCGGCACGGCACTATCGAATGGTATGAAAACTAAATGTTTTTTTTTTTTTTTCAAAATCAACTGGCTAGCACTATTGATTTTTCAAAAAGCCAATGATGCGATTTAAGTTTTCGACGAGCCTGTATAACAGTAGACACAAAGGGTGCGGTACCGCTTGACGGGCGTGCCGCGCGGCTTGTCGGGCGGGTGCGGCGCGGGCGCGGCCGAGTCGCGCAGCGGCGCCATGCGCTCCGGGTGCGGCCGGCCCGGCTCCGAGCTCGGCGGCGAGTGGTCTGCAGGGGAGGACACCATTGTACCGACACCGTACAGCAATATAGGTATTGAGTACTAATTTAACTTAATTATGTTTTTTGCTAACCAGGTGCAGGTAGGTATTTAAACACAGAAAAAAACAAAAGGTAATAAATAAATGCTAAAATAGAAATTGCTAAATGTGTCGTATCTGATAGATTTTATAGGTCAAATCATCGTAATTCTGATATCGCTCAACCATTTCGTGGCGACAACCCTAAAAATCAGCTGATTCTACTGTCAGTGCAATGTTAGTAACTATATTGCATCTTGAATATGGCTCTGGTATAATTATACGATTCGTAATACTCACTAGCAACATAGAAGTCCTTTATCTCTGCTTTGGCTGCTTCATCAGCGATCCTCTTGTTGTCTATGATGAGATGGTAAGCAATAGCAAGCTGGTCGTGCGGGTCTCCACTTAGCAGCGCGTTGTGAACCTCATGCTCTTTCACTCCGAACTTGTCGCATACTTCCGCTATCGCTTCTGTATCTATTACGCTGCTATCCTGGGAAGTTAGAGGAATTATGGTTACTTCAGGTGTCGTGTGGCGGCAACGAAGTATATTTGATTGAAGTGTGGCCGTGGTGTTTAGAAAGGATAGCGTACCTACTCGTTTCGGATCATTATCATCATCATCAACAGCCTGAAGACGTCCACTGCTGAAAATAGGCCTCCCCCACAGAGCACCGTCTTGAGCGGCTGCTCGCCTCTTGCATCCATCGGCTCTCCGCGGTTTTAACCAGATCGTCGGTCCACCTAGTGGGGGGCCGGCCTACGCTGCGTCTTCCGGTTCGTGGTCGCCACTCGAGAACCTTTCTTCCCCATCGGTTGTCAGTTCTGCGAGCGATGTGGCCCATTGCCATTTCAACTTGCTAATTCTAAGAGCTATATCGGTCACTTTAGACCTCCTGCGGATCTCATTTCGGATTACTAGCTAGAAAACGTCCACTGCTGAACATAGACCTCCCCTCATAAAACGCCACTTTGGACGCTTATAACAAGGGAGCTTTGGGGGGTTTGCCATAATCACAACGCTTGGTAGGCGTCTTGGTGATCGCAAAAGATATTGATATTCTCTGAGCTGGCTTTTATGGGACCCTGTTCGAGCGCGGGCTGACGAAGAACCGGTTCCCGCAGCCGCAAGACCGCGCGGCGCCGCACTTCACCTCGCGCCTTCGATGGCTCTACTCGCATACAAGCTTTCCGCGCACCTATGTTTATGTAAAGATCATGTCTAATGCTCATGTTCCACCTATACCGGTAATTGTTGGGAACGATACTCTCGAAGTTGTCGACAAGTATGTCTACCTAGGACAGATTGTCCAATTAGGTAGGTCCAACTTCGACAAAGAGGTGGCGCGATGAATCCAACTCGGCTGGGCAGCGTTCGGGAAGCTTCGTCCTATCTTTTCGTCCAAAATACCGCAGAGCCTGAAAACGAAAGTTTTCAATCAGTGTGTGTTGCCAGTGATGACTTATGGAACTGAGACATGGTCTCTTACTGTTGGCCTCATTAGTAAGCTCAAAGTCGCGCAGCGAGCTATGGAGCGAGCTATGCTCGGTGTTTCCCTGCGAGATAAGCTCCGGAACGAGGAGATCCGCAGGAGAACTAAAGTGACCGATATAGCTCTTAGAGTTAGTAAGTTGAAGTGGCAATGGGCAGGCCACATCGCTCGTAGAACTGACAACCGATGGGGAAGAAAGGTTCTCGAGTGGCGACCACGAACCGGAAGACGCAGCGTAGGCCGGCCCCCCACTCGGTGGACCGACGACCTGGTGAAAGCCGCGGGGAGCCGATGGATGCAGGAGGCGAGCAGCCGCTCAAGGTGGCGTGCTCTGGGGGAGGTCTTTTACTAGGTGGTAGGACTTTTCTGCAAAGTTCGTCTAGGTAGGTACCACCGCTTTGCCAGTTATTCTGCCGCCAAGCAGTAGTGTGCAAGCACTACTGTGTTCCGGTTTGAAGGGCATTGTAGCTAGTGAAATTACTGGGCAAATGAGACTTTATGATCTGATCACTCAGTCTAGTAATCTGATTATTAGACTGGGTGATGTCTCAGGATGACGTGCGCAGTGCAGTGTCGCGCGAAACTATTGTTTTAAAGTTCCGGGTGACACTGCAACTGTTATGGGCGGCCGTGTCACTTAACATCAGGTGAACGACTAGCTCGTCACGTCATTCAATCACATAAAAAAAAAAAAAAAAGGTCTATGTTTCAGCAGTGGACGTCTTCAGGCTGTTAATGATGATGATGATGATGATGTTTATGTACCGTGTGTACTATCCCTGGAATAAAGTTCAGATTTATTATAGCTTTTTTCTTTGGGAAAAGCTAAATACGCCAAGGAACCCTGTGGGCGATTTTGATAATTATACTCGAAAATACATCATTTGATTTTTAATCGCACTGAAATTGTAACGGACGACGAGCGCATACCTATGTGCTTAAATTAGATTATGAGCGTTTATGTATACATATAAGTAGATAAAGGTCGATTAAATAAAGAAACAATAATATCCTATAGAAAGAACTAGTATAGAGATAAGGACACAAAACAGATGTGTGAGAGAGGTCTAGACAAGGATAGAAATAGGTATTCTCGAAACTTCTATGTTAGAAAGAGAGTAGACAAAGACGGCAACAGGCTCTCATTGGCCGAGAGTGCTAAGCCTACTGATTACCATATCGAGTTGCGGAAAACCACTTTTGGATAAAGGAACAGGTTGCCCGCACTTCATGCAGTATTCCGCCCGGTGACGCTGTAAAGGTCGGTAGAGACCAACAGCATTAGCCCGTTCAAAAAAAAAACTTCATTGTGTTTTAATCCAGTTGATCTTAAGTGATAAACAGTGAGTAGTGATCAAGATAAAAAGTGAATATCGACCTACCAGTGGAAAATAAAGGATCAAGCTAAGCAATAGCGCCTTTCATTCATAACAGAAGTTGAAGAAATAACAATAACCCACCATATTAATGCAACATTGACAATATGTCGCTAATGCTATGATGAGCGATCACACATTGCTTTGCCTGTCGCTTTTTACACTGTCACAGTCTATGTTAAAGATTGATGGTATGATATCGTCGCACGTATGACTAAAGGTCCTATCTCATTTTTGTTCATTGTTCAGAAAACGCGTTTTAAGGTTTTGACATTTCTAACTTTCAGATAGTTTCGTTCCTCGCAAGTCCAGCATATTTATTTTTATATGCTTTTGTAGATAATTTCAAGTACTTTAATTACACTTTGAAACTTTTAACCTGTTTGCATTCTAAATACCTGTTTTGATTAATCAAAACACTTAATGAAAACTTTGCTTTATTTAAAATAAGCTATCTGTTTTTAGTTGACTTTTTTTAGACTAAGTATGGAAATAAATATACAAAATTTATGTTGTTAATGCTTTATTAGTGTGTTTTTTTTTATTAAGTTTTAGTAAGTTTAATGCTACAATACTGTATTTAATTCAACACAACACCATAACTTTACCAAGTACCTAACAATAAAAAACTACTAACAGTGGTATTCATAGTCAACGGGTGAACAAACCCCCAAAATCCATCATTCAACTTTCACGTAGAGGTTAAATGTTGAATCGTTCTTCTTACACTTTCATAAACAATCGCTGGAGAGACCCCTAACTAAATGGCAGTTCAATACATATTTTTTCTCTAATCTGTGCATTTCAATCTATGAAAATTTTCGCGGGTGTCATTTTGACATGATTTTGACGCGGCTTTTGAATTTTGATAGATAATATAACGCGGGAACGGGCCTCTCGTAACCATGGCCCGAGGTGGGACGATCGGTTGTCATGGTTACGAGAGGCCCGTTCCCGCGTTATATCCATAATTTAATTCACTTTCATTATCTTACACTATAATTATTATTTATAGAAAAGTTAATAAGATAAAAAAAAACTTTATTAGTTCACACAGGTTGTAAGGGACATCAACTTGTAGTGTTAAGTGTAGTAAAAAAAAATTGGTTTGTATTAAGTTAAAGTTATTGTGTATTTACATTACGAATATATAGCTTCGGCACTGATATAATTCGCATTTCATTCAAGGCTTCATCGGTCATTCATCATTTATGAGATTCAAGTCACCATCTACTTCCATATTTATGAAAATCACAACACAACACTTACAAAATAATAAAAAGTAGCACGTTATCAAGCAAGGGGACCGTTTGGTTGACGAAATTCGGACAATCAGCATCCATCCCCTGACAATGTCAAATTAGGGGTTACTTTTGTTTATGAAATGCATAAAACTAGAATTCGCTACTCAGCGCCTGAATCATCCCCTAGAGGAGTCCCCGACTTGACTATGAATTCCAGTGTTAATCAGCCTCATTTTGAGGTTGCAATAGGTAATTGAATATTATGAAGTGTAATTGTTTAATTAATAATTAATTATCTTGTGATCCAAAATGTTAAGAGGTACAACGATTAGTCAGATGGATAGAGAACTTTGCGTTGACTAACATAGCGGTCCTAACTCAAAACAGCCAAAAAGTGAGATAGGACCTTTAGTCATGCGAGCGACGATATGAGGTACTAGAATAGGAAATGTATACAACTACCTGCTCTACAGGCGACGGAAACAAATATCCCGGTAATTCTTTCTGGAACCATTCATGCTTTTTAACATCCTCTATCGTAGCTCTTTTCATTGGGTCCACTTGCAGTGTCATGCACAATAAGCTAACTACGTTTTTGTTCAAGTACTCTGGTATGGGAAAGATGCCAGACTTGATTTTACGGAACAGGGTTGGCACATGTTCGTCGTCGAAAGGCAGGGTGCCACAGAGCAAAGCATACAGTATGACACCACATGACCATACATCTACTTCTGGACCTGCATACAGCTTGCCTGATATTACCTGCAAAAAACCTAGATGTAACTTAAATAACCGGCCAAGTGCGAGTCGGACTCGCGCATGAAGGGTTCCGTACCATTATCTATAATAACCGGCCAAGTGCGAGTGGGACTCGCGCACAAAAGGTTCTGTAACATTATCTATCCCTGCCATCTATACCTTATTTTTTAATTAGACGGAGTAAACTGACATTACGAGTGTTGCCACTTTTTCATGAAAAATAAATAGTGGTGGGTAAAAAAGATACAGATCACTGCTTTATTTCAGTTTAGTGATCTATTCCATACTTTTATATCCTGATCATTTCCTAAAAATCGTGATTCCTGATTGATTTTGATTTACATTAATTAGCGCCTGTGTAAAAATGGAATATACCTAAATAAAAATTGCAAAATTAACAAAATAAATGCAAGTTATCATTTTTATAATTTATTTTTTTATTCAATATCGGAAGAATCTTCATCACTATCTAGCACCAAACCAAAAAGGTGTCGGCGATAGTATTTGAAACTAAAAAAGTGGCATTTTTGTAGTGGCAAATTATAGTTCTGCTCTTTTGAACTGTAGGAGCTGAATTAGATCATCACTACGATTTAGAAGTTGGCAGCATTATTTTCACAAGTGACATTTCGATCTGTCAGTTTACTCTGTCTAATTAAAAGATAGAGTGTAGTGTTGAGTAGCAGTACTATTTAAAGCAGCGCCATCTATGACTAATCTGGTAAACAATAAAAAAAAACACGTTTGTTGTACAGGAGCTCCCTTAAATATTTGTTTTATTTGTATTATATTTAGTATTTGTTGTTCTAGCGGCAACAGAAATACATTATCTGTGAAAATTTCAACTGTCTAACTATCACAGTCCATGAGATACAGCCTGGTGACAGACAGACAGCAGCGCCTTAGTAATAGGGTCCGTTTTACCCTTTGGGTATGGAACCCTAAAAAGGCACTAAGTTCTGTTTATTGCTTGAGAGGCCCATATTAGTGCGCAGTAGGTATTTAGCGCTACCTCCAGCGAGTCGGCAGATTTTGCGTCGCAGTATAAACTTGTAGCAATAAAAGAAGTATAGCTTGATTTGTTTCTGAATACGAAATTTTATCAGTTATGCAATAGGCATTTTATGTTATTGTGTTCATGTATTCATGTGTGACACTTATTATTATTAGTGGGGGAAAGTAGGCGTCAGTTGGGGGAAGGTAGGTTATGGTGGGGGAGGTTAGGGGAATTAAACGGGAAGTGGGGGGAAGTAAGGGGGAGGTGGAAGGGAAGTAAGAGGGAGGTGGGGGGAAGTAAGGGGGAGGTGGAAGGGAAGTAAGAGGGAGGTGGGGGGAAGTAAGGGGGAGGCGGGATAAAGTAAGGGGAAATAAGGGGTGGGGGAAGTTATGTATAGGTGGGGGAAACGGGGGGGGGGGTTCTTCCCCCACGAGTATTGATGCTACAAAGAGTGTGGCATTGTATGGACAACAAGGTAAACCAACCAGAGTCAAGTAATTTCTAAGTTTTAGGAAATCGACAACTGTACTATGAATCGCAAACTGCTGGTGACTGCACTAAGGCTTCGTTCTGCACACATTCCCACTAATAAGTTCGCATTTTTAATGAAAAAAACACCATCTCCTAATTGCACCGAGTGCGGAGTACTCGAGGATGTCCTACATATTTTGATGGAGTGTGTGCGGAATGAAACCCACAGAAGAGCTTGGCTTAGTAGAAACAACATGTTAGAGGTAGGATTTTGTAATAGTTCCTTAAGTTGTCCTATGTCGTATCAGGCCCTTTTATTATATAAATTAACAGATTTGGGCTTAATCAAATAATATTGTAATTTTTTGTGGTCTGCATTTTCTTACTGGGCGATGTGGTCGCACAGCGACAAAGCCCATAAAATAAATAAAAAAAAAAAAGTTTTAGGGAGTATTGTTAAATTGGATTTCACACTGTATAATTTGTATTCATATTGTTATTAGATGGAAAAAAGTACATGCCAGTAAAATAATCCTGCATATACATCTTTTTTAATAATATACTCACTTCTGGAGCAGCATAATTAGGTGACCCACAAGATGTTCTCAAGAACTCTCCATCCATCATCATATTAGACAGTCCAAAGTCTGCAATCTTTACATGCATGTTATGATCCAGCAGCAAATTTTCTGGCTTCAAGTCTCTATGCACAATCATATGCCGGTGACAATAGTCCACACCCGAAATGATCTGCTGGAAGAACCTTCGAGCTTCATGCTCTTGTAGCTTGCCTCGTTTTACAATGTAGTCAAATAGCTCACCTCCTGATACATATTCCATTATCATGAATATGTCTGTTGGAGTTGAGATTACCTGTAAATATTTTTATCATTTCAACCTTTGCTACTGCCCAGTATCAGCAAAGGAAACCCTATATAGTCACACTGTACCTATAATTTAGTCATCTAAATATATTAGAATAAACTTGGTTATCTAAACTAAACCTAGCTTTTACCTCCAATGCAATTTCCAATATTAGGTATACATGGCATAAAACATTTTTTTGACAGAATTTTCAAGGCCACCACATCACAATAAGGTTACCTGATATAATTTTATGATGTGAGGATGCCTGAATAGTTTGAGATTTTGTATTTCACGTCTGATCTTGCCCACAACATCAAGCGACTTGATCTTCTGTCTGTTGAGAATTTTAACGGCGACCTTGTGCTTCGTCAGCTGATGTTCTCCGATCTTGACTTTCCCGAATGTACCCACACCTAGAGTCGCACCTAAGGTGTAGTGCCCGATTTTGACTATTGGCTGGGTGCCACTTGCTGGTACAGGCTTTTCAGACATTTTTGAGACAAAAAATTACTTTGGTGCCAATCGAGACGTTCTATAACAACAATAACTTCACATTTGCAAGGGGCAAGGGAAAATCTAACGTCCTGGGGCAGGGGCAGGACTGACTTTTTCCAAAGCCAACAAACATAACACTAGTGTAATTTAAATTAATAATATTTTATGTGACATGGTACATAATTATCTCTATTTATCAATTTCTTTTATTTATGTCGTCGAAAGCAAATACCCGCAGAAAAACACAGAGCATAGACCACAGCGTACTTTTTTAATATATAGGGAAAGCATAGACATATGAAAAATGCTCTGTGGCATAGACTAGTATTTGTATAATTTGATTTGAAGATAGACTGTTGTCTCTATGCTCTATTTATAATATTTTGGTTCTTGACTAGTAGTGTTCAAAACTGCTTAATGTCAAAAGCGTGGTACAAACTTTGTGCTTTTTTTAAAAGCACGCTTTTTTAAGTGCTTAAGTTATAACGAGGAGAACTTAAGTCACCGGTAAAAGTTCCATATTGGAAAATCTCCACTAAAAAACATGTTTTTTTTTTCATTAAATGTTCACTTTATTCAGCCTTAAACTAAGGTAGGCCCACTTATTCACAAATCCACAACCACATAATTATTGTATTAAAAATTACATTAAATATTCATTTATTTCAGACATATTGGGTCCATAATACATATAAATTAATAAACATTAAACACTCAAACTCACAGATTCTAACCAAAAGCACAACAAAAAACAGGTTCACTGTCGAAACTCATAAAATCGTTTGTCATAATTTTGTTACAAATAAAAATGTTACTTATAATCATCATTTCACATAATGTGATTTATTATACTTTCACTACATCTAATTTTCTTTATTATAAATCAAAATTAATAATAATCCAAATTTATAAGAATGAAACTCATAAGGCGTATATAACATAACAGTACAAATTTATAATGTTCTTTTACCATAACTAACTTTAAGCATAAAACAAAATATCAATAATACTGTAAATTAATGTGACTGGAACTGTTGATTGTTATATATATCCTAATCAGTTATAAAAACGTAGTACGGCAAGCCAATTTGCTCTTCAATCTATGCAGGCACTTCATCCAGTCAAAACAAACAAAATTAACGTGTGGACTGTGGGTAATTGTAAAATAACTTATATTTTCTCATGTTATGTTGATTTTGGTGTTGTTGGTGAACTTTGTGCATTATTTTAATAAATAACTTGAAATGTCTAATAAAAACACGTGTAAAATATTTAAATCAAATAACGGTAACCTGAAACTTAATATAGATGGTTTCTGTAATTTTTTAATATAAGGATAAGTGACTTCTGGCACTTCGCCGGCCGCTGCCGCGGCACGCTCGCTACGCTTCGCTTCGCTCGCTCGGCTCGTGCGTCGTGTGGTCACAGTTAACCTAACGCTCCTCCTCGCTTCGCTCGTCGTCGCACCTATTTATGACTTTGCCTTAGACTAGTATCTTAGTATCTTTAGGGTATACATGCATATGTATATAATGATTTAACTACCTCAAAATTATTATTATGTTAACTAAAAAATATGAAAAAGTCATTATGAACAATACAATTATGAATGCTGATTATTATGAAATTATAAGTAATGAAATTTATAATAAAAAAAAGTATGATAAAAAAATTCTTAACATTAACATTATAACATAATTTTTAATAAATTTAAACATTATTTGAATAAATTGTATAAGAAAAGATCAATATAAAAAGTAACTATTATGAACAAAGTTATTTATAAATAACCACCATTATAAATTTCATCATTATTAAAAATGAGGTATGTGAAATGAAATTATGAATAATGAAATTATTAGTACAGACGGTATCCCCAAAAAACATAAAGCGTACCAAAGTAAGCGTAGGTGTATATTACGTGAGCCGGCCTAAGTTCACGTTTTCGCGCGGGAGTCTTAGAAAGCGTGCCGCGTGCAAAAGCAAGCGATGACTGGCTGCCCGACCGCTGCCGCGATACCTCGGTAAGCACAAGCAGCTCCGCTTTAGTAAACGCGGCGCTTTTACCTACTACTCGCTCCTCGCGCTCGCGCCGCCGCGTAGTTCCGTACGCAGCGCGTGCGATGCACAACCCTCTAAGTCTAGGCGCTGCGCGATATAAAAAGCGCCAAGTGAGAGCCACGAAAGCGGGCGTTGTACGTTGTGGGCCAAAAGCGGACCCGCTTTGGATGCTTTGTGCTTTTTTAACCACCACTATTCTTGACGAGAAGCGACTACTACGGGAATGGAAGTGAAGCGTTAACCCGGGTCGTGATTGTTTTTAGGGTTCAGTACCCAAAGGGTAAAAAGGCCCTATTACCAAGGCTCCACTGTCTGTCTGTCTGTCTGTCTGTGTGTCACTAGCCAGGCTGTATCTCATGAACCGTGATAGTTAGACAGTTGAAATTTTCAGTTGTTATAGCGGCAACAGAAATACTATCACGTATTTCTGTTGCCGCTATAACAACTAATACTAAAAATCAGAATAAAATAAATAGTTAAGGGGCTCCCATACAACAAACGTGATTTTTTTGCTCGTTTATCAGATGGGGCATAGATGGCGCTGCTTTAAATAGTACTGCTACTCAAAACTAGCGATGGATGTTACAACGAAAGCCGTTGTAATTAGCCGTTTAAAAAAAGAGCATATTAGCTGGCTTGTCAAAATCAGCCATTCAGTGTGAGGAATGAGACGTTGAGTCGTTGTATGTGATTAGCCGCGACTTACAGCGTTAAATGGAACGCAGCCAAGCCCAATTGCATATTCTCGCCATCTATCGGAATATTTTGTATAGTGTTAGATTAGATTGATGGCACTACTTTCTTTACCACAACGTTATGTTAAACGACTTATTGCGAAAGTCAGTACTTTGATTCTTTTGTCTGAAATATTTTGACCATTGTGATTTGGCCGATTATAATATAAGCCATGCTTTTTGCCTAAACTTATTATCCGAATAATCTAAAAAGCATTAATATAATATTATAAGCAAACAGACTGTTTTACGTTGATCGCTTTGGTCTATGATATTTTGTCGACATACACAGCGTTACGAAAAGTTTGTTTACATTTTTTCGTTGTCTTGCCGGTGTTTCTCGGAACGAGTTATATAAGTATTCATAAAATATGATAGTAGTATGTTGACAAGTGTAAATATAAGTTAAGCGTAGTACCTAAATATTATTATTTTGTTAATAATATAGAATAGTGAGTACAATGTACCTGAAGTGCGAAAACACAACGAAAAACAAGCCGACAACGAATAGCTTTTACAATAGCCGGCTATTTTCAATTTGCACATCGAAATAGTTCGTTGTTAATAATTAGCCGTTGTTTCCAAGTCAAAACTAGATGGCAGGGATAGATAATGGTACGGAACCCTTTGTGCGCGAGTCTGACTCGCACTTGGCCGGTTATTCCTCTAATCTGTGGTGTCACATGACACACACACACACACACACACCTACACCTACACACATATTTATATACGACTCACCTACACTATATACACAATGTTTCCGTTTAACCTTTACTATTTAGAATAGTGTGTGTAGTGTGTAGGGTAGTGCGTCATACGGATATCTACATAAATGAATGTGTCTTATTCTAAATTTATCTACATAACTTATAGAAACTATCGGAAGCCTTTTGAAAGGTAAAAGCTTTTGAAGCTAAGAACAACAATACTCAAATAAAACATCAAAGAGCATGTAATCACTACGTTAAAACATATTTTAATTAAATCAAAAATATAATACTATTCTACTGGGTGGCGCAAAAGTAAAGACCCTATTTGGTTCAGCTATAACATTTTTTCTAAATTAGAAAACTAGATTTAGGTTTTTTTAAATGTATATTTGTGCCATTAAATTTCGTACCATTAGGATTTAAAGATGATGTCTTTTAAATGGTGACCTCCAGAGTTGATACACATTTGAGCCCTATTTATGACATTTTGCAAGATGATTTTCCTTCAAAATTGGTTATGAGTGACGAAGCGCATTTCCATCTCTCAGGGCATGTCAATAAGCAGAATACTCGGTTCTGGGGCACTGATAATCCGCGCATTATTCAAGAAACACCTCTACACCCACTAAAAGTTACTGTATGGTGTGGCATCTGTGTTGACAGAGTGATCGGACCCTATTTTTTCGAAGACGCTGGAGGCAATGCGATAACTGTCACTGGAGAACGCTACAGAACCATGTTACGTGAGTTTTTGATACCCAGTTTGGACGAATTGGGGCTGGAGCACATCTGGTTTCAACAAGACGGCGCTACGGCACACACAGCGCGCGACACTATGGACTTAGTGAGGGACGCTTTTCCAAGCCGAGTTATCTCTCGTTTTGGCGATTTGCCTTGGCCTGCAAGATCACCCGATCTGACCAGTCCAGACTTCTTTCTTTGGGGTTTTTTGAAATCTCGGGTGTATGTGAACAAGCCACAGACTCTCGCAGCTCTAAAAGAAAACATTCGTCAAGAAATAACGAACATATCGCAGGAAGTGTTACGGCAAGTTATGCAAAATGTCATAAATAGGGCTCAAATGTGTATCAACTCTGGAGGTCACCATTTAAAAGACATCATCTTTAAATCCTAATGGTACGAAATTTAATGGCACAAATATACATTTAAAAAAACCTAAATCTAGTTTTCTAATTTAGAAAAAATGTTATAGCTGAACCAAATAGGGTCTTTACTTTTGCGCCACCCAGTATAAATACCATAAAATCTACCGTTCAATCGTAGGAATAAAATGAAACTTGGTGAAATAGTGAAATTGCTTGCATTCTTGTTTTTTTTTGAACTGCAAATATCACTTCTAACACAATCGCACCTAATCCGGGAACACAGCAAGATTTCTATTCGTATTAGTCCAAAATCCAATTGCAATGCAAAGTGCAGTTTCGTTCTGATTGCCGTGATGAATATTATTCAGAATAACAATTAAAGTACTAGGAATACCACTACTAGGTGGTAGGACTTTTCTGCAAAGTTCGTCTAGGTAGGTACCACCGCTTTGCCAGTTATTCTGCCGCCAAGCAGTAGTGTGCAAGCACTACTGTGTTCCGGTTTGAAGGGCATTGTAGCTAGTGACATTACTGGGCAAATGAGACTTTATGATCTGATCACTCAGTCTAGTAATCTGATTATTAGACTGGGTGATGTCTCAGGATGACGTGCGCAGTGCAGTGTCGCGTGAAACTATTGTTTTAAAGTTCCGGGTGACACTGCAACTGTTATGGGCGGCCGTGTCACTTAACATCAGGTGAACGACTAGCTCGTCACGTCATTCAATCACATAAAAAAAAAAAAAAAAAAAAAAAAAACTTAAGCGATCAGCGTAAAACAACGTCTGTTGTAATGTTTTTTAAATTATTCGGATAATACGTTTAGGCAAAAAGCATGGCTTATTATAATCGGCCAAATTACAATGGTCAATTTCGGACAAAAGAATCAAAGTACTGACTTTCGCAATATGTCGTTGAACATAACGTTGTGGTTGGATTAAAAAAGTAAAGAAAGTAGTGCCATCTATCAATTCTAACAGTATAAAAAAAGATTCTGATAGATGGCGAGAATATGCAATTGGGCTCGGCAGCGTTCCATTCAACGCAGCAAGTCGCAGCTAATCACGGACAATGACGCAATGTCTCATTCCTCACAACGAACAGCTGACAACGTTATCAGCTGATTTTGACAAGCCAGCTATAATATGCTCATTTTTTCCAACGGCTTATTACAACGGCTTTCGTTGTAACGTTCATCGCTAATCGCTACCAACATCCCTGCCCCGCCCACCCTTCAGTTCTCTCCTCTTGGCTCCTGCCTGCCCCCGCCTGCCTCCGCCCTGTTATTTTATGTGGACGGAGTTATTGCAGAATTTTTTTATTGTTTTGGAGTTTTTAATGTGTTTTCTATTTTAATTTATTGAGTTTATTGGTCTTCAATATGGATAATTGTGGAATATGCACTAAACCAGCCATTGTAAGTATTTTATTGCGTATATTTGGCGTCCTTTCATCTTGCACGAATCATTATTTTTTGTTTTCTTTACGAGAATGTTACAAAAATAACATTTATCTCGAAATGTTTCGGCCCGATAACATTAAGATATTCCAAGGGGTACTATGATGTAGTTCTATAGCGTTGAGGCATCCTTGGGGCAGCCAGAAATATTGATAAAAAACATTTAAAACCTGCCCGCGTATTTTTTTTATTTATCGTCGGTCGGGCGGTCTCGGTCTCGGTGCTTGTTTTTTTTTACGTCTGGCTCTGTGCCGTATAAAAAAACGAGTGAATTCCTTTTTTTATTACAATAGTGAACCTTGGCATACTCTGACTCTGCATTTACTGGGTAGATATTTCATCTACTTGTTGTTTGTTTTATAAGTATGATATAACAAAGTACACTTTTCAGATACCCAACATAGTATCTGCCTATTTGGAGAATGTGGTTGCTTAACGCATTTTTCTTCTTCATAGTATATTTTAATTATTACTTTTGTACATGCATTTTCTCATACTCTTCACTGAATGACATTCAAATATTAGGTACATTATCATTTGGTTACATTTTTATCATATGTATTTAGATTAATCAATAGGAAATTGCAGTTGTAATGTATGGTGCTTATCAACATATTTCACCATCATTGTAAAAGTTGTGTGGTCCCAGCGGTGTGCAAATAGTACCACCCCATCTCTTCCCGCGGGTGCTGTAAGAGCCGGCTAAGGGAATATCCAGAAAATAGGCAGCAGCATTCTCCTCGGTACATTAAAGTCTTCTGCAATCACCAAGTCGCCTGCCAAGCGTGGTGATCATTGGTAAACCCTATGATAAGCATCCAAAGTGGCGTTTTATGGGGGAGGCCTGTGTTCAGCAGTGGACATCTTCCAGCTGTTGATGATTGTAAAAGTAAAATCATAATGGCTATAGGTAAAATACTTCCTTACTGCAATTTCACCATGGTTTTACTTCTTTTCAGCAACTATTTGAGACGGGCAAAGATGGAGTTTATGCTTGTTTCAAGTGTCAGCCATTGGTCCCAGAAGTTACATTAGAAGATAATACTGTGGAAGCTCCAGCGCAAACTTCATCTGATCAGGTATACATTTTTGCAAAGTAAATAAATAGTTCATCTGCTATAATATTTTTTTCATTTTTTACACAGTTGCAAGAAAACAGGTACCTATGTGTTAGGTACCTAACACATAGGTACCTGTTTTCTTGGAACAGTGCCAAAAATAAAAATAATATTAATTTCTGTACACATTAAGGGTAGTCCCCCACTTTTTACTAGGTGGTAGGACTTTTCTGCAAAGTTTGTCTAGGTAGGTACCACCGCTTAGCCAGTTATTCTGCTGCCATGCAGTAGTGTGCAAACACTATTGTATTCCGGTTTGAAGGGCATTGTAGCTAGTAAAATTACTGGGCAAATGAGACTTAGTAACCTGATTTCACAGTCTAGTAATCTGATTACTAGACTGTGTAATGTCTCAGGATGATGTGCGCAGTGCAGTGTCTCGCGAAACTTTATTCTTTTAAAGTTCCGAGTGACACTGCAAGTGTTATGGGCGGCCGTGTTGCTTACCATCAGGCGAATGACTAGCACGTCACGTCATTCAGTCCCATAAAAAAAAGCTCCAGTTTATACAAGAAGCGTCAACGCTTTTCCTTCCACCCCTAATTGTTATTCGATTTTGATGATTTTTTTATATATTATGTTATCTACACAGTATCAAACTATCCTTGTATGTCTTCTTTTTTTAAGTTTTCGCAATGTCTTCGTAGTTATAACCACCTAAAATTACGAATTTTCTGCGTCAAAGTTACGACTCAGAAAACATAAACATAATTTTTATTCACAATAATATACAATTACAATTACATGTCACAGGTCACAAAACCAAGCTATAGCTTGTAAATATTGCGCTATTTTAATGACGTGCTTAACCTACACTAAGAAATTAATCTTGTGACGTAGGTAAAAGTAGTTGTAATCAGAAAACAAAACATATTTTCGAAAGAATCAAGACATACAAGCATAGATTATAATATATTCAAACGACAGACACCAAAATCAAAAGGTTTTGTTAAGATCTAGAGGGTGAAAACCGTTGTCGCCGAAACACTAACTTCAAAAGGAAATGTAGGTGAATTCACTTACGAGCTGCAACTGTCTCTATGTTACGTTTAGCGGGTCGGGGGGAGGATTATAGCACACAGGCAAGCATTAGGGATGTATAAGGTATTGTCGATATTAGAGATGGGACCACAAAAATATCGATATCGATCGTTAGCCTGACAGGCGTCTTGATCACACTTAGCTTGATGCTATTACGTGGAATCAGCTACGAATTTGTACCATTATGGTCAAATCTTCGGTTATCATATGAATGTAGCTAGTGAAATTACTGGGCAAATGAGACTTTATGATCTGATCACTCAGTCTAGTAATCTGATTACTAGACTGTGTGATGTCTCAGGATGACGTGCGCAGTGCAGTGTCACGCGAAACTTTATTGTTTTAAAGTTCCGAGTGACACTGCAACTGTTATGGGCGGCCGTTTCGCTTAACATCAGGTGAACGACTAGCTCGTCACGTCATTCAATCGCATAAAAAAAAAAGAATAGGAACATTGATTATTCTATGACATGGTTATCTGTTTCCTTGTCGTTTAGGATGGCTCTGAGGTTGGGCACTACTGCAGCATTTGCGACAAATCATTCCAGAAAAATATGCAGCTGCAGAACCACATGCGTAACCATCGCGCCGAGAGACGCTTTGTCTGCACTTACTGCAACAAAGGTAAACACACACACACACACACTCACATATTCATCACTACAGGCCACAGATAACCCCCAATAGATACCGCATTACGGGATTTTTGTTCGGATCCTAGCTCACCGAAACTGGTGGAAGGCGCGGGTTGCGGGGACTGGAGCCAATGCGCTATTATTGGCTGTTTCGAGTGACGCCCTAATAATGAACTCTAATAATTGGTCGAAACTAAGGCCGAGCTGCGAAGCGGCGATTTATGTAGAACCATTTACGCCAATGCGTGGTGCGCGGCCGTCGTCTTTCATGCGGTATCTATTGGGGGTTATCTGTGCTACAGACCTTCCCAGTGAAACTGTGGAGGTCGTATGATACAGTAAAAAAAGAACAAACTAATCACTTAAGTTTTTCTACAATTTTTTGGAACACTATATGTTTTTAATTTTGTATAAGCTCCTTGTAGTCTAACGCTGATTTGAATTTCCTATTTTTAAATTTCACAAGAGCTAGAAGGAAGTTGTGAATTTAATATGTTAATGCCCAAGTCTTATCCCTGGTTACTCGTACATTTATTAAACTCATGGTTGACTAGGTGTTACGACTTTTCTGCAAAGTTCGTCTAGGTAGTTACCACCGCTTTGCCAGTTATTCTGCCGCCAAGCAGTAGTGTGCAAACAGCAAACACGGCTGTGTTCCGGTTTGAAGGGCATTGTAGCTAATGAAATTACTGGGCAAATGAGACTTATGAACTGATCTCACAGTCTAGAAATCTTTTTTAGACTGTGTGATGTTTCTGGATGACTTGCGCAGTGCGCAGTGTCACGCGAAACTTTAATTTAGAGTTCCGAGTGGCACTGCAATCTGTTATGGGCGGCCGTGTCGCTTAACACCAGGACCCTAATTCTGTATGACCAATTTACGATTCCTTGCTTCGAAACCACGCGAATTCCTTGTCTTACATAAGAAATCTGCAAAAATCTATTCTCTATGAAATGAGAACGAAACCGCGCGAAATGAATGTGGAATTAACTGGGATTGGCGCGATTTGAACTGTCAGAAATCATATGTTCCACTCAAGCGCGTTCCAAAACATGAACCCGTTGAAAGTTACCACCACTTATGTCAATATTAATTATTCAAAATAAAACTAATTTTAATGTAAAGTGAAGGTATTTCTAAAGGTTTTCTGTCAATTTTTAATAATTACCCATGGTTGCGTTATATCACAACATAAATAAGCCATTCCTTTATTTTAATTAATTTTTTAGTGGTTTTGGGATGAGAAATCCATTAGTTCTAATTCGGAACTCACTCGAAGAATCCAAAACCTGTCATAGATAATTTGCCTTAGATTATATAGAATACAAAAACTGTCGATTCCTTGGTGTGACACGATTTGAACAAGACACGATAACGACGTGGTTTCTGTATCATGTGGAATCTGTGTTTTCATACAGAATTATGGCCCAGCTCGTCACGTTATTCATTTACTTACCTAAGTAAAATCTTAACCTAAAAATATGGTTGCCTGTTGACAGTCGACTGCCTTCAACCAATGTGTGCCTTCAGTACTTTTGATTTGACATGTGTTTAACTTTAACAAACATATGAGAAACCGGGGTAAGACTGTTATAGTTAGATAAACTTGTGAACTTCATTTATGCTATTTCTGTTTTGCATTCATGTAGGTGGTTTACTAGGTGGTAGGACTTTTCTGCAAAGTTCGTCTAGGTAGGTACCACCGCTTTGCCAGTTATTCTGCCGCCAAGCAGTAGTGCGCAAGCACTACTGTGTTCCGGTTTGAAGGGCATTGTAGCTAGTGAAATTACTGGGCAAATGAGACTTTATGATCTGATCACTCAGTCTTGTAATCTGATCACTCAGTCTTGTAATCTGATTACTAGACTGGGTGATGTCTCAGGATGATGTGCGCAGTGCAGTGTCACGCGAAACTTTATTGTTTTAAAGTTCCGGGTGACACTGCAACTGTTATGGGCGGCCGTGTCACTTAACATCAGGTGAACGACTAGCTCGTCACGTCATTTAATTACATAAAAAAAAAAAAAAAAGGTGTATTTAATTTGAACTCGGTAATAATTACTTCAGTATGCACATGTTCAGTCTCTAACCACAAATATGACTCATCCAATTAAAAATACAATATCTAATGATGCAAAAAAGATTTATCCTTTTAACATTAAAAATAGTGTTAAAAACAATGTGTGTTTTATGTGTAATACATAAATCATAATTATTGGTTCCAGCATTTTCCCAGTCCAACAATCTGAGGGCTCATCTTCGAATTCACACCAATGAAAGACCTTTCAAATGCAATGAATGTGGAAAAGCATTTACTCAGGTATGAAATAAATAACTATAATGTCGACAGACACACTATGCAAACAAACAGATCCAGAACCCTGCATAGAAAAGGAAAAGCCAATAATGTAAAAAAAAGATAGGCCTAAAGATTATTAGATTGATCTAAACTTAAATAATTGAATTAAATAATATTTAGCTTAGAAAGCTGACCCCACTGTTAACTTAGTGAAGGCGCGTTTTCAAATTCGAAACTATAATAACATCGGCACTAAAGAAAAGCGTTAATATTAATGCAAACCTTATTGTTATAAATACAGGTTACAAATTTGAACAACCACGTGCGTCTCCACACTGGCGAGCGTCCATTCGTGTGCCCCGAGCTCGGGTGCAACAAGGCGTATGCGCAGGTATGTCTGTTAATAAAATACAAACCTTATTGTTATAAGTACAGGTTACAAAGGGGTTTGGATGTTTTAGTGTGAAGTCTGGTATACCTACTGTCCGCCATCTGGTTTTTTCTTCAAAATAGCGGCCACTCATAAGACTTATATCAATAGATAGCTGTCACTAATACAAACATTGTTTGTATGAGACAAAAATTTCTCAAACGTCACGTTTCCAAGATATACGCATTCAATGCTACATAGGTGGTGCTGCCAGTAAGTTAGAACTAAATTTAGGGTATGGCTCCGTCATCCAGCAAGCATAATAAGCATAGTAAGCAAAGGGTTACCAACTGAATGTATGCTGTATGTTATTTGCAAATTTTTTTTGAGAGTTTGACATATAGGTGATTGCTATCTATTACAAGAGGGCGTGAGCAATGTTTCGCGCTGGGGTCAAATGAAATAAGCGTTTTTTAAAAGAAGTAGCATTTACATAATGCTTAAATGATTTCTTTTGGTTGACCTAATAACCCTGCGTCGTCACAGTATCGACCTCGAAGCACTATTATCACAAAAGCAAAATAATGTAAGTGATTTGAGCGTAATAATGAGTAAAGATGTCTTTCCGATTGCACATTAACCAGATGTGTTCCGGACCTTTGAATTTATACGGAGTCAAGCTAAACACATCAATATCGGGCGCTGCGCGAGCGGGTGTACACATTTACGTAGTGCTCCTGCATAATAATGCTAAATTGTAGTTAAAAGTGCAAGTCCATAAACAAAAGTTATACCAGCGATAAGAGTGATGCTCAAGGTATAAGGTACGCATCATAAAGCAACTCTAATAATAAGACCGTAGCAGTTATAGCAGAATTAAAATCTTCGTTATCAATCGGTAATCGGCGGTATTCATCTTGCTCGCACGCGTATACTGGCATACAGTATATCACCTCGCGCGGCTCGCACACGCACCCTGCCCACTGCATTGAGTATTTACTGCGCTGGTTATATTTTGCAGCTCGCATCTCTGTTTATAAGTTGTTTTTCAAAATGGAATCAAATTGCGCGGCATGCTCGCAAGCGATAACTACACCACGTTTGCTTGTATGCTCGAGCTGCAGAATGCCTTACCACCCAATATGCGTCAATGCTGTAACGACTGACCTAGCAAAACTAGGCGACTGGCAGTGCCCTACATGCAGAGCCAAAGCACCAAAACACGGCAATGTCAACACACCAGTGCGCACCTCTAACCGCCCCGAAGTCTCTAACGCAAACGCCATGTCACGCGCTCAAAAGCGAATGGCTCTCAGCTCACCTTTACAGGTAACAGAGGATGATGATGCTAATGAGCTCGACCCCGTTGCCTCTGAACTTCGTTTGTTAAGACTGGATATGGCGGAAATTAAATCTAGTCTCAGATTACTAACTGAAGGTGTGGGCAAATGTAATGCCAGATTAGACAGCTTTGAAACTAGAATTAGGGCGCTTGAAGACAGGGATAAAACTATTTTATCGCTACGTGAGACGGCTCAGCAGTTGCAGGAACAACTGAACCAACAAACCCAAGCGGCACTTAAAAACGAACTGGAGATTATGGGCATTAATGAGACATCCAACGAAAACCTCGAGCATATCGTCATGATCGCTGCAACAAAAGTAGGAGTTAATCTTCCGGAGAGTGACATAGATTGGGTGGCACGTGCAGGTCCTAAAACCGCTAGGAACAACGACAGTGACAAAAACTTACCTCGACCGATCATTGTAAGACTCACCAGGAAGGCGAAAAGGGACGAAGTGCTTAGAGCTTACAAAGTCCCACCCCGCAAAATTTATATTAATGAACACCTAACCAGGACAAACAGGATGTTGTTTCGTGATGCAAGAGTTCGTGCTAAAGAGCTCGGTTTCCGGTTCTGCTGGGTCAACAACGGCAGAGTACATTTGCGAAAGGACGAAGGGAAACCGGCTATTGCAGTTAAAACTTATGCTGATTTGGACCAGATTGTTCCGGTGGCTGGGCCCACCAGAGGGCCTAGTGCCAGCGAGCAACTCCTGTAGAAGCACTTATCATGATAGTATTGTAACTAATTGGTTTTCTGAATGCTATTTGAGTTTATTTTACGGTCAACTACCTAAATTATATTTTTTTAACAACTGTCGCTCCTGCTGTCCCATTATCTGTCATAGTTTCCACACACACACACAAATCCAGTACATACAATCTCATACTTACGATACAATGAACGCCATATTCTTCACTCCCACATTCTCCACTAACACAACAACATTCTCATTCGAACTCCGTAGACACACAGACGTCATCCTTACAGGCTGGAAATTGATAAACTCCGCGTTGTTCTGGTTTATATATAGTCATGAAACTACTTACAAATGTGCGATACTTTTCTCCAACTATGTACGTTTATTTTATAATGGGTCTCAATTTAACAATGGGTAATCTGGATTTGTACACTGAAATAGATGAAACTCTTCAAATAAAGTGCCGCACTCTCGATAAACCAGAAAATTGTATAGACCTCATTAAACCATTCAATTTCAAAGTCCTATCTCTTAATATTAGGAGCTTGCAACATAACTTCCTACCACTACTTACAACGCTAAAGCGTTTTGAAACGACATTCGATGCTCTGGTTCTTACGGAGTGCTGGTTACAGGAGACTTCGCAGATACCACAGTTACCCGGATATGATGCATTTCATACGAAAAATATTATAAACAAGTGTGGTGGAGTCACGGTTTATATAAGAAACTGCTGGTCTGCAAGTGCTCAAGAGCCCGACTTTGACGACGCTAATTGCCTTGCGGTGGATATTCCTAACCTTGCTAGAATAATAGGTATATACAGATCCCCTGCTGTTAGGAACTTAGAGAAATTTAATTCCTCTCTGGAAGTAGTATTAGATGTCTCAAAAAACCATCAGTCTGTTTTGGTCACCGGGGATATGAACATCGATTTACTAGAGGATCCACCCAGTTGTGATAATGCAACGTATCAGTGTCTAATGTCAGAACACGGACTACTCCCAGCTATTATTAAACCAACCAGAGGCAACGCATGTCTCGACCATGCGTTTTTGAAGTCAAAGGACAAAGCTCTAGGTGTGATCTGTAAAAGCTCTATAACAGATCATGATATAGTGATCATAGGCTTATCATCTGACCTGCCAAAAAATAGGAATAAGTCTAGAACCTCAACTAGAACAAATTTTCACGAAGTGTCTAAAGATTTAATGAAGGCTGATTGGGATCAGGTACTCAATAAAGATAATGTTAATGATGCTGTGTTTGAATTCACTAATATAATCTCTGATAGTATACGTAGAAATACTCAAACTAAGAAAATCTCTCGCTCGACTTTTAATCTCAAGCCTTGGATAACTCCAGGTTTAATAAGATGTATGCGACATCGGGATAGTCTGCATCTGCAACTCAGGAATGACCCTAAAAACGAAATCATTAAAAATACGTATACTCGCTACAAAAATTTTTGTAACAACCTTTTACACAAACTTAAATCTGACTACGATAATGATCAACTAACGAAAAACCAAAAAAGCCCTAAAAACTTATGGAAGGTTATTAAAGACGTCTGTAATATTCCTCATCCCAATAAAGACTCTCATGAACTTCTGAGCAAAGATAGGAGCCCTCAATCCTCACTTGACATTTGTAACAACCATTTCGTGACTGCAGGGGCGGACCTGGCGGCAAATATCCTAAATAAGCTCAATACATCACAGGATTCTGAGAACGAACAAATTGCTTTGGTAAGCCGCAGTGGGAACTCACTGTTTTTCGCACCAACAGATACTCGAGAAATCAATGCACTCATACAAGACCTTAAATCGGATAGTGCACCAGGAATTGACGGCATAACTCCGCTCTTACTAAAATATGCTCGGGCCGCTATACTTCACCCCTTAACTTATATCTGCAATTTAAGTTTGGTAACAGGAGTTTTCCCAGACTGCTGGAAGACAGCAGTAATTACCCCAGTGTACAAATCGGGATCAAAATCAAGCCCGGATAACTATAGACCAATCTCACTGTTAAGTATTTTATCAAAGATTCTGGAGAAGCTAGTTAACAAGAGGTTGGTTGGCTTTCTGGATAAATATAATCTTTTAAATGATCGACAGTTTGGGTTCAGACGGGGTAAATCCACTGAAGATGCGGTTCAACTGTTAACGGAAATAGTTTCGTCACATCTGGATGGGGGACAGAGGTGCATGGGAGTCTTCCTCGATCTTACTAAGGCGTTTGACACCGTTTCAAAGCCAATCTTACTGCAGAAGCTCGAACGCTTTGGTATAAGAGGATGCACTCTCAACTGGTTTACAAGCTACCTATCAAACCGGAAGCAGTGTGTTCGTGTGGGAGAACACATGAGCAGTGTATTGGGTATTCCATTTGGTGTCCCACAAGGCAGCATTCTTGCTCCTACTCTGTTCACCATCTACATGGACGACATTCTAAGGGTAAGCTTGCGAAATGCCGATGTCATCTGTTATGCGGATGATACAGTAGCAATATTTCACGAGAGGGACTGGCAATCTACAGCTAAGGCAGCGGAAGAAGGTATGGTGGAGCTAACCCGGTGGTTCGATGTCAATTTGCTTACTTTGAACCATAAGAAAACTAGTTTCGTCCCATTTCATATCACACGAGCCACCGGGCCTGATCTGAATTACCTCAAAATCCACAGCACAGGTTGCCAACTCTCTCAGAAAAATTCAGACAGCTCTGGATCCTGCTCGTGCAACAAAATTGAAAGAACCTATCATGCAAAATATCTGGGAGTTATTATAGATCAAAATTTATCTTTCAAGAACCACATAGCTTTCCTCTCAAAAAAAGTACGAAAATTGATTTATCTTATGAAAATTCTACGCCCAGCTGCCAAAATAGAAGTAAGAAAGCTCGTATATATCTCACTATGTCAGTCTCTCCTCCAATACTGTGTAGGAGTCTGGGGAGGGGCCGCTAAAACCCATATGTTGCAACTCGAGCGTGCACAAAGAGCGGTCCTAAAAGTTATGTTAGGCAAACCTCGTCGATACCCAACAGACAAGCTATATGAAGAAACTCAAGTGTTGAGAGTTAGACAGCTGTTTATTCTGCGGTCTATGGCCAAAAGACATTCCCATTCAACGCATAGCAATACCTTAAAGCGAAAGCGTCCTTTAAGACAGCCGTTGCCTAGGGTAAACACTGCGTTTGCCTGTCGCCTTCCAAAATATGTTCATATATTCACTTATAACGCAGTTTGCAGGCTAATTGATATAAAAGATCTCACATTTTCGAAATCGAAAACAAAAATAACAAAATGGTTATTTTCCCTCTCTTACGCACAAACAGAAAGACTCGTTAAGTCCAGTGATTCCTAGTTCACTACTATTACACAGTTTCTGATCTAATATTTATAAAGATTTATATCCTTAAAAATCACTAAAATAAATAGGTAGTGGGACCTAACGGTGGTAGGAACACAGTAATATTTCACTTACAACTACACTATACATTTTACACGCTACACTTACAAGCGCATCGTACGACACAAACATACGCACACTCACACACACACACACACACGCACACTCACACACACACACACACACACACACACACACACACATACACACCCTCACAACTCACCAATCTGCCAGACGATCATGTAATTTGGACTGAAACCGACAGAAACACAAAATGTTTTAGATTAGACAGTATAACACGCAGCTTTAGTGCATAATTACTATGGATATTTTTGAATTATGTCTCCTGTTGTATTGCAATCAAAGTTATACGATCCCTGAGCCATGGAATGGAACCATAAAGTGCCTTCGCAGCGACGCTATAGTCGATTACAAGCATCATAGTAATGATACAGATAATATAATACCTAGTAGTAATGATAAGTTATATACTGCAAAATATGTGTTTAATGCTCACATTTTGTTTTTGGCTTAACGATTTGCGATATTCGTTGTAATCTTAGAGGAATTACGCTACCGTTTTATTTGCATGGTTGTAATAGAATTTTAGTGTAATGATGTGCCGAATAATGGTCGTTGTAGTTGGTTTGCATCCTAAACTATTTAATATACTGCAGCTTTGATTTTCTTCGTGTGATTCAAGCGTTGCAAATACAACAGGTACTATATTTATTTAATGGCTTTGTGCCGTTCCGCTGACGAGACTCACTTCTATACATATAATCAGTTGCATTGATCTTGAGATTGTATACTGCGGCTTACCGGTATTGTACTGTAGTTCAAAGTCTCCGGTGAAGTCACAGTGAGGTACCCTCAATAATATAATAAAATTAATTCTGTGTCTTGTTTCGCGCGGCATTGAGCGATAAAACCAAAAAGCATAGTGTAAACATATTATTAATCATCATTGTCTTAATATTATTGTTATGCACGCATTTACCCAGTCTTCTCAAGTTTATGTTCTGTTCTTTTTTTTTTACGTTTTTATGATATAAAATTAGGTAGGTAAGTTAAAGAAATGCTATAAAAACCCAGATTATTATTATTACTATTATTATTATTTTTTATTATTATTGCATGTTTTCTTGCGTACGGTTGAATGTGTACATGTCGTTACTCAGCGAAATTTGTTTTATTGTTAACTAGTGTTATTGGGTACCCAAGATACAGGCTTAGCCTAGTTTGGGGCCCGTTGTCATGCCTACAATATAGCATTATTTAACCTTTTATTCAAAATGTACCTTATGATGAATTTTAATGTTTCTGGTAAATAAATTTTCTTATTCTTATTCTTATTCTTATCATTCATCAAAATAAATAAATAACTATTGTTTGGTGCATTACCAAACATCTTCGTCAGCATTGTTCGCGCGACGCATTGAGCTAATTTATGGAAACTCAATGTGTCGCCAGTGCACTTTTGACCACCGCGGCGAACGGGCATTCAAAAACATTTTAACATCAACATCAGTAACATTTAACATTTTAGTCTTAGAAAATAGTGAATAAATTAATAAACAAACAATTATCTTTCAACATCACTGCAACCTCGCCACGCACCCTACAACTATAATATACTTTTGTTCGCTACAATCGCATTTTGAAACTTACTAAGTATTACTATAAAGACTAGGATGGCAGTAAAACTATATTTTTAGAGCCAATTACCTTTAATTTACTTCAAAATCAATTTCCGGTTGTGTCACCAGTGTAACTTTGGAGGCGTATATGTATTATTTTATCTTGGAAATGTGACGTTTGAGAAAATTTTGTCTCATGCAATCCTTGTTTGTATTTGTGTCAGCTATCGATTGATATAGGTCTTATGGGTGGCCGCTATTTTGTACAGAAAACAAGATGGCGGATAATAGGTATCTACAAATATTCAATACCCTTTGAACAACCACGTGCGTCTCCACACCGGCGAGCGTCCATTCGCGTGCCTCGAGCTTGGGTGCAACAAGGCGTATGCGCAGGTATGTCTGTTAGTAAAATACAAACCTTATTGTTATAAGTACAGGTTACGAATTTGAACAACCACGCGCGTATCCACTCCGGCGAGCGTCCATTCGCGTGCCCCGAGCTCGGGTGCAACAAGGCGTATGCGCAGGTATGTCTTACCAATGTATGTCAGCTATGAGAGTTTGGAAAGTCGCGGAAATAACACCTGGGCCATAATTCTGTATGACTTTACAATTCCTTGCTTCGAAACCACGCGAATTCCTTGTCTTGCATAAGAAATCTGCAAAAATCTATTCTCTATGAAATGAGAACGAAACCGCGCGAAATGAATGTGGAATTAACTGGGATTGGCGCGATTTGAACTGTCAGAAATCATGTTCCACTGAGGCGTGTTCCGAAACATCAACCCGTCAAAAGTTACCACCACTTATGTTAATATTAATTATTCAAAATAAAACTAATTTTAATGTAAAGTATTATTTCTAAAGGTTTTCTGTCAATTTTAAGAATTACCCATGGCTTCGTTATATTACAACATAAATATAAGCCATTCCTTTATTTTAATTTTTTACCGTTTTTGGGATGAGAAATCCATTAGTTCTAATTCGGAACGCACTCGAGGGATCCAAAACCTGTCATCGATAATTTGTCTTAGATTATACAGAATACAAAAATTGACGATTTCTTGCTGTGACACGATTTGAACAAGACACGATAACGACGTGGTTTCTTTATCGTGTGGAATCTGTGTTTTACAGAATTATGGCCCTGCTGGGTACCGGTGTGAAGTTAGCGGCCTAAAGTTAGCGGCCTAAGATAACCCTACCAAATTAAAAAGTCACGGCATCCGTCATCCTTCGGTATGGCTCTGTTGAGCCTGTCAGAAGAAAATAATGAACTCTTAAGTACTCGCGAAATGAAGAAATAATAAAAATCTGTGTAATTTCTCGGTGCTATGAACGAAATTAAGACACTTTGATATGAAAAGTGGGCGTGTGCCAGGAAAATAAAATCACCATTCAATGGGGCTTTAAAAGACCTTCCATACGAGGTATATTTATATATCTCCAGGTACTTCAGAAATAAGGAAATAATAAAAATCTGTAAAAAATCTCGGTGGTATAGCTGAAATTGAGACACTTTAATATGAAAAGTGAGCGTGTGTATGGAAAATGAAATCAGCATTCAATAAAGCTTTGAAAGGCCTTCCATTCGATGTACATTTCTATATCTCCAGGTACTTCAGAAATGAGGAAATAATACAAATCTGTAAAAAATCTCGGTGGTGTTGCCGAAATTGAGACACTTTAATATGAAAAGTGGGTGTGTGTATGGAAAATGAAATCAGCATTCAATGAAGCTTTGAAAGGCCTTCTATACGATGTACATTTCTATATCTCCAGGTACTTCAGAAATGAGGAAATAAGACAAATCTGTTAAAAATCTCGGTGGTATGGCTGAAATTGAGACACTTTAATATGAAAAGTGGGCGTGTGTATGGAAAATAAAATCAGCATTCAATGAAGCTTTGAAAGGCCTTCCATACGATGTACATTTCTATATCTCCAGGTACTTCAGAAATGAGGAAAAAAGACAAATCTGTTAAAAATCTCGGTGGTATGGCTGAAATTGAGACACTTTAATATGAAAAGTGGGCGTGTGTATGGAAAATGAAATCAGCATTCAATGAAGCTTTGAAAGGCCTTCCATACAATTTGCATTTCTATATCTCCAGGTACTTCAGAAATGAGGAAATAATACAAATCTGTAAAAAATCTCGGTGGTGTTGCCGAAATTGAGACACTTTAATATGAAAAGTGGGCGTGTGTATGGAAAATAAAATAAGCATTCAATGAAGCTTTGAAAGGCCTTCCATACAATTTGCATTTCTGTATCTCCAGGTACTTCAGAAATGAGGAAATAATACAAATCTGTAAAAAATCTCGGTGGTGTTGCCGAAATTGAGACACTTTAATATGAAAAGTGGGTGTGTGTATGGAAAATGAAATGAGCATTCAATGAAGCTTTGAAAGGCCTTCCATACGATGTACATTTCTATATCTCCAGGTACTTCAGAAATGAGGAAATAATACAAATCTGTAAAAAATCTCGGCGGTGTTGCCGAAATAGAGACACTTTAATATGAAAAGTGGGCGTGTGTATGGAAAATAAAATAAGCATTCAATGAAGCTTTGAAAGGCCTTCCATACAATTTGCATTTCTATATCTCCAGATACTTCAGAAATGAGGAAATAATACAAATCTGTAAAAAATCTCGGTGGTGTTGCCGAAATTGAGACACTTTAATGTGAAAAGTGGGTGTGTGTATGGAAAATGAAATCAGCATTCAATGAAGCTTTGAAAGGCCTTCCATACGATGTACATTTCTATATCTCCAGGTACTTCAGAAATGAGGAAATAATACAAATCTGTAAAAAATCTCGGTGGTGTTGCCGAAATTGAGACACTTTAATATGAAAAGTGGGTGTGTGTATGGAAAATGAAATATGCATTCAATGAAGCTTTGAAAGGCCTTCCATACCATGTACATTTCTATATCTCCAGGTACTTCAGAAATGAGGAAATAATACAAATCTGTAAAAAATCTCGGTGGTGTTGCCGAAATTGAGACACTTTAATATGAAAAGTGGGTGTGTGTATGGAAAATGAAATGAGCATTCAATGAAGCTTTGAAAGGCCTTCCATACCATGTACATTTCTATATCTCCAGGTACTTCAGAAATGAGGAAATAATACAAATCTGTAAAAAATCTCGGTGGTGTTGCCGAAATTGAGACACTTTAATATGAAAAGTGGGCGTGTGTATGGAAAATAAAATAAGCATTCAATGAAGCTTTGAAAGGCCTTCCATACAATTTGCATTTCTATATCTCCAGGTACTTCAGAAATGAGGAAATAATACAAATCTGTAAAAAATCTCGGTGGTGTTGCCGAAATAGAGACACTTTAATATGAAAAGTGGGCGTGTGTATGGAAAATAAAATAAGCATTCAATGAAGCTTTGAAAGGCCTTCCATACAATTTGCATTTCTATATCTCCAGGTACTTCAGAAATGAGGAAATAATACAAATCTGTAAAAAATCTCGGCGGTGTTGCCGAAATAGAGACACTTTAATATGAAAAGTGGGCGTGTGTATGGAAAATAAAATAAGCATTCAATGAAGCTTTGAAAGGCCTTCCATACAATTTGCATTTCTATATCTCCAGGTACTTCAGAAATGAGGAAATAATACAAATCTGTAAAAAATCTCGGTGGTGTTGCCGAAATTGAGACACTTTAATGTGAAAAGTGGGTGTGTGTATGGAAAATGAAATCAGCATTCAATGAAGCTTTGAAAGGCCTTCCATACCATGTACATTTCTATATCTCCAGGTACTTCAGAAATGAGGAAATAATACAAATCTGTAAAAAATCTCGGTGGTGTTGCCGAAATTGAGACACTTTAATATGAAAAGTGGGTGTGTGTATGGAAAATGAACTCAGCATTCAATGAAGCTTTGAAAGGCCTTCCATACGATGTACATTTCTATATCTCCAGGTACTTCAGAAATGAGGAAATATTACAAATCTGTAAAAAATCTCGGTGGTGTTGCCGAAATAGAGACACTTTAATATGAAAAGTGGGTGTGTATGGAAAATGAAATGAGCATTCAATGAAGCTTTGAAAGGCCTTCCATACGATGTACATTTCTATATCTCCAGGTACTTCAGAAATGAGGAAATAATACAAATCTGTAAAAAATCTCGGTGGTGTTGCCGAAATTGATACACTTTAATATGAAAAGTGGGTGTGTGTATGGAAAATGAAATGAGCATTCAATGAAGCTTTGAAAGGCCTTCCATACCATGTACATTTCTATATCTCCAGGTACTTCAGAAATGAGGAAATAATACAAATCTGTAAAAAATCTCGGTGGTGTTGCCGAAATTGAGACACTTTAATATGAAAAGTGGGCGTGTGTATGGAAAATAAAATAAGCATTCAATGAAGCTTTGAAAAGGCCTTCCATACAATTTGCATTTCTATATCTCCAGGTACTTCAGAAATGAGGAAATAATACAAATCTGTAAAAAATCTCGGTGGTGTTGCCGAAATAGAGACACTTTAATATGAAAAGTGGGCGTGTGCATGGAAAATAAAATAAGCATTCAATGAAGCTTTGAAAGGCCTTCCATACAATTTGCATTTCTATATCTCCAGGTACTTCAGAAATGAGGAAATAATACAAATCTCTATTTTAGTGTCTCTATTTCGGCAACACTACCGAGATTTTTTACAGATTTGTATTATTTCCTCATTTCTGAAGTACCTGGAGATATAGAAATGTACATTGTATGGGAGGCCTTTCAAAGCTTCATTGAATGCTCATTTCATTTTCCGTACACACACCCACTTTTCATATTAAAGTGTCTCAATTTCGGCAACACCACCGAGATTTTTTACAGATTTGTATTATTTCCTCATTTCTGAAGTACCTGGAGATATAGAAATGTACATGGTATGGAAGGCCTTTCAAAGCTTCATTGAATGCTCATTTCATTTTCCAGACACACACCTACTTTTCATATTAAAGTGTCTCAATTTCGGCAACACCACCGAGATTTTTTACAGATTTGTATTATTTCCTCATTTCTGAAGTACCTGGAGATATAGAAATGTACATCGTATGGAAGGCCTTTCAAAGCTTCATTGAATGCTCATTTCATTTTCCATACACACCCACTTTTCATATTAAAGTGTCTCTATTTCGGCAACACCACCGAGATTTTTTACAGATTTGTAATATTTCCTCATTTCTGAAGTACCTGGAGATATAGAAATGTACATCGTATGGAAGGCCTTTCAAAGCTTCATTGAATGCTGAGTTCATTTTCCATACACACACCCACTTTTCATATTAAAGTGTCTCAATTTCGGCAACACCACCGAGATTTTTTACAGATTTGTATTATTTCCTCATTTCTGAAGTACCTGGAGATATAGAAATGTACATGGTATGGAAGGCCTTTCAAAGCTTCATTGAATGCTGATTTCATTTTCCATACACACACCCACTTTTCACATTAAAGTGTCTCAATTTCGGCAACACCACCGAGATTTTTTACAGATTTGTATTATTTCCTCATTTCTGAAGTACCTGGAGATATAGAAATGCAAATTGTATGGAAGGCCTTTCAAAGCTTCATTGAATGCTTATTTTATTTTCCATACACACGCCCACTTTTCATATTAAAGTGTCTCTATTTCGGCAACACCGCCGAGATTTTTTACAGATTTGTATTATTTCCTCATTTCTGAAGTACCTGGAGATATAGAAATGTACATTGTATGGGAGGCCTTTCAAAGCTTCATTGAATGCTCATTTCATTTTCCATACACACACCCACTTTTCATATTAAAGTGTCTCTATTTCGGCAACACCGCCGAGATTTTTTACAGATTTGTATTATTTCCTCATTTCTAAAGTACCTGGAGATATAGAAATGCAAATTGTATGGAAGGCCTTTCAAAGCTTCATTGAATGCTTATTTTATTTTCCATACACACGCCCACTTTTCATATTAAAGTGTCTCTATTTCGGCAACACCACCGAGATTTTTTACAGATTTGTATTATTTCCTCATTTCTGAAGTACCTGGAGATATAGAAATGTACATCGTATGGAAGGCCTTTCAAAGCTTCATTGAATGCTCATTTCATTTTCCAGACACACACCTACTTTTCATATTAAAGTGTCTCAATTTCGGCAACACCACCGAGATTTTTTACAGATTTGTATTATTTCCTCATTTCTGAAGTACCTGGAGATATAGAAATGTACATCGTATGGAAGGCCTTTCAAAGCTTCATTGAATGCTCATTTCATTTTCCATACACACCCACTTTTCATATTAAAGTGTCTCTATTTCGGCAACACCACCGAGATTTTTTACAGATTTGTATTATTTCCTCATTTCTGAAGTACCTGGAGATATAGAAATGTACATCGTATGGAAGGCCTTTCAAAGCTTCATTGAATGCTGATTTCATTTTCCATACACACACCCACTTTTCATATTAAAGTGTCTCAATTTCGGCAACACCACCGAGATTTTTTACAGATTTGTATTATTTCCTCATTTCTGAAGTACCTGGAGATATAGAAATGTACATGGTATGGAAGGCCTTTCAAAGCTTCATTGAATGCTGATTTCATTTTCCATACACACACCCACTTTTCATATTAAAGTGTCTTAATTTCGGCAACACCACCGAGATTTTTTACAGATTTGTATTATTTCCTCATTTCTGAAGTACCTGGAGATATAGAAATGTACATCGTATGGAAGGCCTTTCAAAGCTTCATTGAATGCTGATTTCATTTTCCATACACACACCCACTTTTCATATTAAAGTGTTTCAATTTCAGCCATACCACCGAGATTTTTAACAGATTTGTCTTATTTCCTCATTTCTGAAGTACCTGGAGATATAGAAATGCAAATTGTATGGAAGGCCTTTCGAAGCTTCATTGAATGCTTATTTTATTTTACATACACACCTCCACTTTTCATATTAAAGTGTCTCAATTTCGGCAACACCACCGAGATTTTTTACAGATTTGTATTATTTCCTCATTTCTGAAGTACCTGGAGATATAGAAATGTACATCGTATAGAAGGCCTTTCAAAGCTTCATTGAATGCTGATTTCATTTTCCATACACAAACCCACTTTTCATATTAAAGTGTCTCAATTTCGGCAACACCACCGAGATTTTTTACAGATTTGTATTATTTCCTCATTTCTGAAGTACCTGGAGATATAGAAATGTACATGGTATGGAAGGCCTTTCAAAGCTTTATTGAATGCTGATTTTATTTTCCATACACACCTCCACTTTTTATATTAAAGTGTCTCAATTTCGGCAACACCACCGAGATTTTTTACAGATTTGTATTATTTCCTTATTTCTGAAGTACCTGGAGATATAGAAATGTACATCGTATAGAAGGCCTTTCAAAGCTTCATTGAATGCTGATTTCATTTTCCATACACAAACCCACTTTTCATATTAAAGTGTCTCAATTTCGGCAACACCACCGAGATTTTTTACAGATTTGTATTATTATTTCCTCATTTCTGAAGTACCTGGAGATATAGAAATGTACATCGAATGGAAGGCCTTTCAAAGCTTTATTGAATGCTGATTTCATTTTCCATACACACGCCCACTTTTCATATTAAAGTGTCTCAATTTCAGCCATACCACCGAGATTTTTTACAGATTTTTATTATTTCCTTAGTTCTGAAGTACCTGGAGATATATAAATATACCTCGTATGGAAGGTCTTTTAAAACCCCATTGAATGGTGATTTTATTTTCCCGGCACACGCCCACTTTTCATATCAAAGTGTCTTAATTTCGTTCATAGCACCGAGAAATTACACAGATTTTTATTATTTCTTCATTTCGCGAGTACTTAAGAGTTCATGATTTTCTTCTGACAGGCTCAACATAGCCATACCGAAGGATGACGGATGCCGTGACTTTTTAATTTGGTAGGGTTATCTTAGGCCGCTAACTTTAGGCCGCTAACTTCACGTCGGTCTGCTGGGTTAGCACGGACGGTAGAAAAAAATTATCTTTCCCCTGTTTTACTCCACTTGACAAGTAAGCAAGTATGAAGAAAGTAGCATAAAACGGGGAAAGACAAATTCGTCTACCGCCCGTGCTAACTCAGCTGATGTTTTGGTAAAAAATACCAATATTAGTTACCAAAAGAGGGGTTGTTTAAAGTGTTCATGCACAATAAAATGGTAAATTATGGACCGTTAAGTATTTAACAAGTGTTCCACTGTTGTACGCACAGGTTTTACAGGTCGTCAAACTGACGGCTTGACCGTGATTTAAGGTAGGGCTTTGGTCAAGTTGTTTGTTGAGTAGACTAATGACTTAAATATCTCTATAAAACTTGAATATTAGTTTTTCCACTGGCTAGATATAGTCTTAGCGAAACAAAAAAAAAAGTTGTTTATAAATAAACCTTTTTCAATTGTTTTATTCTACTCAGGTCACCAACCTCAACCAGCATCGCAAGCGGCACCTTAACGGGCGGCCTGTCGAGCTGACCTACGATTGTACCGTCTGTGGGGAGCAGTTCCAGCAGAGGAACCATATGTATACTCATAGGTACTGGGATATTTACATCACAGCAGATAGTTGTCTCAGAAAGAAGCAAAAGGAAACCACATGTCTTTATAATATAGAAATGCTTATCGTAATCCTGGAGAGTCGCAGCTTCCATTCATTACGTGAGGCGTTTAGGAGGGTGGGGGAGTCGAGCCTGATCTCATCTAATTTCATGTAGAGGAAATCAAATCCTACACAATAATGTTTAACGGTTACGCAAACGCCACAAAGTAGCATAGCAGCCTCTCGATTGTTTATTTGAAAAGGGCCAAGCCAAGCTAAAAACATCTCACGTGATCATCGAAAAATCCCCAAAATTGTTTCGTAATTGAGCTTTCCCATTTTTTATTCAATCCCGCGACCATCCTGCACTGCAGAAGGATGTAGCGCACTCAAGTCTTATTTGTAACGTGACACCAACTCTTTCGAAATCAAATGTTATTCCTGCTCTTCTCAGGGTAAATTTGCGGGTGGACTACAACCCACCCACCAGGGCCCACCTCGACAGTTAACTAAGATTAGAAAATAACAATATAACGAAACGTAAGCAAACGAAAGCGCCAATGTCACATTTTACGGTCTTTCTTACATCGGTATGATATGAAAACTATAGTATAGTCAAGAGTGAACACAAAAATGGTAAATTAAGGAAATTGTTGCAGACGCGACGCGCACGGCGACGTGAAGAGTCCGGTGCGACATAAAGAGCGCGTCGTGCAAGTCAAAACCGAAGTGCAATCTGATGATTCTGAACGTAAGTATTTATTTTGTTAATTTATACTTTGCACTTTTTGTACTTTGCTTTGCTTTTTTTTTTTTTTGCTTTTTTACTTGGCTTTTTTTTTACTTTTTTCTTTTTTTTTTTTGTTTTTTGTTTTGTTTTGGTTTTTGTTTTTTTTTGTTTTTGTTTTTTTTTGTTTTTGTTGTTTTTTGTTTGTTGTTATTTTGTGTTTTTTTTTGTTTTTTTGTTTTATTTTTTTTTGTTTTTTTGTTTTTTGTTTTTTGTTTTTGGTGAAATAAATGTCATATAACAGCTTTTAAACGTCCCAACGACTTGGTGGTATTTAATCGTGCGGCCAAAGTGTACAAGAAGGTTTTTCGTAAGGCTCGCTTCGACAGAATTGGCTTGATTGGAGAAAAACTGGCATCACATCCAGAAGGATGCGATGCCAGTTTTTTGGCGAAGGATGATATTGGCGAGAGGCGAGAGACTACCGCCCATAATAAGACTTGGCGGCACGCTCGCTCATACCGCAGTTGATAAAGCAATTTTTGCGTCCATTTTTGCTAATAATTCGTCTCTGGATCCTGGTTATAAATTGCCGCACTGCGGAACATTCAAGTTTGAAGTTTCTATAAGGAAGGCGAACTGAAGTGTTGAAAACCTTGTGTGGCCTTGCTGTTACTAAAGACAGTGGTCAAGATGCCATACCTGCGCTGGTCCTAAAACGCTGTGCTCTGAATGTCTTCTGTCCAACTCGCTTGTGTCGTGTCTCTCAAAACCAGCATCTTACCTAAAAGTTGGATACTCGCTAACGCGCAACCCGTCCCTTAAGAAAGGAAGCAGCTGACCTCGATAATTATAGGCCAATCGCCATTACCTGCATGTTCTGCAAGATTGTGGAAAGAGTCTTAAACCTACGTCTTCTTAACTACCTATGAAGGCAACGATATCTTGAGAGCCCGCTGAGAATAAACCCGTCCAGACGCACCGCCCGGGTACTCGTAACTGTATACCTGAAGTGCGGAGTGAACCAGGCCTGATAATACTGAACACTCATTGGTTGCCTGTTGATCATCGACCAATGAGCGTATAGTATTTGGTAGGTATGTTTTTTCGGAGCGCGTTTTTTGTATGTGCCTTCCCGACACGTAGTGTAACCCCCGCACCCCCGTGTTGCAGAGTGTACGTACACGTGCGTGTTCAGTTCGTGCGGCGCGCAGCTGGCCTCCCCGCGCGAGCACACCGAGCACCTCCTGCGCGCGCACCAGCTCCGCGTGCTGTGCGCCGCGCCTGCGCCCCGCGCCGCGCCCGCGCGCCGCGGCCGCCCGCCCAAGGTACGTGCCGCGCGGGCATACAGCACGCGTGCACCAGCTCATGGGTCGTCAACAGAGATGAGGCGTGACGGACGCTACATACTTAGGCGGCTTGCCCACTGTACTGTCTTTAGTGTGTAGGCTGTTCCGCAATGGCTCTTTTTGCGTGATGACCACCCACCGCGCCGTCTCCGGCCCGTCACCCGAGAACGAGATGATGGCGCTGAAGTAGTGGTACTGAGCGGTGCAAGCATACAACGGTGGCTTGTCCACTGCACCACCGTCACCGACCGAACGTCCTGTGACGGGCGGGCAGTGGACATGCGGCCATAATAAATGTATGTATCGCTACGTCTCATTCGCACCGTCATCTCGTTCTCAGGTGACGTCTCGTAATCATATTATTACTTATTTATATTTAAAAAAAAATGTCTGTCTCATATCATGTTACTTTTATTTACAGATGCTGAAAGATCCGTTAGAAATAAAAGAATCGGATTATGTTAAGGTTCACGAGGTGCGTAACATTTTATTTTATATTTTAAAAAAAATCTTATAATAATTATTTGAATCTGTGCCCTCTTTATATTTATTTAAATGTAAATAATATTTATGCATTTATAGCTTGGAAAACAAACAGCTTAAAAACTTAAACTCTTGTACTCTTTATTTTGAGTATATTTAACACGTAACTGTCAAACGACTCCAAACAATAGAAAATTTGATGGATGGCAGATAAAGCCTTATTCGTGTTTTAGTTGATTATCTATTTTTAGAACTTATTACTTATTTTTCGTGTTTATCGTTTTTCAGGTGAAGATTTTGAAGCAGCCCCAATACTTGCCGAAACTAAAAGTTCAGAGTTTGTTCCAGTGAAGTAAAGTGAGTGAATGAATCATAAGTTTATGCAATACGGCAAACAAATGAAATTAGTTGGTCAAGTTCGTACGGGGTACGCACGGCGCGGGCGCGGCCGCGGTTATCGCGACTCATGTTGAGGTAGCTTGCTGAAAGTGGGAGGGAGAGAAATAAAAATAGAACGTAAGAGTATTAAACAAAACCGAGAGTATATTAGAGTAGTTGGAGTTGGAGTGTGAATAGATTTTTATTGTTTTTATTTGATTTTAATAATTTTTTAGTTTATTTATTTATAAATAGCACAGCCACATCAATTAACTTAAAACTACACTAACAACATTAATACAGGGCTGATATATGCGACAAGTACGGCGTGCATAGCTTTGGCCACACGTACCTACTCATAAAACAAAACAAAAAAAAATGTTAAGAAAAATCAGAAATGAAATTGAAATAATAATAAAAAACCGTACCAGCCTGCAATAGCGTTGTAAAACAATAATATGTGAGTTACGGTGCTGTCACACGCGACTGAAAGCAAAAACAAGGCATATGCCTTGTTTAAACGGGTGCCGTTTTCGAGGCAGCGATCGTGGATCTATCCTATATTTCATCGCAGGTTATTACCATGTTCTTAGTATTAGAACCATTTTCAAAGTAAGTAAAATAAAAGCCATAAACCAAGAAGTTAACATAAATGCTAATAGAAAAAAAGATGTTGAATACAAATACCACATTAACACATAACTATTTGAGGGGATTTTATAATGTCCTTATTAGGAGGCCTTTATAAAGTTAAGATCTGTAAGCGCTTCCATAGACTAGACAACAACGGTGCAAGTCGATCGTAAACACTAAACCTAACTCACCCCGTGTAAAGGTCAATTCGCATAGAGCGGCAAAATGCTCGAGCAGTTTTTAAGTGCTATTGGAATATAAACCTTATTCCATTTAGACAAAGCTGAAAACAGTATGCAACATTAAAATCTTACCTATTTTAATGTTACATACTATTTTCAGCTTTGTCTAAATAGATTAAGGTTGATATTAGTATAGCACTTAAAAACTGCTCGAGCATTTTGCTGCTCTGTCTGAATTGAGCATAAAAAGGGCGTACCGCGCACGAAATTGACAACCACTTAATCTAAGACATTATTGTACATTTTCGAGTTAATTCAAGAGTTTGAATCTTAACTTAGGGCCAATTACATAAGTTAATTAATGAAATTAATAGTAGTTTTATGTATGAGACTTGTACTTAGAATTAATTTTAACGTTAGCTTTGTAATATATCGCCTGGTGCTTTGTTATGTGGCATTCACGTGCCACGGGGAGGATGGGATGAGGATGTGGGCCCGTATTCTAGAACCCAATCGGTGCACAAGTTGAGATTTCATTCGCAAAATGATCCCGGCTTGAGTACTGACTCATGACGGAGCGTCGCGTCGTTAATACGGGACTTAGGGCGGCTCGGATAAATATGTGAATCATCAACCTCACTTGAGAGCCATTTCGCAATTCAGGCATACCTATCGGTCATGTTGTGGTCAATCGCCACACTATCGTGATATGCCAATAATCAAGCCATAATTAAGAAAAAATGTACGTGTAGCCACGATTTATGGCTTAGATTATAGACTAAAAGCATAGAGCGATCATCAAAACGATATTATATTTGTACTGCTCACACGTATCGCTATGTCAGTGGCAAAGGAAAGAAACAAACATACAGTGATTAGCTACGCTTACGAAAAGTCACCGTATCATTTTTCGACTCGAGTCTGTTTTTTTTATACAAACCTGTCAGACTCATTCACATCAATGTGTCCACTTCATATAAAAAGTGTCCAAAAAAGTGGTACGCTTGACAGATAATGAAGTTCTCTCTATGCTTTTAGTCTATACTCTAAGATTTATGGCCATAATAATTGACATAAATCACTATGACAATTATAATGGCCATAGTGATATGTCAATTATTATGGTCATAAATCGTGTGGTAGTGTGACCCCAGCGTAATTGACATAAAAGAATTAAAACAATTATAAAGATTTAAAGTCCAGGGGTCGTACCGTGAGCTCTTAGCGCGATTCAAAACAGAGCCTATACTGGCTCGCTTGTCTAAAACCATACAAAAAAAACAAAGCGATCCAATATAGGCTCAGTTTTGAATCGCGCTAAGAGCTCACGGTACGCCCCCAGGGCACTTCTTTCACAGTTTTCGTGCTTCTTGTCTATCTTGCTCTATCTATCAGGGAAAATTGGATTTAGTTTTAGTTTTTATTGGTTTTATGAAAAGTTAGTTGAAAAATAATGTACCTATACGTATTTTATATTTTGCTTTTTTTTTACTGTGTGCGTTGGACCTTAACACCCACTTTCGAGAAGTCTGTGTTTTATATTCCGTCTTTTATTTACCTAAGGTTTACTTTATGGTGAAGTTTTTCGGACGTCGCAGGTCCTTCGCTACTTTTGAATCACTTAGAACTGAACATTCTGAAAAATCATCATGACGTAGTTAGATGTTCCGTAGATAACCAATAATGTTATTTATTTATATATAATTATTTATAATTACCTCTGCCCCGAAGGAGGTTATCATAAATATTTATTGAGGCGAGGATAAAACCGTTGATGGATAAAGGCCCTGGTTGAGTGCGAGTGCCTCGGATTTGCATAGGCTAAAAAATGGATTAAGCTAAAAATACGTGTAACGCATAAAAAAGCATGTTACATCATTAAAAATGTAATTCGGTCGTACACGTCTGTGGTATTAATTAAGTAAAAAATGCTATTAAAACATCGTACCTAAGATAGAATATTCTTTTTATCATCGCAAAGTATTAGACAATTGATCTCTGATGTTGGTTTTCGCAATCTTAAGTGAGGAAATAAGATTATGATTGACGTAGACTATAAAAATTACTGAAATACAAATTTTATAAAACAAATTATATTAATTATAGTCTGTAAAAATATTAATTATTATTACACAAGATGGCCGAAAAGTAACTAAACAACAAGTAACAAATCAATTCTATGAACGAAGTGATTATACACTGTTTGCTATTATCTACAGAAATATCTTAACTATGGTACTTAATGTAATGTTTTATAAAATAAAAATAGGTTTTAACCCGTCGGATGCCATTAATTTGCATAATAATAGATAAAAATATTAAAAGTGTGCCACTTTCGTACGAATAACAGTCGATCACTAACTGGGGTTTCTGCGGTAAAATTACACCTAAACCCTGTTCCCGAATCTTAGATATTTTATGTAAACAAAGTAATGTCACGAAAAGTCACTGTCAAAGTGACTTGCTAGTTACCCAAAATATTTTTATTTAATCGAGTTTAAGAGTATCAATGTTACTGATTAACAAGCAAAACTTTGCATACAAAATATTAGTAGGGTATGAAGTAGGATTTTTCAATTCCAAAGTTCTAAAGGTAAAATTTTAAGAAGACGTAAATAAAACATAACTTAAGTTTTTTAACTGACCAGAAACTTTATAAATTATTCTGACAATTCTGACAAACATTCTATAATTTTAAATCGAGAGATTTTATGATTTTATCCATATTTGATCTATAAATATTCAGTTTGACCTGTTTTTTTATATTTTACATACTTTTCATCATATCTCAAAAAGTGCATGAAAGTAGCACCAAATATAGTTTCTTTGAAGAAAATATGGCATATAATGGTATGGTACCATCATATAAATCCCAGAACGAAAACGAAAAAAATGTTTAGATCCTCTACAGTCTTACCAGTATAATAAAATATTTTCTACCAAAAATCGATTTATTTATCATAAAATTGTATATGTCAGATATAACGTTAAAATAGATAGTACACAACGATTTTATGTTTTATAATTAAGCAGATTATGACTAGAAAAATAATATTAAATATTTTTTTGGTCAAATATAGTAACCTACCATTATAAAAGATATTTTTTGCACTGTTATCCCCTTTGTTTACATAAAATATGTAAGATTCAGGAACAGGGTTTTTTATATAGCCCGATCTACTTTTCGGACCCTTGTTGTAATAGCGTAAAGTGTAAGTAGTGTGACATAATTAAATAGACGCGCGCCTTATCCGTCGCGTCTCACTATTATTATTTTATTTGGATTAACAAAATTATAGTGATATTTATATAGTTAGTCAAAAAGACTTAAGAAACGCGATTTAAATATTTTATTTTTAAGCATTGTTTTTATTGATGTTTTACTTTTTTAGCCGAATTCGGTGAATTTGTTTACATAATAATTTGTAATGTTCATTTACAAATATATTTTTAATGAAACATGAGTGTATTCCAGACTAAGCATAATAAAAGTTTCGTTTTGATAGTATTAGCCTACATCATAAATAGAGAACCGTTTGTTTATACTTTATGCTACTCGTTATAACACAAACTTAGTAATAACACTATATCTTATAGACATAGTTTAAGGTGCAAATGTTCCTATGAATGATAAAGAAATATCGATGTGAGTACATGAAATGGTTGGTTATGTAGTTTATCTAAAATATTACGTTATTAATTGTCATAACATAAAGTCAGGTCGATAAATTTTCTAAAACGTAAAATTAATAAATTACACTGTAAAATAAAGTATCCGTTGTTTTATTGCATCCCTAGAGTGCAGTAACATTAAATGAGCAGGGCAGACTTTGCCGAGGCCAGACTATCAAGAAAATACTTACTAGGTGGTAGGACTTTTCTGCAAAGTTCGTCTAGGTAGGTACCACCGCTTTGCCAGTTATTCTACCGCCAAGCAGTAGTGTGCAAGCACTACTGTGTTCCGGTTTGAAGGGCATTGTAGCTAGTGAAATTACTGGGCAAATGAGACTATGATCTGATCACTCAGTCTAGTAATCTTATTACTAAACTGGGTGATGTCTCAGGATGACGTGCGCAGTGCAGTGTCACGCGAAACTTTATTGTTGTAAAGTTCCGGGTGACACTGCAACTGTTATGGGCGGCCGTGTCACTTAACATCAGGTGAACGACTAGCTCGTCACGTAATCCAATCACGTAAAAAAAAAAAAAATAGTAAGTGATAGTGCCTTCGCTTAGGGTCAAAAAAGGCCCGAATAGTTCACTTTGTGATACCAGCGCAAAATTTTAGTATGTTGTTAAACATATTAATCTGTGTTAAAAACCGTCGGGACCCCATCTCTAAAGTACCTGGATCCGGAGATATGACGTCATCAAAATGGCGGCTGCCGTATTTTGAAAATGCGAATATATCTGATTCTATGAACCCTATATACATGTGTGGGGTGTCAAATGAAAGAGAATTAAATGCTTTATAATGTTGTAATACACAGAATTCGCTCAATAGTACAGTTATGAAAATATTTTAAATTATATGTAAATAGAATCTATAAAAATCTATTTTCAATTACAGCGTCGGAAGTATACACTGTAGACAAAAATTATGTATGACAAACATAACGAGCAATTCATTAGCTATCCAATAAAAAAAACCGGAACTCAATCGGATGAATAATGTCTTAGTTAAGCCGTTGTTAGTAAGTCACTCCCTCAAGTCCGCACGGGTGTTATTAGGTGAAAAATAGTTCACTTTGTGAATACCAGCACCAAATCTATAACATATTTAAGTATATTGTTAAACCTGTTATTCTATGCTAAAAATCATCAGGACCCCACCTGTAAAGTATTTGGATTCAGAGATATGACGTCATCAAAATGGTGGTCACCGTATTTTGAAAATTGCAAATATGGTAGACTTCATGAACCTTATACACATGTGTGGGGTGTCTAATGAAAGATAATTAAATGTTCTATAATGCTGTAATATACAGCATTCGCTCAATATTATAGTTACGAAAATATTTTAAATTATATGGAAATAGAATCTATAAAAATTACCTATTTTCAATTACAGCATCGGAAGTTTTCACTATAGGCAAAAATTAATTGGTGCTGGTATTCACATAGTGAACTATTTTTCACCTAATAACACCCGTGCGGACTTGAGGGAGTGACTTACTAACAACGGCTTAACTAAGACATTATTCATCCGATTGAGTTCCGGTTTTTTTTATTGGATAGCTAATGAATTGCTCGTTATGTCTGCCAAACATAAGTTTTGCCTATAGTGTATACTTCCGACGCTGTAATTAAGATAGGTAATTTTTATCGATTCTATTTACATACAATTTCAAATATTTTCCTAACTGTACTATTGAGCGAATGTTGTGTATTATAACATTATAGGGCATTTAATTCTCTTTCATTTGACACCCTACACATGTATATAGGGTTCATAGAATCAGAAATATTCGCAATTTTCAAAATACGGCAGCCGCCATTTTGATGACGTCATATCTCCGGATCCGAGTGCTTTACAGGTGGGGTCCCGACGGTTTTTAACATAGAATAACATGTTCAACAACATACTAAAATTTGGTGCTGATATCACAAAGTGAACTATTTTTCCCCTAAGCGAAGGCACTATGAGTCTTATTTCTTACGAAATGTACTGGGAGATTTTGCGGTTTCTGACAATCCTAGTAAAAGTACCTACCTACTGTTGGAAGTCGCTCATAATTTTGAGTCCTTTGATATAGGATTTTGATTCTTATAAGAAACAGCAGGAGCACGAACTGATAACAAATGCCTCTGTTTTTGTCCACATTTTGTACAACAAAATGGGGGAAAACAGGAGATAAAAGCTTTCTCTAGTTCGTGTTAGAGATGCAGGATGGAGCGTAGTGGGGGAGAAACCTGACCCTCCCCCCCCCTAAACTCCTCACGTAATTTATGGACGGCCCCTTACCTTTCTCCCCTCTAGTGGGACAAAGCTGGTGGGGAGAAAAGGAATAATCTCATAAAAGCTCGAGCATGCTTGTCAAGAAGAAACTTCCACTCAGAGAACAATGTGTGTCCAGGACGACGGCAAGGTATTCCACTAATTTGCTGTAGGTATAAAGTTTGATGCGAAACGCTTAGTGCGGGCTGTATAATATTAATAATTGTGGTACTTATGCCCGTTTTCACCTAAGATCCCAAAATTTAAAGGGACCCTTAAAAATATTTAAGTGACACCTGACAGTAATTTGGTTTTCACCGACAGTTAAAGGACACCTAAAGCTTTGAGGGATCCCCTAAGTTTACTTACGTAGGTATGTATATTTATGACAAAACTAGGTATTTCTTTTTTGTAACGGCTTTAATCTGCGTTAGTTTGTCTTTTGTTTGCCATGATGCCATAGACGTATAGGTTGACGACTTTATGCTAATTTTGCCTTACTTCAATACATCTACAATTTAACGCTTGGTTTTTATTGTACAGGTAACGTAAAGCTATATTTATGTCAATGCTCACCTCTCACATTCATTTTGTAGGGCAGCGGCGCAGCGATCAGACAAAATTATCTAATTGAATTTTTGTAAGGTAAGTAAATATTTGTGTTAAATATTAAAAAAAAATTACACAATCATAGGTATTTGTATGTCATCAATTGTAATCTATTTTATTAAGAATAAGATATCGTTCAGAAACAAATTAATTACTAAAAATAACAAAGGTGTTTATAGGCTGCTAAATAATTTAAACTATTGGCAATAATAATTTGGACAAACTTAATCAATATTCGGGTAAGTGCTTTTAGTGTAGGTTCTAGTAACATTGTTACTTATTGACTTTTATAATTATATTGTACGTACGTTGTATTGTAATAGAGTTGTTGTGTGATGTCCTGATTTTTTTTCTTTTTGTAGTAGAATGGACCGCTGGCAAGGCAAGCTCGCTGTGGTGACAGGCGCCAGCGCCGGGATCGGTAGTGCGGTGTGCGTAGCGCTGGCTGACTGTGGCTTGAAGGTCGTCGGGCTCGCCAGGAGAGCGCACCTCATTGATGTAGGTTTCATATTTTTGTTCACTTATAATAGATACCTACTAATTAATTGCACCACCGTCCATGCTCAGTGTCTCATGAAGTCCATCCAAAGGTTGTCTGGAAGAGATCGCTCTTAGCGATAAGACCGCCCACTGTACTGTCGTATTATGCGATTCTCGTTTCTATATGTTTATTATTGGTGTCAATAAAGTGTTTTGTATTGTATAAATGTGTTGTGTGTGTAATCTTCTGCAATCACCAAGCCGCCTGCTAAGCGTGGTGAATATGGCAAACCCTCCCTATAATAAGCGTCTATAGTGGCGTTTTATGGGGAGGCCTATGTTCAGCAGTGGACGTCTTCAGGCTGTTGATGTGTGATCTGTGTATAGATGTGCCTATTTTTGTGTAGATAATCCAACCGATACCCAAGCCATACTTACTCCGCGGTTTCAGTTTCACCCTCAAGCTTTCCGTTTCTTCTGTAAATCTGTGTGGAAATGCTTAATTTTTGGGATAAAAGTATTCTCTAGTAGTACAGAACAGACCTGTCTTTTTTTTGGATATGAATGACGCGACGATTTAGTCGTTCGCCTGATGTTAAGCGTCACGGCTGCCCATAACAGATTGTATTATCACTCGGAACTCTAAATTAATATAGCTTTGCGTGACACTGCACTGCGCACGCCATCCTGAAACTTCACACAGTACAGTAATAAGATAACTATACTGTGTGCTCAGATCATAAAGTCTCATTTTCCCAGTACCAGTGTGTTTTCAGTTTTTTCAGTATTTGTAGTAGTCAAGTAGGTAGTGTAAGTGTAATTTGTATGCAAATGGTATGCAATATTTTATCCCAAGCGGTTCCGACTCCACATTATAGCCCCCCCCCCCCCCCCCCAAATTAGTAGGAATAATAATTTTAAAATTACAAAATAGCTCTAATAAAAATAATTAATAAAAAAGGTATTTTAGGAACTACAATTGGCGGTAAAAAGCAAAGGCAGCATTGTGTCGAGACAATGCGACGTAGCGAACGTCCAGGAACTGGCGGATGCCTTTAAGTGGATCGAGGAGCAGTTCGGTTGCGTCCACGTCATGATCAACAATGCTGGCGTTTTACATCATGGACAAGTCACTGGTAGACTATGTTTTTATCTACGATTTTTCTTTTTAGGTTTCCGTACCCAAAGGGTAAAACGGACCCTATTACTAAGGCTCCGCTGTCTGTCTGTCTGTCTCTCCGTCTGTCACCAGGCTGTATCTCATGAACCGTGATAGTTATTTATTTATTTATTTAATTCTTTATGCACAAAACGTGTACAAAGGTGGACTTAATGCTAACAGCATTTTCTACCAGTCAACCAAGGTGTGCAGAAAAGAAGTAGATTAGGCGTGCACAAAAGGACATGAGCAAAATTGTAGATCATACAAAATAATATAAGTACTTAACGTATTAATTGCTAAGATACAAGTATATAGTTCGACAGTTGAAATTTTCACAGATGATGTATTTCTGTTGACGCTATAACAAGAAATACTAAAAAAACAGAATAAATGTTTAAGGGGGCTCCCATAGAACAAACGTGATGTTTTTGCTCGTTTTTATTTGGTTTTTATAGATAATGGTATGGAACCCTTCGTGCGCGAGTCTGACTCGCACTTGGCCGGTGATTTAGTTATTTAAATAAATTGCGAGGCGGGAGTACGTAGTAGGTAGGTACTACATTATTATTAATTTCGTGCAGGAGTAGTGCAGTTCTTCGTACCTACATGTACAAGTACTTCCTTTATAAATATTTAGCACTAATCTAGTCTAGGTTAGTGCTAGTGGGTTAGTCTAGATTCCAGACTCGTGCATTCTTACATCTTACTAAAACTTAATAAGTAGGCATTGCGAACAAGGTAATAAAATTTTTAGGTATTGTGACAGATCGTGCGACGTTTTTATCTACTTACTTAATTAAAAGTATATCTATATCCTACTTGGGATTTCGTAAAACTTGAAGTAGGTAACCTAGGTATTACAGCCTGTTATGAAAACCCGTTCCAAACCAGACAAGACCTTGACTACTCTACCATCTATTATAACTTCTCATTAATAATAGTGGTGTATAATAGGTATAGTAATAGGATTACTATAGGCTTTGAGATCGTCATGACATATAGTCTCATTTGCCCACTAATCTCACTATAGCTACAGTGCCCTTCAAACCGGAACACAGTATTGCTTGCACACTAGTGCTTGGCGGCAGAATAACTGGCATAGCGGTGGTTCCTACCTCGACTAACTTTGCAGAAGGTTCTACCAGTAGGTATAGATTGAAATAGATCGCAATATCAGAGATTTTTACAAAGTAAAATTGGTTTGTCTCTAATCTATAAGAGTACAGCAGAATTAGACATTGACGGTGGTATCTGGTGCATTTTAATTTAAATGGCGATTAATTTTTCCGGTTTTGTTTTAGACGTGGGCAGTAACCCTTTAAGCGATGCTGCACTTATCTCAACTATTGATGTTAACTTGAAGGGCTCCGTCCTTTGCACGAAGTACGCCATCACTTCCATGAATCGCCATGGCTTCGACGGCCACGTTGTCACTATAAACAGGTGAGTTTTTACAAGTTTATAATTATAGGTTTGCAAGGTTTTTTTCTATATTAGACTTTATAGTCAAGTACCGAACTATCGTCTATTAATAATAGTTACTTAGTTGTGAAAACATGTTAATGTCTATGTCAAACGTAAGCAACCTGCAATTCGAAATTAGTGAAGCAAAGCTGTAACCATGGATCGACTTCATTCCTGCTTGTGTACGCAAGTGGCAACGACCGACTTCATTTCACAGACAAAATTACATTATAATCGTGTTGTATTTACCTAAATCATCGTTACCATCATGATAAGTTATGCGTCCTCCATAGAGCGCCAACATGAAGCGTCGGCTCCCCGCGGCTTTAACCTGGGGGGCAGCCCAATGAGTCTAGCAGCACTGCTGACGCGCATCTGCCGCTCAACTGCTGCCAAAGGGGCTGCCTCCAGTCGTCATTGGTCCACTTATAATAGTCGGCGGCTGGCACACTGCGTCTTACGGTTCGAGGTCGTCACTGGAGACACAGCGTAGGCCGGCTCCCCACTAGGTGGGCCGAGGATCTGGTCAACACAGCGGGGAGCCCAAGGCTGCAGGAGGCAAGCAGCTCAAAGTGGCGCTCTATGGGGCCTAGGTGTATGTATCAGTGTTCGTTTCTCTCCAGTATCGCAGGACATTACGTGCCCCTCGTGCCAGGGTTCAACGTGTACCCAAGCACGAAGCATGCCCTCACGGCGTTCTCTATGTCGCTGGCGACCGAGCTGGCACATTTCAAGAGTAACATCAAGATTACGGTGACTTAGCATTCATTTCTTTGTATAATCAGCCCAGAGCTAGATTTTAGTTACGTTTTAGGCCGGCCGCACACGCTCGGATTCCTGATTCGATTTCCGGATTCGTTTTCCTAATTCGGATACCCGAATTGCACGCATTTCATACAAGGTGTTCTACAAGTCGCACACGGTCGATTCGTATTCGTTACTTTTCGTTCTTCATATGCATACATTTGGGTATCCAAATTCGAAAAACGAATCCGGAAATCGAATCAGGAATCCGAGCGTGTGCGGCCGGCGTTATATAGGTAGTTACATTACATCAACAGCCGGCACCCGCGGATTGAGATGGGGAGGCCCTATTCTCACACTGCCGGACCCACACAGCCTTATCTATCTATTACTTATAATAAAACTGTAACAGGGTCAATTCTGTACATTAAAGATATTATGACAAGTTTTGTTGGAGGGCTCTATAATCGATACTAAAGCCAAAACTATAATTTTTTTCGTTTTTGTCTGTCTGTATGTATCTTGGCTGAGCATCACGCCGAAACTACTCGATGGATTCTAATGACACTTGGCATGATTTGACTTCATATTACGAGGTAGGCTATAGGATACTTTTTATCCCGAAATTCAGCACGGTTCCCGCGGGAGAGGGGATGAAATTAAAAATATGTACTTATTTATAATTTATTAACGCGTGGCTGGATTTCATTCATTCTTTTTTTGTTGAAAAGGGGGTGTTTTAAATATTGTACCGTAAATATTTCAAGGTCGTCGGTTTTGTGGTTCAGAAATGACAGACATTCAACCTTCAGTATTAGGTCCAAAGCCACTCCTTTCCTGTACTATGGATAGAGAGAAGGGAGGGGTCTTTTTCCCTCTTCCTTCTCTCTTCCTTTAGACTGAAATAAGGCGTAAAACTAATTAACCCGTGCGAAGCCGGGGCGGGTCAGCTAGTTATAGATAAAATAGATGAACAATAATACGCTCGAACGTAGGCCGCGTCATCACATACCATCAGGTGAGACAGTGGTCAAATGCTATGCCTATAAATTGTAAAAAAACCAAAGACTTCTATGTTACAAGTACATAGAACTCTTTGAAAAAAACATTGATTTTTAGTATGTATAGGTTTTTCTACTTACCGACCTTCTTGATATACTTACGTCAATACTATGGAGCCGTCACATCTTCCCGAGACACAAGTTAGGGCCGGCGCGGCGCCGCGTCTAATTCGGCTGAGCAGCTAAAACGGCGCAAATATTGTAATCTCGGTAGCGGTTACATATTTGAGCTGTTTGGTGTTGGACCCTGGGTCCGTGGGGATCTGGGATCTCATTGCGTTATCCAAAGTTTATCAGAGCGCCTGGTTGATGCGATGCGATGACCACAATGCTGGCATTTATCTGGCTCAACGAATCAGCATTGCAATTCAACGAGGCAATGCTGCCAGCATGTTGGGTACGCTACCTACCGGTAGTGGGCTGGAGCATTTGGACTGTATAGGTCATCGCGGCTAATATACAGTCCAAATGTTCTTTGTAGTAGATTGTAGTGTAGCTAGTCTAATAGATTTATTATTGTAGTAGTTAGTTTAAAGAATAAAGGCACATTCTGCTCCTTTTGTGTCTGTATTTTCAGAGCGTATCACCCGGGCTAGTAGATACAGCCATGGCTGCGGATATACCGGATTATGTATCCATGAAGATTTTGAAGCCGTCGGACGTCGCAGATGCTGTTGTTTACGCATTATCAACCCCACCTAGTGTTAATGTGAGTGTCTTATATCTTGTATTACCTACGTAGGCAACTCTCACGGTATGGGAATTTCGAATAACCACTCATAAAAGTCGTTTGATTAACTTGCTTGTACAGCTGTCTCATCTAGGTATAGGTGTTTGGTCTACATATACCTAGATATAATATAGTACATTACTGCAGCGGCCAGCAACAGAGGCATTGATGGACGAACGTGTAAATGTGGGCACACACATACGTAAGTCCATCAATGCCTAGTTGTGGCCAAGGCTTGTATAGTACTTTTCTCAAATAATGCGCGGAAATTAAAACAAAGAATTTTTTAGTTAAAAATAATTTTTCCCACCATAAAGTGTTACTTTTTTCCAATAAACAGCTTTCTAAGTTTCTATTTGCAAGCCAGTTCGAAATTTAAATAAAATCTGATAAGTTACCTCCTTGGTTCCCATGTTTCGGAGTAAAAGATCGTTCCATTTTTAAATTACACGACTGATATGAGTTTTGTATGTAATTTATTTGGCCGCTAAACCACGACCGATATGGATTTTCATAGAACTTTTGCCGGCCGCTGCTCGCCAGTACAGCAATTTCGATTTATCCCGAAGAAGGTTGTCAAAATAATACTGACATTTCCAAGCATGTTTGAGAACAGAACTCTATCTATACGAGGGTATTCGGAAGTACAAAGAAACCTGCATTTTTTTTATCTTTCCAGATTTTTGACTTGGTCATCACACCTGTCTCCATATTTACAGTATAATCTAAAAATATTAAACTAGTATAATCATTTATTGGAAATATTAAAATCATAAATATTATGCAGAATTAAACATATACCAAAACCAGATAATACCTACTTCAAAATATTAGGCAGAAAAAAAGCTTTATCAAAAGAAAATATTTCACAAATATTTATTCCTGTAATATAATTTATGGCACAGTATCAACTAGATATGTAAAACTAAAGAGTAGACGCGTGGGTGAAGGAAGCTGAGGCTAGAGCGAGAACGCTGGTTCCGAACTGGAGGACAGCCCTGAGAATGTCCATCTTCAGAGTCCATAGAGGGGACGATGACTCACTTGACGACTGCTGGCCTGATGATGAGGAATTGCCCTGTGGATGTAAAGCATATGTTATGGACGAGCTAATTCACATCAAGAAGAATAGGAAATAAATGGATGAAAATAAGAGGAAGAAAAACGCCTTGGTGATTGGTAACATTGTCCCGTAAAGATGTATTACTAAGACAATAAAATAAAAGAAAATGTGAATAGTAAAACATTAAAAATGTTAACAAATTTGACGGTAATATAGTATAAATTATTAAAAACAAATAAGACAAAAAAATGGTAACACAAAGACAGAACTGCAAAGAGAAAAATAAGCTGCAATAAAACTATAACATGTTTTGAAGTGCATAACATTTAGAGTAAAATTAAACTTGGTGCTATAAACATCAGCAAGTAAAACGTACTTACTTACATTCTGGCTGGATTAGTTATGTTGCTTGGATTTAAAACGATATTAAATAATGAAATTAATTTAGAGTATTTTTATTTACAACGTGCCTGACATAACTTGAATTATTAAAAAACTAAGAAGTCTTTACTAGTGCAATTTTTATCTATGCACAACTACGATGAATATTTTTGGTCGTAAAATAGATCTACATAGCTATAACAATAAAGTAAAATCTTTATTGAAGTTCTTTTTTAAACAGTTCATCTGCTATGAGCCATTTCGACGGAGAGTCAGTTTTTTCTGAATCATAATTGTCCTGATCACCACGGGTGTGAGCTGCCACCAGAACTGCCCTTAGACATGTCTCCCGACAACGACATCAACAGACTGACAAAGAAGCCGGTTGAGTCTGACATCTTGGCATTTCCATTGCCACCTTCTTCAGAGCTTTCATCGGAAGCGTCTTCAACCTGCAACATTTCTCGAGAATTAACTTTGGTAAAGTTAGCAAAATAAACTGTAGTTGTGTACTGTTGTGAGGCAAAAAATCAAGTTATGTAAGTAATTTGTTACGTACCGCACTAGTGCCTTTCACTAATTGTGACAAAAAGTTTCCGAAGAAAGCTCCATTGTTTTGCTAAAACCAAATAAAACGATCAAAACAGTTCCTGCTACTAAACAGAACTATGAGATAATATTTGAAATACATACCGCTCCTCCACCAGTGATTGTATCCAAAGACGTCAGTAGATAACTAGCAATCACCGTTCCAGGATTCTCTTCACCTTGAGACTTAAGTGAATAAAGCGTTTTATGAATAGGTACACGTAAAATAATAATAGGTACAAATAGAAGCATTTAGGTAAGTTTACTGCGACTGTTTGGATGAACTTATTATTTCTTCTGACTTGTAATTCTAACTACTAACCAGTAATCCGACGAATAGTCCAAATGCAGATGTGAGAAGGGCATTCAAATCAAATCCATCTCCCTAAAATAGAGATGAAATAAAAATATGAATGTTATACCAGGTTTAGAAATACCAACATAATATCTTATACCTACTCTATCTATACTTACACTGAGGTTGCCAACAATTTGACTCACTGTAGCTAGTAAAGTACCCAAATCGGATCCACCTTCCTAAAATTTAAAATTAATTATATCATTACATATCAGACGCAGATCGCATGAAATTTGATTTCATATTTTCATACGTACACCACCACTAAGGCCGGCCAGAAGACCTAGAATCCCACCTCCTTGTCCATCACCTTCGGGCTCTTCAGAATAATCTGAATCATTATCGTCATTACTATTGCCTCCACTATCGCCGTTAGAATCTTGTTTTGACGATTTGTCATTATCTTCCTCTTTATTACTTTCAAGGCTTTCCTCTGCTGCATTGTCTTCTTCAGACTCGGAACTAGAATCCTCATCATGGTCATCATCAGCACTATCGCCATCGTCATGACTGTCACCATTTTCATCTTCTTGACGTTGGAACGGTGGAGTAAGAGATGCAACATAGTCAGTGTCTATTATATTGTCAGCGATGTCTTGTCGGCGCACGTTTACTGGGTGTTGATTTAAGAGGAGATATTGTTTGATTGCGCTTCGAAATGCTTTCTGTAATTTCAAGAATTTTTCAAAAAACAGTTTTAATACGTTTCATTATCAATCTGAACCTATTTCATAAAATATACAATTTGCTAGCTTACCTTTAGCCTTTAGATATAGGTAGTTTATTTAGCAGGATCTCCCACAAAGACATGGTGCTTATTAATCACACGTAGTGCAAATGCAAATATTTTGGTGAACTGGTGAGTGTCCGACCGTGCAAAAGCGTAGGTATGTCGGAAATTGCCTTGTAACTTGCCGAACAGGAAACAAAAATACTGCTAGTACTCGGTGTCGTTTTCAAGGACTAACAAAAAAATAAATGAAAGCAATATGGTTTGATATATTAGGCGTATTATATCTAAAAGCGTGAAATTAATTTGTCAATACGGAAATACCGTATTATGCAAAAACTTTTAACTTTTTTTATCTTGTTGATATGTACTTATAGACATATTTTGTCAATACCCTGTATCAACCGTTTTCGTCGATCTATGTTTCAAATTGCACCTTTTTACGGATTGACTCAATAAGATTAGCCTGACAAAATAAAGAGTTAATTCGAACTAACCGATAAAAAATCAACCACTAAAGTACAAAGACCTACCCATAGCGCAAACGATATTCAGAATTATACCACTATGAAAGTAAAGACCAACTTAATTGGTTCGTTCGAACTCACGCTATAGGTACTATATAGATAGAGCAACCCCAACCAAGAAAAGAAGATCGAATGGTGGAGTGTCCTGACACTGCATAACATCAGATTTATGAATGAAAACTGTGCGTCCCACATGCGAGGCTTTAACACAGCACTAGAGTAGCTTTTCAAGAACACTGTTAGACTTACACTAGCGGTACTGCTACTAGACCCTGGGAATAGTGCAGAGGCCAGATTCAGCAAGCTAAGGATGGTGCTCCCTCCGCCGGAGGATTGCGAGGCTGATGCAGGTTCTCCGAAGTCATCGTCATCATCCTCATCGAAAGGATTGGGCGTAGATGTCGTGCTGCTTTGAGATGCGCTTAGTTGTAGGTCCTCAACGTCGTGCTGTTTGGACAAAATACCCACTTACTTACTTAATGCTATCTAATAGGGACATCTTTTTCAATAGGCAAGTAATTCATTTAAGTATCGTGGTGAAGGCTTATGCAAAGTTATTTATATACCAAAATGACGCCCAACCATCACCATCATAGATCCTGGACCCTAACTAGGATTCTTTGTATCTAGGAACTACGAGGACCATGGTCCCACAACACCCAGGCACAGAACAAGTATTTGCGCTTTATTTTCATGTACACAAATACTTGTCCTGTCGCGGGAATCGAACCCGACGCCTTGGGGTTATGAGCCAACGCTCAACCACAACACCACAGATGCTAGCTGAGTATATCAAGGCTAAACTTAGTGGGGCAGAGTAGAATACTTCAGGTATTTCACTTACCACATCATCACCTCTGTGAGGCCGGTTCCGGTCCCTTTGTGATCGAAGACCCGGCGCCGGCGCGCAGAAAGCGTTCACCAAGAGAGACGTCACCAGGAGTAAACTTAAACAACTTCCGAATCCGCGAGCCATTTTAATACTGCGCTACAACTTACTATAAAACCAAATTCGTTCTTATGACAAGTTAACCCTGGAAGTGGCGGCACAACTGTTTATGTTAATGACTTTGTCGCGTATTATAAACTATCACCTATTAAGAAATTATGAGAATGCACAGGTTCTAATGAATGTGATTTGGGTATTGCATTGATGATTCATTATTACCTAATGGTCAAGGAATGTTTTAATGTAATAGTGAACTAATTACAAAAGTATAAATGTAATGTTATTTAGGTCTGGTTCAATCGAAATCAAGTAGGTACTTAGGCAGGTCAAACGATAGCAGGTATTATTAGCAAAGTATAGGTATAAATGGGATGTTACATTCCAAGATACAGCGTTATATATATTATATATGTGTAATAATATCATTATTAGTTGGTAAAAACGATTTTGTGACTGCCATTTTAGTGTACCAAAAGGTCCCTTTCCCTTTTGGTTCTTACTCAGGTGTATGCAATGTACATTATACCTACATATAGTAAAGTTAACATACCTGTATGACTAGATGTTGTCGTGCCAATAAATACAAGTAGATTGGTCCACCGTCCGTCGCTAGGAATATCTTATAACGCCATAAGGTTCCTCTCGTGTCTACAGGTTGTTTACTTTTTAACGGAAAGTTTTAGATATTGCCAATTGTCACGTTCCCCGTTTACTGGCAAACTTATCATAAAGATTTAAATCATATTTTAGGGTGGGTTTTTTTTATCCATAGTTAAGGTAACCAATGGATAAAATCCCTAAATTTTTTTTACCATTAGTTAGTTTTTAACTATTGGTTACCTTAACTAAATTGGTTAACTACACTTATTTTATACTGAATTCGTGCCAATTTTTAGAGCTAACCCAAACCCATATAAATTACTGGTTTCGTGTCTGATACTTACAACATCTGATTTTCTGAACCGTCTAAAGTTGGGTTTCCCTGTGGTCCACTTATTAACTTCACCTGCATGGGTGGACCATAGGCAAATAGTCATCTTCCCTACCAGTAGGGATACTACGGATGTAGAACAGGCGATTTTTTTGCGAAATACTTTGGTGAACACTAAACGTAAAAAACTTTTGCGAACATTTCCGCAGAGCATTTCCTGTAGGTAGGTAGCTATAATAATTATTATTTAATATTCAAGTTTACCACAAAAATAACCAGTCTGGACTTCCCCATGCTAGGCTAATAAGGCTATAATACAGCCTGTATCTCGGGGCGTGGTACTTGGTGACCGCTTACCGGTCGATTGCGGCACTCGAGTTGCCAAACCGACGCGTCCTCTGCTTCCGTTCGATGGTCGACCTTCTACTACCACTTCCTCGCAGGTTCCTCGCCAATGGTTTCTTAGTTTCATAACAATTTGTAGGACCCAGTCACAGATAATATAATACTTAGACCCAGTTTTCCAAACTATTCTCTAGGTAGGTATGTTTATTATATTGTAAGTTGTTTTAATAACTAAATAGGTCCGCATTTTACCGCAATCTCACCAGATGGAAAGTGACGATGCGGTCTACGATGGTACATGCTGGCCTAGAGGATACCTATACACTCGCGACTTGAAGACACCCAGGTTATAGTTAGCTGGAAACAAGGACGACGGCAAGGTATTCCACTCATTTGCTGTACGCACTATAAAGTTTGATGCGAAACGCTTAGTGCGGGCTGTAGGAATATTAACGATATAAGGATGCTGAGTATCTTTGCGCCTTGTAGTCCGATGAAATCCGATCCGACAATCCGATGTTGTCTTCCAGGCAAGCATGCACCACCGTAGGCCGCGTCATCACTTATCATCAGGTGAGACAGTGGTCAAATGCTATGCCTATAAATAAAAAAAAAAAACTACCTACCATACAAAACTGCCAAACATACCCACCTACCTAAGCGGCCGAAATGTAAGTATTATATAATATTTACTTCCTCTGACCTTAAATTAAAAACATTTATTATTTACATAATAGATTTAATGAAGTATCTATGATACAATATTTTTATAGACTTAGTCAAGTAAAACCTTCCTTCTGTACCCTAATGGTCATCAAGGCAAAATGATTCGCAATTATTAGAAAGCAGGAATTTTAAGAATGCCCTTCTTAATATAGGTAATAGGTTTAAAATGGTACCTATAAGTATAACGGACGTGCATGGCGCTATTTGTATGGATATGGTATATCCTATCTATTATAATAAGTCTATTGTCGTAAAATGTACAAAGTGTTGCTTTGCATCCTCTCCATATTTGTAGGGTTGTTATAAGTGCAGTAGCAATAGATCAATCACTGTAAATATTGCGGGAATGCAAATCAACACCCAGTATACATGTAAGGCCCGATTTCACCAAACTAGAATAAATTTTATTCCAGGTATAACTTTCCGAGAACAACTGAGTTACGCGAATATAGCCCTTATATCACCAATTTTGTGAAGGAATAAGACTTATTCCTTGGATACAATCAAAATGGCGTCTTTTTTGTGTAATTTCATTTGTCAATTAGCTTTATCCAGGAGTAAGGAATAGCCGTATACTTGGAATAAACGTTGGTGAAATCGGGCCTAAATAGTGTAGCCATAATCCATATTATGGTTTCGGAAACATATACTTTTATAACTTTTATTTGTTTGTTATAAGTAGGTACTTATTTCCTATTTTCTTTTTTTTTGGTAGTTTGCTAACCTGTAAAGTTTCATTCTTGGGGCAATGGTATAAAGTATACAAGAGGTTTTACCCGCGTTCTCCTTGAGGGATGAATATTCAAAATTCTTTTTCTCAATACATCGAACGATCGCAACCCGCGCTGGTAAGAAGGTTATATTTAGGCCTTTGTATCGACGCGGACGGGGCATCGAGCAGGCAATATGGCAACAAATTTTGCCCAGGATCCCGGCTGCTTCAACACCTTACGTACCACAACAACTGAATACCAAAAAGACGTCGGATTTAGTTGTCCCCGCTCCCATGGAGCATGTTTAGTCTGTACCAACAGAGGCATCAGCTTTAGGCGGGCGCAGTTCCTCTAGCAGCGGTATGGCAACCCCGACGAGTTCCTCCCAGGCGGCGAGCCGCACGCACGGCGCACACTCACACTCCTCTCCCCCCACGTCCCCCTCTTCAAAGCCGAGGTCCTCACCGGAGAGCGCCTCGTCCTCAGATATGTGATCGAGGTTCAGCTCTTGGTCTACGCTCATTGTCCGCGAAAATTTGTGATGAGGGTTGTTGTTGTTTTCCGACTCGAATTTGACCTGCGGGGTGAGACCGTCTTTTTGAGTATGGCTGTAATGAAAGTTAGTGAAAATGTCCATTGTCCAAGATATAGAAAATTACGTAATTATAAAATATCGTTTGGAGGGAAAAGACCTCTTTAAACTTCAGTTCTGTCGTAAAATACTTCATAAATACATAAATTATCGTAACTTTTTAAATAAAATATCTGAAAATATGTAAGAAATAAATTACTTAATAAAAAGAAAGAAAAATTCTAATTATAAATAAATAAATAAATACGCGTGGACATTTTACACAGCGCCATCTAGCGTCAAACTAAGCATAGCTCGTAGTAATATACCGATAGAATACTTAGATACTTTTTTTTGTTTGTAAATACATACATAGAATACACCCAGACACAGAACAAACACCTATGTTCATCACACAAATGTTTGTCCTGAGTGGGAATCGAGCCCAAAACCTACAGTTCAGAAGGCAGAGCTACTACCAACTGAGCTAACAGGCTAATTATAAGAGTAAGACGATATATTTCGTTTTTTGCGGCTTTCAAAACAAGGACTGAATCGATTTAGATAGGTAGGCTAACCTTCAATCTTGCCTCCAACACTAAACATTACCACCAAAAAAACCAAGACTATTCCACCAAAAAAATCAAGAGCTCCCGCGGGAAACCTAATAAATTGCGAGTGCGTCTATGTTACAAAATATGAAGAGCATCTTTGTTTATTCATACTAACATGGTGTTTAAGAAGCGCCGGGTCGCTGGCGCGGCGGTCACCTATCCGCGACACCTCGCACGCAGTGAACACGGAGTCGTCATCTGCAAAACATAGGTATGACAAAATACATCATTTTCACCATCGTAGACACCGACATTCTGACAATAAGTTTTTCTTTATGTCGCGTAATTCAAAATTAATGGGGAGGATATGTTCTGAAATGGCGACCTCGAACCGGAAGACGCAACGTAGACTGATGGCCCCCAACGGCCGAGGTCAAAACCGTGGGGTGCCGTTGGATGTAGGAGGCAAGCAGCCGGTCAAAGTGGCACTCTATGGGAGAGGCCTATGTTCAGATTGCAAATCAAACGCCTATATAAAACATTCTGAATGTTTTGACCCCCTACCAAACAGACTGGTGTTATAAATTTACGTGAAAATAATGCCTAAGTACCTACTTGATTTGTTGCAACAGCCGTTTGTGATTTGACGCTGTGCTATTTTTAGGGTTTCGTACCCAAAGGGTAAAATGGACCCAATTACTAAGGCTCCGCTGTCCGTCCGTCTATCTGTCTGTCTGTCTGGCTGTCTGTCTGTCACGCTGTATCTGATGAACCGTGATAGACAGTTGAAATTTTCACTGATGATGTATTTCTGTTACCGCTATAACGACAAATACTAAAAAACAGAATCAAATAATTTTTTATTCCCCCTCCCATACAACAAACGTGATTTTTTTTGCTCGTTTTTATAGATAATGGTACGAGCCCTCCGTGCGCGGGTCCGACTCGCATTTGGCCGGTTATTTATGGAGTTTAGATCGCTGGTTGTTTGGAAGCATAGGTAACTAACAATTTCTTGGCTTGGCCATGGCTTAATTGAGATTAACAAATTATCGGTAAGTTTAAACCGCAACTATGTAAAATGATTATAAATTTTGTTAAAAGAACACATGTGTCATGTGAATTATGGACGCGGTTGTGCAAGAAGTACATGCATTTAGCGGATAGTAGGTACCGTGTGGTCCTTTGTTCCATCCGAAATAATAAAATATTAAACCGCTTTCTCAACATAAAAAAAGATTAGTCAATTAGTTAAATAATCATATGGTGCGTTCTTGATGAGACACCCTTTACAATAATAAAAAGGTGGCAAAACTGATATGACCCCGACGTGATTTGAACACGCAACCTTCTGATCTGGAGTCAGACGCGCTACCGTTGCGCCACGGAGTCGATGTGAAAAGCAGTGAAATATATCAACTTACTACGAAACACAGTTTACAAAGGTCTATGATAATGATAAGACGAGATTAGTCTGTAATATCCTTCAATACATTACAATGGAGATAGATAAGTAAGATAGAAGTTACAAAAATAAATAAACGTGGTTTTGCCAATTTTATTGATATTATTGAATTAGACGACCATAATAAGATCAGGTTGTATTTCTTCTACCTTAGCGGTACTATATTACATATAAACAGGAATTCAAATAATATCATGCCTACTAAGTATCATATTCCATTAATTTTACATGTAGGGTGTAAGCTGCTTGAAAAAATGTACATTTAATATTTATACCGTGCGTGACTAACGTGATGCTGTGTTGTGGCAAAGTGAAAGTGAGTTGTCACTCACTTGCTAGCTTGCCACTGCAACTCACGAGTTATGTAGGAAGGTGTGTAGTTATAGTTAAGTCTTAGGCTGACATTCACAAACGAGTTCGAGTTCGATCTCAAACTTCGTTATGTCAGAATTTGAGTTTAGACTCAAACTCCGATCGTATCGGCATTCACAGTCGAGCTTAGCATAATGGAGTACGAGTATAAGCTCAGCTAAGAATGAGACGGGCTGAGCCGCGAAATCGGTGACTCGAGCCGTGCTCAGACACCGCCATCTTTGCTATCACGCCTGTTAACTACGCTTGTCTATGGCTGGAGTCGAACTTCACGGAGTTATCGTTTGATCTCGTCTCTGAATTTAACGACGCGGAGTATACCTACTCACCGAGTCCGGAGTTCGATCTCACGTGAGACCGGTGGGAGTAAACTCGATGCATTGACTCTGAATGTCAGCCTTAGAGTATAAGTACATAAGCAAGAGTTAAGCACTACCTACTTATTAAGAATTTAAAAAATTAATTAAGTTAGTCTGTAACTATATCTGTAACATATCTCTATATTATATAAAAATCCATTGCTGTTCGTTAGTCTCGCTAAAACTCGAGAACGGCTGAACGGATTTATCTTATCTTGGTCTTGAAATGTTCGTGGAGGTCTAGGGAAGGTTTAATAGGTGAGAAAAATTCGAATAATTGCCGGAAAACCCCTAAACACAGCCCTTTTCTTTTTCCCATGTAAAGGCAGTACGAAGTCTGCCGGGTCAGCTAGTATAAACATATAAAAACAATAAAATTAAAGCCATTCAAAACGAAGTTATTAAATTAATTGGTTACGACATAAAAAAAATTATTTCATAAATGATCTCTTCAATTTTAAACATTAATAATTTAATAATAATAGATTCTGAATAAATTGTATGACTATTGTATGCTTATTCAAGCTGAATGTGACGAAACTAATGAATTGTACTACATTTATAATAAAGATATTTGTATTTCATTTATCTCTGTATATAAATAAAAATATAAATAACGCATAGTAGCGATCATCATAGCAAAGCTCGACTCCTTTCCTAACCGATCGAAAAGTTAAGCGATGTTTGCTGCGGTCACTACTGAAACTTTAATGGGTGACGGCTACAAAAAGTGGTATTTACAACTGCGCGCTACCGTGCTTCGGACGGCACGCGGTCCCAGCTGTTGTCTGTAAACCGTGCAAGTCAGGAGCTTTTGGGTGGGTTGAAAATTCTGACACCTGCATGCGCACCGCGAGAAAACTTGTCATCTTTGTTAGCGTGAGATGTACTTAGACGCTGACGTAGTCTTTTCTCACGGACTCGACGAGAAAATTTGTCGTTTTCATCGCAGGTTAGTATATGTCGCGGTGCGCATGCTAGGCGGGCGGGGGTGACCACTTGCCTACCCTAACCGAACCTACGGATCGGAGTTGTCTATTCTACATTGTGCCGGATTGCTTGCATCTCTAGTGCAAAAGAGAACTTTTTTTTCTCAAACTCACACTATTGTAATAGGCTTGCTTTTATAATTATGCTCAGTATTTTCAATAATTTAATTAGGCAATATATACCTAATCTCATTTGACTTGTAAAAGTGCTATGAATAGCCTATTTGCAATAAAACACTTTGATTTTGATTTTTTAATTTTACACGAGAAGAACACAAACAAACTCACCAATAAAGGTAGCGAGTGCGGCGGCGGCGTGTTGCGCGTGTTGCGCGTGCAGCGGCGCGTGAGCGTGCGCGTTCCAGAGCGCTCTCGCGAGCAGCGCGGCCGCCGGCGCGTCCCCGCGCGCGGCCGCCGCGCCCAGCGCGCGCGCCGCCGCGCCCGCCGCGCGCGCGCACTCCGCGCCCGCGCCGCACACGTTCACTAGCACGCCCGCCGCGGACCAACGCACGCTCGCACACTCTACAACCAATGCATCATCATAGTAACGTGCTCGTTAGTTCCACAGCGCGGGCGCGGCGGCGGTCAGAGCGCGCGCCCGCACTCCGAGCACTTAAAGCGCTCTTGCGAGCAGAGCGCTCGCGGGTGGTGCGCTATGCCCGCGTTGGTTTGCCGAGCGCGAATGTCTACTTATAATAGGCTAGCTAGGCCTAGGGGGCTAGGGGCTAGGGGGGACAGGCATGCTATTTTTTATTGCATAAATTAATAAAATTCCTAAAAATATAAACAGTCGTGAAACTAAAAATTCTATATCTCAAAAAATGACAAAACTACAAACATTTTAAAATACAGGAATAAAAAGAGACAGTTCCAACATGCACTGACGTCACTCTTGCTCCTTCATAGTACCTCATTCCTAAGCTGTGATAGTTTTACATAGTCTCTCTGGCATACGACTTCACAACGTGTGGTTTCATAGTAACTGTGGGGAATCTCCTGTTATTCAAAGGGACAGGCGATGCCCCCTGCAGAAACTTTAAAAGCTGATTTACTCCTTGATTTATTTACCGATTTCACTTATTTTTTCCAATTTTTGCTTTCATTTTTAACCTACTTTATGAAAATAATATTTTACTTGTTCATTTTAATAGCAGGCAACTAGCTTATTACCCTAATATCTAAGTAGTGAGACTAGCGCAGGTAGAATACAATACCGTGGTCGAAGAGCGGGTCGAGCGCGTCCAAGGCTCCCTCGAGTACTACGAGCTGCGCGGCGCGCGGCGCCCGCGTCAGGTTGCCGAGCGCGCGCGCTGCCTCGCAACACGCCGCGCCCGGCCGCTGCAGCCAGCGACACGTCGCTGTGATATTAGAACCGACTTTATTCTCGCTTAACATCAAGATAAATGTGGTCAAACGCAGACCTACTAAGTATTAAAAAAACGCCACTTTGGACGCTTGTCATAGGGGTTTTTGCCATAATAACCACGGTATGGCGCAGGCGGCTTGGTCAAGATTTGAATGTACAGTCACAGTACAGTCAGTTGGTATGTACATACCAAGGAGAATCCTGCTGCCCATTCCTTCATCTCCCACTCGTATTCATTAAAATACAACGTTTATTGCCAGTTGAACTACCAGTAGTATCACGTGCCTATTGTTGAATCAAGATATAAGACAAGTACACTACACAACTTACTCGCTTCCTCACTAAACAAGAATAGGCACCTAGCGTGCTTCATCATCATCATCATCATCAGCCTGAAGACGTCCTTGCATGCTGAACATAGGCCTTCCCCAAATAGCGCCATTTTGAGCGGCTGCTTGCCTTCTGCATCCATCTGCTCCCCGCGGTTCTGACCAGGTCGTCGGTCCACCTAGTGGGGGGGGCGGCCTACACTGCGTGCGTTCCTAGCGTGTTATCCAAAGAGTATTATAATTAATTCGTATTACCTTTACAGATAGCATCGAGCGTGCCATCGAGCGGGTCGGGTGGATCTGGTGGATCGCGGTAGAAGGTGATGTTGTTGAGCGTGGCCAGCGCAGCCGTAGCCAGTTCTTCACGCCGCTCTGATAGGCTGTGATGTTCCTCTTCGGAGTACCCCTGTCGAGATCGGTACGTCTCGCTATTTACTATCTCACTTCAAGTCCAAACCTCAAAAAACCTCGTGAATAAAATAATAATAACAAATAACACCGCACGATCACAGACATAGATTCTGAATCCTAACTAGGATTCCCTGTATCTAGCGACCCAGAAACTATAGGACCATGGTCCCACAACACCCAGACTCAGGATTTACTCAGAGCCAGTATTTGCGCTTTTTTCCTATGTGCATAAATACGTGTCCTGTCACGGGAATCGAGTCCACCATCTCCAGGTTATGAACCAACCTGGTCAACCGCCACACCACAGAGGCTATCAAATAACCTCGGAAGCTCACCATATCATCTGTAGATTTCTCTGCAAGTAGCAGACAGGCCATTAGAGCTTTCAGAGTTCTGTCAGCGTATGTCGCTGCCAACCCTCTGCCGGCTCTTTCCGCTAAGCAAAGGTTTGCAACAACGCGAACTGTCTGAAACGGGAAAATGTCATAAAAAGGCTTCCAATTCCAATACAATACAATACAAAAATACTTTTTTAACATGAAAGCACAATAATGCACATGATACAAAACAAAGAATGGTAGAACAACGGGTGGCTTCCGTTATGGTGCTCTATGTGGATCGGCTTATGTTCAGCAGTGGACGTCTTCACGCTGTTGATGATGATGATGAATGAGATTATGCATTAACTCTATTTAACCTTTATTAGTACATCTTCTTTTGAACCATCTGATCCACCCAGGTCTGTGCCTGCAAGGGAAATGGTGAATGGTTTTAGTATATTCTCATTTTTAAAAGTACGGCGACTTAATTATATTTAACATTTCCACTTACCAACAAGATGGAGATCAGGGTCTGAGTCAGGGTCCTTGATGTCGTGGTCGTTACGCTTGGTATAGGATTCCAGGATCGTCAACAAGACATCGATGCCGCCTTCTTCATTGTATATCTGGAATTTTAGAGTATTGGTGCGACGTTCTTCTTCATCAGGTTACATGTATTCTAGACGTAAGCCTCCCCAAGTGCACCAGTGACGTAGCACGCAGGCACACCTCATAGCTAGCAAAGCACGACTAAAAGTGAAGCATCGTTCGCCACTGTCACTACTTGATGGGTGACCGCCACCGCTACATACGACACGTTAAGCCGTTAAGCCAAGACAGAAGCCTTTGGATGACCTAAAAATTCAGACACCAGGGCAGGCCACTTGCCTATCACGAGAAGAAAACCAATGATGTCAGCTTTCTGCATACTGCCAGTAACCGCAGATACTGAATATAAAACGATACCGCAGCAGCGGCAGAGTGGAGTGGATGGCATGGGCATACAATACATAAACTAATTAGGGCGCACCTTGAACTTATTCGTTTTCTCGCATTTTCCAGGATAAAGAGTATCGTATGTTGACTCCGGTATAAGTAACCAGTCAGTGTGCATTTAACGTGCCATTCAACGACCCTAATTTTGGAAAACTTCGGCCCACACTTTCTCCCAAGAGTACCCCACAATACTGAGAAGTTGAGGACGTATGGGCAGCTGCTCATAGACCATAATTATAGTCTCACATCGTTCCTGGCCCGTTCGTCAGCAGCAGCCATGTTGCCCAGCGTGTAGGCGAGGCGCACGGCGAGCGGAGCGCGCGCGGCGCACGCGGCCAGCGCCCGCACCAGCGCGCGCGCGCTCCCGCCCCGCGCACACAGCCACGCGCAGCAACACGACTGTGCCGAGAGCACGCTGGAATGGAATTACACGGGACTGACTATGGTGATGCTGAGTAGCTGCGGTTTTATTTGACTGATTGGTTGGACTGCTATAGTTTTCCGGTTTGCTTTTGAGACAGATAGATAATCAATGATGTGTTATAGGTATACACATCTCTAAATAAACCGTGTGACGTGTGCGGTACTGGTTTGAGATAAGGAATGGGGGTCTTGAGAGCCGGCTAAGGAAACATTCCGTCCAGGGAATGGGCAGCAGCGTTCTCTGCGAAAATCCTCTGCGATGCTGCCGCCAATAAGCGTGGTGATTTGGCAAACCCCTAGCGTCTTAAGTAGTGTTGATGCATATAAAATATTGATCATTCACAGGGAATCCTACTGTGCTGATCAGTGAAAATATGTGAACTTTTTTAATTTTTATTTATTGATTGGAAAGGATAACTGAAAATGTATTCCTTATGTGCAAATAAATGAATTTCTTCTTATATTAAATATCATTCTAACATAAAATATTGTCTCAGTCAAGACTTGAGGCTCTCCACGCCTCCGACCTCCGACACATCTGTCGAAGTTTTAACTTTCACCCAGCATTCTTTCATATGAAAATATTATTCTGTCAATGTTTGCGTTGCTCTTTTATTGATTACGTTTTACTTAGCAGTTAAGATATATCCACAGATAACCCCCAATAGATACCGCATTACGGGATTTTTGTTCGGATCCTAGCTCACCAAAACTGGAGGAAGGCGCGGGTTGCGGGGACTGGAGCCAATGCGCTATTATTGGCTGTTTCGAGTGACGCCTTAATAATGAACTCTAATAATTGGTCGAAACTACGGCCGTGCTGCGAAGCGGCGATTTTTATAGAACCATTTACGCCAATGCGTGGTGCGCGGTCGTCGTCTTTCATGCGGTATCTATTGGGGGTTATCTGTGGATATATCATACCAAGCTAGCTCGACAGACATGCGGAGCCCAATTACTTTGCTTAGCATGACAAACAAACGTTTGTATAATTTATCAAAACTGCACTGCGATGCCTTATCAGATCAGTTTCACTATATCTACTAAAGGAAATTTGAATTTTTAAGCAAGCTAAAAGACCAGTTTTACAAATAAAATAGCTCTTACACCTATGAAATAATAAAAGCGTTTGAAAAGAGAAGAAGTCGAGAGATAAAAGACGCTCACCTCAAACATCGGGCAACATTAGTGAGCACGTCTCTATCTGTGTGATGCAGCAATGCATTGAGTAACTCAGCAAGTGCGCCGCTGCTCATGAACTCGGTTGCTGCGCGCGGTTCGCTCGCCAGGTTGCGTAGCGCGCCTGTCAGCTGGTACAACGCGTGCGTCGACTGCTCGGACACCGAACGAGGGCTTTCCGCTTTCTATATAACAAAACGACAGGCAAAAATGCAGTCGGCAGTTGACGAAATGCCATACACTACAGCATCATAGTAAAAGACATCATTATGTTTTTAGGAACGGAGTTATGTTGGGCAACAAACGCGAGATAGCCGTAGACCATCGTACCCGTCACTGCATTAGACTAGACGCCGGGTTGGTAAAGTAGAAGTGTAAGCGGCGATCCTCGTGTGACCGCTGCCGCGCTGGCGGGAGAAGAAGATCGGCCAGAACTCGTTCACTACACGTGGTGTGTAGTGGACGTCTTCAGGCTGTTGATGATGATGATGATGATGAGGCTTGCGTTTGACCGCATCTCTTGACCTCTACTGACGTTAAGATGACAATGATAAAAAAATGGCAATATGGTCGACGACGTAACAGGCTCGCCTATAAGACCTGTAGGGACATGGTAGGTAACAGAACCCGTGCACTGACCGCGGTATTGAGCAGCTTGAGATGCAAGGCCGCGAGGGGCACGGCGCCGGCGGCCCGCGCCCTGCCCGCCAGGCGCGGCTCGAGTGCCAGCACGCGGAGTGCGCCCGCGCCGTACACGCAGCACTCGCTCTCACTCACCGGGTCCGCGCGCCCGCAGCCCTCCACCAGTAGCTCTGTAACATTCCTTTTCTCAAACATGCTTAGAAATGTGAGTATTATTTTGACAACCTTCTTCGGGATAAATCGAACTTGCTATACTGGCGAGCAGCGGCCGGCAAAAGTTGTATGAAAATCAATATCTGTCGTGGTTTAGCGGTCATATAAATTACATAGAAAACTCATATCTGTCGTGTAATTTAAAAAGGAACGATCCTTTACTCCGAAACATGGCAACCAAGGAGGTAACTTAGCGAAGGTTTTATTTAAATTTCGAAGTGGCTTGCAAATAGAAAGCTGTTTATTGGAAAAAAGTAACACTTTATGGTGGGAAAAATTATTTTCAACTAAAAAATTCTTTGTTTTAATTTCCGCGCATTATTTGAGAAAAGTACTATACAAGCCTTGGCCACAACTAGGCATTGATGGACTTACGTATGTGTGCCTCGGCTTCGCTTCGGCCCACATTTACACGGCGCTGCAGTAATGTACTATACACCACACACACACATACATCACATACATACATCATAAATCTTACTATCATCACACCACACTAATATTATAATCACACTATTATACTACCACACTATCAAACTATCAAACTCATCACACGCGGCTCGAGTGCTAGCACGCGAAGTGCGTCCGTGCCGTAGGTACTCGTCTCTCACGCCGAGTCCGCGCGCCCGCAACCCTGCACCAGTTCAACAAGTGGACAAGTGACCTCAGCCCCATTAAAAAACGTTTCTGGAGCACATTGAAAATTTTAGTTTTCGCATTCTCTCAGCATTTAGTGTGAAAAAACTAAAATGTAAATTATATTAGCTACAAATAATTTTCATTTTATTTTCTCTATTGCCTCGATTTCACGATTTGGGATAGCGCTAAATAACTGTACCCATATTATCATTTCATACAGTCATCTCGTGGTATTCATTATATTTCCCACAATATACTTACCTAAATACGATTTCATATAGTTTTTTTTTATGTAAACGAATGACGTGACGAGCTAGTCGTTCACCTGGTGTTAAGGGTCACCGGGCCACCCATAACAGATTGCAGTGTCACCGGAACTCTAAATTAAAGTTTCGCGTGACACTACACTGCGCACTTCATCCTGAGACATCATACAGTCTAAAAAAGATTTCTAGACTGTAAGATCAGTTCATAAGTCTCATTTTCCCAGTAATTTCACTAGCTACTATGCCCTTCAAACCGGAACCCAGTAGTGGTACACACTACTGCTTGGCGGCAGAATAACTGGCAAAGCGGTGGTACCTACTTAGACGAACTTTGCAGAAAAGTCCCACCACCTAGTAAAAATATAATACTTTTTGAAATAGCCGTTTTTTTTGCTAGGATATAATAGGTTGTCGTTTCCTTTGTCACATATATTATTTCAACCATTGTTCTATAGCCGATCATAATACTGTATATATTTTTCAGGTATGAAAGTAATGACAATATTACCAAGCAAATTAGTGTCCCTGAAGAAATGGTCGTTTTTGTCGTTCCTTGCAATTTTGAACACCAGTTTGCAGGCGGCTGCTAAATGGTTGCCTGTCACACGCATCTGGAAACGATAGGATTTCTAAGTAAATAAGTTCCAAAAGTCCTGACAAAATTGTTATGAAACCTTTGGTTTTAAACTTTAAATATAATGGATGTTGATTTGCATCCCCGCAATATATACAGAGGTTGATCTACTGCACTTATAGAACGAGAGTCAGAGTAAATAAATCCTGAAAATCAAAAACTTTATAAAAAGCTAAAAAGTATTTGTCTAAAAATAAAACCTCCGACCTCATTTAAAACACAAGTCAAGTCTTGTGATATCACCCCGTGTAACGCGTTCCTTTCCGAGTCGCACACAGCTACACAGGCCTCCTAGCCCTACTTATGTATCATGATAACAATGATTAATTAAATATTCAGCTTCTAATTAAATGTGAAATTTAAATTACTTTATTAGGTAATGCATTAAAATGAACCCGGTAATGTAAATATCGAGATGATGGAAAGCAACAGCCTCTGTAAACCATAGCATCACCAAAAGATTATCAGTTTACAAATTACCATAAGCATGGCTCTAGCAATAGCCACAAGCACTCGTTCATCTTCACCATCGATATGCGTGTATAGCGATCTCAATACTAGGTCCCGGAGACTGGAAGCAGGAGTGGTTGACTCAAGGCGGTTCTGTAGCGTCTCCAATAAAAGGATGGTCCGGTCTACATCACGACCTCGTTGCGCCAGCGCATCGCATAGCTCGAGGATACTCATGCTGGTTACAATAGAAAATGTTATATATTATGAGTAAGGCAGCTTTCAGATAAATAATAGGAATCTAACAAACCATATGTGCATAGTTATGCTGCGATTATATTTGGCTAAATTTAGACAGCCTCTAAGCGGTTTAAGTTAAAGGACATTGACAGTCTTAGTATGGGTTTTGGTCCAAACACTGCCCAGAGAAACGAGTATCATTTTTAGACTCCCGGCATAAATAAATACTTGTACACAAAATATTTTCAAAATCTGACCATGGAGTAAAAAAAAATTTGGTTTATACAGGGTGGATTTTTGAAACGGGCCAGCAAGGGCAGGTACCTTAACCACTATAGCTACTGGAAAACGTTCCAAGAAGACTAAACATGAAGCTTTGAGATACTCTGAACTGCATTAACTGATCTTGGAAAAAATGTACAGTCAGCGAAAAATATGCAAAAATACACAAAAGACATTTTTTTTTACGCCAATCGATCCTATTTCATGTAGGGATCAAAATATTGTATAGGACCATTTAAGGTATGAGTACTAGAAATGACAGAAATCGCAAAAAACTTATCCCATAACTTTTTTACGGGAAAACGATTAATTCACTCCAAATATGATGATGATGATGATGAAATAAATATTTATTATCCCAATACTTAAGTGTCGAGTAAGGTCCCATAGTACCAAATTCAATATTAAAAATTAATTAAAAAAAAACCCATGGTCAGATTTCGAAAATATTTGACGTGTAGTGGATAAATAGATGTAAGGAACGTAATGTAGGCACTCTCATCACTGGGCAGTATTTGGACCTGATCCTGTCAATGTCCTTTATATCAGGGAGTTATTATACTCATTTTGCCTGTAGGATAGATTCTAGATTGTAATTTTAATAAATCGCATTTGACTGTTCTTCTTTACTAAAAGAAATTCATCATCATCATCAACAGCCTGAACACATCCACTGCTAATCATAGGCCCCCAGAGAGTGCCCCCACCAGCTCGTCGGTCCACCTAGTGGATGGGGAGGAGGGCCTACGCTGCGTCTTCCGGATCGTGGGCGCCACTCGAGAACCTTTCTTCCCCATCGGTTGTCAGTACTACGAGCGATGTGGCCTACCCATTGCCATTTCAACTTGCTAATTCTAAGAATGAATGATTTGTTTTTTTTACGTGATATTCGACTTGCCTGTCCAATTGGTAAGCTGAAGTGTTAGGGAGCTGGACCGCAAGGTGTTTCACTCCAATATCTCCGAGCGTACTAGTCTGGTTTATACTTGTATCGTACGATTGAGACTTTGATCCAGCGAACAGTCTCCTTTTGGGTGCACAATCAGGGCTCAAAGCTAAAATATAGTAAATAATGTTACAGAACCTTACGTCTACACATATATCATTTATATTATGGATAGAGTAGCCAGAGACTGTAATTCTGCTATACAGGCTCTATAAAGAACCTAGTGCAGAGTTACAGAGTTTCACAAGGGTTTACTGTAACCTTACTGTTAATAACAATAGTTTAAAGACATGATGAAAAAATTAATCATTTTTTTATTGGTGTCAATGCAATTACTGTATATACCTACTACCTACATAGTATATATCACATAATCTTACATTTACTTAGTTGCAACTGTGGTGGAACATTGGATGAGTCAGGTCCGAGGACGTCACCTTCCATACCTCCCAAAGGTCGAGTTATCGATATTGCTTTCGCCAAATTGGATTTAGTTGGTGATTCTGTCAATCAAGTTATTTAGGTATATTTATATGAGAATTATATACCGCGTTACATTACAAAGCAAACTGTTTAGGAAAAGTCCCCAAAAAACGCGTTCATGCGCAAACTTTGATCTTATAGAAAGAAAGAAATGAAAATACATTTATTCAACACTCACTAACAAAGATAAAAATAAAAGTCACAAGAATATTACACATATTTTAATAGGTACAGATATAGTACCCATGAAAAGCGAGAAATAAAATAGTAAGCAGGTATAGGTAATAGTGGTGTTGAAAAAGGCTTAATTTAGCATCTTTACCAGTGAAGATAATCAACACATGGCGCTGGTTTTCAGTTAAACCCTATAAAGACTATTATCATTACCTATTATGGTTAAGTAATTGGTGAGGCTTCTTCCATCAAATGATTACTGTGGCTTGTCATGTACAGCGCTAAGCTAAACACTAAAAGTACCAATATAGCTCTACTTTTATCATGACAACAATAAACTATAACACACAAGCCTGCAAGATCTATATTCCGATCTATTCCACATTATGTACTTACTTATCTGATTTATTTTACCTTCGTTTATTAATATTATGGGTGGTTGTGTTTTTAAGACCTAGCGAGACTTACCTTCGGGACTTGCTTGCGTATTATTACGCTTATGTAGAGGCTTCGCTCGACCACTTAGGTGAGGCAGTTTCGGAAACCCACCCCAGCAATCGCCAGAGCGCTCTTGCACTGATCGTGATTGGTTTCGAAGCTGCAGAGAAACTAACACTCATTCTGGATTCTTACTGCATTACGCAAAATAAATGCTTAATAAGTAATTGCGCCACGATTGTTAGGTATCCAGATTCGAAAACTTATGCACTATCTACACCATCTACACCACTATTATACAGAGGAAAGATTTGTATTTTTGTATGTTTGTAATGAATAAACTCAAAAACTACTGTGCCGATTTCAAAAATTCTTTCACCATTGGAAAGCTACATTCACCCTGAGTAACATAGGCTACACCACTACACGTGCGAAGCCGGGGCGAGCCGCTAGTAATTTATATTTTGTGTAAATAAATTATACCGCTGGAATTGGAATCACATATAACGTTAATGAGTCCACATGATTCTACTAAATCATGAATGCATTATTTGCGTTTTGTTTTTCCACTGGGTTGTGTTACTATCATTCTTACATACCGTTGGCTTCTTGCGATGACTGCTTTGGGTGCTAGCGTCATTTAGTAAGATGCTGTTTAAGATATCGTCGTCTAGGCCTGCCACTCGAGCACCCATTGTCACTATTGCTTCCTCACTGCTTTCTGATAAACTTAGGTATTTGAGGCTGTATGGAAAACATTTCAGATTAATCATATAATGCGTATAAACAAAAAAAAAAAAAAAAAAAATCAAATTCTAAGCATACAAGGCGTCGGCGTCGGCGATAAAGCAAGTGAAATAACAGCGCAAAATATTTGGATGCCATCGATGGCGTTTGTATAAACCCCATTATCTGCGACACTTACGAGATTATTTTAAATACTTATTTATTCAAAAATTTACTCAAAAGCACTCGGTGGTCTTGTATCCTTCTCCTTCTTGCGTCCATCTCTGCGCTCCGCAAATAAGGTCCGTTGCGGTTCGCGTGGTGTAAAAGGGCGGCGCGTCCGCAGCGGTCGTAGCGCGCCGCCCACGCTGCCCGCAGCGCTTGTCGCTCCGCTCATTTCTGCTGACACACCATGGATTGCTAACATCATTTTAAATTTTTGTTTATCAGCGATAGTGTAAAGCTTAACAAATAATAGTGGATGTTCGGTGAAAAAAAACCTCAAAACACTTTGATGGAAATAAAGCCAACAAGTTAAAACCACTTAAAGGATTACCGCTACATCTACAAGGTGAGTTTGAATTGGTATGTTATCCCGAAAGAGGGGGACTGGGACCATGATAGCCCACAAGTTGTGAGAGCCTTACTTAAAACTGCGTGTTTCCATACCTACATACTAAAAAAAAAATCCACTCATAAATTTGCACGTGCAAATTTAGAGTTAACAAGACAAATTCATTTCTAAACACAGGTCGTCAAACTCATTTAAGTGCATTCGGTCAAGGACGAAGTTCAACCACCCAGTTGCGCTAGGGCCATCTTCGAACGTAAACTTTACATGGCATTTCTTCAATGAAAAGCTATTAATTTAAAAAAGTCGTAGAAGGTATTCTACGACTTTTCTAAATTAATAGAAGTTATTCGGGATAATATACCAATTCAAACTCAGATAGTATAATATTAACTTTCCTAACATTTTTTTCAGTAGTAGCCTAGTAGGTAAAGTATCAGTAGGTAAGGTATCTATGCAGTCAAGTTAACGTGAGTTCGTGGAACAAAGAACTTTGTAAGAACGTTTAATTAAGGCATACCTACTGTGTGTTTATAAGGGTTCTAAATCGTAGCGCCTCTACCACGCTAACTTTTCAATCGCGTGCTAACAGAACGTCTCCATGACAACAATGGTTGCTCATTTGGACGCTACCATTAATTTGGACGAACAATATATGTAAACGGAAGCATGAAGTAATTATTTTGGAAAAGCAGGAGTTCCCTGGAATGTTTTCGAGGGAATAGGTAGGATTAGTGTACTCTGTCATAAAAAAAACTCAAATATATAAAACGAAATTGAAAAAAAAAAAAAAAATTATAAAATTTGAAAAAAAAATAGGGTGTTTTTTCTTTTCTCGATCAAGGAATAGATGACACTCTTGCACATTTGCAGCGTCATGTTCACGAGACGAGTGTTTAAATGAAGGTGTTTCTAAATGATCATCAATTCGTCATCATCGTTGCAGCCCTGAATCAACCTTTGTCCTATTTATTAGACCTCATCTTGTTTGTCCTATTCGTGATTATTTTGGACATTTTTGTATTGGATACAATGTAGATGTCTGCAATAACGTAAGGAAAAAGCCATCATCATAATCATCATCATCAACCGCCTGAAGACGTCCACTGCTGAATATAGGCCTCCCCCACAGAGCGCCACTTCGAGTGGCTGCTCGCCTCCTGCATCCATCGGCTCTCCACGGTTTTCACCAGATCGTCGGTCCACCTAGTGGGGGGCCGGCCTACGCTGCGTCTTCCAGTTCGTAAGTCTACTAGTTAGTATTATCGCATAATATGGTCTACTGTTCAGGTACTAGGTATACATAGCTCTAAAGAGTAACATACACGTATCGCGTGTACGTACAAAGCAGGACTTCGCCCTGGAAACGAGGTAAGTACACGGCTTGACCGCGCGACCTCGGCTAAGGTTGAACCACCTTGAGAAACTATAGGTACCTACCCTCAAGTGTTTATATGGTTGGAGCTATTATGAAGTATACCTACTTACACTAGTTTGCTTTGCATTAAGTGTTCCGTAGCAATATATTATGTAGGTACGAACAATAAACTGACATATATATATATAAAAAAAAGCACAAGAAAAATTAATTTATTTAATTATAGTATTATTTTTTCTATTATTATTTTATTTATTATATTATTATTATTTTTTTTATTTAATTTCTCGGGTCTAGCCCGGACATTTGAGAGGCATTGGTGGGGCCTAAGCTAACACCAAGAGGCCCTTTTGAGTATAAAATGAACTACAACTATTACAAGGCATGGTATGGCATATTATAAACTATTTTGTATACAAAGGTTAAAAATAAATCTGGGCTATTGTGGTGAACTTATGATGGATTGATGTTTGGTTTATGGAATGAGAAAACGGCACCTGCCAATTTTGCCTCACGTCAAAATGTTTGAGGCAGGTGATGACTTGCCACCCACTAAATGGGCTCCCTATAGTGGCTACCGCATATTGGTGCCGAGGAAGCAACATTGGTGTGGGTGGCTTAGGGTGTTGAGAGGTCTGCTGCACTTTCACTGAACGCTACACGCGGCGTTATGCCCTTTAACACTTCCACCCTGGAGCTTAGGTTTTAGCTCTTGCGACTTCCACCCCCGGACAGCCAGTTAAGGCAAGCCAGGGGTCAAGGGTCTCATTTAGCCCCTTGGCTGCTTTGCTTATGTTGACTATTGACCATTTTGTTCAAATCAGTCTAGAGTTCTAGTTTTTGCTACCGAACTCTACTTACAGTTAAAGAGCATAGGTATCAAAAGTATAAGCACTGCTCTACCTACAAATTTATATATGTGTCGAGCTATATTGCTTGCGTGACTTTGCGATATCGCCGAGCCATAGCACAAGACGGTGCGATGTTACGCGTGCAAATTAACTTTTGACGATTAAATCGAACGAAGCTATGGTGAATACGTTTAGGTATTTCATAATAGAATGATTTTTTAATGAATATTTGTCAAGAGTATAATATCATAGTGGGGCCATGTTTAGTACTTAGGGTTCCAATGTAAGCGAAAAAACTATTGTATCCTCAATGTAGAATTTGACAAGGATTTGACCAAAAAGTAATTTGACTAATTGTCATGGCTACCGTAACGAATTTTAAAATACAAAAAAGGGAAGGCTTATTCATATTTTATTAAACTTGATTCGAGTGCTAAACATGACAACTTTATAAGAGTTTATTTTACGGAACCCTAGAAATCATCGATATCACTGAGCCGTCGCTTTTACCCTTTTACTTATCACATGTCGCAATGTTATACAAATCATATCTTTTCAATTTGATCCATATCGTACTTCCTGCACGCAAAGCCCTTCATTTGATGTCCAATTACGTCTACAAGTTTTTTTTTAATTACCACCGTGTTAAAGTTATCTTTTTAATATAGCAATCAATATGGAACTATGAAGGTGATTCCTATAGTGCCTACTCCAGATAGCGAGATTGTGCCGTCAGTCGCTTACGTGATAGACCTTATATTATAAATACTAGACTCTCTCCACATTATAATACAAAATGTTCATAATCATCATCAACAGCCTGAATACGTCCATTGCTGAACATAGGCCTCCCCCAGAGAGCGCCACTATTAGCGGCTGCTCGCCTATTGCATCCATCGGCTGCCCACGGCGTTCACCAGATCGTCGGTCCACCTATTGAGGGGTCAGCCTACGCTGCGTCTTGTGGTCCGTGGTCGCCACAAAACCTCAAGCTCTTCACAATCATCACAAATCATTATTAACCTCCATATACAGCAGCTCTGGCTTCGCTGATGATTTCAGCAGATGTCTTGCGTCGCGGAGGTGCGTAAAACGGTGCTCCCGCAACACCACGTCGCGCACCTCTCTCGCCCATCTTCTATTCTGGGAAAATATCATAATCAAGCATCTCAATTTCTAAAAATAATGACGAATATACCTACATTTATTTTCTACTCAAATAGAGTATACCACCTAAAAGAATTAGACAACTGGAAAGCTGCTTCAGTTAGCCTTTGCACGTCCTATACCTCACTTCACAGTTGCACTCATCATCATCAACAGCTAAAAGACGTCTGCTGAACGTCTCTTTTACCCGACAGCTCACCGCAGGTTTGCCCAGACCTAGTGGGGGCCGGCTTGCGCTATGTCTTTCGGCTCCCATGTATGGTTTGCCATACCTAATCACCACGCTAGAAGGGTCCTTGATCACAATAGATTTTAGACCGAGGATATACTGCTGCCCATTCCCTGGATATTTTATTTTTATTTGAAGTTGACAATATTGTAGACCGACAATTTCATAAATTGTATAAAGTAGCACAATTTTGAACAAGTTGACTTATATACAAGCATTTTTATCATCGTGCAGTCGAAACGCAAGATATAAAAAGGTTTGTTTTCCCCATATGACTCACCATCGTTTTCACAGCACAGTGTCACTATTAAAACTAGGCCAATCATTACCTATAACGAATTCTCAAAACTTATTTATTGTGACACCGGCACATTGATAGTGGGTGGCACCAATTAACTTACGATAAGAGGCAGGTGTCCTTGCTGGTATTATACCTATGAGATTACTTATACATTATAATCACAGTATCATGTATATGTATTTAAAACGGGCTTATAACTATAAGAATTTTCTAAAGGGTCTATCTATATTAAAGATTTACCTAAAACCTATTCCCGCTATAGCTAGAATAATGTTTTCTAATACTATTGAGTTTTTTAGCTTTACTAGATGGTGTAGCTTTTCTTCAGTATCACCGCTTTTCTAGGTAACGACGCGACGAGACGAACAAGTCGTTTGCCTGATGTTAAGCGCCATGGCTCATAACAGCTGCAGTGCCATAGAATTTGGTCAGTTAACGATACCTATAGTAACATACCTACTGTCTTATAAAGTTTTAAAATTACGTACCATACGTACGATGTAAACAACTAACAGAATATTTTTATTTTGTAATTAAATTCACTAAAGCAAAACAACCCAACGACTGACGCTAACAAAAATGAACGCTAAAATTTACGTAAAACTTACTTTATTTAGAGCCAATATTGAATTGAATTTTAAAAAAAATATTACTGTAGTGAGCTTGCTATGCTACGCTGCAAGCTGGGCGGGCGGCCTGCTACGCGCCCTACACGAAACTGCTACGGCTACGTCAAGTATGAGCTACGCTGTAGACTGTAGACCCATCGTCCGTAACCTCGAGGCGTGAGCGATTCGTAGGCGCGTGGGTGTCGCAAACAGAAAAAGCGAACTTCATACAATCTTTTGTATGATTCCACATAGTTTCCACTTATTATTCTGGTGTCCCACTCTGACTGGATTTTAACTGATTATAGACTACCGGCTCGCCCCGGCTTCGCACGGGTATAATAATTTTCACAGCGCACGCGATATAAAGAATATTTTAGGTCACTTTTTTAGAGCCTATTTAATGCAAAAAATAAACAATCAAATCCTTTCCTCTTTGTAATATTGTTATAGATGTTATGAACATAAGGGAATGTTTGCTTTTTATAACTGCTTGCCTCATATCTACTACAAAACCTGTGTTTGATTTTTAGCTGTTTGTGAAACAATAGTGCACAGCTAAAATGAGTTAAAACTACCCAAGAACTAGACTTCGGGGCTAATGGTCCAGGTAGGGCTAATAGAACATGGAATTCTTCAGATATCTCAGCATACCTACATACGTGAATCTAGATATAAATAGGTATATCTACGTATTTATCTTACCTACTTTACCATGAGTGGTGCAGTGATCGATCGATTGTTGAGCAGAACGGTCATGCTGTTGTGCTCGAAAGTATCGCCTAGGAAACCGATTACAAAACACTGAAGTGTTGAAGTATTACAACTCTAACGTGATATTTGCTACAACGATTCTCGCAAAAATGTAGCGCTGTACAAAATTAGGATTTTTATTTCCACTCAAGATTTTACTTTTTTTTTCGTCATCATCATCAACAGCATGAGGACGTCCACTGCTAAAGGCCGCCCCAATAGAGCACAACCTTTGATGGTATTGGCTACAGCACCCTAGATAATGCATATCTAACACTTTTTAGTAGTTATTTTTTATTCAACTTTTTATCAACAACTGTACCAAAGTTCAAAATAATAGTGTCCAGTCAGGAAAGAGTCGAAACGTGGAAAGTGTCGTATTAGCGAAAGTAGCGAAACACTTAAAGTACCTAGTCGGAAAGTGTCGACCTATTAGGCCCCCCATACACGTTCAATTTTATTGATCAATAAAATTGACGAGGCCACTCCGTCAATGTTTTCTCCATACTGTAAACCGAAAAACACTGACCAATACTAACCCTACACGATCAACAAAATTGATCAATCACAAAGATTGATCAATAAAATTGAACGTGTATGAGGGGCCTTACTCGATCCCCGTCCTACGCGTCCGCCTCTCAACCACCTCTTTACGTTCGATTTTTTTTCAAGAGTTGGCTTTTATGTAAAGTTGCTCTATCTATTTATAGGGAGCTATTATGTATGATGAAAACAGGCTAGCGTTAATAACCGCTTCGTTGTTCTGATGGTTCATGATCCGCGCACCGGGCGCGGAGGACTTATTTTTGTGGCAAATTAAGCTAGGTACCTAAAATTATGGACAGATACATTTTAATGTATCACAGAATTCGCCCAATTTAAATGAATGTACCTAGGTATCTATAAAATCACGAGAGGGAAATTTTTAATAGGTAGGTCTCTAGGTACGTACTTATAAAGTGGTCTCGATCCAGAAACCTCTATTGCATTTACCTACAGTAGCAGTTGAGCTAATAGATAAGAAATTAATTTGATCGTCGTTACCTTCTAGAACGGTTTTATTTAGTTACAACCCAAGTAGGTAGATGATCTATGTTACCATGCATCTTCTATTTCTTTTTCTAACTAGTAATAATTACTCTGAGGTGTAAAGGCAACGATTAGTGACCATGCCAGTTGTGTGCTAGAATAGACCTTACTAACTAACTTGCCAACTAACTTTAAATTCGTTTTTGTATTTTTTACAGGATTATGAAGCGGACTGTTATTTACTTTTTTATTTTTCTTTTATTTTGGCTCCACACATAGTGTATTGAGCCAGTGTCAAGTTTTGTAATTTTTCATCGTATTATCGTATCGAATATTTCACGTAAAGTCAAGTTTTAGTCACAGTCATAGTCTAGTCTAAGTCAGGTAGTCATAATCCAGTCTAAGTCATGGCCTAGTAAAGTGGTGGCAACTTTACTAGAGGCTTCTATGGAATTTTGGAAGCAACACGAAAAACCACGTTTCACTACGTTATATCACTTGCCCACACTCATGCTTGTAAAACACCACCAATTTTAAACATCACTGAAAAATGCATAAGTTTTGTAAAATAATACGATGCAACGAACGACGTGAACTTTTGCGCGTTCCCGCCAAAACTCCGTTATTTACTATTAATTTTACACCTAGAACGAACGTATAGTAGTCTGTGACCTAGAATGTGGGTATTATATACTCTTTGGTTGTGTGTGACGATCAACCACAGAGTAACCAGAGAAGTATCGATATCGATAAAATAGCGTCTCATGACTATTTTTCAAAAATAGGTATGAAAATAATACACTGATGTTCTCTCTGTGCATACACACAGATTAGAGAAAAAAACAATGTTACTCTGTGGTTATATAGTACAATGTTGGTTATATAGAGAATCTTTTAGCACTTCTTTTCCATTTTTTTAATGGCAATTTTTTATATTTGAGCATGAATAGATATTATATCTGCACAGAAAAAGAGGTTTTCAGGCAGCCAAATTAAAAAAAATCTGGTTCCTAAAAATCCATTAGATGGCGTTGACGAGATATGGTTGAGAATCACAGACCTACCATATCTGTGTTCAGAAGATTTATGCCAGATTAGAGAAAAAAACAACACTGTGATTTATGCATGGACCATAAACAGGTGAGTGTGACCATCTGTACGTTGTAGAGTCTGCCCTAAATAGGCTAAAAATTTGCCCACACTTTGAAATCTTTCAGAAATATGCCTCGTCTTTTATAATACTAATAATATAAGGGAAATGATAGAAATTTATTTATTTATTTATTTTTATTTTTTTATTGTGATAAAAACGACAAAATAAATTACAATTACCACAAAACATTTCATACAGAATAAACATGTCAAAGTATTAAATAATAAAAAATAGGTACAATGGATTATTACAATTAATATTTTTCATTAGTGTTTACTTATATTTATTTCAAAATATCAAGCAATTTTTGAATAGGAATCCAAAATTAATGTAGAAATGATCAAAAAAAGGAGGAAAATTATCAATAATCACCAAATCAACATTAGATTTGTATAGTTTATATTTTCAAAAACCCAAACTTAAATAACATATAACAATATACTAATCTATACTAGACCTAAAAACTAAACTATACCGAAACACTTGAATTTAACATTGGATTTATATGCCTCTTTTTTCCTCTAATTTTACATTCATATTTTTTCTAATCATGTCTCTTGGCATGAGGGTGAAACCAGCTTGTAATTTGCTAGTAAATAAAATAAACCCTTTAATCATAGAGTTCAACGAATCCCAGAATAAGGAATAAGGTAATACCTACCTACCAGAGGCCCGCCTTCGCTGCGTTTTCAGGTTCGTGGTCGCCACTCGAGAACCTTTCTACCCTATCAGTTGTCAGCTCTACGAGCGATGTGGCCTGCCCATTGCCATTTCAACTTGCTAATTATAAGAGCTATATCGGTCACTTAAGTTCTCCTGCGGGTCTGGGTGGTAACAACGATTTTCACCAAATGTCGAAGTCAATGGATTAATATTTCGTGACTAATTATTTCTGTTTACTTCAAAATAATAAAAACTCCAAAATCTGCCACAATTTTTTAATGTTTGTATACTAAACTTGTAGACATAATTTATAATACTGAATAATTAACTATGATAAATTAAAATATTTACAATTTGGTATAAACTAAGTGTTATCAAAAAGACCTTTGGTGTAAGAGAAAGTGCCCAGCACACTGGCTGCATTGCCACGTAGAATAGCAATGCTGATTTTCTCGGCAAAAAACAAGCCAGCCCTCAGGTCATCAGTCGTTTACACTTTGTGCCACAGTATACATGTGAAGAAAATAAATGTGCCGAAATGGCAAAAATGGCCACACTGGTGAATAAACTGAAAGTGGCACTGCGCTATAACAAAGAGTAAAGTCACCTTGTGAAAAAAATATTAAAATATTATCATATTAATTGTACATTGGATGCATAGAACATACTCAACTGACTTAAGACAGGAGCTGTCAGTGTAGTGACAATGATTCCAACCAAATATCGAAGTCAATGAATTAATTTCGTAGCTATATTTCTGAATTTTACTTCAAAATAATAAAAAAACCTAAATCTGTCAGAATTTTTTAAGTAGCCACTGCCGCATTTACACTGTGGCACTAGTGCCACAGTGTAAATGTGAAAGGAAAATCTACCAAAATGGCAGAAATCTGCCAAAAATTGTCACACTGGTGAGTGAAGTAAAAGTGACACTGCACTATGACCTTTGAATATGTACGAGTAGAACCGTAGTATATGACGTCATTCGTGGACAACAAGGAGAGCGCTATACATTCGGTACTAAGCAAAAAAAAGACGAACGTAATATCTTTGGTCCTTGTCACCGTTACCGGGTTTTTTTATTTGGCTTCGTTTAATCTAAGCCAAACAGGTAAACAATTTTTTGAAATTGTTGTTTTTTGTGAAATAATCCTATTTAAATGGTGATCTACGCAATAAATATTTGAGAAATAATGTGTGTGCAGTGGGTGGTTGCAGCATTTTAAGCAACAGAAGTCGCACTGAGGCGTAACTATGAAGGAATTTCATAAGTAAATAGCCATTATTTTGTCTATTTTCCCTTTTTAGAAGTGGTTATTGTGAAAAATATAAATACAGCGTTACATTTCATGTAATAACAAGTCCTCAGCTAAACAGAAAAACAGCTAAATGATTAATTAATGGATAAAATAACCATACATAACCAAAAAATTTCATTGTCAAGGTACTGCCAGTTTATGATTTTTAATTTCCCATAAAACCAGCTAGGTACCATGTTGATTTGCAAATGTTTATAAGTCGGAAAAAATCCTTTTGTAGGTATATTAGCTAATTATTTGCTTGATTTAACTTAGTAAAATATATCATTTTATATTTAAGGTCAGATGGGGTAAGTGAAACATACTTGCACATCTATCCACTTTGTGAATTCTGTTAGGACGCTAATTTTTTTTACACATAGAAAGCCTAAATCTGACATGGCAAATGACGGCAATAAATACTTTTCAAGAAAATAATTTTTGAAAACTCAATTTGCGTTAATGAAACAACACACACACACACACACACACACACACACACACACACACACATCACTTCAAAAATGGTTCACGGTTTTGACAGAAACGTTCCGATTCAATATTCTGACGGTAGGTTGACATTGGCGTTTGACTATTTTGCAGTTGACTATATTGACAGTTTTGTTTTTATTATCTGTTACCCGCAGTCATTATATTAGGTACCTACTTATATACAAATAGCTGCCAGGTATCTCTTTATTAGCGCAGAATCTCCATCTCTTTCTTTGGGTGCCGTATAAGAACAGACTAAGGGACTATCCAGAGGATGATCAGTAGCATTCTCCTTGGTACATTATAATCTTCTGCGATGACAAGCTACTTGCTAAGCGAGGTGATTATGGCAAACCTCCCTATAATAAGCGCCTAAAATGGCATTTTATGGGCATGCCTGTGTTCAGCACTAGACGTTTTCCAGCTGTTGATGTGAAATACGTGATTTTCGCCCATGGGACATTTACAATGACATTTTTAATATAGTAGGTATTTGATTGATCTTATTACCTGTGTCGTCTGTGACTGCAAATACTAACCCCACATTACGCGCCGTTTCATGCATTATTTTCGTGTAAAAATGTACATAAACACTATTAAATTGCTTCATGGCATCAGCCGACATGTGTTTTGTAAACTTAAAGATAGCTGATTTCTTTTTATTTTATGACCTAGCAGAAAGATTGTGTGACGCGTGTGCTAGAGCATTGAAACCATTTCGCCACATAGCATAGAGCTAAACTGCGTGATTTATTGATTACGATAGGGTTTCACTTCGGTACTCCTTCGTTTCACTTACCCCACCTGACCTTACATTTTAGTTTTTACAATAAACAAGCAGTAAACACTGGTAAAACATAAATTCTAGGTATCAAGGTAAATTACTCTATAGATAGAGCTAACGAAATCGCTCATTTTCTACCCAACATTTTGGGAGACGTTCTTATTCAGGCAGCACCTCGTGTGGGAGCAAGAAACAACTAGGCGGCCACGCGAAATAGATTTCTACTAGTGGGAATTCTGTGACTATGACAGAGCGCAAAGCCACCTCACAAAAAAAAAGAAGCCATATGGCAGTAGCGCCACCTACCTTTGGATGTAGAACTACGTGCCATCCAGCTGTCAGCAAATCATATCCCTTACAGTCTGTGAGAAAATCCCCTAAACCCGCCCCCTAATTACCTAACTCGCAACAGGTTTGCGACAGGCGTAAATCTCGCGGTGATTGCTGTCATACATCATTAGTGGTGTCGAGAATGTATGCTTCGCTACTGCTGTCGCATTGCTACTGCTGTCGCATTGCTGTTGCAAATTTTACGTAATTACCCCGCCGGTTGTCATAAGACCATCTATGGCAATTATTACGGGTAGTCAGACGCCTGATAGAATCTGACACCAGCCCCCTAATTACCTAACTCGCAACAGGTTTGCGACAGGCGTAAATCTCGCGGTGATTGCTGTCATACATCATTAGTAGTGTCGAGAATGTATGCTTCGCTACTGCTGTCGCATTGCTACTGCTGTCGCATTGCTGTTGCAAATTTTACGTAATTATCCCGCCTTTCTATGTCTAACTTTCTCTAACTTCCCTTTCTTGCTTCATTAACACGTAACAAATAATCAAAACTAATTATTTTTATTACAGGTATCAGCAACAAAATTTAACCGTATACTGTAAATTCAATTAATTCATTTTTTCACATGAACAATGCTACTCGACACTGGCAGTAATATCTCTCACGCTCTATAAGAGATCAGTTGCCAAAAAAAAATCCCCAATTCCCACTATATATCTGTGATTTAGTTGGAGTTTTGGCGGGAACGTGAAAAAGTTCACGTCGTTGCATTGTATAATTTCCAAAACTTATGCTTTTTCTAGTGTTAATGTTTAAAATTAGTGGTATTTTACGCATTAAGTGCTGAATTACGAGTATAAGTGTTGGCAAGTGATATAATGTAGTGAAACGTGGTTTTTCGTGTTGCTTCCAAAATTCCACAGAAGCCTCTAGTAAAGTTGCCACTACTTTACTAGGACATGACTTAGACTGGATTATGACTACCTGACTTAGACTGGACTATGACTACCCTGACTGACTGTGACTAAGACTTGACTTTACATGAAATATTTCATAATACGATGAAAAACTACAATACTTGACACTGGCTAAATACACTATGTGTGGAGCCAAAATCTAAGAAAAAAAAATCTGTGACATCACTGTGACATGATTCATGTCACATGAATCTACTTTAGCCAACTTTAGCTAAAAGTTTTGGCGGGAACGCGGAAAAGTTCACGTCGGTGCATTGTATTATTTTACAAAACTTATGCTTTTTCCAGTGTTAATGTTTAAAATTGGTGGTGTTTTACGCGTTAAGTGCTGAATTACGAGCATGAGTGTGGGCAAGTGATATAATGTAGTGAAACGTGGTTTTTCGTGTTGCTTCCAAAATTCCATAGAAGCCTCTAGTAAAGTTGCCGCCACTTTACTAGGGCATGCCTTAGACTGGATTATGACTTAGACTAGACTATGACTACTCTGACTGTGACTATGACTTGACTTTAAGTGAAAATCTCCATAATACGATGAAAAATTACAAAACTTGACACTGGCTAAATACACTATGTGTGGAGCCAAAATATAAAGAAAAAAAAAACTTTAGCTAATTTGCATTTTTCATTCGCTACCTTACGATAAAATACATTACATTACATGTAGTGTTGGGTAGGACAAGGTTTCAAAATGAGTTTGTATGAGCCCTTCATTATATTTCGTGAGGTGTGACAATGTCATGCCTCAAATGTCATGTCATGTTGTGAGGTACTGATACCGCATTTTCTTCATTTGTCATACAGTACAACTCCAACGTCATGTCGTTCTCCTCGCCTCATTTACTACCTCACCTCATCTCACCTCACCTCTACATGAATCTACTCTACTCTACGCTGTGCTTCGCTCACTCACTTCGTTCTTCGAATGCATCACCCACGCCCATTCAACTGCGTACAACGTAACGCTGGATGTAGCGCTATTGTTGTTTTGATGTGGTGTGACATTTCGGTTTGCTGTGATTGGCTCGATGGCCACATGGCCAGCCATATTGGCTTTGCTGCCTGTCATTACGTGTTATTTATTTTCATTTTCATAACCTCTCCATCCATTTTATGTTATTTATTTCCAGTTTTACAGTTATTTATTTGCAAAATGTGTTGTGAGAGCTTCGTGTACAACAGTTCATAACGGGACGCTATTTTACGCCGTTTTCCGTGCACTGAGAAAAGACTTATGTGGAAGTGATGATCTGAACGAAAAAATTAAACTAGAACAGCTTTTGAAGTTTTTGTTTCTCAATAACACTGAAAACTGTTCTTAACGTACATTATCACGTCGCTTAGGTAAGTCTTGTAATATTACCAGAGAATTTATAGTGTTTCCTCGTCTATCATGGTCGTAATAATGTTATCATCATCTTTTTTGCCAACCCACCATAATCTCTAGATACATCAAGCCCGAAGCCACTGCCAGTAGTTACTGTTTGTATCTGACACTATAATACACAAGATATACCCAACAAGGCTTACAAGTTGGCTGTTATAGAATTGGTGTGCACATGCCTCATGAATACACCCATGCTATGTTGATGCATATTATTTCATTGATAAATTTTAGAAAACATGAATCCGTATACTTACCATTGTTGACCCCATATATAATATTATGCTGCATAGACATTACATAAAGCTGATATAGTGATGACGCCACACAACATATAGCAAAAGACTTAAGCATGTCCTGAAAGGATACAGTTTCTAAAACCCTTACTTAATAATTATAATCAATCACATAATAATTTATGATTTACACCTGATTTCAGATGGAACAGTTACAAATAAGCGGAGTCAGGCCTAGACTTCTACACAAATTAAATGACAAATACATTGTCATCCTTGGAAAGATAATAAAATTAAGGTAAGTTTCACAGCATTTTTGCAATACAAATTAGGTTTATTGTGAGGCAAATATTTGAATCATGACGGGATTTAAACATGCATCCATCCGTCCCAAAATCCTAAGCGAGAACATGCTTTTCTTAAGCTATAGTAATAAGTGAATAAGATCACTTTCAATTACACAAACAAACGCCTTGACCATGTAGCCCCGGTTTACGAATAGGACTACCCCATCTCTTCCCGTGGGTGACATAAGACCCAGCAAAGAAAATATCCAGGGCAGCAGCATTTTCCTTGGTTCTTTAAAATCTTATGCAATCACAAAGCCACCTACCAAGCGTGGTGATTATTGGCAAATCCCTCTACCTATGATAAGCGTCCGGAGTGGCGTTTCATGGAGGAGGCCTGTGTTCAGCACTAGATGTCTTCCGGCTGATGATGTGAATCATACATAATGAATTCATATGGTATGATGTACATAAGCAGACAATTTTATTTAAATACCCACTTGTAAAGATTATACCTTCTTTTATAATTATTGTGTTTGTTATATTTCAGGTGAAAAATTGTTTGAAAGTACTTAGCACATACCTGCAGTGGTGCAGTATAATAGACAAAAGGCACGGATAATATTCGACTAAGGAGTTTTCTATTGCCTGCGATGCAACAGCACAGCTTTGGACAAAATACAAAAGTTGGCATTGAATTTATGGTACATAATAATAGCTACCTATTTAATATCACATTAGAGATTATTTAAAATATATCAAATGGTCAAATGAATATTGTAATAATTTAAAATAAGATTAATGTTATTAAAAATTGTTACAAAATAATTCATAATTCATAATAATTCATTTATTCTATGGAATGTACAGTCGACAGGTCTTGTATATAAAAATGTCTTAAAGTTAGGGTACATTTACCCGGTAAGGATGTTGCAGGCTTAGGTTAGGTTAGTGTTATTGGAAGTACAATTAGCAATTCTCAAATTTGGTTAGTATTACACATTACATATACATTTTAAGACAGAGTGCAGAGAATACAGATTTTAAATGTCAGTGTACAGATGTTAATTGTTGTTAATCAACAAAACATTATACCACATAGATACTATTTATATAATCATTTGAGCTTGTCATTTAAATGCTGATTTACGTCATCATGAGCCTTGTTTAACAAAAATTGTTTAAGTTTTAGTTTAAAGTTATTTGTAGATTTCAACATTCCGATTTTTGGCATATTGTTGTAAAATAATAAAAGAAATGTTTTAATAACTGATTTATAGTTTTATTTCTAATTAATTATAATTAGGAAAATGAAATATAGGTTATAGGCTATAGGTATATATACCTATATATTGTGGCACACCGGCTAAATACATTACACTCCATAGGCCACATGGATAAAAAACAGAAACGTCACACTTTATCAAAAACCACAGCCTAAGCTGTATGTATGAGAGACGGTCGTCTGATACGTAGTATCCCTTAGTAGTCTGTGGCATCACCGACGCGCGACGGCGAGGAGTGGGACAAAATTTTTGAAGTGTGACATGGATTGAATGTGAGGACCGGGACATTTTTGAGTGAATGAATGTGACAAATGAAGTACATCACGTATGTCCTACTCAACACTAAACATGTGTTTACAGTGAGTGGCAAACTAAAATCTTTTACAATGGAGAATGCAATTTATTTATTGTATGATATGTGTAGACTCTGTCTTGATGAACCTGGGACACACAATCTGTATGAAAATGATAGGTTGATACATGATGTATTTTCGTGCACAGGTATTCTACAGGTAAATAACAATTTTTTATAAATTTATATCCTGTTGTGCACAGAGAATACCCATTCGCTGTGCCCAAGTACAACATGGTACAACTTTCAGTTTTCACACCCCATAATACCATGGAACAAGGAGGAGAGGAATGCCAATACACCAAGAAAACAGTGTAGATCAAAAATATGCCTAAAACTAGATGGCTTTGCAAAATAAGCGGGTTCTAAGTTGATTGCAGATCAGAAATATGCCAAAAAACCGTTTTAAACCTGGATGGCACTGCAAAATGAGTGAGCTATCTGGGTAGCTATGGCGGGCTAGGTTTACACATATTATCAGACATCACTGTCTATACAGTATGCAAGTCCTACTACCTTGGTGTAATAGATTCCTATTATTAATAGTTATTACTTATTAGTGATTTATGGTAGAATAGGTAGGTAGTAACTAACTAGGTACTTCATACTCAGACAATTTTACATAGACATACCTATCAATTTCATTAGAATTTGTATGTATAACATTTACTTAACTTGTTTTAAGAATCAATCTGGTAGTTTTGGTAAACACCTGGCCTAGTAAGTAGGTATTATATTATCGGTGCACATGGCTTATTCTAAACTTTTCAATCTCTTAAGCACACCACACCAATCTATCACTAAATTTGTTGGATAGGTAGCCGAAACATGCCTCCACAAGATGCAGTTGGACTGATTGAGTTGAAAAATCACGTGGCAGATTGTATGGTGTGTAGAATAAGTACTTTAAATTTTATTGAAACCAGAAACTATTTTATGTTTTTGAAATATTAGAAGAAGTTTGCAGTTCAATACTGAGGCACAAAAACAAGACAATTTTCTGATGGTCTCCTTCACTGTTAGAGCAAGTGCAAACATTATTCCTATATTATTTTATATTAGCTTATGTGTAATAAATACCCTAATGTACAAAATTTGTTTGAATTTTTGACTATTGGTTTACCTTCTATGGAGCAAAAAACCCACCCTTAAACTGTGAAATCACCGAACTGTGGTTATCAAGCTATCAAACAAACATAGACATATGTATATATATATTACTTTGTAAAACTAACTTTCCTAATTTATCACTTGGTTTCTTAAAAACTTTCTCAGTCTTAAGTATGGGCTTAATATTCTTGAAATTATTACTCAGTCAAGAATAATTTGTTTATTACAGATAAACTGCAATGACAAGTTGCCACCAGCAATATGCACAACTTGTATGTACAAAATAGAAGCTGCAAAGGATTTAAGAGAATATGCCACTAAAAATGATACCTATATGAGAGCTTTGTTGCTCAAGCATAATAAAAATAAATATAAGGTATTGTGTAACTAAACTAAGAAAGTAAAAGAGTGTGTTGCTTTTTCAAACCATTTAATTTTTTATGTTTAAATAATTTTGTTAATATATAAAACTTATTCACTTTCAGGTTGCAAAGCCAAAGATATCAGTTAGGCCCATGGAAGAAGTAGTGGTAAGAAAACTATAAATACCTTTTTTCCTCACATATTTATTCTTTACTCCGAAAATGTTCTTGCTTTAAACTCTCTTTTTTAATTTTCAGAGTTCATCCACAGAAACTGAAAATAGGACTTCAAAAATTAAAAAAACACAGCAAAAAGATAAAGACAGCTCTAAGACGAAAAAACCTAGTAAATAGGTTACTAAATGAAGAGCTTATGTATGTTGGTACAATTTAGAACGTGTATAGATCTGGCGAAAGCGCAGCTAGCTGGCGCCACGTGAGCAGCGCATTCGCCTGATCTGTAGGTACATGTGTACAGTTGTACACACCCAAACACCACACCTGAACATTGACATTTTGCATGGCACCAATTGATTAACAATCAAGCTGCACTTTTTTCGGTTCATTAGAAATTCCTTGAACTAGGCAAAATTATTATTATTTATTATTGTTTTTTTTATGGTCCTAAGGTACCTATTATTGATTATGTAGGGATAATTTGGCTTTTTAATGGGCACAGTGCCTTTATTCTTTAAACCAACTACTACTAATGGCAAACTACAAAAAACATTTGGACTGTATACTAGCTGTGATGACCTATAGATAGCACAAATGCTCACCCACTACCAGTAGGTAAGTAGTGTACCCAACATGCTGGCAGCATTACCCTTATTCATTATGCCAACTCAGTGCCAGCATTTGGATCACTTATTTGTTTTTGTCTGGTCCACACAACTAAATTTCATCTTGTCTTGTTAAAAAATCTTAAAGCTAGTCTGGAAATAAATATGAATATAACTAAGTATGCTAGATTCCTACAAACTATTTGAATAAAATTTCTATTAAGTACCTCTGTGCTTTTTTTCAGACTGCAATGCCAAAAATATCAGTAAGATCTTTGGCAGACATCAATTCTGTGACAGATTTTTCAGCAGTGGTAAGTGCCACCTTACTGAGTACACTAATATTATAAAGGCGAAAGTTTGTGTGTATGTGCGTATGTTTGTTACTCCTTCTCGCTCAAACAGCTGGACGGATTTGGATGAAATTTGGAATATAGATAGCTTATATACTGGATTAAAACATAGGCTACTTTTTATTCGCGGGTGAAACCGCGGGGCGCAGCTAGTATGCTAATAATTGTAATCATTTATACATACACTTATATACTTATACATTTATGCAGTGTTATTATTTGTCATAAATATTGATCCAGTCACACCACTTGCCAGCCTGTTTAACCTGGGACTAGCCAATCCTACTCTACATTATCAATAATGAGAGTTTATACTTTACAGACATCATCTGTAAAAGATCGTACTTCAACTGTAAAGGATCAGACTTCACCTAAATGCAATCAGACTTCACCTATAAAGGATCAGACGTTACCTAAATGCAATCAAAATTCGCCTGTAAAGGATCAGAATTTACCTATAAAGGATAAGCCTTCACCCTTAAAGGATCAAACTTCACCCGTAAAGGATCACACATCCCTTGCAAAGAATCAGACGTCATCGAAACGGATAAAGAGATCTAGAAGCATATCATTTTCAGAAAAAGGCGATAATAAGGATTATAAATCCAATAAATGTGATGTAAGTAATCAAAATACCTACAAATTAATTTTTTCATACAACAATCTTCTTCCACAACAATTTTTTTCTTTTTATATCAATAAGAAAATTTTTGAAAACTACTTTTTATATGAAGTCCTTCAATACAACATTTTATGAAAGTTAGGAGGCTGTTATTGACTCATGAGACACAGACTGGACCATTTATTCGGTGACCACTATGTTTACCTTTAGGCAATTTTTATTAGTATGGATGACTAAGTTTAAAAAATCCTTCATCTACGGTTCCGAAGTTGTAAAAGTCGTGTAATAGATCAAACTAATAATTCTTTTCAGATCTGTAAGAAAACCTATCAGACGCCAAAAAAGCTATATATGCACCGGCGATCCCATACTAAAAACCTTTACTGTCCGTTGGACGCTTGCGACAAGAAGTTTGCGACTAAAGGTGACCTTCAGAAACACATTCGGGCCCACACGGGGGAAAAGCCGTATCGGTGCGACTTGTGTGACAAAAGCTTTGCACAGAATGTCACCCTCAAATCTCATAGAGAGACAATTCATGGATCTAAAATGGAGATAATTGAAACTTGACCATTAAAATCCGATATCCGGTAGTTGGATAAATGGGTGTTTTCATGGCATGTGGAAATAACGTAATATTTACTTTTACATAAGATAGAATTACCAGAACCAAAGTAATAAGACTCTGATCAGATGTCACTTATTATGTGCAAGTGTGCAATACCCTTCTTTGGTATATTCCCAGTTGCCCTCACATGGATCGCCCCCGGGTGGCAACTGGGAATTTAAATTCCCAGTTGCCATCTGGTGGAGACTGGGAAGCTATTGCCCCCACAACTCTATAGTGCATGCTATTGAATATTTATTTTCAGCTTGTTTACCAAGGTAAACAATACCTCATACCTATATAGGCATGATGAATCAAGTTCATAGTTAAAAATTCAATATTCCTAGGTATGTGATTACTATTATAATTTTTTTAACCTATAATGGCCCACTGCTGGGCAAAGGTCCCCATTTTTTCAGTCGTCTCTGTTCGTGGCGAGTTAATGCCATCCGGCGGGGTAATTACGTATAATTTGTAACAGCAAAGCAACAGCAGTAGCGAAGCATACATGCTCGACACCACTAATGCTGTATGACAGCAATCATCGCGAAATTTACGCCTGTTGCGAGTTAGGTAATAAAACCGCGGGTTGATAGGCATTCAGAGATCATCGCACCACCACCTATTTCTAGGCCGACCACGGCGGCGCCGTCCCTGTGGGAACCCACTGTGTAGCTAGTTTTGCTCACCTTTCCGGATGCATCCGGATCACACGTCCTGCCCATTCCCATTTTAGCTTTGCACTTTTGAATGCTGCAGCTGTAATCGCAGTATTTCGGATTCTGTCGATTCTTTTAACTCGGAGTATGCTGCGCTCCATTGCTCTTTGGCAAACTTGAAGCTAATAATTATAAATCGAATATTATTTGCTATCTTAATCACTAATACCACTAGTGTGGTATATGGTACATTAGGTCCATATTTATTTTGTTAAAAATCCAATAATAATACAGTTGGAAGTTGATCTCATTTAAAATAACTGTGATGGTTTGTTTTGCTTGCATGCACATTAAATTGTTAGCTGTCTGTTATAAATTATGATGATGTTGATTGACCATAATATTAAGGTAGACTTTGTGAATCTAGAAATAAAGTTGTTTTATTAATTATGTGCTTTGTCAAATCCCACATTCCAAATATATAAATCTTTATGCATAATAGTAGGTACCTTTCCGTGTGGACCCGGCGGTTATTGTGAGAATAGGACACCCCATCTCTTCCCGTGGGTGCCGTAAGAGCCGGCTAAGGGAATATCCAGGGAATGGGCAGTAGCATTCGTGTCGTTACATTAAAATCTGCGATCACCAAGACACCTGCCAAGCGTGGTGATTATGGCAAACCCCTATGATAAACATAATGTCGTAGCTATAGGTCTACCAGAATCTGATGGCAAATAGGGAAAATAAAATTTGTATTATACCATCCAAAAAAGTGTGGCGTTTTATGGGGGAAGCCGTGTTCTGCAGTGGACATCTTAGTGGGTAGCTTCTGAGAATTCCAAACAAATGAGGTTCTTAATCATCTAAAGCTGCCCCCACATTGGGCGGTAGCAATATCGCCGCGACATTTTACCATCGTGCGGCGTGTGTCGCCGCGATATCCCGCGAAGTCGCTCGAGGATCGCTACCGCCCAATGTGGGTTCAGCCTTACTTCCAAAATGTAATCCCCAGTATAATAATAAAATAAAATATTTTGTGCATAAATATAGTTTATTGTAATATCCATAACATTTAATAATTATTTACAAATCTGTTTAATAAACACAATGCTTTATTATTATAATAGATAAATATTGGGTAACAAAAGTATTAGAACTCAACGAATATCGAATATGTGTTATTATAAAGATGATACTTTGGCCAGTTCCGTTTTTTTTTTGTAATTTTATTACGATGAAAACCATATTTTTAATATGAACCCTCGAGGTGGGTCCTCGGGCCCGCGAATGCGGAAAAGGTAAACCGTCCTGGAGGGTCCCGGCACTGAATGGGTTAAGTGTTTTGTTTCATTTTCTGCTCTTTTTCTAGTGAGGCCATTCTCTCACCAAGACACCTGCGGTAACTAAGGGTTGCGTTGAGCCTGTCAGCACGAAATCGTTTTTTTTACGTGCTCTATCCTTTTCTGCTGTTCAGGGGGTCTAGCAAAGATGCGGAAAAGTTTTCCGCAGGCAATGTCATTCGCATACATTTGGAGTCATCGTTTGGCGTTAACGCTAATGGAAAGGTTTCTTTGCTAGACCCCCAGGATCGGCATTTCCTGAGCAAGGATAGCGGAAGTGCAGCAGCGCTGCGATAGCGCTCACGCTCTTTCTCGCTCTGAGAGGCGGCGATCCTGAGCGATAGAAAAGGATAGAACGTGGGAAAATGCGATTCCGTAATGATAGATGTGGCTCAAGTATGTAAAGCAAAGGGAGATTATTAAAACCAGTCAAAACGGTATTATATTTGTACTGTTCGCACGTATACGCTACGGCAGTGGCAAAGGAAAGAAACATACAGGGATTAACTACCTTAGCTACGCTTGCAAAAAAAAAAGTCATTGTTTTTTCGTTTATTCTATACAAATCTGTCAGTCACATAATTAACCCGCCGAAATTTCATGATGTATGCAACAACCAGGGTTTTGGCCTACCCATCCCGCCGGACATATAACAATTTAAATTGGTAGGATAAGCCACCAAAAACGGTACGCAATGCAATAGATCACTTCTCTCTTTGCTTTAGTACATACTCGAGTGTAATGTTCTTGCATTCTCTGCATTATAAGAAAGAAGGCAGCGAAACATGAAACCGAAAAGATTGCGATAACCTTAGAGTATAGACTAAAATCATAGAGAGAACTTCATTATCTGTAGAGCGTACCGCTTTTTTGGACACTTTTTATATGAAGTGGACATTTTGATGTGAATGAGTCTGACAGATTTGTATGGAAAAAACAGTTGACTCGAGTCGAAAAAATGGTACAGTGACTTTTCTCAAGCGTAGCTAATTACTATGTTTGTGTCTTTTCTTCGCCACTGACGGAGCGATACGTGTGAGCAGTACAAAAATACACGGTGGAATTTAATTGGTTCTTTTCCTTAAATGTATGTACTCAGCCCATGCTATAGAATAATCGTACAAGGTGCAATTAAATAAAAATAAAAATTAATGCCTCTTTACATAACTGGATAACAGCCGAAATGTCTATTAAATGCTACACACAGCACGGGCACCGGCTGAGCGCTTTGTAAATGTTTCGTAGGTAGGTAATAAAACAAAAACTCCTGCGCTACCCGTCCCGCTCTCACACAGACAAAAAACAACGCGAGTGCGGCTTATCTCTTATCTTTGCTAATAGACTCCCAATTTTCCCTTCATACTTTATCGGGCTTAGGACCGTCTGAATTACTTACCTATTAAGAAAATCAGCTACGACCAAAAGGGTACGGTAGGAACTTGTGGATCCCTGATGCCATGTGCTCGTAAAGTGTCCAAGTGCTGTGGCTGTGCGTACATCCACCTAGCCTCTGCTAAGTTGTAGCTTGACAGCGTATAAAAACGCACCATGTCCAACAACCCAACATTTGAATAATTGTAATGTCAATCCATTGTCCAAAATCTCGATGCGCGCGCGTAAACGGGACACAAGTTTTGCCCCTGGAAGTTTTTGACCGACTGACCTATTTTCTGGTAGACAGGTACTTGTTTTCGGAAGCGGCCCGCGCGCATATCCGCTGCACAAAAGAAAGGGGCGGGGTATCTTTTTGTGCTATTGGTCACCGCGGGCGGCGCCGGCGCGGCGGTCGCTGTTTGAGCCAGTATTCGGTCGGGCATTTTATTACGTTGTACTATTATCTATTCCGTGCTTTTGTTCAATGTCGCAGGGCTTTTCTTTAGAATTTGAATTCGCAGTAATTTGATAATACCTAGTGATACCTAGATTTAAGTTTTAAATCCATAGTTTTAGTTATATAGGAGCGTTCTATAGCATGGACTGAGTACGTACATTTAAGGAAAAGAACCAATTAAATTCCACCGTGTATAATATCGTTTTGATGATCTCTCTATGTTTACAGTTTATAATCTAAGGCGATAACTATGCGTAGTGTATAGTAAAAACACGTTCTTAAATTATTTACACATTTCCTTGAATACAATATAGGTAGGTACATTATAATATTATACATAGAGCTTTAGAGTGTTCTTGCACACATGTACCTACTACACATGTTTACTATAGTAATATGCATGTGTCAAGTAAATAGAGCATTCCATAATACACAATTATATCGAACATAGGTACTATGTAGAAAACAACTTAAGCCCTATTAAAAACCGGCGCGGTATTCGTACCGCTGTGGGTAGCGGTATCCCGGGGTATTTTGTATGAAGTACCGCTCAAGTTTCGTGCTAGCCGCGGAACTTCAGTACGGGCTTTATATTGTACCTACAGTAAATTTCTAAATTGGAGAACATTCTGTTATCCATATCATAAACTAAACTGTCAGTTTTAAACCCATCGCCATATTTATTTTTCGATCTATATCTACATGAAAGAGATGGCAATATCTTTAGAACCGCTTTTTAGGTAGTTTAGGATTTTGCTAACAGAGTCTTGTCATATCACGTCATATTTTCATACCTCTTATAGCAGATGAAGTCTTTTGTCCTTAACAACGGCACGATAGAGTGCAATTCTAACTCAACGGCGGCAGTGAAGTGCGATGCAAGCCCCCCGCAGGCTACCCTCACCGCTTACCTCTGCCCGCGCACGTCCGATTTTTGCTACTGCGCAGCGACCCGCGCCTACTTCACAGCCGTCATTGAGTTTGAATCGCACTGTAGCTTACTTATTATGTCTAATTTACACTAGAGCAAAACCGTGATATTAAGAAACATTTTTTCTGCTTTTTCTCACGTGCAGCTCGTAAGAGCTTATCTATTCTTTTTTAGGGTTCCGTACCCAAAAGGTAAAACGGATCCTATTACTAAGGCTCCGCTGTCCGTCCGTCTGTCTGTCACCAGGCTGTATCTTATGAACCGTGATAGACAGTTGAAATTTTCACAGACAATGTATTTCTGTTGCCGCTATAACAATAAATACTAAAAAACCGAATAAGATAAATATTTAAGGGGCTCCCCATACAACAAACGTGATCTTTTTGCTCGTTTTTATAGATAATCGTACGGAACCCTTCGTGCGCGACTCCGACTCGCACTTGGTCGGTTATTTTCTTTGTCTATTGATAATTTATCGACATTTGAACTGTAATACACTGGTTCACGACTGAGCATCGCGTTGCGTATAGCGGCTTAATAAGTCACACATAGCTACAGGTTATTGTACCCTAATATAAATAAATGCAAGTGATTTATATGTAAATAAAGTCAGATTTTTGACAAATTATATCCTCATGGTCTGATTTTTCGGTTAGATAAGTCGGAACCTATCTAATCGAAAAATCAGTTTTGACCAAGAAAGTCAAAATGACCACTTCCGTAAAATTATTCCCTTAATCTTAACTGAAAATGCAACTAGGGTAAATTAGACATATTTCCCGAGTCCTCGTACAAAACGTGCAACCCAGTTCACGTTACCTTAATCTCGATAAACATCGAGTTCAGTGGAACGCGTAGAAAAGGAGCAGGAATGTACAAACGGCGACCACGAGGCCGATGATGAGGGAGTCCCTGCGTTTGCGCGCGTTTATCCGATATATCAGGCTGTTTAGCATGGGGAACCTGCGGGACAGATAGGTAACAATAAGGCCCCCCCCCATACACGTTCAATTTTATTGATCAATCTTTGCTATTTATTAATTTTATTGATCGTGTAGGGTTAGTATTGGTCAATGTTTTTCGGTTTAAAGTATGGAGAAAACATTGACGGAAGTGGTCTCGTCAATATTATTGATTAATAAAACTGAACGTGTTTGTGGGGGCTAAAGCCGGGGTCTCCTATAAACGCCATAAGCCGCTTACAACGTCACGTCACGATGCTTACTATAGAAATATACTTTGTGAAAGAGTTGTGGTCTCTTTCACACGCGGATGTCGGCGTCATGGAACTATGAAGTGTCGTGACGCTGTAAGCAGCCTATGACGTTAATAGAAGACCTCGGCCTAATGTCCATCTGTACTAGTCTTAAAACAAAACTTAGCTAAGCAACACTTTACCCCGGGTTCTTGTATGCTTGTTAAATTCGTATCAACTTGGCAGATCAATACTGAATGCTCATTGGCTGCCTGCTGATCATCGGCTGTTTTCAACCAATGAGTGTACAGCACTTGATTTGCTGACATGACACTAGTTTGACAAACGTACGAAAAACCAGCAGAGGAAAAAATATAGAGGGAATTTTGGCGGGAACGTGCAAAAACCACGTCGTTGCATTGTATTATTTTTCAAAACTTTCAAAGCTTTTTCCAGTGTTAATGTTTAAAATTGGTGGTGTTTTACAAGCATGAGTGTGGGCAAGTGATATAATGTAGTGAAACGTGGTTTTTCGTGTTGCTTCCAAAATTCCATATAAGCTTCTAGTAAAGTTGCCACCACTTTACTAGGGCATGACTTAGACTTGACTATGACTACCCAGACTGTGACTAAGACTTGACTTTACGTGAAATAGTCTGTACTGCGATGAAAAATTACAATACTTGACAGTGGCTAAATACACTATGTGTGGAGCCAAAATATAAGAAAAAAAAACCAGCAGAGATAAGTCTGAACTTAGAAGCAGTCAAACTTTAGTTTAATAGTGTTATATTTTTAGTATTTTGTATTTTAGAACAATGTGGGTTTTTTGCCTGAAATAAAGACATTTTAATTTATTTTATTTAATTTTTTAGTACAGTCATATGTGTAATAAATACTAATAGTGAGTCAACTCGGCGGCTAGACGGAGCAACGATGGGGTGCGGTATGAAGGAGAGCGGAAGTCCCTCCCTGCCCGCAACGTCTGCGGTAGTACCGACCGGCTCGCTTGCGTATCGGTACGCCCGTTCAGGCGTTGCATTTGGCATTGCGTGCTCAAGCTTATCTTGCGATCCGTTAGTATAGAATATACTATGGAACTACATTGTTTGCATATAATTTGATAAAATTGAATGTTTACTAAGAAGTACCCTACCTGTTACCTACCTAGATCCTACTTCAAGAAAATGTGTATGTACTTATGTATCGATTTTAGCCGCATAAAAACTCTTTGTTAGTATAATACTGAATCTGTAAATTAAGAATTCTTCTATTATACGTATATTGAACGTACTACGTGAATAGAAGAAGAATACTTCGAAGAAGAAGAACAATACTTCGACCTATCTATTCGTCCAAAATACGATTAACTATGAAACGAAGGTTTTCAATCAGTGTGTGCCAGTGATGATTTATGGAACTGAGACATGGTCTCTTACTATTGGCCACATTAATACCTAAGCTCAAAGACGCGCAGCGAGCTATGGAGAGAGCTATGCTCGGTGTTTCCCTGCGAGATGAGATCCGTACGGAGGAGATACACAGGAGACCTAAAGTGACCGATATATACGTAGCTCTTAAAATTAACAAGTTGAAATGGCAACCCGCATCGCTCGTAGAATCTGGTGAAAACTGCGGGGAGCCGATAGGCGAGTAGCCGCTTAAAGTGGCGCTCTGTGGGGGAATCTTATGTTCAGCAGTGGGCGTCTTCAGGCAGATGATGATGATACTACGTATAACTTGTAGTAAGATATTGAGGACATAACTGAATCGAGATATCGTCATAAAACAGTAGTGCGGTAATGTAAAGTAAAAAAGCACGCGTCCGTAATATCTTGAATTATTAACTTAAAAGCGGTGTGATAAGCGCCACTGTACGAGCAACTGTGACGAAAAATAAATTATTACGAAACAAAAATTACTATCTAAGAAAATGTTTTTCTGACAACCCTTGCTTATTTTTAGGACTAGACGTCGAGACGGTCTTGTAGGTATTTTGCGGTATAACAAAGGAGTTGACCCACTATTAGTATTTATTACACATATGGTACAGTGAGGCATATGCTAAAAAAATATAGATGAGGCAGAAGCTATGAAGCTACCTGTTAGTGATGTTGTTGAACGTTGTCTGCATCCGTTTGAACGCTTGCCGCTGCGAGTTGAGGTGGTCGCGCGCCTCCATCGCTATGTTGATCTGCTCGTCCACTAGTATGTGTGAGCTGGAATAGTGTTCATTCATTTGTATCTACTTCCTTGATCCCCAAAAACTACCTCTACCACAGAATAGATATATATACGTACAGAAGGGTCACTCCACGAAGTCACTTAAATAAATAGCAACTTTTGCTACAACACAATAAAGTTTACTTCAGCTCGCACATTGAGCTAGGGGCTCAGGGCTACCGCCTAAGCAAAGGAATATATAGGTACTTAGAAAGTAGTATTGCTCCTATTATTACTGGTAGTGCAACTGGTAGTACAACACAGACAACAAGTTGTTTTAAGTATTCTGTTAAGTTGATAACTTATTAAATAAAATCTAACCATCCCTGTTACTGGTTCCTTATGGGTTGCGAGGTCAGGTGGCAGTCGCTCTGGTAGCTCGCCGCTACAGGTCAGATTGGGAGCCGACCCCAATAACAAATGAAAAAAGGCAAAGAGGATGATGATTGTATTGTATTTGATTCATCACCATGTACTAGACTTTCGAACTTCTTTTCTTTCTTTATTATTACTATAACTATAGGAGAACTAAAGTGACCGATATAGCTCTTAGAATTAGCAAGTTGAGATGGCAATGGGCAGGCCACATCGCTCGTAGAACTGACAACCGATGGGGAAGAAAGGTTCTCGAGTGGCGAGCACGAACCAGAACGCAGCGTAGGCCGGCCCCCCACTCGGTGGACCGACGATCTGGTGAAAGCCGCGGGGAGCCGATGGATGCAGGAGGCGAGCAGCCGCTCAAGGTGGAGCGCTCTGGGGGAGGCCTATGTTCAGCAGTGGACGTCTTCAGGCTGTTGATGATGATGATGATTGTTACTATACCTGTGCAAGTGGTTAGCCTCCTTCGTGTACTGGTCGCGGCGGCTAAGCCCCGAGACGGCGGAGGGTGGAGGGCTGCCACCGCTCAGTAGCTCCTCCCGCTCGCGCCGCGCGGTCACTCTCGCAGATGTCTTCGTGAACTCTTGTTGGTAATCCTTCATAATAACAATATCATCAGAACTTTGGGGCCTTCTCTCTGAAGGATAAAGTAAAGCCAGTTGTGGCACACCAGCTCGCCTAGCATGCGCACCACATCAAAATTTTCTCGTCAGAGACCGTGACAAGACTATGATAGCGCCCAAAGATTATAAAGCCCGTTGATAGCTCGTGAACATAATTTCTCGTACAAACACGACTCACCTGCGCGGGCAGGGGGCGAGGTAACAAAACGAGACACAGTCATACGAAATTAGTACAAAGAACAGGGGGCGTACCGTGAGCTCTTAGCGCGATTCAAACCAGAGCCTATACTGGATCGCTTGTCCAAATCCCCATACAAAAAAACAAAGCGATCCAATATAGGCTCTGTTTTGAATCGCGCTAAGAGCGCACGGTACGCCCCCAGAGCAGGATGGAACAAATGACATGAACGGGTTCCCGTATCCCGTGTTTAATTAGAAATTAGTGGTTGAAATACACCACTAGTTTTCGTATGAGGGGAAGTTGTATTATATTGGTCAACTGGGTTTATAATCAATGGTAGCGCCTAAGTGTATCTCACTCTAACAGCGACAAGTTTACTCGCGGTGCGGGGCTTTACTTTATCCCTGTACTCTAGTCACTCATCATTCAAAGGTTACTCAGTTTGTTGAACATGTGACTTAAACTACACAAGTTCTTCAAAACCATAAATGTAGTTTTTTTTAAATAGGAGGGAAGATAAGGCTCCTTGACAGTGGTCTATCTAAATTAGTTGCGACGCACATAGTTTGCCATGTTGAAGAAAGAGATAGCAATATGCATCTTGAGCACCAAAACAATAAAGAGAACAATGCAATGTAGGGCCAGTTTTTGATTAAGAGAAGCGTATCTCTTCTCCATACAAAAAGCACCATCACAAACCACCTCTAAATGTTATCCGATCTCGATGATTTTTTTATGTCGTCTACACAGTAAAAAACTATGCTTTCACATTTTCCTTTTTTAAGTTTTTACAATATCTTCGTATTTATAGCCACCTAAAGTTACGAATTTTTGGCATCAAAATTATGACGAAGAAAATTAGTTGTAACCGGAACACGAGACATATATTCGAAAAATCAAGATATAGAAGATAGATCTATCCAAACGATTGACACCAAAATCGAAATATTTTAAGAATTAGAAGGTGAGAAACGTTTTCGCTCGAAACGCTAATATGTAGGTAAATCCACTCACGGGCTCTATTGTCTCTATCATACGTGTGGAGAGCAAAGCGACGGCAATAATATTTTCAAATGCCAGGACGGTCAATTTAACTCATCTTCACACTGTTAATTACATGTCCATGGTTGTATATTCGCGGAGAGGGAGATAGAGTATTAGTCATAATCTACAATACTAGCACTTTACAGTATGGTAGATTTAAATCAATCAATAAATCAATCAAATATTTTTATTGACATAATTTTAGGTACAAAAATTATTTAAATGAAGCCTCCAGTCCCCGAACTAGTTGAGAACTGTGTTTCGGGGTCCGGCGTCTTCTCCTATAATGAGGCACTTTGGTTGTCAATATTAACAATTAATTAATAAAGTTTACATACAAACTAATTAATATAAACTAGTGTAACAATTTTATTATTGTAATAGATATACTACCCCGTGTGCATGTATGTTGTAGGTATTGTATGCGTGAGTTTTGTATAGGATTGAAGTGTACGCGCGTGTATTTGATTGGGGGTGTGAGAGGGTGTTTGTGTGTGTATGAGGGGGTGTGTGTGAGAGTATGTATGGGATGGGTGTGTTAGGGAGGGTAGGAGGGTGGGAGGTTGTATGCGTGCGTGTACGGGTATATGTTAGGGTGTTTGGGTGTGAGATGGTGAAGGGCGAGGGGGTACGTAATACAGTGCAGAGAGAGCATGGCAGGTACCTGCAGTTAAATATACAAACCATTAATATTTCTCTGTGCCTTTTTATAGTGTGCATTGTGGCCACTCCACTTGGTGCTAGGTCCGCCATGTTGTCATTGATTGATGATAACTGGAACCAATAACAACTATCTATTAGTTTTTAGGGTTCCATACCCAAAGGGTAAAAAAACCCTATTACTAAGGCTCCGCTGTCTGTCTGTCCGTCTGTCACCAGGCCGTATCTCATGAACCGTGATAGTTAGACAGTTGAAATATTCACAGATGGTGTATTTCTGTTGCCGCTATAACAACAAATACTAAAAAAACAGAATAAAATAAATATTTAAGGGGGGCTCCCATACAACAAACGTGATTTTATTGCTCGTTTTTAAGATAATGGTACAGAACCCTTCATGCGCGAGTCCGACTCACACTTGGCCGGTTATTTGTTACTCTTGCTGCTTTATCAACTACTCTTATACTCCTATCACCTATTAGCCATTTCAATGATATCTAACAACACATTCACCAACAAAAAAGGAATCAAGTTATGGAACTAAACATAAATAGGGTTCACATCTTTACAAATTTTATGAACCATTAGCAGTTCTATGCTAATGATTTGTATACAAATTGTTAAAAAATGGAATTTGAAACAACAAACATAATCTACCCAATAATATCATCTGCCCATAAATAAATAAGAAGTGGTAGGCTGTGTTTCCACCAAAGATGTGTGAGGCAGCTGGGCAGTGTTAAGATGCATAGCGAGGCTGTGAAACGGTGTGAGTGTTTCCACCGGATATAAGCTAGGCCACTGAGCGGTGCGAGGATGTGTAGTGAGCTCGTTTCTGACGCGCGCAGAGTGGAGTGGGATTTGGTAGGAGCGGAGCACGCGCGCTTCTGCCTGCACACATCCATAGCACAAATTTTTCTCTTGTTTTGCATGTACAAAAACCTCGCTCCGCTCAGCTGTTTCCACTAGACCTGCACTGAACGAGGCTAGCTAAATTAAGTGATTCTATTGGTTCTTGACAAACACATCCCTCGCTACCCATCCTCGCACATCTCTGGTGGAAACGCAGCCGTATCCCACTCCTACTGCCCACTGCCATAATCCACTATGCTGGCTATTTTTTGATCCGTAGTTAAGGTAACTGTTGGTGACACGATGAGGGTTATGAAGAGGTGGAAAGTAGACAATGAAAGAATTAAATAAATTAATATTGGTAGCACCCTTACATCAACCGAAAGCTATTAGAAGCTGTTGCCAATTTTAGGTGATGCACGGACACCAAGCTTTATTTAAAAATAAATATATATAATAAAAAGGTCACACTTGTTGCGTAGGTCCGTCTGTAACTCTTTAGTCCTCAGTAACCAGTAATATTATAGAAACTAACGTGAGTAGTATTGATAAATACAACTAGTAACCGGCTAGCACTCACGTAATTTTACTTGAATCACTTGACCGACTTGTGTGATGCGGGCCTTGGTCCCAGAGACGTCGCCCGCGCCGTCGTGCCCGCCCGTGGAGATTGGCATCTATATTGCCTGAACACCAGTCAAGTGGTTCGACTAAAATTATGCGAGTGCTAGCCGGTTACTATCAGTAGTTAAGGTAACCAATGGTTAAAAACTCTAAAAATTGTTAGAGTTTTTTGTTACCGTAACAATGGATCAAAAAACCCAGCCTTCGTAGTGACAGGCATGGCTTGGCATCCTCAAATTTTTGATTATTGATAATATACTGATTTCATCACAATATTTTCCACACATGTATAACTTAAAAAAAGGCATTGGTGCAATGCTGAATGGGGTTCAAACCGCAATGAGAAAATGTTGCACAAGTTACTGCTTAGCCTCACTTCATAATGTTGTTCTTTTATTATTTTATCAAAACAAAATAAAAGTAAACTAATTACAACTTTTAATTGTTGCATGAGTATTGCTGACAGTTTCAAAAGACACTTCTAATGAGTTAAATCTCAACTTCCAACTTCTTCTTATTATGGCTTCTACGGGTTATTTAAACCTCTCTTACTCACCTTGTTGAGGAGCTGTTGCAGCTCCATTGACATAGTATCAAATATATCATCACTATTGATAAGTGGGACACTCTCCGAGCTGAGAGCTGTTGTGTTAGGACTTATGCCTAGTTTACTAAATGCTACTAGTTTTACATCTATATCATTTTCTAAGAGACGTGCTTGCTTTCGCAAATCTGAAATGGACAAAAAATACATTATGATATGGCATTCACAAAGTCAATTTATATCTAAACGAATGGTGCAGGTTGCGTTGTTTACCGGAAAACCAGTTTCATAAATATAAACATACCACATCTTGTTATGTATGGTTATCTCTATAACATAATGTGAGAAAATGTAATACTTTACAGAATTTTATTTTGCTACGTCACTAGATCATCTTCTTGAAACTATAAACTTATCAGAAGTTCCTTGTATCCTCACCTTCCCACGAAGAACCAGTCATGGTAGACATCGTATGATTAATATGTTTGATTAACTATAAATTTTGTTATGGCGGGATTTGAATGAATTAACAATAATACAACCAACGCAAAACTAATATTGTATTCTTTGCTATTTTTCATTCAATTTTCAATTTTTACTTTATTTTTCTTTCCCTTTTTATGTTTCACTTCACATTCACTGACAATGACATTCACAACAGTGTGACCATCTGTAAATTGCAAATTGTGCCCCAAATAGGCTATAAATCTGCTAAGGCCTGACCAAATATAACAATAAACAAAAAATTACCTATTTGCAATGAAATATTGATTAAAAAAAAAAAATGAAAACAAATATTGAAATAGCCAGAAATATGCCCCGATTGTTTGATAATATAGATGGGAAATAATAATAGTAAACCATTTATTTGCCATTAAATTTACATTAAATTTGTATTTGGCAAAAACAGTGGCAAAAAAGAAATAAAATATTTCAGAGAACAAGCTCATACAATACATATAGGCCCATGATATAAAATATAAATACCTAATACCTTTACTAGGTGGTAGGACTTTTCTGCAAAGTTCGTCTAGGTAGGTACCACCGCTTTGCCAGTTATTCTGCCGCCAAGCAGTAGTGTGCAAGCACTACTGTGTTCCGGTTTGAAGGGCATTGCAGCTAGTGAAATTACTGGGCAAATGAGACTTTATGATCTGATCACTCAGTCTAGTAATCTGATTACTAAACTGGGTGATGTCTGAGGATGACGTGCGCAGTGCAGTGTCGCGCGAAACTTTGTTGTTGTAATGTTCCGGGTGACACTGCAACTGTTATGGGCGGCTGTGTCACTTAACATCAGGTGAACGACTAGCTAGTCACGTCATTCAATCTCATAAAAAAAACCTACTTTAAAGATTAACATACAAACTTACATTTTTTTATTAAATTTCATTGGGCACGTAAAGTCGGCGTGCTGGTGGCGGTAAAAATTAATCGTAACTTACACCTTTAGCCCTAAAAGCATCCTTGGTGAAGATGGCCAAGTGGATAAAAGATTTAAAAATGTCATCGTGACGAGATTCCAGAAGCTGTACCTTCAGGTTAAGCTTTGTGTTAAAAATATATTATATCTTTCATAAGTATTTAAAAAAAAACGTGTTAAATAGGAACATAAAATATATGTAGGCATACTTTATGTATCAAGGTATCACCGTTAGACTACTATTTCTCGTTATTTTATCATAAATCGATTTTACGTTCATATTTCTTCTAATCATGTCTTTAATCATGTCCGTGTGGTTTCGGCGGTGTGAGTGATTATGGCAACCCCCTCTATGATAAGAGTCCACAGTGGTGTTTATGGGGGAGGCATATTATGTGTAGCAGTGGACGTCTTCCAGCTGTTGATGTCATGTGACGTTTTTAGTTGGTGTGAGGGCAACACCGGTATGTAATTTGCTAATTAACAAAATTACCCAAAGCTTTAACTGTAGGATTCAACGAATCTCAGAATAACTAGAAGGACTAAAGCTAGTTGCTTTAATTTGGCCCAAATCCTAAACGCGAATACCATTTAGACATCTTGTGCACAGATTACTATAATAACACACACACAACACTTTGTACATTGAATGGATGCACAGGCTTTTACCTCAATTGACTTAAGACAGGAGTTGTCAAATCAAATCAAATCAAATCAATTCAGTCAGTTTAATAACAACGGTTTCTACCAAATATCCAATCAACAAATGTATATTTCACAACCATATTACCGATTTTTAGTTCAAGATATTATATACTCCCAAATCTGCCTCATTTTTTAAACGTTTACTCATTTTGGCAGTGTAAATTTAAGGGTAAAATTTGCCAAAATCAGTGATTTCTGCCACTAATGGTCACACCGGTTAATTTCGCTATGGTTTGTTTTGTAGTAATGTCAGTTTGTTTTCTCTAATCTATGTTCGTATTGCTTTTCTTAAATTTTGGCTCTACTTATAGTGTATTTAGCCAGTGTCAAGTATTAATTCTATTTTGTATTCTAATTTTTCATCGTGTTATAGAGAATATTTTACGTAAAGTCAAGCCTTATCTTATCTTAGTCACAGTCCACTCGCTTCTATGGAATTTTCACCATATTATATCACATGCCCAACCCATGTTCGTAATTCAGCATTTAATGCGTAAAACGCCACCAATTTTAAACACTGGAAAAAGCAAAAGTTATGAAAAATAGTACAATGCGACCGACGACGTGAACTTTTCCGCGTTCCCGCCAAAACTCTCCTCGTCAAGTTTTCTATTTCTATATACTTTAATTCATTAATAATACTTTACTTCAGACTCAAAGATCCATATATTTTTGTACAAGGTAGAACAGCAGACATTGTACATATGAAAACATAAAAAAGAGCTATAAAATTGAATAGTTACATTAAATAAAATACATTATATAGGTGGCAGGCAATAGGGGATTTTCTGACAGCTGGATGGAATGTAGTTCTACAGCCAAAGATAGATGGCGCTGACGAGACAAGGCGGACATGGCAAGTTTTTGTCACGAGGTAGCTTTGCCCTCTTTCATAGCGCAGTGTCACTTTCAGATGGTCTACACGCATAAATCACAGTATTGTTTTTTTCTCTAATCTGTGGCATAAATCTTCAGAACCACAGACATGGTAGTGATAATTATTCAGCCATGTCTCGTTAACGCTATCTAACGGATTTTTAAGAACTTTTTTTTTTAATTTGGCTGCCAGAAATCTCGTATTATATCTTTGGATTGGACGCATTGACCCACAGATTACCTGGTACAGGTCTGTGCATTTACCATATCTGTGTCTGGAAGGTGCACTTGACATTAGAAGTAAAAAGGATTTTAAACCTTATCACACATACATAACGTTCTTTTATTTAGTTGTAAGGATAAACGGTCTATAGTTAGGTGATAGGGTCTTTCGTACAGTGCAAAGTACATACTTACTCCAAGATACAGTGCGTAGACCATGAACCTACTGCCACAAATTAGAGAAAAAAACAATTGTGGGCTACGCAAAGTCACAATATTTCTTTTCTATAATCTGTGGCATAAATCTTTAAAACCACAGACTACTAATTATTCACGCCATGTCTCGTGACTCGTCAACGCCATCTAACGGATTTTTAAGAACTAATTTTTTTAATAAATGAGGAGTTTTATTTAAAAAAAAACACTAGTTCCGCTTCTTTTATAGATGGCGCTGTGAGTACATAGTTTCAACCTTTCAAAACACAGAGTAGTTTAAACATAAGAAAATGCTTAGACAACCTACAAAGAAATGTCAAATTCAGAGGAGTGGACCACGAGTACATTGCCTGTAGTATCTCCTAAGTAGTCTGTAGTGCATTCTTATTAAGTAAAAATTGAAGTACAGTAGATCTGCGAGATAGATAAACGTTAATATTATGATCCAAAATTAAGCCGAGCTATTACGAAACGAAACTAAAAAAAACGAAAGAGTTTAGAGCAGTCAGTCAGTATCGTGACACATTTTGTCTAACCTGTGGTCTGTGGTGTGGAAACAGTGACAGTGACAGATTTTGGTAAAACCACAACTGGCGCCATCTATTGGGTCATACATAAAGTACATAAAATACAATTTCTTTTTTTTAATAAAACGCCTCATTGGCTGCCACAAAAACTTCTATTAAATTACCATACATTACCCTAAATTCAGTCACCTAGTCAGGATTCGGGAAAGGAAGCTACTTATTTGCTACCCAGTTAGCGTTATGTACTCTTTGCTTAGGCGTAGACAGAGAACAGAGTACAGCTTTGAATATCTACGAGTAGAAATCTATTTCGCGTGGCTGCCTAGTTGTTTCTTGCTCCCACACGAGGTGCTGCCTGAATAAGAACGTCTCCCAAAATTTTGGGTAGAAAATGGGCGATTTCGGTAGCTCTATCTATATAGTAATTTACCTTGATACCTAGAATTTATGTTTTACCAGTGTTCACTGCTTCTTTATTGTAAAAACTAAAATGTAAGGTCAGGTGGGGTAAGTAAAACGAAGGAGTATCTAAGTGAAACCCTATCGTAATCAATAAATCACACAGTTTAGCTCTATGCTATGTGGCGAAATGGTTTCAATGCTCTAGCACACGCGTCACACAATCTTTCTGCTAGGTCATAAAATAAAAAGAAATCAGCTATCTTTAAGTTTACAAAACACAAGTCGGCCGATGTCATGAAGCAATTTAATAGTGTTTATGTACATTTTTACACGAAAATAATGCATGAAACGGCGCGTAATGTGGGGTTAGTATTTGCAGTCACAGACGACACAGGTAATAAAATCAATCAAATACCTACTACATTACAAATGTCATTGTAAATGTCCCATGGGCGAAAATCACGTATTTCACATCAACAGCTGGAAAACGTCTAGTGCTGAACACAGGCATGCCCATAAAACGCCATTTTAGACGCTGATTATAGGGAGGTTTGCCATAATCACCTCGCTTGGCAAGTTGCTTGTCATCTCAGAAGATTATAATGTACCAAGGAGAATGCTACTGCCCATTCTCTGGATAGTCCCTTAGCTTGCTCTTATACGGCACCCACAGAAAGAGATGGAGATTCTGCGCTAATAAAGTGATACCTGGCAGCTATTATTATATAAGTAGGTACCTAATATAATGACTGCGGGTAACAGATAATAAAAACAAAACTGTCAATATAGTCAACTGCAAAATAGTCAAACGCCAATGTCAACCTACCGTCAGAATATTGAATCGGAACGTTTCTGCCAAAACCGTGAACCATTTTTGAAGTGATGTTTCGTTCACGCAAATTGAATTTTCAAAAATTATTTTCGTGAAAAGTATTTATTGCCGTCATTTGCCATTTTAGGCTAGGCCAGATTTAGGCTTTCTATGTGTAAAAAAAAATTAGCGTCCTAGCAGAATTCACAAGGTGACCTTAAATATAAAATGATATATTTTACTAATTGAAATCAAGCAAATAATTAGCTAATATACCTACAAAAGGATTTTTTCCGACTTATAAACATTTGCAAATCAACATGGTACCTAGCTGGTTTTATGGGAAATTAAAAATCATACACTGGCAGTACCTTGACGATGAAATTTTTTGGTTAGGTATGGTTATTTTATCCATTAATTAATCATTTAGCTATTTTTCTGTTTAGCTGAGGACTTGTTATTACATGAAATGTAACGCTGTATTTATATTTTACACAATAAACACTTCTAAAAAGGGAATATAGACAAAACAATGGCTACTTACTTGTGAAATGTTATTCCTTCATATTTACGCCTCAGTGCGACTTCTGTTGCTTAAAATACTGCAACCACCCACTGCACACACATTATTTCTCAAATATTTATTGCATAGATCACCATTTAAATAGGATTACTTCACAAAACACAATTTAAAAAAATTGTTAACCTGTTTGGCTTAGATCAAACGAAGCCAAATAAAAAAACCCGGTAACGGTGACAAGGACCAAAGATATTACGTTCGTCTTTTTTTTGCTTAGTACCGAATGTATAGTGCTCTCCTTGTTGTCCATGAATGACGTCACATACTACGGTTCTACTCGTACATATTCAAAGGAGTACAGTGTCACTGTGTCACCAATTTATCTGTTCAGGTTTATTTTTTGCATCTCTTTCTAACAGTGAAGATTTTGGCTTCACTAAAAAGAGACGACGAAGTATTTGACTTACCAAATAAGTTGGTGGCAGACCTGCAGACCAAAACCCGCTCTAAGATGCTGCAAATAAGGATTAGTTTAAATAGAGTAAGATATTTGGCTGACGTGTTTCTATCGAACAGTTTCGACATTTAGCTATCTCTTTTACGTTATAAGGTTTCCGTATAGTCTATTTTGCTCGCACAACTTACATCACCCCACCCATTAGTTGCAGTCCTGCTGGTGCTGTCATAGTGTGTGTCTATCTTTCTTTGGAATTTCGTTTCGCGAGTGAGATCTGTCGATGTATGATTTAGATTGATATTTTTTATTAATAGTGTATATAATGATAATGAGTATTAACAATACATGCTATGTGTCAGTAACTTTTACCGTACAAAACTGGTGTAGATCTAAATATTAAATAACAAGGCTAAACTGCTCGAAAGCGCAATACAAAATGGCAGGAACAGTGGTCAATAATAAACTAAAGAACTTAAACTTCGAGAAAATATGTCGTGCTTGCTTGGAGATAAAGAGAGACATGAGGCCACTATTCGAGCAGCTTACTGCGACGATGCTGATGGGCATTTCGAAAGTGCAGGTGAGATGACAAGTTAATAATATATTTTAGGAATGTATTTTTGTCTCTGTCGCACCCGTTGAATACGTGTGTCGCTCTTGTCTACCAGTAGCAACTGTCTCTCATCGCGTCATCTTTGTTTAGAAGTATTGAGTATTGAACAATTTCGACCTTCCTCAGCGCCGCAGGTAGCGTTTGGAGCAGGATTCTCGAAGCTCGGTTGAGAAATTTAATTCTGTCTCTGTCGCGCGTCCGCATTGGCACGCACAAGGCTGATTGCTGAGATATGAAATGCGTATGGATGACTGAGATAGATAAGCTAGGCATGGTAACCGTGGTAATGAAACAACATAATATAAAACATAATTTGTCTTCTCCGGGCCGACCGCGGCGGCGACGGCGGCAACTTAGCAAAAGTATGTGTTGTTTCTCTTTTTAACCGACTTCAAAAAAGGGGGAAGGTTCCAAATTTGTCGGAATCTTTTTTTATGTAGGCATAATTATATCGATTCGAGTAATATATATTTTTATTTTGTTTAAAAGGGTAGGTATAACTTCCCAAGTGGTCCCATTGGAACCAAGTCAGGATCTGATGATGGGTAAAGACTTCTATGTACCTATACACACTATATATACACTATACATTAACCTCTTTGATGATGGGATCCTATTTTATTAAAAAAATAAAATTAAAAATATAAAATCGGGGTGGGCAATACAATATTTGAAGCGATGACGTCACGTAATACTGGTATAGGTGGGCTCGTTAATCCGTCAATCGTTAATTAACGAAGTTGACAAAGTGCTTAACGGATTATGGGAATGGATGGGACGACGAAAAAAGGCATGGGGCCTCCCTTCATTCTTTCCTCCATCTTTTCCTTCTCCTTTCGCTCTTCCATTCAACAGGATAAGTAGCAGCTTTATCTAATCCTACGTTGCTGGCAATGTTTTAGTTATCTTTAACTTGCGTTAAATTTTAAAATTTAACGGTTTCACGATTAACGAAGTTAACATTAGGATGAAACCATGTATGGGTATAGGTACCTATAATGAGATCGACTTGTGGTCCATGGATCAGTGATCGTGGGTTCGAATCCTGCATGAGCTACTAAGGAAGCAAAGAGCTACGCTTCGCTATGCTAAGAGCGTTCGGCACGAAACTTATGTAGGTAGTAGCAAGTAGGATATTTAGTAACCTGTGATGAAACACAGAGTGGAGATGAAGAAAAACATCACGAGGAAAGGAAGCTATAGAACTAGTAACTACCTAAGTTGGTTAGACATTTACATATAAGTGGTTGTCTGGCTAGCGAGACGCGCCCCAACGTCAGAAATACGTAAAGCGTAACGTATAGGTAATACCTACGTTAAACTTGTTTTTCATCGCACAGCTAGGTGCCTACCCACCATTGGTATATCAATTACTGATACAAACATGTGCAAGAATCGGTCACCGAGCACATAATAATGTGTTCCGGTTTTGTGTATTGTCATCATCATCCTCTTTGCCTTTTCCCATTTGTTATTGGGGTCGGCTCCCAATCTAACCTGTAGCGGCGAGCTACCAGAATTACACGAGCGACTGCCACCTGACCTCGCAGCGATGGCATCGGAAACTGCACATAACTTACTAGATAACTCATTGGTGCAGGGCCGAGGATCGAACCCGGTGCCGTAAGATTACGAAGCGCACATGCGACTGGTTCCTGGTTCTTATCTCTAATAGGTACTTAACTTGTCCCTTCTTAACACGATCACGTCGCTACACTAGTTACGCCGTGGGATTTAAACTGGTACAGAAAAAAAACCCTTTACTGTCTTAAAAGACCCGACCCCACCCCACTAATCTGTGACTAAATCTCACCAGGTGTCAGTTGGAGATGGGCTCCCGTCGCAGCTGTGCTTGCAATGCGTGCATCAGATCTCGCGGTGTCACGCGTTCAAGGACCTGGTGGAAAGAAACGACCTCGCACTGAGAGAACATGTCAAATATCTGTCAGAGGAAGCGCTCAAGAAGGAAAGGGAAGAGGTGAGGAAAGGACGATACCATATAGTACGGTCTCTATAGTAGGTAGGTAAGACGCACTGTACCTACAGTGGGTACCTACGTTTTTATCTGTATGGACCATTAATTTGTGGTATGGATCGATCGTTCCTATTTTTACGTATACGTAGCTAATTATTCTTCTGGAGTCGGAAATTGGAGAAAGGGAGATTTTTGATGAAAAAGCAGTTACCTTTTACCTATAAAGTATAAAGCATCCCGATATAGCTCTTACAATTAGCAAGTTCAAACGGCAACCGATGGGGAAGAAAGGTTCTCGAGTGGCGACCACGAACCGGAAGACGCAGCGTAGGCCGGGCCCCCACTGGTGGGCTCACGATCTGGTTAAAACTGCAGGGAGCCGATGCATGCAGGAGGCAAGCAGCCGCTCCAAGTGGTGCTCTGCAGGGACGGCCTATGTTTCAATGGACCTCTTCAGGCTGTTGATGATGATGATAAAGCCTTCTATATCCCAACCCAAGGTGTTTAACCTCACGTGTTTATGTGTAACCTAGCAGGTTCTATGGTTTGTTTTCAGAAAGAGAAGATTCTAAGTCTGAACTGCACTGCAGACAACTACATGCATTACATAGACGTCCCGATAGCTAGCTCAGCGCAGATCCTGGACGGATTCTTCGCGCCCACGGCCACACCCGACCAGCTCGAACCTGCTAAAGACGAAGACGTTAAAACTGCTTTGCTGGAAGAAAAGGTGCTTTATAGTCTTTAACTTTTCGTCTGTCCTGGATCCTTCAATTATGTCATGTAAATATTATTGTAGTAGATGAAATACAAACCTTGCTTATCCTACTCACCTACCTAGTCGGAGAAGATCATTTACTTTTCGGTAAATTAAATATGTTCCACTCTGAAATTGGGGTAGCTGGCAACGATGAAAAAAATCCCGACTGTTATTGTTATTTTACCAAACAATCTTTTATCAATGCAGCCAGCGAAAGTAGCGACCACATCGGAAAAAGAAGAGGAAGGCCTCAACTCAGACGAGGAGACCTACCTCCAGATGGTTGTGTTCCAAGCGGCCTCGTCCGTCAGCCCCGGGAGGCACGTCTGCAACCTCTGCCACAAGGAGTTCAAGCACGCAAGGTGGCTAAAGCAGCACATGAGGTCGCATACCAACTGGATCAAGGCAAACTGCAAGAAGCCACCGATGTGCCCAATTTGTGATAGGAGTTTCAAAGTAAGTTTTAATGTGATGCAAGAAAGAACATACCACAAATGTAGATATTCTGTGCCACAAGAAACCGAGAAAAGTGTGGTCATTAACAGTTACGAGTAAATAAACTGTTTTAAGGTGGAACGTTTTACTAGCGCGGCAAATTCAAATTTTCTTGCGTTCTTTTGCCAATAATAGCTTAATTACTCAACGTGATTACACGTAAACTAATTTTGCGCAAATAAATAGAATGTATCAATAAATTACAATTAAAAGTATCACCCACATATCATTGGTTTAGCGACAAATGACAATAAACTGAAAAACTAAGACGAAATTTGTTTATTGCCATTTGTCGCTAAACTAATGATATATAGGAGATACTTTTAATCGTAATTCGTTGATATTCTATTTCTTTACGTTAAATCGGTTTAATGTAATCACGTTTAGTAATTAAACTATTTTTGGCAAAAGAACGCAAGAAAATTTGAATTTGCCGCCCTAGTAAAACGTTCCACCTTAATATTGTTTTCCCTTATATAATTAATGTAATACCAGCCAGTATTACATTAATTACAGTCATAAAATTGAAACCATTTCTAGGATTTCTTGTTTAGAAACTTTTTTAACTTTGCGTACCTAGTATTATATTTATTATCTGTGCCTTCGTATATATTGTGTGAGCTGTATTCTAAGGCCGTTCATTATGAAACAGGGTCCAGGTATGCTGAAAATGCACATGCGTACCCACGAGCAGCGTCCTCCGAAGCAACCGACCTGCTCTGTGTGCCAACGCCAGTTTCCAACCAAGACGTTGCTGTACCGACATCGGCAGACGCATTTCGAGCAAAAGAGCCATCAGTGCACCGTCTGTGAAAAGCGGTTCTTCAGCGGATACGCCTTGAGGTCTCACATGGCGCGGCACAGGGGGGAGCGGCCTTACATCTGCTCCAATTGTAACAAGAGCTTCTACAACCCCACGGATTTGAAGGTGAATATCTGTTGAAACTAATATGAACTGTTAGCCTGTTCAATTTTAGTCAGGAATTCAGGATATAAGTACATAGGTAGGTACTTAGATATATCGTTTCATGAGCAAAATAAACAGTATTTCGTAATGAGACATACCATTATGTGGAATAGAATTTATTATAATTGTTTGAAATTAAAATCTAACGCAAAAAACTTCTACGGAAAAATCGACGACGTAGATAATGTACCACATTTCAACTTTTCGAACTTTGCCTCTTCCTCCTGCTGGACTTTGAACGCATCGCGGAAGGCTTTCCTAGTTTTCTGTGACAAGTATTCAGGGAAAATTAAATTGAAACGCATAATTAAGTTTCCTTTCGCTTTTGTAGGACACGCTGGTACTGGCAGCCCTTCATCTTCAATAATTTTTTCGTACGTTGGAGAAATCACGTCATCGATTTTGATTCTCAAAACTCGGTCATCTAAGGTCTTCAGTGTTATAGTGAATCCACATAACGCTTCCTCTAAGCTAATTGTGTGAACTGAAAGAAGATCACTCAAGCCGGATCGAACGTACGTATCATGGGGTCTATCCTCGGTGATAAAGATCACGTCGGCAGGGATTCTCGTTGGACCTTGATCGCCCTCTTCCTTAAACTTTACCTCTGTGTTAGGATAAATACCTGGTTTAATCGGAATAGACAGCACTTTCTCACGGAGCTTCAACTCGGAACAGGTTTCATCAGTAAAAACCAGGCGTTGTATCTTCATTTTCTTTAAGCATCCTTTGTAAACTTCCTCAAGAGATAAAGCCAAGGGTCGGATTATAGTCGCGTCTTTTTCCTTATACCCTTTTCCTAAAGGAGACTCGAACATTGGAGGTGGATTTTCATAGTAGTCCAGAAGGTCTGCGTAAGGGTTATTTGTTCCAAAGAACTCGTGGAAGGTCCTTAGCGGCTCGCCATGGTACGCATAAGGTTGGGTGTATTCGGTTAGTCCAGGTACACCTTTTTTCAGTCCCTCTTCTCCGTATTGATCGTACACGGCTCTGCGTTTGTGGTCCACTAACACTTCATAGGCTTCTCCGATAAGTGAGAAGATTCGCTTCATATTCTCATCGTTATCGTATTTTTCCGGGTTGTACTTGAGAGCCAGTCGGCGGTAGGCGTGTTTGATATCGTGCTGGTTGCTTGATCGCTTTACGCCTAAGATTCCGTAATAATCGAACCCCATTTTGTGGAAAATATTCTAATAAAATTTAGTTGAGTTTACATAATTTTTGCACGTGTATAGCACGTACATTTTGCGTCAAAGTGACATGAGGTGTCATTTTATTCAAGTCAAAATTTTCCTATTTAAAAAGATTTCCTTGATAGAATCAAAGAGTTCACATAAATTAAGGTTTTTTACCAAAAGCACCAAGGCCCAGCAACCAATATCCGGATATTGGTTAACGAATAATAATAAATTCTTCTTTGTATTTGGAACCTAAACTTAGACAACAACAGTAGGTAGCTAAATTCTGTGTAAGTAGTTCAAAAATTAACTTTGTTTCCATCTACAAAGGTTCACTTCCGCCTGCACACTGGAGAAAAGCCACTCAAATGCAACGAGTGCAATAAGACGTTCCGACGGCACTCCACGCTGTGCCAACACATGAAGAAGCACAAGGGGATCAGGAACCACATCTGCAATGTTTGCAACAAGGGTTTCTATGAAATATCCAAGCTGAATGCGCACATGAGAGTGCATACCGGTAGGTTCTGTTATAGATTAGAATTAGGAATTAGGATAGACAGGATACGAAAATGTTGCAATTTGGAAAAATGATGGGTCCCTCACTAGATCCTAGACTAGAGCCTGCTAGAGGTAGATAGATAGTAGATAAAAGAATAAAGTTGATTGGAACAGGGAAAACAACTTATTCGCTATCTCTAACCTACATCGAATTCCATGTGCCAAATTCTGCAATCTGCAATCTTGCTTGAGGAATGGAATACTTTACCAGCGTCTTTGTTTCCCGATAAGTACAATCTGGAGCTCTTCAAGTCGCGAGTGAATAGGTATCTTCTAGGCAAGCATGTACCATCGTAGACCGCATCGTCACTTCCCATCAGGTGAGATTGCGGTCAAATGCGGGCCTATAGTTATAAAAAAAGTACTGACTTGCTGAGCGAAGCACAGAAAACAGATACTGTTACACTGTTACTTATTCTGTGGTGACAGGGGAGCGTCCGTTTGAGTGCACGTTCTGCAACCGTCGCTTCGCGCAGCAGTCTGCGCTGATCTACCACCGGCGCACGCACACCGGCGAGAAGCCGTACTCCTGCAAGCTGTGCCCCGCCAAGTTCACCACTTCCTCCGCTAGGAATAACCATATGGTCACTCATACCGGGAATAAGAGGTACGTGGGAAAGAATAGCCCAGCGTCTTTGTAACAAAACAACTGGCTTTTGCTTTCATCTCTCCGGATGTATGCATGGCCCCGGATGTTGGTTTGGTTGGTAGGAAACTACATTCGTACAGGTCGTATTTTTTCAGTTCATCTTGACGAAACTTGATATTTATACAGGTTCTACAATTTCGTGGGTTTTTTACGTCGGCAATTTTGGTTTAGAGGATTTTTTGGGAGAAATAAAAAAGGGTTCGATTTTGGTAATAATTGGCAGAAATATTCAGTTCTAAACAAGAATTTGCAATTTAAGAGTAAGTCAAGAGGATGTCCAGATAATTTTAGGGTCGTAGGGTATCACTTCAGTTACGACATTTTTCGGTACCTATGACGTGATCACTGTATGCTTTGCTCATATAATATATTACATTCACATGTCAGTATCTCCAAGCAGTCACTCCACGAGATTGAATTATACATGCCATTGATGCACAGACTGAACACAATGGCTGCAAAAATCTTTGTGATCGCTAGTTGTAGACTTGTAGTGTTCGTAGTACTAGGTACTATAGTTTCTATCGTTTGTTAGGTTCGTATGCCCGGTATGCCTGAAGGGCTGCACGTCACGTTCCGAGCTGCGCGTGCACATGAGCAAGCATACCGGAGAGAAGTTATTCGAGTGCAGCGTGTGCTCGCAGCGGTTCAGCTCCGCGTCCTACCTCGCCGTGCACCGCCGGTACCACACCGGCGAGCGCAAGTACAACTGCCACGTGTGCGGGAAGGGTGAGTACTGTTCCAGTGCAGGTGTGGAGCAGCGGTTCAGTACCTCGATAGTACCACACCGGCGAGCGCAAGTACAACTGCCACGTGTGCGGGAAGGGTGAGTACTGTTCCAGTGCAGGTGTAGAGCAGCGGTTCAGTACCTCGATAGTACCACACCGGCGAGCGCAAGTACAACTGCCACGTGTGCGGGAAGGGTGAGTACTGTTCCAGTGCAGGTGTGGAGCAGCGGTTCAGTATCTCGATAGTACCACACCGGCGAGGGCAAGTACTACCATGCCATGGTGCCACGTGTGCGGGAATAGATTTCACATCAGCGCCCCTATTGTACTACTTTGTACTCCTAGGACGAAAATATGTAGGTACCTATACTGTAGTTTTCAATACCTGGGAAGCCACTGTTTTGAATCAGTTTTTGCGTTCACTGCTAAACATATAGGCCTCCCCCATCGGAGGGCTGCTGATTATGGCTAGAGTCTTGGTATTCCCTGGATATTCCCTCAGCCGGCTCTTACGGCGAAGACGGGAAGAGATGGGGGTGGAACAGATTTGAATTGTTGTTCACAATATTGGCTAAGTTCCAAAGATGTGCTCAAACTATCTTCACGTATTTTGATTTGTATTTGGTAATGACATGACGGCCACAATCTAAACTAACGTACATACAAACAGGGTACATAGAATCCAGTGCGTACAAGAAGCACATGAGGAGTCATGAGGAGAAGGCGGACGAGTCCTCCAACTCGGAGCACAGCCAGGAACAAGACGGGAAGGGAGAAGAGACCGACGCGACCGCGGAGGATGCTGGGGAAGAGTCTACTGATGGACAGAGTCAGGGTATGTTCTAGTCTCTAACTCAGGGCCGTTGATATAGAGGGAGGTAGGTAGGTCATGATTTTCAATGATACAGAAATATCATATTGACATAATGTCATAGGTACTTAGAGACGCATAACAGATTTTAATGTAGGTACCTACTTAAAAATTGCTCACCCGACTTTTTTATGTTCATTTTATATATATTTACTTTATCTAAAGGAATTCAGTGTTAGGAATTTTATTTTATAAATTTTTACTGCTTCCTTAAAATGAAATTTCTAAACTAGCGTACAAAGATTACATTCGCGTAGATTAACCTACTGAAATGATTGTCCAATTTAGATCAGCAAGGTCAAGCGTTAGACCAAGATCAAGCCCACCCCCAAGCGCCCCAAGTCCAAGCCCAAGAAGTGCAGGAGCCACTGCAGCTGGCGCCGCCCGCGCCGGCCCAGACGCCGCAGCCACAAGTGCGCCGGTACAAATGCGGATTCTGTGTGAAGACTTACATGTACCTTCACAGCTTGAAGAAGCACATGATGACGCATATACAGGTAAAGCTCCACTGCAGCCATTCCATAAGCCTTTGGACAGCTTTCTACAAGCGCTGAGCGTTTTTCTACCTATTATCTGGTAGAACGGAGAAAATACTCAAGGACACATGTTAATAATTGTAACAAATATTAAAAATATACCATTTAATAATTAGGTACTTATTATTATGTTTATTTTTTCATAGCATGTTTTAATGTTTCCTGTAAAATTCGCAAAGTGCTAATTTGGTCATCTTCAAAAGTAGCGATTAAATTTGTGGTGACATTTACTGCCCAAGTATTAGGACAACGTTGCTCGAAGTTTCCCTGCGGTATAGGATCCGAAATGATATCCGCAGGAGCACTAAGGTCACCGATGTAGGCGATATAGCTCTTAGAATTAGCAAGTTGAATGGGCAGACTAAATCGCTCGTAAAACTGATAACCGATGGGGATGAAAGGGTCACGAGTGGCGTACCATGAATCGGAAGACACAGCGTAGGCCCTAGCATTAGGTGGACGTGGACCGAAGATCCGGTCAAAACCGCGAGGAGCCGTTGAATGCAAAAGGCTAGCAGCTGCTCAAAGTGGTGTTCTAGGGCCTATTTATTCAATAAGTACCTACCTATCTAATGCCAATCTGCACTAAAATTTGACATGTCTTTTTTTACTTATCTCTTTTTGGACGTACCTACTCTAATGTGTTGCAGTAGATACGTCATAGAGGGATAAATGCGAACTTAGGAGCATGCAACGTACTCAAAGCAATGATTTATGCCCATGTATCTTCTAGTTACAGCAACAGCAGCAGCAGAAACAACAACAACAGCAACAACAACAACAACAGCAGCAGCAGCAAGTCCAACAGCAACAAGTCCAACAGCAGCAAGTCCAACAGCAGCAAGTCCAACAGCAGCAAGTCGTGCAGCAGATGTCGCAGCAACAAACGCACCACCTGCAGACGCAGCAGATGCAGCAGCAGCAGATGCAGCAGCAGCAGTTGCAGCAGCTGCAGCAGCAACAGTTGCAGCAGCAGGTGCTGCAGGTCAGCGGCGTGCAGCAGCTGACCGTGCCGATACACGCTCAACATGTGCCGCAGAGCATCACTGTGTCTGGTGTTCAGGTATTTTACAATAGTTCTGCTTTGTTTATTGTTTGACTCCATTCGATTTTGTAGGGTACCGGTAGAGCTCTTGATTTGAGAGCTCGGTATCTAGGTACCTATACTATGCTGATTTCGGAAGTGTAAGCTATCTATGCATGTGGAAAGTTTCATTGAAACGGTTTATCCGTTATTGGTTAAATAATAAAATAAATCACCTGTAAAAAGGTCACAACCCGACAAAAAAGGATTTCGTGTAAGCGCCATCTAGTATCAAATAGTGCAACAAACTAATGCAGAGTTTGGTGTTACATCATAACGTTCATAGAATCAACAATAGCGTCGCACAGTGATGGTTCTGGTTCCATTATGGACACTGGACTATTGGACATAGGAACAAAAGTTCAACATTCATTTTTTTATGGAACATATAACAATACTATCTGGGCTTAATCTGTATAATGGCTGGTGACTCGTATATTATAAAGATAATGACACTTTGTTCTGAATACGGAAAATATAAACTCGTAGATCTACGTTTGTTAAACGAGCTGGTAGATATTACGATATTTTATTCATGCGATTTACAAACAAATGAGTCATAGTTTGTCAAGGCATCCTCTAAGTGTCAAAAGTTTACAAAGTTTGTCAATATTTTAAGAGAATGCAAATATGTTTTGTGGATGATTAGTATAATATTCTTGGAATTCACTATTTGTGAACTACAAACAAAACAGCAAACGATATAATTAAATCATACACGGTGAGATTGCGGTCAAATGCGGGCCCATCTAGCTATAAAAAAAACACGGGGACGGCGTGTCAAAGGATTTTAATGTTTACCAAAGGAAATTCAAACTTATCTAGTAGGAATACGACATAAATTCTTATGTTTTAAATTTGTTCCGTGGCATCGAAAGGGATTTTTTTGAACGGCATTGGAGAGCGAAAGGATCCTGCGAAGCGATGCTGCAGTATCACAGACACAGAACACTTTTATCCTCACGGACGCAGTATGCAACGCGATGTCAGTGCAGTACGGTGCTGGGCGGTCGCTAAATCCTCTGCCATGCCGTCCTGCCCGGCTAGCATACGCACCGCAACAAAATTTTCTCGACACTTTATCTCGTGAGAGACCTCTCGTGACAAGACTATGGTAGGGCCCTAAGTGTGTCTCACTCTAACAACGACGACAAGTTTTCTAGCGGTGCGCATGCTAGACTATCTGGTGTGCGTAGGCTATATAATTCACAAGTTATCTATTTCTGGGTAATGGTCATTAGCATGTCATTAGCGAGTGCACAAACAAAAGAGGATCTTAAAACCAATCAACGCTTAGTATCGCGGGTTGATACTGAGTGGAGTACTGACGACTCAAGTATAAGTACGGTTACTAATTTATTACCTATATATTTGTGGGTAATGGTTAGTGTTAAGTAAAATGTTTGGGATATAAATTTTTTTGTAATGGTATACAAGTTTATTACGAAGTAGTCGATGTAATGCATAAAATTGTACACATATATGGCAAAAATAGTTGAAGTGGCAATGGGCAGGCCACATCGCTCGTAGAACTGACAACCGATGGGGAAGAAAGGTTCTCGAGTGGCGACCACGAACCGGAAGACGCAGCGTAGGCCGGCCCCCCACTCGGTGGACCGACGACCTGGTGAAAGCCGCGGGGAGCCGATGGATGCAGGAGGCGAGCAGCCGCTCAAGGTGGCGTGCTCTGGGGGAGGCCTATGTTCAGCAGTGGACGTCTTCAGGCTGTTAATGATGATGATGATGATGATGGCAAAAATAATATAATAATTAATAGAATATTCGGTTTTATTCGGCACTTCAACCAAATATTCGGCCGAATGCCGCACATGAAAAAACATTATAAAGTTAAAACGGTTCTCTTCGCCCACAGAAAACCCCCCCTCTTCGTGCTGCCTCGTTTCTGTGCGCGAAGAGACCCGTTTTAACTTTATAATATGAGTTCAAGTCGCGAAAGTTTAACAAGTGTTAAGAAAAACATGCTGAATACCCGAATCCCGAATTACCGAATATTCGGCGCATCTCTAGTACCTACAAAATATGACATTAAAAATTATATTTACAGTAAATAACATACCTACACAATATATAAAGCAACAACAAATTAAACCTGAAATTCAATACAGAAGACTTATCACACGAACAAATATTTTAAAACGATGTATGAAAAAGAAGATTAATTAAATTATTTTTAAACGCCTTTTTTCTGCTTATCACTTAAACCTAATCTAAATAAAAAAGGGAGTCTTTTTTGTATTTTCAGTAGTAGTGCTTGCTTCCGCAATACTGACTGAAGGTGTAGAATTGTCAGGTTCTTCAGGTAGATCTTCTGGAGTTTTAATTATAATCTCCAAATCAACTGTATTGCAGGACCGTATCACTTGATGTTTTTGTCCAACCACTTGCTGTTAACTTCCCGGTTCAAAAAAGTTTTCTGGCAACTGTTAGCAGCTTTCCATCGTTTATTGAGATTTTTCGTAAGAAGACGAGCAAATTCCATAATTTTCTTCAGATCGTCTTGAGACACGTAGCTTGGAAGTTTGGAAACGATATCTTCGTATAGATAATGGTGATTCTTTATGTTTCCACTCCTACGTAGTTTCAAGGATAAATCAAGATTCTTCCCTTGTCCAGCCATTGCTTGAGGTGTTATGTAGTTCTTTCACAGTTAAGCAACAAGAGCGTAATGATATATTTCATTTCAATTATAGAATATTTATAACTGAACTTGGGTTGCCCGTTGCCCGTATACCTGAGCACGATAGCTGCTAAGAACCAACCCGTGATAGTGGCGTATGATTGGTCCTTAGCAAAGAATATCCTTACCCTCTTTTGTTTGTGCACTGGCATAAGTCATGTTATGACCATTACCCCCATTACCCAGAAATAGATAACTTGTGAATTGTTATTGTTCGCTATTTAATTTCTTGTAATTCACAAGGGTCGTGAATTACTAGAATACTACCTATTTATAAACAGAATGGTTATGCTTTCTCTTAAGATTTGAAATTGAAAAGAAGGTAAGTAACGTAAGAAGATATTTTTTTACTTAGTTCCTCAAAATTTTAGCAATCAGGGGGATACCTAAGAATCGCGGGGTGGAAGCGATAATTTATGAAATGTTTAAATTAATGAAAAAACTTGGTAAACTTGTGACACTTTGCGACACCTTATAACAAACTGTACCTTCCTAAGGCTCATTTGTTTGTATAATAGGCATGTGTCTTAATATTTAGCATCATATACAACCGCCCAAAGAGTATTTATAACGCTACGCTAAGACAACAGCCTGCCTGGCTAGCATGCGCACCGCGACAAAAGTTTCTCGACATCTTTTCTCGTGAGAGACTGTGACAAGACTATGCTAGCGCCTAAGTGTGTCTCACTCTAACATCGACGACAAGTTTTCTCGCGGTGCGCAGGCTATGTCATCTGAAGACATCCACTGAAAAGAGGCCAGAAATCTCAAGCAATAGGCCAACACCAACAGGTATTTGGTTGTCACCATAATGCATTTTTGTTTTGGCGGTGTTCCCCAAGCGTGGTGTCGGATTGGCTACCATGTTAAATTGGGCTCGATTTTAAACGCTTTTGTACTAAAAGATGTGTTTGTTTGCAGCCAGCGGGGCAGCACGCGTACCCCGTGATATCATCCGTGCAGTCTCTACAGCTGCAGCAAACACAACAGGTTAACACGGTACTCATTTTATTGATGTTTTTTTTTGCACCTCATTTTTTGACAGTTCATACAAACTGGTATCATCAATGTCGGACCACAGAAATACTTGATAAAGTATATATTAAAACCTGATTAATTTGTCTCAGAGTAAATACAAAAGAAAAAGCACGCTTCTCAGTTTCGGTGTGCATTCGATGCAGTGCTTTAAATTTTTAGTGGAATAGCCGCATGCCAGTTGATTTGTAGAAAACGATAACAAGACTTGTTTTGCTTCTTGTTTATTTGCATGCTAGCGAATGGGCGTGTGTTAGGGGGCGGAGCTTTCGCTTTTGGGAAGCGAATGAACGCAGAAATGCAGTCTGGTTTTAATTGTTATACATATATCTTTACTTTTTTTCCCTATAATTTTGTGGTAATACGAAAAAAATGTGGTTTACTTGATTGATTGTTGATTGCGACTTTTGTTTAGAGGTGTAAAAGTAACAAAAAAAGCGTACCCGTATGTATTCGTTACTATCGTATCGTTACGTTACTCGTTACATCTGATACCTCATTATATGCCATGCTAGAGCAACGAATCGAGTAGTATTGCGTACGTGAAACAGTGAAGGTACCCATACTACGCAAATATACGAGTATTGCGAGAAACGATTCGTTACTCGGTACTAGATGGCGCACCCGTTACTCAGTACCGAATACATACGGTTTGCTACAGCTCTACTATTGTTGCAGCAGCCGCAACAGCTGCACGTGCAGACTATACAGCTGCACCCGCAGCAGCAACACCAGCCGATACAGATCCATGTGAGTGTTTATTTTCTAAACAACTTTTCTTTCAGGGCCCTTATTCGCTATGACCATCTAGACAGGTAACGCGACGCGTTACGATATCGTCGTGGAATGGTTTTGGGAAGGTTTTGGGTTTTAAAATGCTATTCTGTATGCCGTTGTCAAATTTGACAAATGCAACTAGGCTCGTAATACGCACGTCGAAACATAGAAACACCGGCCAAAAACAACGTAACGTGTGGCATACAGAAGAATACAATTTTTTCATTCCATGTCGTGGCGCGTTATTGGCAAGGAATCTCATGTGGCATAGCAAATAAGGCCCCAGTAGGAATCTGTGTTTTATTAACGTGCACGTCAGATAAAATAATTAAATAAAGCAAAACTTTTCGAGGGCCAAGTGGAAACCGCAGTTGGAAATCTTAGAGAGGGAGAGAGAGAGAGAGAGAGAATCTTTATGGTCGTATCGTATGCGTTCGGTTCTCTGAAAATTTCTTTATCTCGTAGATAATGTTGATTTTCACCAATATGTGGAAAAATCTTGAAATCGCGGGGTTGTTTCGGGTCAAAATATGCTAGGACGCCTTGGGATCTTGCACCTGATGACCTAGCATGCGCACCGTGAGAAAACTTGTCGTCGTTGTTAGAGTGAGACACACTTAGGCGCTACCATAGTCTTGTCACGGTCTCTCACGAGATGTGTCGAGAAAAAATTGTCGCGGTGCACATGCTAGCCGGGCCAGTTTATCATAGTTTTAACCGAATAGTTCGGCCAAACATTCGGTTCGGTTAGCGCTTATCCGAACAATATTTTCTATTAAGCCGTGTCTCCTCCTCGACGTGTTTTTTTGACAAACATTACACAAAACATCGCAACAAAGGGGCGTGGCTATACATATTCGTCTAGTGTTTGGATGTTTTTGTGTAATGTTTCACAAAAACACGAGCAGGAGACACGACTTTAGGGTTCCGTTTCGAGATCCATGTACGGTGCATCTTTACTATACCTACCTACTATTACCATCTGAACATACATTAGGTGAATATGTGAAAGTAGTTTTTCCTAAATATGCTAAAGTAGTAAATATACTTACGTATATACTTTAAAACTCCGAGATCCGCAGGAGAACTAAAGTGACCGATATAGCTCTTAGAGTTAGTAAGTTGAAGTGGCAATGGGCCACATCGCTCGTAGAACTGACAACCGATGGGGAAGAAAGGTTCTCGAGTGGCGACCACGAACCGGAAGACGCAGCGTAGGCCTGCCCCCCACTCGGTGGACCGACGACCTGGTGAAAGCCGCGGGGAGCCGATGGATGCAGGAGGCGAGCAGCCGCTCAAGGTGGCGTGCTCTGGGGGAGGCCTATGTTCAGCAGTGGACGTCTTCAGGCTGTTAATGATGATGATGACTTACGTATATTTTGCAGGCGGTTGGAGTCCAGCAAGTCCAACAACAGCAGTTACATGTCGCTACTTCCTCCTGTCAAACGATGCTGCCCAACATCCTGCAGGTTAGTATTTTTTGAATATGTTCAATTAAGTATTTTTGTATTGTATTGTCTTTCTAATCTCTTTGATCTCGCGGAACATGACATTGAATGTAATCGAAGCTACGGATCGGAGTTTTCTCCGCAATGGAGAAACTGGTGCAAGCTATTCTGCAATGTGCCGGGTTGCTTGCACCAGTAGGTATAGTGGGAAAGAGAAGCCTTTTTTTTTCAAACTCACACATAATATAGGCTTGCTATAACTTTCTAATGTTACCTATAATTATGCTCAGTATCTACAATAATTTAGTTTTAATATTTTAAGTATGTGCTTAATCTAATTTTGAATTATAAAAGAGCTAAAAATAGCCTATAAAATTTTCAACTTTTGACTTTTTGAATGATTTTACCTATAATAAGTTTTGCTTGTTTTGTATTGTATTGTCTTTTTAATCTATTTCGCGGAAGATAAAATTAAATGAGTTTACTTACCATAATCACCAACCGGTCACTCAGCACAATCACTGCTATAATGGTAAGTTTTGTATTCCAGCTACAGCCCGCGACGGTGGTATCTGGTCTGGGACAGCAAGACTTGGGTGGCGTGGCGCACCGCATCATCCTGCAGCAGCAACCGCAACCATCACACCCTGCCGTCTACACCATCCACCACTGACGCGACTGACACACCACTGATGCGACTGACACGTCACTGTTGCGACTGACACACCACTGGTTTGACTGACACACCATTGATAGCGTCGACGTCACTGTCATCACTGGTTTGACTGACACACCATTGATAGCGTCGACATCACTGACACCACTGATGCGACTGACACGTCACTGGTTTGACTGATACACCAATGATAGCGTCGACATCACTGTCACCACTGATGCGATGCGACAAATACGCCACTGATACACCACTGATGCGATGCGACAGACACGCCACTGATAGCACTGACACACCAACGTAACAGTAATGTCATTGATAACAACGACACCACAGTCATTTCTGATAAAACTGACATCATTATTTATGTCAAGGGTAGCAATCAATGTCACACTGATAGCATCAACACAGCATTGATATCACTGGTAAAAGCGCACCACGTGCGAATAACAGTCGAGCGCTTTAGGACATAACATACAATCACTCTGCCTCGCAGGTCGTAGGGTAGGTTGCATTCATATTTTGATGCGTCGAAAAACACATTTGCGCGTGTATCGCTATATAAAAGAAAGAAATACTAGTAAAAACCCCCCCTATGTACATATGTATAAAGTTTTCAAGATGCTGCACTCAAAAGGCCTGTTTTTTTATTTTCTAGAAGTTTCCGGTTTGTTGGATCTTATTTCAATGCCTTTGCGCTTTATTTGCTTGATAATTTAATCATTTTAGAACCTTACTTATAAACGTTAATTAATTATATTGTCTGTAGTGTCGCCTTCTGACCTCAGTTCTCTATAGCAAAACATAGTAATATATATTATATGTGACAAAACAAACTCCACTGAAAAGTATGGCGGCACTCTTCTAATAAAGGGGGAATGAAATGGACGGAGATACTTTAATTTAGCTTTAGCAAACCTTGTACAGCTTTGACACTAACAAGTTATTTAAAATCTAATTATCTAGACCGAGGCGATAAAAATGTCTAGTTGCAAATTTTAATCTTTTCCATATCTTCGCACTTGATCGAGTTTTTTTTTCCATTTTCGTGTACTCTTGTTTTATTCTATCGGTCAATATTGTAAGCTAACATTGTCATGGATACGTATACCGAATTATAGGAAAAGTATATGAAGCAATATGAATTTATTATGTAATATTTTTGTGTAATGTATAATTATTTACATTATATTAACATGTTGGTCCCCCATTTCATTGTATTATTCTATAAAAATAATTTAGGTAGTTTAGTTGTACCAGATATCATAGACCTTATTTTAACAAACACTTTTCTGATTAAAAAAAAAGTTGCCTTTCTGCAAGTGGAGTAGCCATGGATCACAGATTAGAGAAAAAAACAATTGACCATGGATGTAAAACGACATCTACTAATGAGCAGTTTTCCCAATGTCGTTTTAGCATTATTTATTTCTCGCTAGATGGCATTGGCAACAGCATTGGCATTTGGCATTGTTTTGGAAACAGTAGTGTGGTATGACCAATGAGGATTATGTGTTTTTTTAAACTATTTACGTTGGCTGAACCGAAGTTCTGCACTGGCACGATAAAGTTTAATAAGTAAATGCCAATTTATATGCGAGCGCCATCTGGTTATGATGAGAGAACTAAACTTACAATGCCTAAAAGAAAATGACCATTCAAATCAGATTTTCTACCCTGGTAATAGCTAGGTCGAGATCCCTAAAAAAATAGTTATAATCATTAAAAAAATATTACAATGAGTTTATTTGTTTGTTTTCCGCAAAAATTACCGTTTTAAAAGTCTGCTTTCAGCTGTATTGTACGGTGTTATTATTTTAAAATAACATAATACAATAAAATTGCAGCGCTCATAGCGAATCACGACTAGCCGTTTCTAACCGATCGGTGAAGTTAAGCTACATTCGCTGCGGTCACTACTTTGATGGGTGACCGCTACAGCAAAAAGTGGTATTTACAACTGAGCGCTACCATGCACGTTAAGCCGTCGGTCCCGGCTGTTGTCTTAAGACAATAGTCGTTAAGCCAAGTCAGAAGCCTTTGAGCGGCTTAAAAATTCTGCCACCAGGGCTGACCACTTGCCCACACGAGAAGAAGATTTTAAAATAATACAAGTACCAAAATTGTCAAATTGTATTTTTTTATTAAAATTAAGAAAATTACTTAAATGATAACTAAAATTAAATCAAATTCATTACATTGATGCATATCAGATAAAATCCTAAAATAATGATAATCATATAAGATAAAATTCTAAAATAACGTGGAATCGCAGTGATCATTTTCAGAATGTGTCTAAAGCTTCAGCCCCACCTGCGAGTCAAGTTGCGTCAGCGTCGGCTGTTCGGTACCTATCGCTGCCCGTATTCGTGGCCGGCCGCGCCGTGATCGCCGCAGGCAGCGATGGGTATAGGATCGCGTTGTAGACGCTTCCGCTTCGCAGACGCGCAGGTGTAGCTGAAGCTTAAAGGGTCAAGAGTAACCTTTTTCAGGCCCAATTTAGTACACACCGCTAGCACTGACACTTCGATAAATATCATCCGAAGGTAGACTGGAAGAGACTTCCAAGTTTCAGCGATAAAGCCGCCCATTGTTACACTCTTGCACACCATTGTATTCCTTGTAATATAGTGTTATTTGGTGTGTACATTAAAGAGTTTATCTATATCTACACCAAATTAGATAAAGGATTGTGTCAAAGTCCCCTTCAGATTTATTTTTTAGCAGGAGTTTTGATACTTTTAATCTCATAATCCCCTCTGACCCTTTGGATATTATGATCACTATAAATTTTCTAAATAGCTCGTGTACACAACGCGAGTTTTGACTTACAAAAGTACAAAAATAGCATAACGCCACATACAGCCCTAAAACTCAATCATACCATTCACCATGATAAGGCCCGACTGTCCCAGGGTAGCGACCCATCCAAAGGTTGCCTGGAAGAGATTGCTTATAGCCATCCATTCCATTCGTACATTGTTATATCTTTCGCGAGTATTCTTTGTAAATATTTTAAAAGTTATACATAGTTATTGCAAACAACAAATTTATGTAGGTACCTTGTTCAACGAAAAATGTGTATAGCGCGATTCAACAAAGAAAAGAACTGAAAAGAGCAAACATTTCTATTGATGTCTCACTACCTCTGCACTTAAACCATGGAACAAGGAGCAGAATGCCAATACACCAAGAAAACAGCGTAGATCAGAAATATGCCAAAAACCGTTATAAACTAGATGGCGCTGCAGAATGAGCGGGCTATAAGTTGCGCGTAGATCAGAAATATGCCAAAGCCCCGTTTTAAACCTAACAAACTCGCCGTAGCTAGCCGTATAGCCCGCTCATATTGCAGTGCCATCTAGGTTTAAAACGGTTTTTGGCACATTTCCGATCTATGCTCAACTAATAGCCCGCTCATTTTACAGCGCCATCTAGTTTATAACAGTTTTTGACATACTTCTGATCTACGCTGTTTTCTTGGTGTATTGGCATTCCTTTACTCCTTGTTCCATGACTTAAACACAATATAGTGGAAGAGGGAAAACAATAGATTCTTGCTTTTGTCAGATTGTTTCTTCAATGACACGCGTTATATAAATGCACGATTTTGAGCATGCATAATGATATAATATGAAAGTGATTGGTAAATAAGGTAAACAAACAGCTTCATAAGCCGTAACTGTAGTTATTTAAGCCTAAATAGTTGATTGGCGGACTACTGGTACAGGGTACCCTAATTCTGTATGAAAACAGATTCCACACGATACGAAACCACATCGTTATCGTGTCTTGTTCAAATCATGTCACAGCATTAGAAATACTTTCACTTTACATTAAAGTTATTTTTATTTGAAATAAATATTGACTGTGGAGGTAACTTTTGACGTGTCGATGTTTCGGAACGCGTCTCAGTGGAGCATTACGACTTTTGACAGTTCAAATGGCGCCAACTGAAAATTCATTTCGTGCGGTTTTCATTCCATAGAGAATAGATTTTTGCAGATTTCTTTTTTAAGGAATCGTAAAATGGTCATACAGAATTAGGGCCATGCGCGATTTTGATGAAAACTGCGAACAATTCCAAAATTATCAACACTAGCCTGGGACAATATACAGTGGGCTTACAAACTAACGAACGAGTATGATGAATAGATGAGTCAGTAATGAGAGGAGACGAAAATAGTAATTATAGACAAAAGTTTCAAAAGACAGCTATCATTTATTTGTGTGATAAAAGCATAGATATTGCTTTGCATCCCCTCCATATTTGTAAGGTTCAATGTCATGCATAATCCCCTAACAATGTAATTTAAATTACAAACTTAATTAGTAGCAAAATATTTAATAAATAATTTTCATGATGAAACACAAGTAGCCCCGTAGCCGTTTGTGTGGGTGTGTGCGGCGCGGAAACGAACGCGTTAGATGAGGTGATTTCACATATAAGACTAAACTCTTGTTTTAAATATTAAGGTACGATACACAGACTAAAAAATAAATAAATGCAAAATAAATGTCCGCACAAAAACTCTGCGCACGCCACGATAGCGTATCTCTTTCACACGTTAATCAAATGTGTAAGAGTAAAAGAGACAGTCTTGCGCTTCATTGGTTACGTTACGAGAGAGTGACGAGCAGTTTGTTCAAACGAAAAGCTATGGAGTCGGTAACATTTTAAATATTTTTACATATTAAGGAACTTTAAAATATTTTTTAAAATAGTACGGTTTTATTTTTAGACAATTATTTTTTATTACATAATATCTTTTTAGTTATTTATTTTTTCATTGATCATTGTTCTTGTAAGTTTCTAAAGTAGATCAACCTCTGTAAATATTGTGAAGATGCAAATCAACATTCAGTAGGTTTGAAGTATTTTGCTATTCAATGGAAAAAGCTGACCCATTTCAGCTTCGTATTAACATGCGAGTCGCGATTCAGATAGTTCTTTTGAAAGTTTTATCTACAATCGTAAATTAAAATTATTAATATGACAAATTATTTACATTACACATTATAAAAGGCCGCGGTTTATTCACATTAAAATGTAATACATTATCCGATTTGAAATAAAATTGTATTGTTAAAATTGTTGTGTTCAGCCATTGCTTAACAAATTCACTAGGTACCATAAAATATGATTTTTATTGTTATTGCTATAAAATACAGGCACTCGATTGTTACTATTACTAAAATGAAAGCTCAGCTTTGCTATTATTTGTACTAACTACAACAAGATTTAATGTCAAACATTAACTACAAGTATGAAAAGGCAGTGACATTCAGGCCCACAGTCTTTTACTTTATAAAATCACATCTGGTAGATGGAAATTGAATCAAGATCTAAAATGGCCACTACATAAAACACATTTAGATTTTTTTCTTCTTTTAATTTTTTTATTACTTCAAATGAAACAACTGAGTGTGATTTCAATTTTCACAATGTAACTTTGTTCACGTGTATTTTAAGGGGAATGTTTCACTTAGCGCGGGAAATTCAAATTTTCTTGCGTTTTTGCTAATCATGGCTTGCTCAACGTGATTACATGAAAACTAATTTAACGTAAACAAATAGAATGTATCAACAAATTACGACTAAAAGTATCACTAGATATCATTGGTTTACAATAGCAACAAATGGCAATAAACAAATTTCGTCATGGCTATGCAGTCTATTGCCATTTGTCGCTAAACCAATGATATCTAGGTGATATTTTTAATTGTTATTTGTTGATACATTCTATTTCTTTGCGTAAGATTAGTTTTCATGTAATCACGTTGAGTAATTAAGCTATTATTGGCAAAAAACGCAAGAAAATTTGAATTTGCCACACTGAGTGAAACGTTTCACATTAAGAAGACTACAGTAACTGCTGGAACTCCTTGACATGAATTTTGCAGAGTTGATATAGTGGCCTATTTAGTTGTATCCTCTACAAGATGAATTAATATAAATGGCCTCTGTATAATATGACTGGACCGGCAGCTCCACATAAGTTTAAAACACCATAGGTCCCTTTTTACTAGGTGGACACCTTTACCTTACTAGGTGAGACCTACCATTTGACCACTGTTTTTATTACTTTAAGGCTATATTATAGTTCAGGCTTCTGAACAGCAAGTAGTTCCACACGTTTGAGACAGCATATGCCTCACGTTATCATGTAGATACCTTGTTTTACTAGGCTGATACCTCATATTACTAAGTGGAGTGATCATGCCTGCTGCTCTTATTAAGCTATATTACAAATCAGACCCGCAGCTCAACATGACTTTGAGACAATATAGGCCTCACGTTACAAAGTGGACACCTCACGTTACTAGGTGGACGTCACATATTCTAGATGGACATCAGATGTTACTAGGTGGACACCTAACAATACTAGGTGGATACCTCATGTTACTAGGTGGACACCTCATGTTACTAGGTGGACACCTCATGTTACTAGGTGGACACCTCATGTTACTAGGTGGACACCTCACGTTACTAGGTGGACACCTAACATTACTAGGTGGATACCTCATGTTACTAGGTGGACACCTAACATTACTAGGTGGATACCTCATGTTACTAGGTGGACACCTCATGTTACTAGGTGGACACCTCACGTTACTAGGTGGACACCTCACGTTACTAGGTGGACGTCACATATTCTAGATGGACATCAGATGTTACTAGGTGGACACCTAACAATACTAGGTGGATACCTCATGTTACTAGGTGGACACCTCATGTTACTAGGTGGACACCTCACGTTACTAGGTGGATGCCATACGTTACTAAGTGGATACCTCATGTTGCTAGGTAGATGCCTTGTGCCCGTTGGTTTCCGCGGGTGCGCACCTGATGTAAGCCGTGTGAACTGTAAGGCCGGGAGGCAGCTTCACGTCACGGAAGTACCGGTGCCGGCGCGCGTCCTTAGCGGATATGCGTTTCACTGGGTCATACACCAGCATTTTCTGGAGCAAGTCCATGCCAACTTCGTCTAGGTTTTGAACCTGAAATGGTGAAATCATTTCTTTGAAAATTAGGCTTGTGGTGATAGCAATAATAACAATATTAGACCTTTTAGTCCAATATGTCAAGGGATAGACACATAGAAAATGCTTTATCTGGGTGGGAATCGAACCCACAACCTACAGTTCCGCAGGGCTACTACCAACTGAGGTATCAGACTAATCAAACATTACATTAGATTGAGTTAGAAACAATTTTTTATAGCATTAACGCTGGCCTTTGAGTTTTCAACTTTCTGCTGTTTGTGAAAAAAAAAACGATGTTGACAGACGGACAGATTGACAACCAAACACATAGATGGATAAAAAATACATCTTTTGAGGGATCCATAAAACCATATCAACTGCAAAACTTAATCATCACCATCAACAGCCTGAAGACGTCCACTGCTGAACATAGGCCTCCCCCACAGAGAGCCACTGTGAGCGGCTGCTTGCCTCTTCCATCCATCGGCTCCCCGCAGTTTTAACCAAATCGTCAGTCCACCTAGTTGGAGCCAGCCTACGCTGCGTCTTCCAGCTCGTGGTCGCCACTCGAGAACCTTTCTTCCTCATCGGTTGAGAGTTCTACAAGTGATGTGGCCTGCCCATTGCAAAACTGTTGATGCATTTTGTTAAATAAAATAACATACATGATTGTGTAGGTTGAATGTGTTCCAGTTGGGGAATGTGGGTTTGTAATCCGGCAGCGACGACACTCCCGGCCAGATCTCTTCAGTTGGCGTGGTTAGCATTCTGAAAAATTATTATATAATTATTATTTTTTTACTGGTTTACTGGTGGAACGTTACACTACCGCGGGAAATTCAAATTTTCTTGCATTCTTTTGCCAATAATAGCTTAATTACTCAACGTGATTACATGAAAACTACATTTTATAATAATAATAATAAATATAATAATAATAAATATGTGTGGACATTTCACACAGCGCCATCTAGCCCCAAACTAAGCATTATAGCTTGTACTATGGAAACCAGATAACTGATACAATACTTATATACTTTTGTTTGTAAATACATACATAGAATACAATATGACACCCAGACACAGAACAAACACCTATGTTCATCACACAAATGTTTGTCCCGGGTGGGAATCGAACCCACAGCCTACAGTTCAGAAGGCAGAGCTACTACCAACTGAGCTATGAGGCCAGTCAATTTTGCGCAAATAAATAGAATGTATCAATAAATTACAATTAAAAGTATCAATCACTTATCATTGGTATAGCCACAAATGGCAATAGACTGAAAAACTAAGAAGAAAATTGTTTATTGCCATTTGTCGCTAAACCAATTATATCTAGGAGATACTTTTAATCGTAATTTGTTGATAAATTCTATTTATTTCCGCAAAATTAGTTTTGATATAATCACGTTGAGTAATTAAGCTATTATTGGCAAGAGAACGCAAGAAATTTTGAATTTGCCGCGCTAGTGAAACCTTCCACCTTAATGGATCTTATCTATTATATATCACCCAAATTCAAGATGCAATATTTACTAACATTGCACTGACAGTAGAGTCAGCAGATAGCAGGGATACCAAAAATTTTTGGCTGTGGCGTACTCGCCCATGAAATGTTTTCATACAAGCTTCATAGAGAACCTCTTGGTTGCTAGCCCCTAGCAACCAAGAGGTTCCCGGATCATAGTCAAAAAGTAACCAATTGTTTCGTACCCAGGACGTCAAAACTGAAATTCACTATGATTGGCACTGATAAATCTCTGGTGATTTTAATCTTCGTTTTTGATCACCTATTGAAGATTTCTAAATTCAAAGTAGTTAGATTTTTCATAGCATTGACGTAACTATTGAAAATTGTGACAAATCTTATAAAATTTATAGATGGAGATCCTAGAAATAGTAATGTGAGATCGTAGTGGTGGAAGGAAGAAAATATTATTATATCAGAACTTATTTTTAATGAGTATACCTGAAGATGCGGAAGAGCTGGTCAATCTCCGAGTCTCCCTGGAACAGCGGCTTCTTGGACGACATCTCCGAGAATATGCACCCCACTGACCACATGTCCAGTGCACATGCATACCTGGACAGAGAAATTGATAATAGATAAACCTTTTTCATCATCATCATCATCATCATCAACAGCCTGATGTCGTCCACTGCTGAACATCACCAGAGCAACAAATATTATAAATAATAAAGATATTTTTGAGAGCACCACTTTGAGCGGCTGCTCGCCTCCCCGCGGCTTTCACCAGATTATCGGTACACCGAGTGGGGGGCCTATGCTGCGTCTTCCGGTTCGTGGTCGCCACTCGAGAACCTTTCTTCCCCATCGGTTATCAATTCTACGAGCGATGTGGCCTGCCCATTGCCATTTCAACCTACTAATTCTAAGAGCTATATCAGTCTTTTAGTTCTCCTGCGGATCTCCTCATTCCGGAGCTTAACGCAACTAAACCTTTTTAATAAGAAGTAAAATAACCAAGCTACAAATAAAAATGAGAATTGATGACACCTGCTGAAGTATGACACTGTATAAATACAACGTCAACCTGTTGTATAGGCCTCTCCCACATAACAGGAAAAAATACACTTGCACCCACTCACCCACCCCAATAGAGATGCCTTTCTCAACACTTCATACGATGCAAGTGTGTCACGTTTCGCGTATCAAGCATTGCTCGGCGCCACAGAGCATTAAAAAAAGGACGCTTCGCACAGTTTTTTTTCGAATAATACAAAAACTCTTTATAAATTATATTTTTAAGAAGTTTACTATAAAAAACAATGAAATAATCAAATCTTCCTGCATCCATCGGCTCCCCGCAGTTTTCACCAGGTCGTCGTCCACCGAGTGGAGGGCCGGCCTACGCTGCGTCTTCCGGTTCGTGGTCGCCACTCGAGAATCTCAAGCACTCTCAAGCGAGCTGCCTCAGCCGCTCGAGGTGGCGCTCTCTGGGGGAGGCCTATGTTCAGCAGTGGACGTCTTCAGGCTGATGATGATGATGAATCAAATCTTATACAATCTAAAGAAATCTAGATAAAATAAAGAATTAAATTATGTAAAAGAGTTGCTATGCTTTTCTTTTCGGCACAAGAAGAGCGTAATTTGATTTCCTTTTTTTTTGGAGGGGGAAATGCCTTCGCACTTCCCTGCCACCACGGGGGTGATGGCAGGGGGTATGTGGGACTTGAACCCACTTAAACTCCCCCGTGATCCGTCCGCCGCCGGGATGGGGCGAGATAGGGTCGCGCTAGCATTCACTGTAATTTGTTTTCCTGCTCTAAGGCATCTCTGATGCACGCCAGCAAACATACAGACTTTTTTAAATCTGAGGAAGGATGTAGGAGTGATCTCTAAGCAGCTAACACATGTTTTTTACAGCCCTACACTGAGGTTTACATTCAGGGGGGTTCAAGGTTTGTGATAACTATAACAAAGGGGGCTATTAGACTACATTTACCTCTGACTGCCAAGCAGAACCTCGGGCGCTCTGTACCAGAGGGTGACCACTTCGTGCGTGTACACTCTCAGTGGCACGCCGAACGCGCGACCCAGACCAAAGTCTGCTACCTGGAAATTACATGATTTTATTTCTAGCCTTTTTATATCCCTTACATTAATGCAAACACAGAACAAATGAGAATTCAATTCCTTTTTTCATTTCCATTTTATTCATCAAAATGTACATTTTTTGGTGGGGAAAATGAAATACAATTATTATGTTGTCATACTGATACTACCAAGTAATTTTAGGAACATACACTTTGTTTTCCTCCCCACTGGTTGGGACAAAGCTCATTGGAAGAAGGGGGATACAAAAACAAAAGGGTAGCTCATTGATCATGGAAGGACATCGCTTGAGCGCGGCTCAAATCAAATATACTAGTCTTTATATAAATCAAACCTCAAAAGTGTCCCCGCATCAATGCTTACTTATACATATACGTCTCCAGCTAATATAAAATAGTTCACAAGTGGTTGTTTCATTTTAATAATGAACCATAACACCCTGTAATAGCATTGTAAAACAATAATATGTGAGTTACATCACTTTCATTAGGCACACATGACTGAGAGCAAAAACAAGGCATATGCCTTGTTTAAAAGGTGTCGTTTTCGAGGCGGCGATAATGGATGTACCCTATATTACATCACAGGGGTGAAGGTTCCTTTTCCGCAAACCGAAAGGACATTATTGTATGTAAAAAATTATGATAGAACCATGGATTTCACATATTTTCCACTTACTTTGATAATGCCCGTCTTGTCGATGAGAAGGTTCTGCGGCTTGAGGTCTCGGTGTAGAATACGGCGCTGGTGACAGTACAGGATGGCACTGTTTATCTGGTACAAGTAACTTTTTACCACCGCCGGGTCCATGAACTGGAAACATAAGAAGTTTCGTTTTACAACTTAGAAATAATGACTTTGGAGTATTACTGCTGAAATACTGCTTGACTAAGGGATCCTGCGATTGAAATGAAACCACTAAAATCCATCTAAAGAATGGGTAGCGGCATTCTCTTTGGTACATTAAAATCTTCTGCAATCACTAAGCCGCCTGCCCGAGCATGGTGATTATGGCAAAACTGCAATGATAAGCATGCAAAGTGGCGTTTTATGGAGGCCTGTGTTCAGCAGTGGACTTTTTCTGGCAAAATCCTCTTCTTTACTCAGAGAGTACCAGAAGGTGGTGTCACATTATGATTGGCTCTCAAGTGAGGCTGTGATACACCGTTTCATGCTCGGCAACAGATTCTTAACTTGAGGGTAGTGGCTAGTCGGGTACTAGAAAAATACCACCTGAGCTATCATCAGCTCCACTCTTAATACATGTTTTATCTTTTCATTTTAATGTGTGGGGTGGCAGTCTAGCAGCCCTAGCAGGCTATCCATCTCATACCACCAGTTTGTTGTATGTAGTCACTTCCAGCTATGAAAGAACTTTCTTCTTTTCGTCTTTTGTATGTACAGATATTTAAGTAGACTTTTTAGTCTTTAAACATTATGTTGTGCGTACAAAAATAAAAACATGGAAAAAACATCACATACTTTTCCCGATCCAAGAGAGTCCATGTACTTCTTGAGGTCCATAGAAAGGAACTCGAAAATGAGGTATAGGCGCGACTCTTCCATTAGCACATCTTCAAGTTTCACAATATTCGGATGGCATAACTCTTTCAACAGTGAGATTTCTCTGAAATAAATTACAATCATATAGTCACTAATTAAATTAATTCCATGAAAATCAATGAGAAAGAAAATGTGCAACAAAAGATGACAAAGCAACAATGATCAATGTGAGTTTGTATTACTTCAGTGTTTTATATGCTGCCAATGTTATTATTGGATCTTTAAATAGATTAATATAGATTATATGGAGAGTTGGTTGAATTCAATGGAATCTTAGTTAGTGAGGTTATGTTTTTTATTTTGACCATTGTAAGGATAAAGACTGTTGTGTTTAATAACAAAACAAGCTTGTACTAGGGCTATTTACAAGAAAAGTGAGGTTTGCAAAAAGACATGCAGTACCTGATGGCTGTAGAAGGAATGCCCTCATCGTCGGATTCGAGACGAATTTTCTTCATTGCGACAAACTGGCCAGTGATTTTGTTTTTTCCTTTATACACTACACCGTAAGTACCTTCACCTATTTTCTCAATTTTGAGAAAATCTTCCATTTTGATATGTGTAATTTTGAATGATAATAAGTGCAAAACCCAGACGAAATTTCCGATACCGTTAGCTTTATTCTACGATTTCTTCATGAATATGAGTTCAAATTGAAGAAATAAATCTTGTTATCATAACATAACACTGTTATTTTGATACATTCACTCAAAATCGTACCAATTTTAATAAACTACACAATTTATCAAACCTATTGAGATAATGGGTAACGTAACGTAACGAGCGCGATTTAATTCAAACGAAATATTCAAAATTCTCGCACAGTATTGCCAACTCCATTTTTGAAAATAGCCAGATCTGCTATGAAAAAAGCTAAAAAATTGCTAAAAGTTTGAAAATGATGGGGAAGAAAGGTTCTCGAGTGGCGACTACGAACCGGAAGACACAGCGTAGGCCAGCCGCCCACTCGGTGGACCGACGGTCTGGTGAAAGCCGCGGGGAGCCGATGGATGCAGGAAGCGAGCAGCTGCTCAAGGTGGCGCGCTCTGGGGAGGCCTATGTTCAGCAGTGGACGTCTTCAGGCTGTTGATGATGATGATGATGATGATGATGATGATGATGAACGAAGGCATAGATATAACAAAAGAGCTGATTTCATCAAATAGTCACTACAGAGCACAAACAAAGAATACCTATAATAAAGTTTTTTTTTGCATGTTTGGGTGCCGGTTGGCGATCTAGAGATGGCCTGTTGGGGTGATCGATCACGTGGGTGTTTCTGCAGTGGGCTCTCGCACTACTGCTCAAACACTTATCCTCCTCGCAAACACAGAGATGTTATTCGTGTCTAACATTATCTTATAATTCTTCATTAATCTTCAAGGCACCTGCGTGCTTGTAGTCAGTTTCTAGTCATGGGCACAGATTATATAATATACTAATACAGATACCTCATCCCATAGAAAGGAATAATTCAGGCTATTTTACGAATTATTTTATTTCGGCATAACGCAAGATTAGCGAACGACATCTATTGCGTTTTGGCGAGGGATTGGGCCAAGCGAATACACTGGCCACTAACTAGTAACGCTCACGACACGATCACTAGATTTTTTTACATTCGGGCTATTTTTTCTTTGTTCCTGATGAGACCCCATGTCATGGGTAACTATCGATATCGATAGTATCTTCTTTGGAGCCGCCGCCACCAGTAGTTTGTATGCTACCGTTATTACTAACTCCAGCAGAGGATCTACCAACCTAAGCATAATTACGTAAAATATCTAAACATAATTTTTCCCAATCTTTGCCACCTAGTTTTCTTATTGACGATACTTAGATAAATAAATCAACAAAACAGCTTTTATACACATTTGAGCACACACCCCTCCCTCACTTACACGTACACAGTTAACCTCACACTACACTATATCACGCGTACCAAACTGCAGGCATTATGAAACTAACTTTACATTAATTCTTCATAGTTTATTACGGAATTGTACTTGTATCTTACACACATTTAAGCTGCGCGCCATGACACTACAAGCTGTTAACGGTGAAGCCTAGGCCACCAAGATATAGACACTGCCGAGTTTGGGGCCCACTGTGAAATGTAAAATTGAATCATGTCACGCTCTATGTTAACTGGCAAGCAACTAAGCAATCATTTCATTATCAATTATTGTATTAACTTATTTAATTATTTTATCTTGTTTTATTGAATTGTTTTTTTTAGTTATCATTACATTAAGGAATGCATGTAATCTTTCTGGCTAAATAAATATTTACTTTACTTTACTTTACTATAACTTCTTAATACTCTACGGTCACTGTCTCAGTTTCATATGTCGTCCAAGCCATGGTTCTAGCTTTTTTTAATTCTAATTGTTCGTGTCTGACACTAAACATAAATTAGCTAAATAGCTAGATAGAATTTGTGTATAGCTGATAAAGTTAATTTTTAGCTAAATCTAGCCATATAACTCAGATTTGGCATCACTGAAAAAAGATCTCGATTGATTGTTTTGTATTATTATCCCGCTGTCAAAGTCAAATATCAATATTACTCACAGACTACAGTGCATAGCACAGACCAAGTAGTGGATACTTATATTTTCTATGCTGCTGTCATCTATTGTGGAGTAGTTGTATGATTGTGATTTAGCTATTCACCCATAGATGGCAGTGGCAGTCAAAAATGACATGTGCATTTAATTGAGATGATTGAGCGCATAAAAACATAAATAATCTAAAACATACATTAAATACGATTTGCATACGACATTTCACATAGGTATTATTTTACAGGCAATGTGCCTTTCTATGTAACCCCTAACCCCTTTGTTTTATATTTCTTTAAATTTAAATTGCAGGTTGGAAAGAAAACAATGCAGATTATGCAAATACCTATGTAGTACCTATAGGTTCAGAAGAAGATTATCTAAGTAAGGTTGCTTGCCTCCCGTATCCAACGGCTCACCGCGGTTCTTACCAGGTCGTCGGTCCACCGAGTGGGGCCCGGCCTACGCTCCGGCTTCTGGTTCGTATCGTACCTATAACCACAGATAATAAATAATAATTCTTCTTCTCATATAGGCAAGTGGCAGCCTTGGTGCACAGAATTCGCCCTAGGTTGGTATGTGCCTTGCGAAGCACGGCAGCGCTCGGTTGTAAACACCATTTTTTTAGTGGTCACCCATTAAAGTAGTGACCGCAGCGAACGTTGCTCCTCCGAAGCTCGGTATTAGCGCTCAGTTTTATTAGTATCTCCTTCGCTATTCGTTAGTATCGCGTTATTTAAAGCCATAAAAAAAACTAATTTATGCTCTGTGGTCATAACTCTGGCAGCCCTAATTTGACACTTTTTAGAGACCCTAAGTAAATAGCCTTCGCATTAAGCTGGACTTTCCTTTAGCTTGAATCGAAGTGTTGATTTATTCACCTGCCTATTATTAGGGGATGAAGAAAATCAGCATCCTGGGATGGGTGGGCAATTATATTTCAGATCATCGTTCATAAAATTAGAATCAGACTTCACTTAAGGTAAGTTCGTCTAATTTTACAATTTTACAATTGAGTGAACGATTTAACGTGACGTCATCAAAACTGCTTTGCCTGGCTAATATTATAGTATTCTTACTTTTATGACTTCATGGTACGAATTTTCAATGTATGGTTGAAGTAATAATGCTATAAGAGGTTGTGGTAAGCCCCCAGTTGTAAATACCACTTTTTGTAGTGGTCGCCCATCAAAGTAGTGACCACAGCGAACGTTGCTTAACTACCGATCGATAAGAAACGGCGCGGCGAGTCATGCTTTGCCATGAGCACTATATATATACTAATAATGCCGTGTGGTCGCGGTTTGCGAATAGAACCACCCCATCTCTTCCCGTGGGTGCCGTAAGAGCCGGCTAAGGGAATATCCAGGGAATGGACAGCAGCATTCTCCTCGGTACATTAAAATCTTTTGCGTTTACCAAGCCTGCCCAGCGTGGTGATTATGGCAAATCCTCTCTATGATAACCGTCCAAAGTGGCGTTTTATGGGGGAGGCTTATGTTCATGCAGTCGACGTATTTCGGGCTGATGATGATCCCGGTTCCGGTTGTCATAAGAACATCTATGGCAATCGTTACGGGTAGTCAGAAGCCTGATAGAATCTGACACCTGGTGTAACCATCCCTGTTACTGGTTCCTTATGGGTTGCGAGGTCAGATGGCAGTCGCTCGTGTAATTCTGGTAGCTCGCCGCTACAGGTTAGATTGGGAGCCGACCCCAATCACAAATGGGAAAAGGCAAAGAGGATGATGATGATGATGATATAATACTTTTCTTAGTCATTCGCCTGGTGTTAAGCGCCACGGCCACCCCACGGCGCACTGCGCAGGTCATCCTGAGACATCGCACTGTCTAAAAAAGATTTCTAGACTGTGAGATCAGTTCTTAAGTCTCATTTGCCCAGTAATTTCACTAGCTACAATGCCCTTCAAACCGGAACACAGTAGTGTTTACACACTACTGCTTGGCGGCAGTATAACTGGCAAAGCGGTGGTACCTACCTAGACGAACTTTGCAGAAAAGACCTACCACCTAGTAAAAGTACACTAGTACTACTTATAACATATCTAACACAAAAAAGCTAAAGATTTCGAATTCAGGCGAATCCTATACGTACTAAGTACTTATTACAGGCTTCTTTTGTTGAAGTCGCTGTAAATATAAATATAGTTATGTAGGTATAATGTTATTGACCCCTAACATCAATAAAGGTCGTATCTCACGCTCCACATAACTAGACTTCGTTTGACCATGTACCATCAACACTTTTAATATTTTATAATCACGTACAACACTTCCGACCGATTGGAGCGTGCCATCTTTAAAAAAACATATATCTGATTACCGATTTTCTTGATTATGATTGTTCGCACTATCTATCGGTGTGCGTGATAGGGCAGTGCCGAATTATGAGAAGGTGATATTAACGGGAGCGCCACGAGGGTCCTCATAGTGAGTCGACGGCCGGCCCCATGTGAGGACTATAATGTATACCATAGTGACGTTGCTAGTGTTTTGTTATCACGTAAGTTTCTTCATTTATAACTTGCCGACCCACCTCGGCTTCGCACGGGTTAATTAGTTTTATGTCCTTACCCTGTTCATGGGAAGAGGGAAGCGAAAGGGAATAAGAAAGGGGAATATAATGAATGGGCCAACACAAAGGAAGGCAAGCTTCGCCTGCCTTCTTTCTATTGCCGTCCCATTCATTCATCCTTTTCCCCCATCTTTTTCCCTTTCCCTTCTCTTTTTCCCTTCGACAGGATGAGTAATAGTGGCTTCATCTTCGTTGCCGGCTATGTTTTACATTCTTTTTTATTATCTCATGGTCTTTTTATTTGTTTTATCGTAGCGTATGGATAATACAGTGAAAATGACGCAAGGATAATTTGACGGGCCAGGTAGAAGAACATCTCTACTGTAATGGCCTCTACAGCGTCACCGCATTACGCAGAGTTTGTCCCACGATAGTGGGGTTAGATCATGCAGGATGATACGTCCATGGGTTACATCGAGGGTCGTTGGTCCACCTAGTGGGGGGCCAGCCTACGCTGCGTCTTCCGGTTCGTGGTCGCCACTCGAGAACCTTTCTTCCCCATCGGTTGTCAGTTCTACGAGCGATGTGGCCCGCCCACTGCCACTTCAACATGCTAATTCTCAAAGCTATATCGGTGACTTTAGTTCTCTTGCGGATCTCCTCATTTCGGATCTTATCTCGTAAGGAAACCCCGAGCATAGCTTTCTCCATAGCTCGCTGCGCGACTTTGAGCTTACTCATAAAGCCAACAGTAAGAGACCACGTCCCAGTACCATAAGTCATCACTGACAGCACACACTAGTTAAAAACTAACAAAGCCTGAAAACGATTTTAGGCTGTTTGGTATTTTAGACGAAAAGATGGGTCGAAGCTTTCCGAACGCTGCCCAGCCGAGTTGGTTTGTTTAGGTATAATAATAAAATACATAAAATAAAACAAATCTGCATTATTTCATCTATACATATAATAAAACTGTAGCGATAAAAAATCTGTAATTGCAAGATATCAAGAAAAAAATGACACAGGTTGGCATAAAATTAGCCGCTGATCACGTTAAGCCACTTTTTAAACACTTTGTCTGTTTGTTTGTTTGTTTGTTTGTTTGTTTGTTTGTTTGTTTGTTATGACTGAACTCCTAAAATACTGAATGGATTTTCATGCGGTTTTCACTAATATGCTTAGAAATAACCGGCGCTTAACATAGGATATATTAAAATTGATATATCGTTAAAAAAATTGATGACAATTATTGAGATTTCATTACGAAACGAATCGGAGTTTTAAACAACATGGCCGATTGTTTTTTTAATTGTTTTCAAACTGGAAGGCACCTGTGAAGCTTATGTAATGTCATCTGTCACATGTCAAAAAACAATTTTAGTGATGTGTAGGCCAATATTCGGTTCGATAATTAACGATTATTTTAGATACATAATACCGATTAACGATTATTTTTAGACACATATCATATAATCATGATATCTATCTTAGGTAGACCTACCTACCTTAGAGTGCATGGTAAATAATATATTATTCCCATTGTTGAAATTAGAGGAAACACAAGTACACGTGGGTGGGGTATAAAACGTAGGTGTCGATTTAGATGATAAGAATTTATTGAGGAAATCAAACCCTTGACGTATTGTCATCGGAATTGTGTATCAAGTATCGTCAAGATTCGCTGAAAACTATGACCTGTACGCGAGTCGTACATCCAATTCCGGACAGACGAAAGCAAAAGTTGCGAGTTGAAACCAGACTAGCAATGGATGAGTGCTTATTTGTGGAAATTCGATCTCACGATATCTTTTTTAATTTCAAACCATCGATTTTTCTTTTAAAAACCGATTTTTCAGGTAATTTTTGCCGAATATTTTTATTACGGTTGGCAACACCGTATTTTGTGCCCACGCTATCTATACATATAATAGAACTGTAGAGATAAAAAAGTCTGTAATTGCAAGATATCAAAAAAATAATCACACAGGTTGGCTTAAAATTATCCGCTGATCACGTTAAGCCACTTTTTATACACTTTGTCTGTTTGTTTGTTTGTTTGTTTGTTATAACTCCTAAAATACTGAATGGATTTTCATGCGGTTTTCACTAATATGCTTAGAAATAGCCGGCGCTTAAAATAGGATATATTAAAATTGAAATATCGTTAATTTTTTTTATGGGAATTATTAAGATTTCATTACGAAACGAATCAGAGTTTTAAACAACATGGCCGATTGGTGATTTTTTTTGGCTACTTACGGTAAGTTACGATATGTCACAGATGAGAGCAAAAAACCATTGACTACACTCTGTGCCACACACACAGGTCTGTGGTGCTACATGTTTATCTGGAGGCACAGATTAAAGAAAAAAGTCTCTGTGAAGAATGTATATGACCAAAGAGTAATATTATTAGGTATGATACTATAAGGCGTGATTTTTCAATCATCAGATAAAAGTTGTTCATTAGATAAAACAAAACACTAAAAATAAAACCCAAATGAAGGGTGTCGCGAAATGCGATTTTAATCGAAAGGTAAGTAAGTGAATCGATTCTGAGTTTTAGGTTATCTGTGCTGGTAACATTCTATTGTATGAGAGAAAAAAGGCGGGAGTGGTGCCTTGCCTTGGTTTTATTTAGAAAAAGATAGCGAAGCGAGTATGAAGTAAAACGATATTAAGAAAATTTGGTGTAGCAATGAATAACCTCAACGAAACAATTACGAGAGGTAATTGTTAATAATCCTGGCTAGGCTGAGTAAGTGGTTCAAAGATTACTTTTTATATTCCAAACTTATAACACGATTCATTTAAAAACTTAGATAACATATAATAATAAGTATAACTAAACTAGACCTAAAAACTAAGATTACTTGTGATCAAAGAGTTCCCTTGTGATGATAGTTTAACTTTTGATGTGAGTCTTATTGAAAGGGAAATAAAGAGGAATTAGAAAGAGTTTTGCACGGTGGTAAGGGCGGGTCAAATGGGGAAGGCTGGTAGACCCTCCTTCGGGACCTTCGGGTCCTGAAGGTAAGGTGAGGAGAAGTAAGTTCGCATCTGATAATGACTTCACTCATTGGTGAGAGGATCCTACCACTTAGCTGTGGCTCTTGGTGTTTTCATGGTATCAAAGGCGACTCTCACCTAATAAGTAAAAATAAGAACTGTTTCCTCTATTCCTTTCAATGATGCTCTGTAACATTTCATTTGTGGCGTACATTACACCTAACCTATAATGGAACCTTAGGCAGGCATGATAGTGTGGAGACGTACTTGTCATGTCATGCCCAACTTCGCCACAAAGGGTTTCTTTATTTCAAAACTGTTACGGAACCCTAAAAATGAAATATTCTTTGCAAAAGCGATTCTGATTTGAGCTTTGTACACATGTTATTTCCTCACTCCCTCCACTATGTTGAAAGTGCAGTGAAATGAAACAACGTGGAAAATAGTGGACATATAAATGTCGACTCCTTTTACAGTGGTGTACTTAAGTATTTGTAATTTCTAACTAGTATTAACAAAATTAATTACGTACGCGTCGTATAGGTAAATGCATTTTACACGTGTGCTAATACGTGCTCAGCTCCGAAAAGATTTAGTGGATTTGTTGTTTGGTACATAGAAAATGCATGATCTATTATTAGAGTACCTAAACGTAGAAATAACACAATTCAAGCGTGCGAAGCCGCGGGCAAAAGCTAGTACTAAATCAACAAAAAAAAAAAGGTCAACTGTTACCAACCTGTTAACATGTACTCATGCATGGAGCAAGGAGCTGGATATCAAGAACCCGGTTGACGTTGTGTACCTCGATTTCGAACGTGCATTTGACAAAGTTCCCCACCAACGTCTTCTAATGAAACTGGACCACTTTGGAATACGTGGTGCTCTGCTCAGATGGATAAAAAACTATTTAGATGGTAGAACTTTCCAGGTCCGTGTTGGTAACTTTTTGTCCCAACGAAGGCAGGTGTTGAGTGGCGTACCACAAGGATCGGTGCTTGGCCCTCACTTGTTTGGAATTTTCATAACAGACCTGGTGGAACTTTTGGAGTCGCAGTCTGCATTCTTTGCTGATGATGGAAAGTTTTTTGCTAATCCATTAATAAAGTCTGGACAGCTGCAGGATGATCTCAATCGAATACAGAGCTGGACCAAGGACTGGATTATTAAATTAAATATATCGAAATGCAGTGTTTTACATCTAGGTAATCCTAATCCTCATGTCCAATATACCTTGGATGGCAACGCGGTAGCATCTGTTGACGTTCAAAAAGATTTGGGAGTAATTATTACAGCAAACTTAAAGTGGGAAGAACACATCATCTCAATAGTTAAAAAAGCTAACTCCTTTATATATGTTATACGTAGATCTTTCCAAATGATGACAGTGCAAGTCTTTCTTAAAATCTATAAAACATACATTAGGCCTCTTTTAGAATATGGGTTTCAAGTTTGGAGCCCATACTTTCAGAAAGACATTGACCTCTTGGAAAGTGTTCAAAGGAAAGCCAGCAAGATACCCCGGGCGCTTCGACGCAAGTCCTATGAAGATAGACTCGAAGTGCTGCGCCTCACAAGCCTCGAGGAAAGACGTCTGCGTGGTGACCTCATTGAGACATTTAAAATTATTACTGGCAATTACAACCTTCCGGGTATCCATGATATTTATTTGATGAGACAGGGCAGACCTACACGAGGGCACTCGCTACTGATTAATCGCACAACAGCTAGGACCAACACTGCACATCACTTCCTCAGTAATAGAGTGGTTCACAACTGGAACAGGCTACCAGAAGAGGTCATTGCTGCCACCTCCGTGAACAGTTTCAAGAACAAACTCGACAACTGGTTACGAACTAATAAACTATGTCTGTTACAAAGATGAACATTACTAGTGGATCCAGCACTGTGGATATAGACACATCAGCAGTCATGCTGCTCGTCTATCAACCAATAATAATAATAATAATAATAAATATTAGCAGTTTAATTGCCTATAAAAATGATGAGGAACTATATAGACTACAGAATTGCATTTACTGTATAGGTAGGTACACGTGTTTATAGTTTACTAGCTGAACCCTGCGGTTTCACCCGCGGATAAAAAGTAGCCTATGTGTTAATCCAGCACATAAGCTATCTATATTCCAAGTTTCGTCCAAATCCGTCCAGCCGTTTGAGCGTGAAGGAGTAACAAACATACACACATTCACACAAACACACATACACACATACAAACTTTCAGCTTTATAATATTAGTGTGATGTGATGTGATACCCAACACGTTACGTGTGCGTGTAGGTATTAACATACGTACCTAATAAATTTATATTCATTATACGAATCAGAATCAATCTTTTTACTGTGGCAAATAGTTTGCATATTAAACACAACCTTTAAGTTAATGACATTAATTAAGTAATTTAAATTGTAAGTTAAATAATAAAATTATACTATTAAAACGAATGATTTAAACTTAGTAGGTATATTTATATTTACTTTGACTATATCTATCTTTGATTATGGTTTTAATTGCACATTTGTAACTAAGTGTTTCGATTGTTATCTACCTATCTTAAAATACAGGATGTTGAGATTCTCCATTTGGAGGTGCGATACCCGGTTCTGGCAACCGACTTCGACTGTTAGTTATTAGCTTCTTCTTCTTCTCGTGCAGGCAAGTGGTCAGCCCTGGTATCAGAATTTTTAGGCCGCTCAAAGGCTTCTGACTTAGCTTATTATTTATATCTTTTGAGTTAAGCTAACTTCAATATTTAAGGTACCTGCTTTTGCATTGGTTTTTCCTACTAGTAGATAAAATTCTCATAGATTTCTCAATGCTGTTGCGCCAATACCAGCATCTGGACCTATTCCAATGTAAACCAATGGAGTTCCATAGAACGGCATTGGAGTTTGTAGAGACTTACATAGTGACGTAAAGATTCTTGAATCCTGTTTATTTTCATATTTATGTATTTTTTTATAACATTGTTGTTTTTATTGTTTTTTGTGTATACTAGTTTTAAAACCTCGAGTGGACGAATTAGGAAACTGTAATGTCTACTTGAAGGTATGGCATTCATTTAAATAAATAAATAAAAATAAATAAAACCGGCTAAGGTTGCATCCATATTTAAGAAAATACCTAACCTATTTTATAATAAAGCTTTTTATTGAGCTATCAGAATGACCTTTTTGCCACAAAATGTTTAGCTAACACGGTACCTATCTAGTTAGCTGAAAACAATTCAGAGATACCTAAAAACCCCTGCAGAAAAAAATCAATTTATTATTAGGCGTTAGTATTTTACTAAAGACTAGGTACGTACTCTATTCTCAAAATATTTTTTCCAGGTTTCGTTATCACAACCAGTGACATATAAGTCTGCCACTCGGCTCACTCGTCAGCTACCTGAGTGCTGTCCATGCCCCAGCACCGGAAATGGAGGTCAAGATGTGGTGGATCAATTTGTTCGTGCGAGTGACCTGGATGACTGCCCGTGCAGGCCCCGAGGTGCTGACTCCAAGGGAGCCTCGTCGGTTTTCTTTCCATCAACTGCACTCCACTCTGTTGGAGCTCCCTTGAGGTGGGTTTTCTCAACCAGCGGCTACGTTTAGGAGCATTGTGGAAATGTTCTTTATGCAAAAAGTAACGTGAACAATTCGTAGTTAGCTCCATTAACTGCTACACCCAGATACCCAAAACTTTTAATTATTAAACTACTGCATAACACTGCACTACGTGGGTCATTCACGCTTTCCTGTGACCTCGTCATATTAGCTCAGAAGTACCCAGTAATTTCTTTAGTACCTATCTAGTTCTTTATGGAAACAGTACTACACCTCAACACCACACTTTTTTGCAACAATTGCATGGTGTTATTTATTACACCTAATAGTTCGTCCTGAACACAGATCTCATGACCTTTATATTATCTTGATAACCTCTTGATTTGCTCATAAGAACCTATTCGGAATTCTTGTTTTGTATTGTATTGAGTAACTAAAATGTTTGCACCACCATGAATCGCCACGAACCGGAAGACGCAGCGTAGGCTGGCCCCCCACTAGGTGGACCGACGATCTGGTCAGAACCGCGGGGAGCCGATAGATGCAGGAGGCAAGCTCCAAATCCGCTCAAAGTGGCGCTCTTTGGGGGAGGCCTATGTTTAGCAATGGACATCTTCAGGCTGATGATGATGAACAAATGTTTCCACCAAATTAAGATATTACTTGTCCCAAGACGAAACCGTTCAGCTCATATAAAAGTTGTGTCCATTTAAATTCTGTGATTATTTATTATAAGCAATGAGTATACTTTGTTAGGTATGGTACTAACATTAACTATATTCATGTTTTACTTTAGACCAGTTGATCCAAAAGAAGATCCCAAAAACCTACTCGAACCAGAAGTGACACTTGCGACATCTATGCTAGACACACTGCGAGAAGCAACTGAAGAAGAATATCGAGATGCACTGGATAGGGAAGCAGCAAGAAGTGCTGCAGAACCTGACCCTATACCAGAAGAGAGTGCAAGGAACGTAGTAATTGTAGTAAACCCTCAAGACTCTGATAATGACGACGACGACTTCATTTCAGAAGCATCACATGTCCAAGAATCACGTTGTATTCATCCGTTAGGAAGCACTACATTATCTAAAATGAGGTCTTCACCGAAAGCAATTAAACTATTTCCTGACACATTAGAATTCCCCAAATGGAAACATCATAATCTTTTACATAATAACTTATTGCATCTGGACAGTAACTCTGCAGCTAGCAATGTAGATGAAAGTTTTATAGATGTAAATCCCGATTTCCAAACGCGCACTCCAATGTTTCAGGTAAACACACCTATAAATAGTTTAATAGAAGATAACGATGAAGATGATAGTTATAAAAAGGCAAGTTTGAAATTTGATGGATTATATGAAAACTCACCAAACCTTCATAAAGATCTAAAATTTTCATTGTTGCCTAATTTAAAATTAAATAAAAATCTGCTTTCTACTAATGATTATAGCTCTGCAACTAGTACTGAACACGAACAATCGGATAACAGCAAAACCAGCCAATTATTCAAACAAGCAAAGCTACCGCTTCATTTGAGAAACTTATTAAAGCTAAGAGATATAGAATTGATCCCAAAGAGCATTCGTAATAAACCCTTAGGTAAACCTAAGTTAGATATGACCCAGTTCGCAATACCAACACACTTAAACAGGAATCATAAAGAAAACCATTCAAATGACAACTGTAATGAAGATTCTCAAAATCTTGAAAGCATTTTAAACGATGTAAATACTAAAATCGTGCCTGTTAAAACATCTGTTGAGCAGTTTGTTCAACCGAATACACATGCGCACCCTCAATCAAATGTAAATAATTTGAATGTCTATGAAAATGAAATCATGGAAAGTAAAAAAGAAAACTTAGATAATTTACCATCACTGATTGACCAAAACGACACAGCGGTTACCGTATCAGCTGAAGACTTGACTAATGTGTCAGAATGTGATATTTTGGAATCAAAAAATTTATTACATCCTACTGATATCATTCAACATGAAGACGTTCAAGATGAATTAAATAAAATAGTGTCTAATTCAAATACACCTGAGCCCTTGCCAACGACCATTTTAATGAAAGAAACTGATACAGAAAATAACAGGATAAACCTTGATGTTGAAGATACTTCAAATAGGCAAGATTTAAATACAGATGAAGATTCAGAGACCGAGAGTAGCGACAATAATTTTATTTCAATGCCTTCAGAAATACAGGAGAGAAAACATAATGTACCATCTGAAAATCAAGAAAATCATGGAAATGTTGAATCATTAGTAGGCTCTCATAACTTAAAAGAAATAATACCACCAAACTTGAATGAAAAAAGGATTACCAGTATTGAAGATAAATCATCTTTAGGTAAAACTTTGTCAAACATGCGAGAAAGTGTCATTAGAAAACTTGAAAACTTAAAAAACCCAGTAAAATCAGCGCCTACTAAAGTATCAGACAACAACAACAATATTAGTGTTGAAAATGAACCTGACCAAAATATAGGCAAAGTAAGCGCAAATACATACTTAAACAGTCATGAGATACAACTTAATGATATTGGAAAATCAGAAACTAAAGAAATTGAGAAAGATGTCTCTATGAAAGATTTGCAACATATGTCAGATAAATTGTTGGCTTCACAAAAATCCTCAGGATCGGCCGACTGCGGTCTAGACAGTAACTTGGCAGCTAGCAATTTAGGTGAAAGTTATGTGGACTTAGATCAAAATTATGGTAATTTTAAACGGAGTGAGCAAGATAGAGAAAGTGAAATAGAACTATCACAAAATAAATCAGATCTTCGCAATAAAGAAAGTAACGATGCTGATGAAACTAAACTCAAACACAAAGAAGATGCATGTATAATTCCTCAACCTCCCGACCTCGATGATAAAAATACACATGAAAGTAAAGAAAAACAACTAAAATCAGCACATCAAAATTTAGAGCAAAAAGAAATGGATACTGGAGCTAGTGAAAGTGTTGTTAATACAATTGGCATATTAGATTCATTCAAGTCTAATTTAAAATTAAAACCTCCACTCCTCGAAAGTATTGCAGCTAAACCACTTGGTGATCCTCTAAACTTGTTAGGAAAACCTTTAGCAGACGTATTGAAGATAAACACAAATTTACCGACACTTGACAACCTTAGAGAGCGGTTGGCCAACATTTTCAACATAAATAGTAAAAGTGCAGAAGAAGATTCATCATCTATTGAAAACGAATCTACCAACGAGTCTCCTATTGAAGCTATGACTTCTGAAGCTAGTACAATTAAATTTAGGCAAAAATTACCATCTCTACAACAATTAGATGATTTTAATGTGGAGACTTTTCAGAATAAACCAATAAAATCACCTTCAGTGGACGCTTTGTCTAGAATACCAAAGCTTAATTTACATTCTTATTGGGCAAAAATTCCTATACCTAATACGCTGGATATAAAACAAAGTAAATCAAAATTTGCCAACGGAGCGAGAATAAATAGACCCTTACCAATTTTTGAATCGGACAGAACATCTGCGCATAAATTTAATGCAAAAAACCCATTGCGCAATTTAGAAAGCCTTCCTACATTGGATGAATTAAAGAAAAATCTACGGTCGAACACTAAAAACTTACTTGATAATCCAGTTCACCCAGAGTTGAACTTATTCGCTGAAAACTTACCATCTAATGATTTAGAAGCTATTGCTGAAACCATTCGTCTGAACACTCAAAAAGCTATGAAAAATATACAACACAAAATGAAATCTACTCTAAAGCAAGCAAAACTAAGTAGTCCATTAAGTGATTCACTGGGAAAACCACAAGAACTGTTAGATGACATGAATGATAAATTAAAGGCAATTCATTACGATCTAAATGATCGAATTGCATCGATTCATGAAAATATTAAAGCTCAGACTTTAAACACTGCTAACAAAAATGTAATGACTAATTTACGACAAAATAAAATAAGAACACATCCAGCACGTCTTCAGAGCGAGGCTAGCTCAGTAACAACTCAAGTGATTAGCCCCAATAGAGATACTGCTATGCAAAAAGACCTTGGTACAGAAGCAACAAATCATGTTAATACAGTTTGGGATGCAGCACAAAATATACAAACTAAACCAGATATTAGTTCTTCGACTCCTTCTGTAATTAAAATGCCAAAATTAGCCAACCCATCATTAAATTATTTACAACAATCACGACGCTCGTGGATAAACCCAAATTTAAAACGAGAACCGAAAAACTTAGATGACACGACTCCTATCTTCAGGGCATCAGTAAACCCTTTTAATGACGCACGTCAACCAAATAAAGTGACGATATCTTTTGGGACGACTACTGCTAGACCTATATTTCCATTACGGTCTAATATCACACCTAAAATGCCATCAATGCTAAATGAAGATCACGATTCAAATAAATATGGTATACGCACCGGAGAAAAGAATTCGCAGCTTAATCATAGACTACAATCGGTTGGAAATGCAAGATTGTCAACAATAAAATTTAAACCTTTAGAGCGTTTCTCGACAGATGAGGAGTTTGACGAAACCACAGAAAATATTTCACTAGAAAGAAACTTTTCGCCAAATTTAGATACTTTTGCCAGTAAATCTTTAGTGAAGCCATCGCGTTCGTCTTTAGGCGACGAAAACTCGTTTTTATCTAAAATGAAAGATGCTGTTAATATGCGAGCATCAAAATTTGAATCCAAGTCTAACAATAGAGGTATAAAAATGGATCAATCAGATATGGTAAGGTCACCTGAAAAAAATACAGATATAGCTTTAGATGAACCATTGAAAGAAAATGTATCATACAGGTGTAGAATGGTTTGTACAAAAGAATGAATTAATAATTGAGTAATGAATTTAGGTTTACCTATTACCTAAATGTCAATTAGATCACAAAAATGTAAATATAACTAATTATAATGTACCTTTTTAACTATTAAGTGTATATGATTGTAGTGTATGTTGTTCATTATTTAATACATAAGTAAGGGTTAATTATAATCTAATCTAAGATTTCTATATTTTGTAATAAAAAATGTTTTTCATTCAACTTGTGTTCTCGTTTTATTTAGTTGCCTACTAATAACTAAAACATCGAAGATTGAGGGTTAGAGTACTACATGACTAGTTAATATGTTTTAACAGGCGAAATGCCTTTATTGTTTAATACATAGATTCTGGAAGATAACTTAGGATCCCCTGTTTCCCGGTGTTCCCGGAGGACCCAGGAACTACGAGGACAAACACAACACTCAAATACAAAAGCACAAAAGACTTTAAATTGCTACCGTTTTGTATATTTGCCCTTTGAGCTTAAACCTTAACCCGTTTGCATTGTCACATAATTATATTCACACTTCAAAATTATGAATTATTAGTCATTATGCATCATAAATATGTAATTACGTATTAAAATCAATATTAGGTAAATATCATAATAATATAAATATATCAAAATTGAATAATAATATGAGACAAAATTGGCAGGTGCCGTTATCTTATTCCATAAACAAAATAAATCATAATCCATCAAAAGCCCACCACAATAGCCCGGATTTATTTTTAACCTTTGTACTTATACAAAATAGTTTGTAATATACTCTACCATGCCTTCATAGTTGTAGTTATTTTATACTCAAAAGGGCCTCTTGGTGTTAGCTTCAGCACCACCAATGCCTCCCAAATGTCCTGTCTAGTTATGACTATCATAATTATGATAGTCATAACTAGAGGAGCACCACGGTTTCCTTCGTAATTCTCCTGAAATCCTGCGGGATCTTTTTCATTTTCCAGGATACATAGATAAGTACTATAACAGAAAGTAAAGGCAGGATAGGCAGGATAGGCAGGATAGGAAGATAGGAATAGAAAACGATTGAAATTTTAAACTACCACGGTCACTAACATTTCTAAAATATTGTTTTTAAACGGGATATTTACCATGTATTTTTTTAAATGCAATTTTTTGTTATTTCCCGTTAATAAACAATATTTTAGTAGAATACGATTGATTGATTAATATTATCATCAGCCCATATTTTCCCACTTCTGGGAACACAAGCTTTCTCTCCAGCCTGGCTAGCATGCGCACCGCGACAAATTTTTCTCGACACTTTACATATCTCGTGAGAGACCGTGACAAGACTATAGTAGCGCCCATTGTTTTTTTCTCTAATCTGTGGTAGCGCCTAAGTGTATCTCACTCTAACAGCGACGGCAAGTTTTCTCGCGGTGCGCTTGCTAGACCATCTGGGAGAGAGTGTGGTCCATAATCCACCATGCAAGTTGGCAATTGCCAGCAGGTGGATGGATGACACAGTCATGTCCTGTGATCCCTGGACATGTCGGTTTCCTTACCCTTTATCTTTCCTTCACCGTTGTAAGATTAAATGCAAATTCCATACATAAGTTAGAGTCATTGGTGCAGAGCCCACCGAGTTTCGAATCAGGGTGAGTTGGTTTGTAAGTCAAAAGTCCTACCACTGAGCCACGCTCGCTCTTGATTGATTGACGATTCATAATTAATGATTGCTAAGGAAGTGCGGATTAATTTGTATGCCCTGCTTTCATTGTGATAAAATGTAAACAAGTAAAGCCTACGAGTAGGTATACTAGACCCTTGAGGGTTCTGCCGTATTAAAGCATTTAGCTACTTATATATGTTTTCCTGAAGAGTACCTATCACAGAGCATTAATAAAAAATACGCTATATTAGCGTATTTTTTTTCTTGTTCTGTGGTACCAAAGCTATAAGGCTTAGTGGTTTTTAATTTACTATACAATGTGGCTGCTCACCTCCTGCATCCATCGGCTCCCCGCGGCTTTCACCAGGTCGTCGGTCCACCGGATGCAGGATCGGTGGATGCAGGAGGCGAGCAGCCGCTCAAGGTGGCGTGCTCTGGGGGAGGCCTATGTTCAGCAGTGGACGTCTTCAGGCTGTTAATGATGATGATGATGATACAATGTGGATTCTAATTCACCCACCCATTGTAACACTAAGTTCATAAGGTTTTCTTTGTAATTTTTTTTTATTGTTTATAGGCAAAGCATTTCACCACTGTCTCACCTGATGGAAAGCGATGACGCAGTCTACGATGGTGCATGCTAGAAGATACCTGTTCACTCTCGACTTGAAGACACCTAGATCATAGTTAGCTGGAAACAAGGACGCCGGGAAGGTGTTCCACTCATTGGCTGTTCGCACTATAAAGTGCATAGCAAAACGCTTAGTGCGGGTTGATGGAATTTCAACCATATATGGGTGCCGTGTTTTTGTGCATCTTGATGTCCGGTGAAAGAAGGGAGGAATAAGATCGTGTAATTCCTTCGTAATTCCTTCCAAAATGCAGTCTATAAAAAAACCGATAAACTGGCAACTTTACGTCGGTGCTCTAACCTGTGGAGCCTAGCTTCCACCAACGCATCATTATCAATGAGTCTTTTGGCTCATCTCTGAATGCAGTCCAAGGCTTCGAGCTGGTATTTAGCCGAACCATCCCAGAGATGGCTACAGTATTCAATACAGGATAAGACTTTGCGCTACATAAAGGTTTAGGAGCTGTCCCGATGTGAAAATCTGCCGCAGTTTCCCTAGGATTCCAAGCATTTATATTTAATTTCATATCTATCTATCTATATAAAAAGAATTATGAAAATTCAATCTCTTTAGATTTAGAGAGTCATATTTTTAGCAAAACGAGGAGTTTTTATCCAAAACTGGATAACTATATAATGGCCAGGACTTGCTGATAGACAGACGAACAATAAAAAGATACTTATGATATGGTTTCACTTTTACCAATTCAGGTGCGGACGGAACCCTAAACAAATAACATTTATAGACTATAGAAAGGCTGAAAATGTCAGTTTAGTACAAACTGGTGGAACTACAGTACGTGCATTCAAGTAGGTAAGTTAGATTGCAAACATAGCTTGGGCATAAAGTAATTACTGTCGGGGGCCCTGATAGCATATTATAGGTATACTGGGTGTAATTGAATTCATTAGCATCCTTTGAAACTACAGTACCTACCTAATCCTGACACTGGTAAAGTGTGAACCAAAACTTATGAAATCAAACGCATCGGTTTGGTATTGATAACAACTCCAAAAATGGGATTAGGTACTTACTTAATCAACTGCTACAGTACAAAATTAAATTAATTACAGAATCATTCTTGCCAACTACAAAACGACAATGTTAATACTTAATTTTCAACAGAAAAATATTTTCATTTGACCTTTTTACTCATAAATCCATTACTCATATAAAAGCTTTGTCCTGATTGGGTGACAGACAACGTATACAGCCCAAACCGCTAGACGTATTTCTCTATCTATTTATTCTGTACTAGCTTCTGCCCGCGGCGTTGCCACGCGTTGGACTTATTTTGGTTTTGAGGCAAATCTATTTAACCTACATCTTATTTATTTATTTACATCTAAGGTGTTTTGTTAAATTTTTGCAGAGCCAGCCAGCCAGCAGATACCATTTGTGTCACATTCTAATATGCCTGTACCTACCACAGAATTCGCCCTATTTACTTTTAAGTCTATGGTTTATACAGAAAATGTAAAAACTGTCGAATATTCACAGCATTAAGGATCGCACTACCTTTGTTTATCCATAAACTCTGGTCGTTGCTCTGCATAGTATATTCCTACATTGCTATAGGAATGAAGAAATGGCTTTATTTTTAAAAACTGATGAAACCTCATCTTAGTACTTGACTCCGTAAACGCCGCAAAAGGTTTTCTATCAGCCACACCCAGTTTTACTGCTTGTAAAATCACACCCAGGAAGTAAATCCAAAGGCTAGAACCCATTAAATCGAAAAATTGAATAAAAATTTGAATTATGTAAGCATAGAATTAAAAAAATAATATTTTTTGGTATGTAAGTACCTATCTAATTTACTCTGAAAACGCCAAACAACCTGCAATGACTTAAATAGAAAAACTATAAATTGTTTTGATAGTTTCAATACGCTGTTTATTTCATATTTACTATGGAAATTGATTTTAATGAACTTTCGGCTATTGAAATACTATCAAAGTTACGTTATGGATAGGTAGTAAAGAAGGTTAGCTCATAGAGTAGCGGTTATATTACTATTTGGTCATAATATCCTTGCACAAAGATTTTTTCTTTAATCTGTGCCCATAAAGTTACCGACAGTAGCCAAAAAAACTCACGATAAAGCGGCCATGTTGTTTAAAATTCTGTTTCGTTTCGTAATGAAATATTCATACTTTTGAGCAAACAAATTAATGATATTTCAATTTTAATATATCCTATTTGAAGCGCCGGGTATTTCTAAGCATATTAGTGAAACCTGCATGAATATCAGTTCAGTATTTTAGGAGTTCAGTCGTAACAACCAAACAACGACACATCACTGTCCCTAGATGGCGCTGATACAAATAAAATTAGATAATGTATGGAAAAAGGGCAAAAAGCCGCGTCGCCTGCAACGCGCAAACGATATTTTTTAACAATAGAACCTATGGGATAAATTACATTTGACATAATTAAGCGTGTGTTACGTAGTGCACCAGAGTTACACATTTATTATATGTAGAGAAGAGAAGAGAAGAGAGATAGAGATTGTAAAATGCTTGTAACTTTGTCATTTTTTGAGATATTTAACTTTTGTTTTCACTATTGTTTATTTTTTGATATTATTAATTTATGCTAAATAAAATCGATATTGGCATTAGTAATTGATAAATAAATTATGTTTAATTAATTTTTAGGTAATACTTTTGTATATTTAAATAATATTTATGCAATAAAAAATAGAAGGACACTAGCCTATTAATGTGCCGACGATCTGGTCCAACCGCGGGAAGCCGATGGTTGCAGGAGGCAAGCAGCCATTCGAACTGGCGCTCTGTAGGTGGGGCCTATGTTTAGCAGTGGACGTCTTCAGGCTGTTGATGATGATGATGGATGTGCAGCAAACTTTGATTGTGCAAACTTTGATTGTGACTTAAAACTTCCAGAAAATGGCAACGACTCTGCAAGAGTACCAACAACCGAACTCCAAAGAAGTGGATCCAGGGCTGCAAGATGATAACGTCGTTGTCTCTGGCATGTCTGGCCTCTTTCCAAGGTCTCGCAGTGTGAAAGAGTTTTCAAAAACACTGTACAAAAAGGTAGGTGAAAACCAAACAGAAGGAAAATATAAAAATGTAACAATTAATTTAACAAAATAGTATAGGTAAATACTAGGTTAAACCATGGAGCACGTGCTGCTGCACTGCGAAGCCACGGAAGATGCAAGAATAAAAACGGGTCTACGAGCTGAGATGTCAAAACCCGTCAATCTCCAGAGTTGCTTATCATCATCAGCATGCTTGGGCTCATCCGTATTGACTGCTTTATCATCATCACCACCGTCATCACCATCACTGGAACAGTTATGTCAGGGACCCAAGGCTGCGCTCTGATATTTCAAGGTGTTAGGGTGGCTAGGGTAACTAAACGCACAAAACACCTCATGCGGGACGTCAGTGTAGGCCTTTATCGCCCTCATTCAAAAGTACCTATTTTACTAAAAATTATTTAATGATCTCACATAATTATCATGAGAATCATTGCCCGTGTTACTACTACTGGTAGGACAACCAGTAGGCCCTGCCACGGGGAATGAACGTATTGGAAAGTTGGGTTGGTTGGTTTGAAGTTGGGTATTGGGTTAGCTTTTTACGACACATCGCCGTCTAGCCCCAAACTAAGCATAGCTCGTGCTATGGAAACCAGATAACTGATATAGAATACTTAAATACTTTTTGTTTGTAAATACATACATAGAATACAATATAACACCCAGACACAGAGAAAACATCAATGTAAATCACAAAAATGTTTGTCCTGAGTAGGAATCGAACCCACAACCTATAGTTCAGAAGGGGGAGCTACTACCAACTGAACTAACAGGCCAGTCAATTTGCCAATGTTAACTACTTTTTTCTCGATTAGGTTAATCCGGTGACTTGCGATGGTAATCGCTGGACGTTAAAACATCATGAAGTCTCAGAGTACATCGGCAAAGTGCCGGGGATTGATCGTTTTGATGCACAGTTTTTTATGGTGCATCAGCGCCAGGGTATCTTCATGGATCCCATGGCAAGAAAAGTACTTGAGCAGGCTTACCAGGCTATTTACGACGCTGGTTTGAGTCCAAAACATCTCAATGGGAAGAACGTTGGTGTCTTTATCGGAGCTGCTTTTTCTGATATGGAAAATAGAGGAGTTTATGACTGCAAGGAAAAAACAGAGTACTCAATTACCGGGTGAGTTCTATTGCATTTAAGGAAGTAGGCATTTTAAAGTAGGTATAAGTATTTACGCTTATCACATCACCATCAGCCCGAAATACATCCACTGCTGAACATAAGCCTCCCCCATAAACGCCAGTTTGGACGCTTATCATAGGGATGATTTGCCATAATCATCACGCTTGGCAGGCGGATTGGTTATCGCAGAAGATAATGCTGATGCCTCCCTTCTGTTGCCGTCCCATCCATTCATCCTTTTCCCCTATCTTTTTCCCTTTCCCTTCTCTTTTCCTGTGAACAAGGGTTAGAACGTAAAACTAATTGCCGTGCGAAGTCGGGGCAACATAGTGTTTAAATACGACAATGGATACGTTTTGTTTTTATTTTGAACTTTACTTCCAGGTGTAGTAAAACAATGTATGCTAATCGCATATCTTACTGGTTAAATGCTAAAGGGCCGTCAGTAACAATCGACGATGCTTGCTGCGGCTCCATGGTTGCTCTAGAACAGGCCGTGTCAGCTATCAATAGAGGAGCATGCGAAGCAGCCTTAGTTGGAGGTACCAACTTGAGTATCGTCCCACATTCTCAAGTGCACTACAGCAGGTAAACAAACAACCTACTTCATGTTTGAAAAGTTAATCAAGCAAGGTCCTTAGCTCTGAAAAGAAATGATTTTTGGTCAAGGTGGAACGTTTCACTAGCGCGGCAAATTCAAATTTTCTTGCATTCTTTTGCCAATAATAGATTAACTACTCAACGTGATTACATGAAAACTAATTTTGCGCAAATAAATAGAATTTCTCAATAAATTACAATTAAAAGTATCACCTACATATCATTGGTTTAGCGACAAATGGCAATAGGCTGAAAAATTAGGACGAAATTTGTTTATTGCCATTTGTCGCTAAACCAATGATATCTAGGAGATATATTTAATCGTAATTTGTTGATACATTCTATTTCTTTACGTTAAATCAGTTTTAATGTAATCACGTTTAGTAATTAAGCTATTATTGGCAAAAGAACGCACGAAGATTTGAATTTGCCGCGCTAGTGAAAAGTTCCACATTAACGTGCCCTCCGAAGCACGGTAGCCCTCAGTTGTAAATACCACTTTTTGCTGTAGCGGTCACCCATCAAAGTAGTGACCGCAGCGAACGTTGCTTAACTTACCGATCGGTTAAAAACGGTTAGTCGTGCTTTGCTATAAGCGCTACATGTTTATCACACTATCACACTAATATTATCACACTAATATTATAAAGCCGAAAGTTTGTATGTGTGTATGTGTGTTTGTGTGTATGTGTGTATGTTTGTTACTCCTTCACGCTCAAACGGCTGGACGGATTTGGATGAAACTTGGAATATAGGCAGCTAATGTACTGGATTAACACATAGGCTACTTTTTATCCGCGGGTGAAACCGCGGGGCGCAGCTAGTGTAATATAATCACACTAATATTATAAAGCCGAAAGTTTGTATGTGTGTATGTGTGTTTGTGTGTATGTGTGTATGTTTGTTACTCCTTCACGCTCAAACGGCTGGACGGATTTGGATGAAACTTGGAATATAGGCAGCTAATGTACTGGATTAACACATAGGCTACTTTTTATCCGCGGGTGAAACCGCGGGGCGCAGCTAGTGTAATATAATCACACTAATATTATAAAGCCGAAAGTTTGTATGTGTGTATGTGTGTTTGTGTGTATGTGTGTATGTTTGTTACTCCTTCACGCTTCAACGGCTGGACGGATTTGGAAGAAACTTGGAATATAGGCAGCTAATGTACTGGATTAACACATAGGCTACTTTTTATCCGCGGGTGAAACCGCGGGGCGCAGCTAGTGTAATATAATCACACTAATATTATAAAGCCGAAAGTTTGTATGTGTGTATGTGTGTTTGTGTGTATGTGTGTATGTTTGTTACTCCTTCACGCTCAAACGGCTGGACGGATTTGGATGAAACTTGGAATATAGGCAGCTAATGTACTGGATTAACACATAGGCTACTTTTTATCCGCGGGTGAAACCGCGGGGCGCAGCTAGTGTAATATAATCACACTAATATTATAAAGCCGAAAGTTTGTATGTGTGTATGTGTGTTTGTGTGTATGTGTGTATGTTTGTTACTCCTTCACGCTCAAACGGCTGGACGGATTTGGATGAAACTTGGAATATAGGCAGCTAATGTACTGGATTAACACATAGGCTACTTTTTATCCGCGGGTGAAACCGCGGGGCGCAGCTAGTGTAATATAATCACACTAATATTATAAAGCCGAAAGTTTGTATGTGTGTATGTGTGTTTGTGTGTATGTGTGTATGTTTGTTACTCCTTCACGCTCAAACGGCTGGACGGATTTGGATGAAACTTGGAATATAGGCAGCTAATGTACTGGATTAACACATAGGCTACTTTTTATCCGCGGGTGAAACCGCGGGGCGCAGCTAGTGTAATATAATCACACTAATATTATAAAGCCGAAAGTTTGTATGTGTGTATGTGTGTTTGTGTGTATGTGTGTATGTTTGTTACTCCTTCACGCTCAAACGGCTGGACGGATTTGGATGAAACTTGGAATATAGGCAGCTAATGTACTGGATTAACACATAGGCTACTTTTTATCCGCGGGTGAAACCGCGGGGCGCAGCTAGTGTAATATAATCACACTAATATTATAAAGCCGAAAGTTTGTATGTGTGTATGTGTGTTTGTGTGTATGTGTGTATGTTTGTTACTCCTTCACGCTTCAACGGCTGGACGGATTTGGAAGAAACTTGGAATATAGGCAGCTAATGTACTGGATTAACACATAGGCTACTTTTTATCCGCGGGTGAAACCGCGGGGCGCAGCTAGTGTAATATAATCACACTAATATTATAAAGCCGAAAGTTTGTATGTGTGTATGTGTGTTTGTGTGTACGTGTGTATGTTTGTTACTCCTTCACGCTCAAACGGCTGGACGGATTTGGATGAAACTTGGAATATAGGCAGCTAATGTACTGGATTAACACATAGGCTACTTTTTATCCGCGGGTGAAACCGCGGGGCGCAGCTAGTGTAATATAAACAATTACTTGAACTTCATTTTGCAGGTCACTCATAATTAAGTACATAAATAGGTAGGTATTCGTATAATAAACTACTCATGTTTGTGTTTGTTACAGGTGTATTAAAATATCGCCTGATGGTAAAACCAGGTCGTTTGATGAACACGCTAATGGCTGCGCTAAATCAGAAGCTATCAGCGTTTTGTTTCTACAGAAAGCCAAGAATGCTCTAAGGTACGACGAGAAATATATAAAATTAATATGAAATTCGATACGAAATCTTTGAATTATGATAAATTAACAATAAAAGCGTTCCTACACAGCTGCATGTATTACAAAAGAGATATAATTTGTTTCCCACCTGTCAGCTCTTCATATTGATTGAGTAAGCGGTAGCTATACTATTTATCAGGGAATGGGCAGCAGCATCGCTCGCCCTGTGTTAAGCGCCACGGCCGCCCATTACAGATTGCAGTGTCACTCGGAAATCTAAACTAAAGTTTCGCGTGACACTGATGCGCACTGCGCACGTCATCCTGAGACATCACACAGTCTAAAAAGAATTTCTAGACTGAGAGATCAGTTCTTAAGTCTCATTTGCCCAGTAGTTTCACTAGCTACAATGGCCTTCAAACCGGAACACAGTAGTGCTTGCACACTACTGCTTGGCGGCAGAATAACTGGCAAAGCGGTGGTACCTACCTAGACGAACTTTGCAGAAAAGTCCTACCATCTAGTATAGCAAACCCCTCTATGATAAGCGTCCAAAGTGGCGTTTTATAAGGGAGGCCTGTGTCCAGCAGTGGACGTCTTCCGGCTGATAATGATGACACTATTTACCGGCTGCCCACCTGCGTGTGCCCCATGCAATCTTTTGGTGCGGGTAAACACTATCTTATGTATCTAGCATACGTAATCCTATAGTTACTTGATAATAATATTAAACAATTTAAGGTTTACTGGCGTATATTAAAGTGTATATATAATGTTATAATTTATAGAGCTTACGCCGAAATAATTCATGTAAAGAACGAGTTTATTTCAAAACTAAGTGGAGAAACTGGTCAAGTCTTCGGATTCATTCGCAACCCGAACATCACTGCAGCATTTATGAAACAGTTTTATATAGAAGCAGGTGTTTCACCACAAGAAGTCAAATATATTGAAGCTTGTGGCTCAGGTAACAGCAATAATGAACAACCTTTGACACTCTATCAAATTGTTTTAAGCTCATGTTAATTTTCTATATACCACAGCTACTCCAGAAGCTGACAAGGCAGAGCTACAAGCTATTGAAAACGTGTTCTGCGAGAACAGAACCGACACGCTTTTAGTTGGTAGTGTCATATCTAATGTTGGCTTTACTGATGCAGCCTCTGGGGTTACGGCAGTAACTAAGGTGACATATTAATTATTTAAAATACTTAGTCCTGGTGGAGTTGGTATTGGTGTGTGATCGGATGATGTATAAGGAGCAGGTTTGTACATATAGGTACTTAATCCATTTGGGTTTTAGCCTGGAGTATCGGCGACGTTTTAGAAAGTTACTTATTACACATCAGATCGTCAGCCGGAAGACGTTCACTGCTGGGAGAGGTAGAGACGTCTACCTTCCGTCAAAGCTATAAACAGTCAGAATTTGCTGTTCAAGTTCAACTCTGCATAAACTTACTGAACGTACGATAGTCGGAGAGGCCTTATACTTTTCATAGATTCAGTTTTAACGGACTTGTTAATCGTTCTTATACTCTTTGTGATTTTTTTAGCGTGCCACGTACATTGTTTTTGTAGTCTGTAATAGTTTAGAATTTAAATAACACTTGCAGGTTTTGTTGGGATACCACAGTGGATTGATAGCTGGTAATCTTCATTGCGACACACCGAGGCAGGATATACCGGCGATACGAGACGGACGTATGAGGGTGGTGACGAAACATGAACCCTTCCGAGGTTCATCATACGCAGCTGTCAACTGCCTGTCTGTCACAGGAGTCAATTCACACTTGCTATTACGTGGATATACCAAGACAAAGGTACCTCGAACTGAAAGGTTATTCTGCGATAGCGTTTTAATATTTTGTAATGTTGAATGAGGTCCTTAGTTAGCGTTGCATAACATCAATAACGTAATTGTAAGTAAGTAGAGCGGCGTTTGAGGTGCTGTGGATCTTGGGATTCAATATTTGTTTTTTGGAACTTACAACCAATGGGGAAGAAAGGTTTTTGAGTGGCGACCACAAGCCGGAAGACGCAGCGTAGGCCGGCCTCCCACTAGGTGGACCGACGACCTGGTCAGAACCGCGGGGAGCCAATGAATGCAGAAGGCAAGCAGCCGCTCAAAGTAGCGCTCTTTGCGGGAGGCCTATGTTCAGCAGTGGATGTCTTCAGTCTTGATGGTGATGATGATGATGATATTTGTTTTATAAGAGTGAGTGTATGTGTGTGTGAGTTGTGAGACATACAAACTATTTCACTGTTGGGACTTATTTGCAAAAGGACTTAGCAGCGCAGCAACATCATAAAACAAGAAATAATAAAAATGAGACAATTAAATAGAAAAAATACATAAAATATTTTTACTTCAAATTATTTTTAGTATATAGTTTTTTAGCAGATAAAGAAGATAGACGGGATCAACACAAAATGTTTGACTTATGTTTGTTATTGTTAGGCACGTGGATTTAAGTCAATTAGTGAATTAACATTTTAGGACCTTACCCGTTACAAAACATCTATTCCAAGATTAGTGACATTGTCAGCGAGACAAAAAGAACATCTTCAAGATATATTTGAAGACTTTAAATCCCGACCAATTGACGCTGAAGAACTAGCCCTGCTACACAACATACACTCTAATAATATTTCTGGACATTTAGGAAGAGGGTATATTATTTTGGGTGAGTTGGTCGTTGTTATATTTTTTGTATTAGTTTACCGGGTTAAAAAATAAACAATATACTATCATAGATATTCATCGGTACACGAAGGTTCTTACCGGACAGAACCCTCTGGGATTTCTGAGACCGACAATCACTCGCTAGCGAGAGACGCGTGAGCGAATCTCGCTCCCAAAAATTGCCAATACCTACCTAATGATGTCAGGAGGTTCCTCACTCTGTAGCCTTAAATGCTGCGGTAGCTACACTGCTTACTTGGTATGATAAATTTAAATAAATGAATGAACAATTATTACAACTGTGCTGCGGTAGCTACACTACTACTTACTTGGTATGATAAATTTAAATAAATAAATGAACAATTATTACAAAAGTGCTACGGTAGTTACTACACTACTTGGTATAGTAAATTTAAATAAATGAATGAACAATTATTACAACTGTGCTGCGGTAGTTACACTGCTTACTTGGTATGATAAATTTAAATAAATGAATGAACAATTATTACAACTTGTGCTGCGGTAGCTACACTACTACTTACTTGGTATGATAAATTTAAATAAATAAATGAACAATTATTACAAAAGTGCTGCGGTAGTTACTACACTACTTGGTATAGTAAATTTAAATAAATGAATGAACAATTATTACAACTGTGCTGCGGTAGTTACACTGCTTACTTGGTATGATAAATTTAAATAAATGAATGAACAATTATTACAACTGTGCTGTGGTAGCTACACTACTTCTTACTTGGTATGATAAATTTAAATAAATAAATGATCAATTATTACAAAAGTGCTGCGGTAGTTACTACACTACTTGGTATGGTAAATTTAAATAAATGAATGAACAATTATTACAACTGTGCTGCGGTAGTTACACTGCTTACTTGGTATGATAAATTTAAATAAATGAATGAACAATTATTACAACTGTGCTGTGGTAGCTACACTACTTCTTACTTGGTATGATAAATTTAAATAAATAAATGATCAATTATTACAAAAGTGCTGCGGTAGTTACACTGCTTACTTGGTATGATAAATTTAAATAAATGAATGAACAATTATTACAACTTGTGCTGCGGTAGCTACACTACTACTTACTTGGTATGGTAAATTTAAATAAATGAATGAACAATTATTACAACTGTGCTGCGGTAGTTACACTGCTTACTTGGTATGATAAATTTAAATAAATGAATGAACAATTATTACAACTGTGCTGCGGTAGTTACACTGCTTACTTGGTATGATAAATTTAAATAAATGAATGAACAATTATTACAACTGTGCTGTGGTAGCTACACTACTTCTTACTTGGTATGATAAATTTAAATAAATAAATGAACAATTATTACAAAAGTGCTGCGGTAGTTACACTACTTGGTATGGTAAATTTAAATAAATGAATTAACAATTATTACAACTGTGCTGCGGTAGTTACACTACTTGGTATGGTAAATTTAAATAAATGAATGAACAATTATTATTGTTACAACTGATGCACTTGAAATATAAATGTTGATTTTTTGGAAATAGATACAGATGACCAGCAGGACACTATAAGCCTCTCTGAAAAAATGGATCTCTCTGAGGGAACACATCGTCCGCTGTGGTTCGTGTACAGCGGCATGGGCTCGCAGTGGGCCGGCATGGGCGCGCAGCTCATGCGCATACCCATCTTCGCAGCCGCCATCGAACGGTAAAAAGTTGACAGAAAAATCATAAAATTATGATGACATGTTTGTGTGGTGTTAAGTTTAGATCTATACTTTTTACATCCAGTTTACTTTTTAACCCCCGACGACATCACAAGGGTATCTATGGCATCGTAATTTGAAAGGTGACTACTTGATCGAATTAGTTTTTTTTTGTATCAGGGGTTTTTAAAGTTAATACTTTTTTTGCTGCATGTACGAATAACATTTACTTATTACACTTTATAACCGGAAGACGCAGCGTAGGCCGGCCACTAGGTGGGGAGCCGATGGATGAGGCAAGCAGCTGCTCAAAGTGGCGCTCTGAGGGGGAGGCCTATGTTCAGTACGGCCTATGTGCACGCCTTCAGGCTGTTGATGATGATGATGATTATGACACTTTATAACTGTAGTGTAACTAGTTAGTATCTACATTTTAGTTCCTACTGTACCTATTGAGTATGATTATGACTAGGTAATTACTAAAACCTATTAATATTTGTCTTTTCAGGTGTCGGAATGTTTTGAACCCAAAAGGAATTGACATATTGCACATTATTACTTCTCAGGACAAATCTATATTTGATAACGTTCTGAACTCATTTGTTGGTATCGCCGCTGTACAAATAGGTCTTACGGATATACTAACAGCTTTGGGAATATTTCCTGAATACATTATAGGTAAGAAAAACTTTAAAGACCTGTGCTTAAATAAATCCAAAGAGTGATGTTGAATGACTGACTTATTTTATTCAGGTCACAGTGTTGGCGAACTCGGATGTGCTTACGCAGACGGATGTCTCACAGTAGAGGAAATGATACTATCTGCTTACAGTCGAGGGAAAGCGTCTAATGATACTCCTCTTATACGAGGTGCGATGGCAGCCGTGGGCTTAGGATATCAACAGGTGAATAGATATTTAAAACTAAAATAAATAAAATATTTCTACACAGCCATGGAAAAGGACTCAAAATTGTTTTAATTGCTTGTACAGATTTCAAAGCTGTGTCCTCCTGAAATTGAGATTGCGTGCCGTAATAGCTCCAGCTCAAGCACTATTTCTGGGCCCGAGAAGGCCATACATGAGTTTGTGGATCGCCTGACAGCTGACGGAGTATTCGCAAAGGAAGTTCCTAGCGGCAACATAGCGTATCATTCGAGTTACATAGCTGATGCTGGTTTGTACTTGCTATCAATTGATTTTTATATATTCTGTAAGTTTGCTCCTATCTTGTACCTACGTCATACTGTTACAGGTACCTAGTTATATACAGTTTTATCATAGAATACTTGTGGCCCATCCTGGCTTCGCACGGGGTAATTTAATATCATTAGGTTATGCACTTGTAAATATTGTAAGATGTATCTTCATTAATATTCATCACACGTGTGTGTGTGAAACGTAATAGTACCTACTATTAAGCCATATGTTGTCGTTTTTTTATAAACGATTGGTTAACATTTGACCACGGTCTCACCTGATAGTAAGTGACGACGCAGTTGACGATGGAGCATGCTTGCCTAGAAGATACCGGTTCACTCTATATAGCTATAAACTCCCAATTTATATGACGCTGGTGCGGTGTTCCATTCTTTTGCTGTCCGAGTTGTAATGTAGATATCAAAACGCTTCTGGCCACGGAAGAAGGCTATCACACTAATATTATAAAGCTGAAAGTTTGAATGTGTGTATGTGTGTATGTTTGTTACTCCTTCACGGTCTAACGGCTGGACGGATTTGGATGAAATTTGGAATATGCTTATGTACTGAATTAACACATAGGATACTTTTTATCCCGGAAAATGAACCCGTTCCCGTAGGAATGCTTTGTAAACTCAACTTCGTAAATAGGCAATGAGTTTAAATGAATTAGACTGTAGCATGTAGTAACGGTCAAAAAATATTATCCTGGAAACATAAATAGATCCTGTGGGATAACGTTCTTTCTTAGCTTCGACATTACGCAACTAAAATGGTCAAAATTTAGGAAAATCGGAGGCCGCAGTATGTAGGTACCTACTAATAATGAAATACTTTCCATCCAGGATAGATAAATGATTCCTGTATGATATCATTATCACTCAACATCCAATTCGATGATATGAAGGGCAATATACGCTCTAGCACGTACTAAAATACAAAATAATTTCAATCCCAAAAAAAAAATCCTTTGGGATACCACTAATAGGTAGGTACTAAGCGTCCCGCGAGAACACGTATGTAGCAAAGGTGAGCTGTGGTAGAAACAGGTTTTTTTTTCGAAGTTGCTCTGTTCGTTGGGCTGCAAGCGGCCCGCGAGAATGAGTTTGTAGCGATAATGACCTGTGGTAAAAGTTGGCGTTTTTTTTCGAGGTTACTCTGTTCGCTGGGCTGCAAGCGGCCCGCGAGAGTGGCTTTGTAGCGATAATGACCTGTGGTAAAAGTTGGCGTTTTTTTCGAGGTTGCTCTGTTCGCTGGGCCGCAAGCGGCCTGCGAGAATTAGTTTGTAGCGATAATGACCTGTGGTAAAAGTTGGCATTTTTTTTGCGGCCCGCGAGACTGAGTTTGTAGCGATAATGACCTGTGGTAAAGTTAGTGTTTTTTTCCGAGGTTACTCTGTTCGCTGGGCCGCAAGCAGCCCGCAAGAGTGGGCTTGTAGCGATAATGACCTGTGGTAAAAGAAGTTTTTTTTTTGAGTTTGCTCTGTTCGCTAGGCCGCAAACGACCTGCGAGAGTGAGTTTGTAGCAAAGGTGAATTATAGTAGAAGTAGGCGTATTTTTCGTGGCTGCTCTGTTCTATCAGCGACTATTATTTCCTAAGATCAAAGCAGGTGAAGCCGCGGATAATCGTAATCTATACATATAATAAAACTGTAGAGATAAAAAAGTCTGTAATTGCAAGATATCAACAAAAAAATTACACAGGTTGGCTTAAAATTAGCCGCTGATCACGTTAAGCCACTTTTTAAACACTTTGTCTGTTTGTTTGTTTGTTTATTTGTTTGTTTGTTTGCTTGTTTGTTTGTTATGACTGAACTCCTAAAATACTGAATGGATTTTCATGCGGTTTTTACTAATATGCTTAGAAATAACCGGCGCTTAACATAGGATATATTAAAATTGAAATATCGTTTAAAAAAATTGATGACAATTATTAAGATTTCATTACGGAACGAATCGGAGTTTTAAACAACATGGCTGCTTGATGGTTTTTTTTTGGTTACTTATAGTAAGCATAGAGAAAATAACCGCTTACGCTGAAGGGATGGGACTCCCATAGAGAAAAAAGTTAGTTGTATGAAACGTGCGCTACACGTATAAGCGTAGCGCACGTTTCATACAACTAACTCTTCTCTGTCTATCAATATTTTTAAATGCGTTATTGAATGAATGGGAAGGTTTTAGGTACGTTACTAAGTTAGGTTTTTAGGTAAAGGTTTTAGGTAAGTTTTTTTTAAGTTGGCTACTGTTTCCGCTATAACGGTAAGTTGTAAGCTGTGGTTGTAAGTTACCACATATTGTCACAGATTAGAAAAAAAAACAATCGACTACACTCTGTGCCACATGTTTATCTGGAGGCAAAGATTAAAGAAAAAGACTCTGTGAATGGATATGACCAAAGAGTAATATTAGTACCGCTACTCTAAGAGAATCAAAACATTTTATAGGTTTCCTATTTATATTTTTACAGGTTTGTTTAGCATTTTAGAAGTTAAATAGATACATATACCAACAAATATTAATAGTGTGAAAGTAGATGTTTTTTTATTTTGGCATTAGACGACATTTGTACTTAGCCAATGATACGAAATATTTTATGAAATATGTTTTAAAAGGGTACTTACTTAGAGTATAGACTAAAAGCATAGAGATATCCATCAAAACGATATTATATTTGTACTCCTCACACGTATCGCTACGTCAGTGGCGAAGGAAAGAAACAAACATAAAGTAATTAGCTACGCTTGCGAAAAGTCAAACAGAAAAAACAGCTGACTCGAGTCGAAAAAATGGTACGGTGAAATTTCGCAAGTGTAGCTAATTACTATATGTTTGTTTCTTTCCTTCGCCACTGACGTAGCGATACGTGTGAGCAGTACAAATATACTATCGTTTTGATGATCCCTCTTTGCTTTTAGTCTATACTCTAAGGTTTTTCTATACAAATCTGTCAGACTCATTCACATCAAAGTGTCCACTTCTTATAAAAAGTGTCCAAAAAAGTGGTACGCTTGACAGATAATGAAGTTCTCTCTATGCTTTTAGTCTATACTCTAAGGGTACTTAGATATAGGTAAGTATAATTATACTTTATGGTAAGATCCTCGAATTAGCAACATGGCCGTGTAACGTTCGATTTTGATTTCTTCTTCTTCTTTCACGTAAGTAAATGAGTTTTAATAGTTAAAATATTTTAGGTCTGTGGGCTTTTCAATGAACAAACTAAGCAGTTATATTCTATTTGGGACAAACCACAGGTTAGAGTAAAAATTATTGGTTACTCGGTTGCTCCAAGAAGGTTAATTATATCTTTGGGTGTATTTATGCAATCAGAATTTAAACTTCTTTTTTCTTTTTTGGTGGTAATTGCTTGGCTCTACGGACAAGTTGTAAAGTTTATTAGAATTTAGCAAGAAGAAGAAAGGTCTTTGAAAGTGGACGTCTTCAGGACGTTGTTGTTAATGATGATGATTATGATGATGATGATGATGTTGATAGCCGTATTTGAATTAATTGATCATATATATCAATTTCAGCTTAATTCTTTCCGTTATTCCTAAAATAAGTAATGGTCTCGACAGATATTTAGAAAGACAAACAGACGGACAACAAAGTGATCTTACCTCAAATTCATATTTAAATTCAAATTCAATTTATTTTACAGTTTGTAACATAACAGTACAAAAAAGCGTCTAAGGCGTTACAAATAAAATATCTTTAAAAAAAGTCATTTCATGTATACAATATAAAAACAAATAATAAAAAAACAGTATTATCAATGTCATATGTTCCTTTATTTTAAAACTGTTACGGAACCCTAAAAATGGAACATTCTTTGCATAAGTGAATCTGATTAGAGCTTTGTACACATGTTATTTTCTCACTCCCACCACTATGTTGAAAGTGCAGTGGGAATGAGACAACGTGGTAAATACCGGGCATAATATAAATGTCAACTCTTTTTACAGTGGCGTACGTAAATACTTGTGATTTCTAATTAGTATTAACAAAACTAATTAAGTACGCATCGTATAGGTTAATACAATACTCCAGCTGTAAAGTAAGTATTATATAATCTTATTATTGACACTGGCTAAATACTCAATTCGTATGGAGTCAAACTTATGAAAGTAAAAAAAATATGTGGTGAATGCAACAAAGATACTCATTGGGAAGGGAACCAAAAGCGCGCGGATGTGAAAAACTGACCAATGTGTGTTTGTTTTGTATTTTTCTAATCTGCCTAAATAATAGGTAAGTACTTAAGTAGGTATAACTACTACCTAAACAAAATTTACTGGAACCTCTTATCAAGACTTGAACGGTTTTTATGGTGAAAACACAAGAACAATCTGTTGAAGTGAAAATGATAAGGAAAAGATCGAACGTATCACTGGTATGTAGGTATACCATAGAACTTTTATTCGTTAGATGCCTAGATCAACCGTATATTTAAAAAAACTAACGGTTAAGTATAAGGTAGGTCTAAGTAGGTACATACATATGATTTGCAGTTTCTAACTGACTATTTTATCAATGTGTAGGTGATATGATGACACGTGAAAAGCCATACCTACCTACAACCTAAACAACACTTTTACACGTGTGCTACCTAATCTGCTAATACGTGCTGAGCTTCGAAAAAGTTTTGTGGATTTTGTGATTTGGTATAGAGAAAATGCATGAACTAAGCTATTATTAGACTACCTAAACGTAGAAATAACATAATACATGCGTGCGAAGCCGCGGGCAAAAGCTAGTAATATATAAATTCAAAAGTTGTCGCGTAAGTTTGTTCCCGTTTGCTTGACGGTGCAAACACATTCAAATGAAATTTTAAATAGAAATAGTATATACGATGAGTTAACACATAGGCTTCTTTTTATCCGCGGGTGAAACCGCGGGGCGCAGCTAGTAGAAAATATAACTTGGTGGCTCCTTTGTCTATCTATAAGTATAGTAGTATTGGTATGGATTTTCATACCGACAAAAAGACAAACAAAACATTTTACTACTTTTCTATGATTCTTCAGATTAGGTCGTTAATTTTAACTTGTAGGTCCCAACCTGCTGCAGCTCTTGTCTGAAATAATTCACGAACCAAGAGCTCGCAGCGAGCGGTGGCTCTCAACGTCGGTGCCGCAGGAGAGGTGGAACGAGCCGATAGCCAAATACTGCTCGGCGGAGTACCTAACCAATAACCTTCTGGTAATAAAATTTCAATCACCATCAAATACTTTGCTTCTTTTTCGATCTGTTTGTTTTGTGTCTTGAAATTCCCAACTACTTCGGCTATAGTTTATGTATGCTAAAAACCGCTACGGACCTATAGTGTTACGACGCCAGAAATACCACATAGGTACGAGATGGAGAGGAAGGGCTTTGCTACTCAACTGTTGTGTCAGTTAATTGTTTTGTATTGTTTACTCAGAGTCCAGTGTATTTCGAGGAGACCAGTAGATTGATTCCAAGCAATGCTGTGCTCATAGAAATTGCTCCACATGGTCTGCTGCAAGCCATTCTCAAGCGCTCGCTGCCGGCATCCTGCACGAACATACCGCTCACTCAGCGAGGACATAGAGATAGTGCAGTATTCCTTCTTGAGGCTATTGGCAAGTGAGTACAATTATCATTCCTATACAATAACGTCAGTGATGATCAAATTTGGAAATAGTAGTAATAATGATAATGTTTATGTCAATGTTTCTTATTGATGCCACCACACAGTTCAATATTATGTTTTTTAGGTTGTATGTCGAAGGATATAGTCCACTAGTGAGCGCCATCTACCCTAAAGTAGAGTTCCCAGTTACTACAGGAACTCCTCATCTGGCACATTTCGTTAAATGGAACCATTCGGACACATGGTAAATTCTGAGCAAGTTGTAATAATATATATCTACGGCAACTATGGTAAAAACGTTTGGAGAACATTCCATTCCTTTTTTTTCATTCTTCTTTTCTTACTGTACTTGTTACTGTAATAATTTAGTATTGTTATTATGCTTTTAGGTCCATTTCAGAAAACACTGAAATGCTCGCAAAAAAAGCTTTTCTGTGTAACTTTTTAATAACGACTCATGAAGATGAATATAAATACTTGAATGGGAACGTCATACAAGGTAAGATTAATACAGATAAAGAAAGCTTTATGCAAGTATCCGACCGCAGTAACTTTGAAACTTGATACAATCGCACATAATGTGATATAATGAGAGGTGAAGATAGCAGGAATATTATAAATATCTAAAGGAATCGCTAAACTATCGGGTTTTTTGCTTGATACAATTTACCAGAGTTTTGTGTGAACATAAATATGATTATACAAAACTATATACCTATCATGGTGAAGGACAGGCCACATCGCTCGTAGAACTGATAACCGATGGGGAAGAAAGATTCTCGAGTGGCGACCACGGACTGGAAGATGCAGCGTCGGCCAGCACCCAACCAACCAGGTGGACCAACGATCTGGTGAAAATTGCAGGGAGCCGATGGATGCAGGAGGCAAGCAACCACTCAAAGTGGTGCTCTCTGGGGCAGGCCTATGTTTAGCAGTGGACGTCTTCAGGCTGTTGATGATGATGATGATGGTGATGATGATATACCTAGAAGCTACCAGCTGATGATTTATTTTTTCTTCTTTTGGTTTATTCAAACATGGTTGATTACTTACAGGCAGAATTTTGTATCCTTTTGCTGCTTCACTTGTTGCTGTTTGGGATACCCTATCGATGGCTTTAGGATGTTTGAAAAAGACAATTTCGGTTCGTTTCCACGATGTGCTTCTGTACTCTCAGCCAATATTGCACCACCAGAAACAACTCAAACTCAACGTGTCTCTGCAAAAAGGCAACGGCCGATTTGAGGTAAATGTGTAGCGAATAGAAAGTAGTGAAAAATAACTCGCTATATTTGTACATCTTACTACCCTGCTAAGTAGTACAAACGTTTCTGATAATTGAGATTAGATTACGACCACCAAATATGCAATATTATAAATATATAATATTGAATATGCTTTATCAGTTGAGACTGTGTAATGTACCTGACCCTTGTATCTTGAGCTTCAAATGCTCAACAAATATCTAATTTTTTTGAGTGAAGTCTGTACTTTAAATAAAAATTAATTTACTTATTTATCACATCAAATATAACTTAAATCACACTAATATTATAAAGGCAAAAGATTGTGCGTATGTGTGTATGGGTGTATGTTTGTTACTCTATCACGCTGTAACAGCTGGACGGATTTAGATGAAATTTGGTATGGAGGTAGCTTAGACCCTGGATTAAAACATAGGCTACTTTTTATCCCGAAAACGGAAACGGTTCCTGTAGGAACGCGGGTGGAACCGGGGGGCGCTGCTAGTAATGAAATATAATGACTAATACTTATTATGGTTCAGGTTTACGTTTGACGTTTCAGCTATTATTTCGGAACTTTGAATTATTATTTTGCATTTAAGATTCAAATCGATACCATTAGACTTAGGTAACTATTTTTACTAAATATTCTAATAACAGTTTTGTTAATCATGATGTGTACACATGTTTTGGGATATAATCTAGCTCAAAATGTATGTAATTTTTTTCTTGTTCTTGCATTTAGTTGTATTCTGTTTTGTGTACCAAATAAAATAAATAAATACTAAATTAAATAATATCTGTGGATATTTCACACAGTGTATCTAATCCCAAACTAAGCAATGCTTGTACTATGGGATCCAGATAACTGTTATATAGTGCCGGCAATCTGTGGGTCAACTACACTCAGAGATCGTTAAGTGCCCTGCGAGTCCAATATAATAATGCGTTCAGAATGCTGTTGGGTCTGCCTCGATACTGTAGCGCCTCAGAGATGTTTTCTAAGGCTCATACTGACGGATTCCATGCCATCATTCGTAAAAAGACGGCATCTCTTCTGGGGCGAGTGCGAGGTAGTACCAATAGCATTTTGAATACGGTGGCTGAGCGGTACAACTCGCCAATCATGCGGCACTTTGTGTATACACTTGTGGATAGAGGCAGGCAGGTGTATGCGTAGAGGGTACCATGTTGGTGGGTACTTATACTGTGTGTTTATGTAATCTTGTCTTGTGTGTTTGTTATTGTCAATTAATTAATTATTATAATTAGATTACTAACATTAGGAGTAAGCCAACACTAACCAATGGATTTATTTGTCCGAAAATAAAGAATTTTTAGGTTTTTTTTTTGAGTGCTAGATTGTTTCGATCATTTAATTAAATTCTAGGTCCTAGATGGATATTCTAAAGTTGCAACAGGATACATTGTACTTTATGACGAGAAGTCAGATCAGCATGAAAACCAAGAATGGAGCAGAAAGTTTTTAGTAAATTCTGATGAACTATATCAACACCTCAGTAGCCGAGGTTACAGCTACAGGTTAGTTTAAATTTGTTTCAGTAATTTCACAATCATATTTACCCATTCCCCCCATTCGGTGGCTCAACGATCTGGTGAAAGCCACGGGAAGCCGATGGATGCAGAAGGCGTGCGGCCGCGCAAAGTGGCGCTCTCTGAGGGAGACCTATGTTCAGCAGTGAACGTTTTCAGGCTGGTGATGATGATGATGATGATGATGATTTAACCGTACCTACCACGTCTTTCGTTTATCTGGCTGATTTCGATAATATTTAGCAGATTTTCAATACATGTACCTAATAAGTATTTCAAATAATTAGTAAAATCAGTCGAGAGGTTGTCAAGATAAATATAAGGTCTTGAGGTCAAATTATGCATGCAAGTTCACGGAACTCTCCTACAAGGTATAGCAACCATGCCTTTGAATTATTCATCAAACATGGGCATTCAAGTATTTTTTAAATAATAATTCAAGATTGACATAACTCCATGTTCTTTTAGGGAGCAGTTTCGGAGTATTCACTGTGCAGATGAATCTTTGACGAAGGCTCAGATTCTTTGGAATGATAATTGGGTAACCTTGATTGATTCACTCATCCAGTTTAACACTTTCCAACATACTCATGAAGGAGTTTCAGAGCCTACTGGGATTAAAAACCTTACTATTGACGTTAAAAAGCATATGGAAAATATCCAGCGAAGCTCATTGGATGGTAAAACAATAATCGAAGCTGTACTAAACAAAAATTTCGATTGCACGAGGTATGAATTATTACAAACTAGCTGACCCGCCCCGGCTTCGCACGGGTTAATTCGTTTTACGCTCTAACTCTGTTCATGGGAGGAGGGAAGTGAAGGGGAAGCATTCATTTCTTCTATCTTTTCCCCTCTCCTTTCTCTCTTCCCTTCGACGAGATGAGTATAGTGGCTTCATCTTTGGTGCCAGCTATGTTTAAGCGAAAGGGAGAAGATAGGCAAGTTGTGCCCTCTTGACGCTGCGATGGCTAAACTAGTGTGAATAAAATTTGGAATAGGGACACGCTGGATTAAAACATAGGATATATCTTATCCGCGGATAAAAGCACGGGGCGCAGCTAGTTACGTATATAATTTAGAATTAGAATCTGAATCCAATGGCTATTTTCCTTTTTTAATAATAATGTAATGATCATGATGGCTTGGTTTCAGATGTGGAGGTGTTTTACTGAAAAGCCTTTTATTCCGAAACATACCCTTTTCAAATCAAATATGTTTTAAGCTGAAACATCCAACTTTGTGTGTGTCTGATGTAAGTATCATCTGTTAGTATATAAATAGGAAAATTCTTTTTTTGTCTGAATCGATATAGGTACTTACTTCTAGATTGGTCATTTCATCAAAAACAGTTTGGTAGCTTAGTTTTAATATCAAATAATAACTGGAAATAATGTATGCATGATAATATCATGTAAGCATTTCTCAGGCGATTGAAGTCAGTAACAGTAACCCGTATTTTTAAAGGATACTATTAGATCACCTGGCAACCAATGGGGAAGAAAGGTTCTTGAGTGGCAACCACGAACCGGAAGAAGCAGCGTAGGCCGGCCCCCCACTCGGTGGACCGACCTGGCGAAAGCCGCGGGGAGCCGATGGATGCAGGAGGCGAGCAGCCGATCAAGGTGGTGCGCTCTGGGGGAGGCCTATGTTCAGCAGTGGACGTCTTCAGGCTGTTGATGATGATGATGACTATTAGATAGGTTCATTTACATTAGGTAGGTACATTAAGCAAATAGTTGCAGTTAACTGGTTTTCAGAAGCCAGGAAATATATCAATGGTGAATACCACATTAAGACATCGTCTCGCTTTGAGATCTGGCAGTGTTGGTGATCTTGAATCGTTACATTGGGAAGAAGCACCAACATTTAATGAAAGCGGTGTAGGAGTTACGGTAACTGTCTATTATTATTATGTGAATATACCTTACGACGAAATAGGTAGTTGTTTTTCCTCCACAAACGTATTTCCCTGTTTCCCTTTTCATAAATGATTGAGTATCGAGTATATAATGGTATAAGAGCGATTTAAATAAATTATATTAATTATAGTGTTTCAAATCCCTTGAGAAACTCGTACATTGCTCTACTCGGTATTATATTAGCCCCGACAAAAGTCACAGTATCGCTTTCCATACAATTATGCATCGCTTCACTGTCGTTTACGCGTCTACTGTGTTTCGTGGTACAAGGAAGTGTGCAAGAAAAGGTCAATCAGCGGCGCTAAACCTGTTTTGACATGTTTCAATGTATGAGTTTCTTAGGGGATTAGAAAATATAAAGCGACTCACCGAAGAATATAGGTTGAGAGTCGCTGCAGTCCGCTCAAAGGTCATTGTACGAGTTTGTCAGGGGATTCAAAACTCACTATAGATGGTGTTTTAAGGTACCTAATGGCCTGAGACCAAGGAGCCAGAGTATTGTTTTATTTTTTATGTTTCTACTTATCATTGCGTTCGTTATGCCATAATAATAATTTATCAGAAAATACGTTTGCATATTAAGTGCACTTTGTTTACGATTTCATTTGCATTCTTATACAGGTTGAATATGCAGGAGTGAATATGTTAGATGTAAAAAGAGCAACTGGATCCATTCCTTTTGGAAACAACGAAATGTATTATGGAATGGACTTCAGCGGGATAACCGATAGGTACAGCTATACTAAAATAATTTTAGACCTTGTTTTTCTATGTTATATATTAGTAGTTAGTACCTAATTACCTATTATTGTAGACGTTAGTTTAAAGAATAAAGAAACATTGCCCGTACAAACTATGAAATAATGTGAATAGTTATCACAGATTACTGAGTGTACTAAGCTAAAGCGGTGTGGGTAGTCATCATTGGTATTCGAGATATTTACTATTTGAAATAAGATAAATAAATAAATAACGCCCATCAATAAGATAAGATAATCTCACTATCTCTTTTTTTCTCCCTCCACCTTCTCTTTCCTGCCGTATGTCTAGAGAATGAATTAGAATCGCTTTTGGTACCTACCCATGTGAACTATACATGACTAATCTGTTGCTAAACTGAGCTTTTATAATCTGGATTTAAGGTGTGTAATGTAAAATTGCAGTGGAGAGCGTGTGATGGGCCTTGTGAGAAATGGCGCGGCAAGCACTGTGGTGTTAGCGCAGCCTGAGCTGTTATGGCCCGTCCCAGCTCACTGGAGTTTAGAAGAAGCTGCAACCGTGCCCCTTGCTTACTTACAAGCTTTCTACTACCTTGTAAGTTAGTTTAGTTACCATGTGATGCTTCTTTACTATTTGAATAGTCTATTATAGTTTTAAATAAAATCATGAGCATCAGTCACCCTCTAGATGTAATGATTATGTTTATATACTTTCACAGTGTGTCAAAAACAAGCTCAAACACGGATGGAACGTCCTGATACACGGCGCTGCCGGAGCTTTGGGTCAGGCTGCTATATCGGTAGCTCTAGCACATGGCTGCCAGGTGTTCGCAACTGTGGCAGACAACGCCAAGAAACGATTCTTGCTCAAACTCTTCCCGCAGATGAATGGTATAATAAACAACTTTCTTCTAGTTCACAAATAATATTTCGTCTTTTAGTTTGTGGTATCATTTTAAATACCGCAGAGCCTGAAAACGAAGGTTTTCAATCAGTGTGTGTTGCCAGTGATGACTTCTGGAACTGAGACATGGTCTTACTGGACTTACTGTTGGCCTCATTAGTAAGCTCAACGTCACGCAGCGAGCTATGGAGAGAGCTATGCTCGGTGTGTCCCTGCGAGATTATCTCCAGACGAAGAGATCTGCAAGAGAACTAAACTGACTGATATAGCTCTTAGAATTAGCAAGTTGAAATAGGAATAGACAGGCCACATTGCTCGTAGAACTGGCATCCGATGCGGAAGAAAGGTTCTCGAGTGGCGACCACAAACCGGAAGACGCAGCATAGGCCAGCCCCCCACTCGGTGGACCGATGATCTGGTGAAAGCCGCGGGGAGCCGATGGATTCAGGTGGCGCGCTCTGGGGGAGGGTTTTGTTCAGCAGTGGACGTCTTCAGGCTGTTGTTGATGATGATGATGATCATTTAAGGAAGTCTAGTGTTGAAAAGGACTAGTCACACAAAATTTTATGCTTTTCAATTTTATTTCAGCAAGCGCGATCGGTAATTCCCGTGACGGTACTTTTGGAGATATGGTTTTAAATGCCACAAACGGCGAAGGTTGTAACATCATAGTTAGCTGCGTACGAGAAAACCTTAAAAATGTAAGACTAACAAAAACATGTAAAAACTATTATAAGTACTTTTATATCATTTACACCGAGCCCTGTTATAGCGTTACAGATCGTGCTTCGTGTCTCACAGTTTCTGCGTGGAACGAACCATCCCTTTTTTAACACTGGTTACATCAGACTGCTTTTTATTTAGCCGTTAGCTTACGTTTACGTTCTGTGTGGTGTGGCCCATTGGCGCCAGTACGGTACTGCAGTTGACTAGCTCGGGCATAGTGCACTCTAACGTCTCCAAAGCGCTTGAATTTTCTGCAACGCAATAAGTTAAGTGTGTACTTTTTACGTTTACACTAAAACCAACGCACTAGTATTGCATTTTGCAAAGTAGTGGACATGACCAGTAAGTAGCGTGCTGCCAACATGCTGCCAGTATATTGGGTATGCTACTCGCTGGTGATCTTGAGCATTTGGACTGCCTTATACAACTCAGCATAGCCAATATATACATTCTCAAAGATCTTGAACATGCGCTACGCCTTCTATATACAGTACAGATTTCTTGTAGTAGGTAGCAATTTAATGCCAATGGTACGTATTATGATTGTAATAAAGACGCTTGACCCATTATGAAAATCAGAGGATGTTTTTAATGAAATCGGGCCTTATTTTCAGGTATGTCTTAATTGCACTGCATTTTGTGGTGTCACTATCGACACTGTACAAATACAAAACAAAGATGAGTTTGAGTACGGAATGTTTAATATGACAAAGTCAAGGTCATATGTCGCCGCTGATTTTTCTTCTATATTTAACTCGGAAAACAGAACCGAACTGAGAGTAGGTATAGAATATTCATTTCAAACACCTGCCTGATTGATTCGACGTGGTGTAAATGATTGGTTATATGCAGTATTATTGATACTAGGAGCTTCAGAGGTTGTTGAGTGACGGCATCGCCCTCGGGCACGTGCGGCCGCTGTCGCACGTGACGTTCGCGCCGCACGAGGCGCCGCGCGCCTTCCGCCTGCTGGCCGCGAGCCGGCACCGCGGCCGTGTGCTGCTGCATATGACAGACACACCTGCAAACGTACATCCCAGGTAACGTGGTAATTACGTCACTTTACGCAATTAACACGCTGATAACAATTTATAATGCTTGCAATCTATATTATGTTGAAATTTACAACAACAGTAATCTCATTTTATTTTATAATATTAATTGAACTATTTCATGTATAAAATTCATTCATTAAAAAATTGATCTGGTATCAGCATAAATGGCAAGTACATCACTAAGCTTCGTTTTGCCGATGATATTATAGTCATAATGACGGAGTTGCTCGTGGATCTTGCACCATGCTCAACGATACCTTAGTAGAGTCTTCCAACAGGTTGGTCTTAAGATAATAGGAAAGTAGGCCAGCGGGGTAATTACGTAAAATTTGCAACAGCAATGCAACAGCAGTAGCAGAGCAACAGCAGTAGCGAAGCATACATGCTCGACACCACTAATGATGTTTGACAGCAATCATCGCACAATTTACGCCTGTTGCAAACCTGTTGCGAGTTAGGTAATACGCGGTTCCTAACTATGTGGACCAATGATCTGGTCTGGAACCACGAAGAGCCGATAGATGCAAGAGGCATGCAGCCGCTCAAAGTGATGCTCTGTGGGGAGGCCTATGCTCAGCAGTGGACATCTTCAGGCTGTTGAGGATGATGTATCAGCTGCTGTTGAGGATGAGGATGTGTGTTCTACGTTACGCTTTAAGATTGTTTAAAATTTAATTTTGTTTGTTTGCAGAGTCATTTGTTCACCAGACAGTACACATTTGATGGTCTGGGACGGCAGCTCATTAGGGCTGCAGCTTGTTGATAGATTGATAGCTCGTGGGGCTACTAAATTACGTGTTTATTGTTTGCACCCATCTTTCCATCATCTGCTGCAATTAAGGTACCTACTACTTTCTCTTTTTTTAGTCTATTTTTCTCTGTCTTCTCTTGTAATGAGAAAGCCTTACTCCTACTCCTACATACTCTTAAGAGTACCTATTTTCTGCTAAATAAGATTATTCGACCGCAAGACCGCATGTTTGCGGCCGAAGGAATTGTGACATGCGGATATGCAACAATGTTTTATTTATCGGCAGATATTGGAAAAGAATGGGAATAAACGTGGAAGTAATTTTTGATGATAAATATGTTAAAAGTGTCGACTTTCTATCCAAGATGATAAATGAAACCATTCAGTGTGGACCCATTGAAGGAATATACGTGATAGCAACACGATCAGTTTCAGACGGTAAACCAAATAACGAACTGAGCGAGATGGTTGCTCATTTAGATATCACTTCGAGAAAACTCTGCCCACATTTAAAGTAAGTCTTATAGCTTGTGAAGGTTAAATGTACTGACAACCAAAACTAAATAGGAGTTATATAGAGAATTGCGTATGTTTAGATATTTTGCTGTGGTTGTCGTCGATACCAACACCGGAAAACAAACATGTCTCTCGCGACACAAAGGTGGCTTTCCAGCGACAGCTTTAAGTGTTAAAGTAAGTTTTACAAACACCTTACCTGGAATAGAAATAAGTGTGAAATATTCTTCACCACAAGTATTGTAGCAATTATTATATGCTATATTTATACACTATGACTCTATTTTATTTGTAGAGAAACACAACATTAGATGCATTTATGGAAGAGTCATTTTGGAATCGAGCTGCTGTAGATGCTATAGAAGCAGTACTTCAGTGCAGGAGTCCTGTCTTATCTGCTGAACCAGAAGCAGTGAAGGAAACATCTTTCTTAAAACTTTTATCAGCAGTTGATGGTAATTATCATATTCTAATGAAATTTTTAATTTACCAAAATATAAAAACTGTGTTAATGATTTATGCAAAACTAAGCTAGTACCAATGAAGCAACGGTAGGTCAGTTGATTGTAACATTATTGAGAACTGGATAATCTGCCTGAGTTTATTACGGTGTCAAATAAAAGGGCATCATATTAATATTTGTGTAACTATTACTAATTATTATTATACAATGGGATTTAGGATTCATGCTTATATATATATTTTTTACTGTATTGTTCATTGTAACATTTTAGAAAATGACAATTCTACGCTGAGTGATTTAGGATTTCGAGAGTCATTATTTTATATCAAAACGCTCTTGAGGGATGTTTACCATGTTTCATTGGATGATGAAGATATACTGAAGCTTACTCAAAAGGAGTAAGTAACAATAATAAAAACAAACACTATACAATTTAGGAAGCACCGTAGCTTATATTTTGTTATCTACAAAACACACAGGACTTCATGGGATGATGACCCCTTAGCATGCGCACCACGAGAAACCTTGTCGTCGCTGTTAGAGTGAGACACACTCAAGCCCTCAGACGCTACCATAACCTTGTCACGGTCTCACACGAGAAAAAGTTTCGAGATAATTTTGTCGCAGTGCACATGCAGGCATGCAGGTCTCCAGATTATATGCAAGCTTACGCCTCAGCTCAGCGCACCGGTTATATTTTCAAATGATACAGAAACTAAAAATTAGCGTTTCATTGTTTCATTGAAAATAAAGAAATCTGCGAAATGCACGGACCGGAAATACCTATGTATGCTATAAGTGTATGTACTTATTTCTATCCATAACTATGGAGTAGAGATGGATAAATAATTTTACCATAATGTATCGTTGCCATGATAAGTTCAGTTGACGTCAACTTCCCAAAACGTCGAGTCTTCCGAAGTCGAGCACTTTCACGTCGAGTTCAAGCCCACGTCAAATTCCTGCTACATCGACTCCTTGCATGTTTTTCGCGATTTTATGACGATTCCCTTGACGACGACTCTCATATCGGCGAGTTCTCTGTCGCGCTTCAGAATCTAAGTTTTGAGGAACTTTATTTTAATAGTTTTGTTAGACATTAAGGACTTTGAAGATACCATACGGAACTTCTCACCAACAAACAGCTCATTGTATAGCAATAATTAAAGTATGTTGGTTTATTTGATCAATGACGGGTATTTTACAATTTGAACGAAAAATTGCAGTAAAGATTAGTTTTTTTGGGTAATAAGTAATAACTCTATACTCTATGGATATTTATCGGGAAAGGCTATATACCTACCTTAGACCTACCTACACAAGAGATGCTACGTACGAATATATTAAAACTAGCATACAAGTTCCACCCGTTGCTGTTGCTGTGTTGCTCTTATTTATAAGAATTTAACATTTTCAGATTGTTGGAAATAGAGAAAAATTTCACTGAACGCAAGCTTGAGAAAATTGAAGGTCTTCGTATTTACTTTTCACACGAAGATGTTGATGAGCTTCAAGCAACCATGGATTTCGTACCTATGCAAACATTAGTGTCCCATGTCGAAACGGTAACAAGATTTGTACCTACCTAATTAAGTATTTCTTACCTTGCATGTAAGAGATTGTAGGCAATAATAATTTTTACACGCCCTTGGAAGGTATAATATGTAAAATCTATACTATAGAGTCACTCATAGTGGCTAAATTCTCTGAGCTCTCAGCATGTATGGTTGCCACTTTTGTTGATTTTATTTTTGATTTTAAGTTGGATGGTGCAATCGACTCTAGCAAAGCCAACTTGTTCATAATCCCGGGTCTGGAGGGTCACCACGCGCGGTTCCGCACGCTGTGCGAGCACCTCAAGCTGCCGGCCTTCGTGCTGCAGCCCGGACTCGACCATCCCGACGAGACGCCGCAGGAACTTGCTCTCAGATATTCCAAGGTAATGTTGAACATTATAATGAATCCGTCGAATTGCTAACTATATAATTTAAAGCAACGTCGCTCGGTATTATAACTTCAATAGGTGTTCGATTACAAAGATAATCAAAGCAGTTGGATACCAAGTGATCAAGAAATAAACTGAGGTATAGAGATTCAAGTGAAGTGAAGAGTTATTTTTAAAAGTATAGTACAGAAGTCATTGATTTTGTTGATAATCCCACCAGTCATGATATTCCTTTGTAACAGGTTCTATTAGAGAAGTTCAAACTAAAGGCAAGCTTTTACCTGCTGAGTTACGAGTGCGGTATATTTGTTGCCTTGGAGCTAGCATCGATTTTAGAAGATCATGGTGAGATATTTTAAATTAAAACTGTTTGATGATACCTTGGAAAACTGCTACCAAATTGTTGCTGTAATAAACTTTGTGTTACAGGTTTAACGGGAACAGTGTTTTGCATCGGCGACGGTCCGGATGAGATGAAGGCGATCCTCTCAGCAGAGATGGCAGCGTACGGGTCTGAATGTGCGCTGCAAGAGGGCGTGGTGCGGCACATGTTCGGGCTGATGGCGCGAGGTTCCGCGGCACCGGTGGAGCGTGCGCTGCGCGGCTGCTCCTCGTGGCGCGCGCGCGTGGACGCGTGCGTGCGCACGCTGCTCGGCCGCGTGTCGCACTCCGCGCAGTACGCACGCGCGCTAGTAGAGGCGGCGTACGCACGTATCGGCACAGCGCGCCGCTACAGCGGTGTACCGCGCCCGCTGCACTCGCGGCTCGTGCTGCTGCGTGCACGCCGGCAGCACGTGCCCGCGTCCACAGCCGGAGACGAGTGTTCGCTGCAGCGCTACTCACAGCGCGCGCTCGTCGTGCGGGACCTCGCCGTGCCCATGCCACACGCCGCCACCGACCTGCGCGCGCCCGCCATCATCAACACATATCTCGACGAACATGTATTGCAACTCTTTGATGATACCAATTTGTGTGAAAGCTATATGTACAGATAAAAAATTAAAGCTGTTGTAGAAAAACGCCTTATTGTGGCTTCGATTAAGATGTCTGCATAATAAAAGATCCATATTGTACTTACTATTCTATCACACATGCCCGGTTGCTATACCACGTAGTATCCGTATCTGGTCTGTGGCTATACCCTTATTTATGGGGACATAATATTATCAACCTTTTAGCACATAATAAGTAATAGTACTTACTAGCGTACTATTCGCTATATCAAACTAACTATTTCATTCACCTACGCATGTTACTCGATTCAAAGTTATTTAATTTTTTTATCTTGTTCTTGTAAAATGTACCTACATAAAAGAACTGAATTGTGGACCTTCTCTTTGAAGTCGGTTAAAAAGAGGCTGAATTCCCTAAGGATAAAACGCTATGTATCTATCTGTGGTATCTGTGACTGACTTACAGATAACGTACAGCCTAGTATAGTAGATATCTGTGCGCTGGAATACAGTGCAAAGACTTTTACTACTACAGTAGGTGCAGAGAAAGAGTTTTTGAAAATTCAATTTCGGTGTCAAGATGAAGTGTTAGGTGTCTGTCTACGGCGCCGTAGCTCCGAAATGTTTGAACCGATTCTGATTTTTTGTCGAGGTTGTTCTTAGCTATGAATCTGTTTATCTGTTGTAGATCATCGTAGATCATCAGTTCCTTTTATTTCTTTTTTTTATTGTAGATGGGTCAGCGTTTCGTCACATCTCATCTGATTATGCTTACCCAGTAGATACTTATTCACTCTGCTCTTGAATACGCCTGAGGATGATACGTCCATGATACGCCTAGATTATATGTGACCTTTCAAGCACAAAGGTTTTTGCAACGATTCATATCAATACACATCAACTGCTGGAAGACGTCCACTGCTGAACCTATCCTGCTGAGGCCCCTGGCGCTTATGATAGAACATACATACGCACTCGCAAGCGCGTGGATACCGACGTTTGGCTCGCTTGATTTGTCCAAGCGTTTGTCGAGGTTTGTGGTTTGCGACATGCGGCAAACACGTGGATCCGGCATAGATGTGCGGATTATGTAAGGATTTCTGAAACTATTTGTACGCCGGTGTTGTACGTTAACGACAGAAATGGAAGGCTTCACCGCATCTAGTTGTTCTTTGACGGAAAGGAGATTGATGAATGAGCCAAATCCACAGGTCTGATCCTGTTACTTCGATGATACTGGAAGGACATGGCAACCTTGATCTGATGATACAGAACAAAAAGATAGTGTTTGGTCTCAATGAATTAGACTAAGTTATTAAGTTGATCGGGCGTTTTTTAAATTGCTAATTCAAATGTACTTGTTGTTGACGTCGTAAAGCTTCGTGCTGAATTTATCTATGTACCTATTATAAGCCTTAAGGTCAAGGGTTGAATTACAAAAAGTGACAGAATTTAGTATTATGTTGCACTGCTGTTTCAACGGATCTAGTAGTAGCTGTCACAAATTTATCACGATATAGGTACAGATGCAATTAAATTGATTAGCATAAATTGAGTAGCTACATAACTCTACATAATTTTTTCATCGTAACAAATGATAATAAAATATCTTTTAAGAAAACATTTTCCAGTTGTTTTGATTTAAAAACCAAACAACTGAACTGATTTTGATGAAATTTCTATAAAACCAATATCTGAGAGTAGGTATACCTTTTAAAGAAAGAATTTTACAAATTGGTTCATAAATGATGGAGTTCTGAGGTACGAAACCACAGATCAGAGAAAAAAAACAATCTCTGTGTACGAAACAAAAAAAAAACAAAAGAATAAAAAATACAACTGATATGAGAACCTCCACCTTTTATTGAAGTAAGTTAAAAATGTCGGAGTCAAGCGAAGAATGCTGGCAGCGCCTATCTTACTTAGTTACGACCAATGATTTTGATAATTTTTATGTTGTTTCTTGTACTAATGTTATAGGTAAGTAATTAAAGAATAAGGCACAATGCCCATTAGTAATTAAAACCAATACCCACTTAACTTAATTATGTAGGTGCTGAAGAATATCTAATTTTTTGGAGTTGTTTAAAATAGAATCAATACGTTCGATTTCAAAAATATTGGCCTTCCCCCGTACCAGGGGGTCTAACAAAGATCCCTTTTCATTAGCGTTAACGCCAACAGATAACTCAAAATGTGTGGGAATGACATTACAAGCGAAAAGCGATTTCCGCAGGTAGTAATTCTCAGGTACATAATTTCAAAGGACGCTCATGAACTCGATTACACCCGGTATAAGCAGCAACAGCACTACTGACTGATTCTCTTCAAAAAATTAACCTGTTGACGATTTAGTTTTGTTCAGTAATTTTACGCATATACACCTACGTATAGTTTTACTACCCGACTACGTTTTAATTAACGCACCTATGTAGGTACGTACCTATTTTAATTTATGCAAATTGGTATACTTACATTGTAAGGTCAAGTAGGACGAGTAAATTCAACATTTTACATCATTGTAAACAGTACGGCAAGTTACATAAGTATACCTACCTATATAGCGTATTCGTATATACCTATATAACGTAATGTATAAATCGGTTTCATTTAACAAATAGATACAAACCTCTACAAAATAATGTACAAAGTTGTCTGTTTGTTTGTATGTTAAACATAAATACAGAAAGCAGGTGTGGGACTGCTTATGTGGGTGCCATAGGAGTCGGCTGAGGGAATATCCTGGAATGGGCAGCAGCATTTTCCTCGGTATATTAAAATCTGTGATCACCAAGCCGCTTGCCAAGCGTGGTGATAATGGCAAATCGCTCCTATGATAAGCGTTCTAAGTGGCGTTTTATGGGGGAGGTCTATGTCCAGTAGTGGACGTCTTGCGATGGTGTATAAGCGTGTGGGGGTGTGTGTGTGACTGCTTATACAAAATGAAGTCTATACCAACAAATCCTAACGCCTAAATGTTGCAGCTACATTCAAACCTCATCACCATCATCATCATCAGCCTGAAGACGACTACTGCTGAACATAAGCCTTCCCCAAAGAGCGCCACTTTAAGCTGCTACTTGCCTCCTGCATCCATTCAACTTAATGCTCTTAGGTATATTATATCTGACGATCATAGAGCATAAAAAAACGCTTGCGCCGTGCGAAGCGTCATGCTTTTAATGCTCTGTGGTGACAATGGTTAAAGACCTGATAAAATGACACTCTTTCCCTGGAAGATGGGGCAACCTACCCGACGCTCTATAACTTGGTAGGTCTAACCTATATATAAACACTATAATCTACATTTCGTTTCCTCAAAATCTGGCCCGCGGGCGAAATGTCCATATTCTCAAATGGTTATGAAAAGACTCGCCCAAAACTTTCAAAACCGACCCAGGGTTGGTGCGCAAGACGGAATCTGAAGCCTGGCCTGCTCCACCTGTAGGCCTGGCCGTCTAACCAACGATCCCAACACGCAGCCCTAGTGCAATGGCATATTCGGATCATAATTTTTACTGCTATTCGCTGCTGCACGTGCAGTCGCTTTGAGTGCCGAGCATCGTATGAGCGAGAAGATGCTGGCCGGCACATTTGCAGTGGTTGACAGTGCAAGTTAGAGATGTGCTGTCTAGTGTATACATAGAAGTCTTTGTATATGGTCTATTTGGTTTGCTGTCGCAACGACCAGACTAATAAGCAATACGTACCTATAGGCAAGTGGTGTCGTATTGCAGGTTAAGCTACGTGTGGCAAAGTCACCATGTAGGTGGTTTCCAATGTATGTAAATCGGTCAATATATTTTATTTTATTGTTGAACTGGAAAGGATCTGGCATCAACATAAATGGCGAGTACATCACTAACCTTCGTTTTGCCGATGATATACTCATAAAACGACCTCAGTAGAGTCTCCCAACAGGTTGGTCTTAAAATGAATATGGACAAGACGAAGATCATGTCTAATGCCCATACCATACCTATACCGGAAATTGTTAGGAACGATACTCTCGAAGTTGTAGACAAATATGTCTACCTAGGACAGATTGATAATATAATAAACAACGCCCAACGATCACATACATTTGACAGCCTCTGTGGTGTTGTGGTTGAGCAGGTTGGCTCATAACCCGGAGGCGGCGGGTTCGATTCCCACGACAGGACAAGTATTTGTGCACAGAAAAAAAGCGGAAATACTTGCCTTGTGTCTGGGTGTTGTGGGACCATGGTCCTCGTAGTTCCTGGGTTCCTATAGATACAGGTAATCCTAGTTAGGGTCCAGGATCTATATATGTGATCGTTGGGCGTTGTACACAGAACCTGGACCCTAACTAGGATTCCCTTTATCTATGGACTCAGGAACCACCACCAACCAGGACCACGTTCCCACAACACCCAGACCCAGAACAAGTATTTGCGCGGTTTTTGAGCCGACCTGCTCAGCACACCACAGAGGCTGTCAAGATTATCTAATTAGGGTAGGGCCAACTTTGGCAAAGAGGCCGCACGAAGAATCCAACTCGGCTGCTGGAAGCTCCAATCGACCTATTGTTTCATCTAAAATACCGCAAAGCCTGAAAACTAAAGTTGTCAACAAGTGTGTGTTGCCAGTGATGACTTATGGCCATTGACTATAAATCCAGCTTATGGCACTGTGACGTGGGCTCTTACTGTTGGCCTTATCAGTAAGTCCAAAGTCGCGCAGCGAGCTATTGAGAGAGCAATGCTCGGAGTTTCCTTACGAGATAAGATCCGAAATGAGGAGATCCGCAAGATAACTAAAGTCACAGATATAGCTTTGAGAGTTAGCAAGTTGAAGTGGCAGTGGGCAGGCCACATCAGTCGTAGAACTGACAACCGATGGGGAAGAAAGGTTATCGAGTGGCGGCCACGAAGCGGAAGACGCAGCGTATATAGGCCGGCCCTCTACTAGGTGGACCGACGACCTTTTATAATTATTATGGTAACTGTGCCGAAATATCGGGAACTCAGAAATGATTCTATTCACGGTAAAGTTCTCGTAAGCATTATCACATCACTGAATATGTTAGCATTATTAAAAAATATGTTTTTTTTAATGAGAATGAATGACGTTACAAGCTTGTTATTCACCTGATGTTAAGCGACACGGTCACCCATAACAGCTGCAGTGTCACTCGGAACATTAAAATAAAAAAGTTTTGCGTGACACTGCACTGCGCACGTCATCCTGAGACATCACACAGTCTAGTAATCAGATTCCTAGACTGTGAAATCAGGTCATAAAGTCTCATTTGCCCAGTAATTTCACTAGCTACAATGCCCTTCAAACTGAAACACAGTAGTGCTTGCACATTACTGCTTGGCGGCAGAATAACTGGCAAAGCGGTGGTACCTACCTAGACGTACTTTGCAGAAAAGTCCTACCACCTAGTATAATGTAGCTAAGTGTTGGTTGTTTTTCGCAACACTTACCTATTAACTATAGGTACTAAAACATACTTCCTCCTAGGAATTTACATTGCTTACGCGGTATCAAATTTAAATACTGCCAATGCATATTTAAGTCCAAATAAGTATTTCAAGTGCCATTTTAACGAAAACATCCGACCGGGCAGTGAGTGTTTTGTGCGAACAACTAGCATAAGTACGTAAGTTTTTTATGTTATTTTTTTATATTATTTTGTGTTGCGTGTCAAAGTTACCTGCCACATAGTTTCAGATAGACCATAATGCGTTGCTGTCGATGAATTTGAAAGAAAAAGAACGAAAGAAAAGACATTTGAATTTTTTTCTTGTTTTTATTTTATATACTATTTTTTTTTTTATTTCTAATTTCCATTTTTTTTCTCCGTCACAAAATAAATGTTCCACTTTCTTAGATTGCCTATAGGTACTCACACTACACTGGTGGCTTTTGGAAATAACTAGAAAATTCAAAACCTACTTGAGAAAAGCCTCAAATAGGTAAACTCTTTTTCTACTTTCGTATTCAACTGGAAGTGTGCCGTCTTCGTGGAAGGTTGCCTTAGTCCACCCGATCCCTAAGAAGGGGGAAAGATCAGACTATACTAACTACAGACTTATTGCTGTTACCTCTCTCCTCTGTAAGGTGATGGAGCGTGTAGTCAATACCCAGCTCTTAGGTTACCTTGAAGATCACCAGCTTATCAGTGACCGTCAATACGGTTTCCGTCACGGCCGATCAGCTGGTGATCTACTGGTTTACCTTACTCACCGTTGGGCTGCAGCCGTAGAGAGTAGAGGGGAGGCTCTGGCACTCAGTCTTGATATTGCCAAAGCTTTTGATCGGGTTTGGCATAGGGCACTGTTATCGAAGCTTCCTTCTTACGGCCTTCCCGAGGGACTATGTACATGGGTCGCCAGCTTTCTCTCCAACCGGAGAATTAAGGTTGTTCTTGAGGGCTCCTGCTCCGAAAGTATGCCTATCAATGCTGGCGTCCCTCAGGGGTCTGTGCTTTCACCAACGCTGTTTATTCTGCATATAAATGACATGTTGCAAACTAGCAACATGCATTGCTATGCAGATGACAGCACTGGTGATGCACAATATACCGGTCGTGCAAATACCCCTTGCGAAGAAGTTGTAGAAAGTAGGAACAACCTTGTGTCTGAAGTGGAAGCTTCCCTTGAACAGGTTTCAGATTGGGGGTAACTGAATTTAGTTCAATTCAACCCAGCTAAGACACAAGTTTGCGCATTCACTACTAAAAAAGCTCCATTTGTTGTGGCTCCCAAATTTCAGGATGCTCCCCTTACAGATTCAGACAGCATTGGGATCTTGGGTGTTGACATTTCTACCAATGTGCAGTTCCGCTGTCACATTGCGGGCAAGGCTAAGCTTGCGTCAAAGAAACTTGGCGTACTCAATAAGGCGAAGCGGTACTTCACGCCGAGCCAAAGACTTGTGCTTTACAAAGCACAAGTCCGACCTCACGTGGAGTACTGCTCTCACCTCTGGAACGGAGCACCCAAGTATCAAGTCCAGCCTCTTGATTCGATACAGCGTAGAGCTATCAGAATTGTCGACACCCCCCAGGAGCACCTTGAACCACTCAATATTCGCAGGGATATTGGGTCTTTGTGTATATTTTACCGCCTTTATAATGGGGAATGTTCTGAAGAGCTATTCAACCTGATTCCAGCATCGCGTTTCTACCATCGCACCTCTCTTCACCGCAAAAAAGCTCATCTACATATTATTGAGTCGTGGAAATCTCATACGACTCGATTCATGTGCTCTTTCTTGCCGTATACCTGCAAAATGTGGAATGAGCTGCCCCTAGCGGTCTTTCCGCAGAGTTATAACATGGTGTACTTTAAAAGGAGGGTTAAAAGAGTCCTACAGGGTAAGCAACGCATTGGTGACGCCTCCTCCGGTGTTACAGATGTCCATAGGCTACGGTGACCACTTCCCATCAGGTGGGCCGTATGCTTGTTTGCTCCCTTAAACAAAAAAAAAAACTAAAATAAAAAAAAACTCTCTATACATCTTGGGATTATAAGTCACTAGCTGCGCCCCGCGGCTTCGCCCGCGTGGAAACTGATTTTTGCATGTGGAGATCAATATTTGGGTGGTAGGTTTGGGTATTTGGGTTTCGGTAAAGTAATAGCAAAAACTGGTTTGTATTAGGGATTATCATTGTAGAGATAGCGCACGATAACTTTGAATTTTCAAAGGCAGAGTTTTATTGCAGCAGTGCAAAATTATCGAGCGAAAGCGAACTTTGATGAGTGGAGTCGGTGGAGTGGTTGATTTGTGGTTTCTGGAAGTCGATTAAAGCCATATATATTTTTATTGTAGTACGTCCCTGTAGACTATATTTCGGGACTTGTTGTCTTCTGCGTAAACAAAGAGATTTCTGGCTCTCGATACTCGCGAGCAGCCTACGTAGAGCTGCCCGTGGGAAAAGCAGGGAGAGGTCAGGTGTAAGCCTGCTACCTTCAGAGTTTGTCCCTGGCTTTTATTAATCGTAATAGAAAAGGCCACCTTTAGGGGAAATTGCAAGCGCTTAAACTGAAAGGGCAAATTAGTCGGAATGATAGGGATTCTAGGTATCAATACCGTCTCTCCTTTGGCTCCGCCAGTAAGAATGGTGGCTTGCACGATGTACCTTCTCAGCTCTATGATGCGTAACCTGGTACCATTACACAATCTAGGTGCATCTAAGTTACGCATCAATATAACAGGTACACCAACCTTCAGGTCCAATTTGTGGGATGGCACCCCCGACAGCTCCAAAGAATTTAAAAACTCTACAGGATATGTAGACGCGTCATCACTTGCCATCACTGTATCTATTGATGTGTAGGTGGTCACCTCACCAGACACTTTGTCCATTATTTTTTTATTAATTTTTGCCACTGATTCGTTTTTCGGCGCCATAATTGCTCTTTCGCACAACCACTCCTCGTTGCTTAGGTTTTGTTGTAAACTGGGAAAAACCTCATGAATAAGGTTGTCTTCCGAGCTTACAACATTACTGAACCGACTGTCAAATGTTATGAGGCCACCCGCGTCCATTGGCACACAGCCTTCACCGACCTCGAGGAGAGTTTGTGCAAATATCCCTGACTCCCGATCATTGAACAGCTGGACTCTCATATTGGTTTTGAGCTGCAAACGTTCCACCCTATTCCACAACTGTGAGGCCTTGAGGCACGCACTGATTTCATCTGCCGCAGTACCTCGCTCGATGACTGGCAGTGTCTGGCGGAAGTCACCTGCGAGCAAGACGACCACTCCACCCATCAACATTCCATTGCCACGGATATCTTGCAAGCTGCGGTTGAGTGCCTCGATCGCACGCTTGTGTGACATTGTGCATTCATCCCACACGATCAATCTGCACTGCTGCAATAGAGCACCGCGGCCACTGCTCTTGCTGATATTGCAAGTGGGCGTTTCCTCACTTGCAAGGTTCAGTGGGAGCTTGAACACTGAGTGAGCTGTTCTGCCACCACTAAGCAAGGTCGCGGCTATCCCAGAAGATGCAACAGCCAACGCAACATTCTTGTCCTTTCGCATTTGCGCCAGCAACAAATTCAGGAGAAATGTCTTGCCTGTGCCCCCTGGAGCGTCCAAGAAAAAGAGACCACCTTGTCCAATAGCCACGCGGTTTTTGATTTTGTAAAAAATTTGCCTTTGCTCCGGTAATAGCAGGGGCTCTGTTTGGGTGACTTGAGCCCCCAAAGCTGCGGTGTCGTAATTCAGCTCCCTGATCAAATCAGTCGATAGCTCTCCCGTTCTTTGTGGGCTGAGCATACCAAAATCCGACAGTCGCTTTCCGACCATCGAATAAACTTTGTCCTCAATAAGCTTGAGCGCCTCATTTAAATATATGTTGTCGTTGCCATGTGTTGTGCTCTGGTAGCGATGAGCTATATCTTCGGAAAACGCATTTTTATATTTGTCCCATAACTGTAGAGGGTTGGAAAGTCCGCAGGTACTCAGTATAATGGCGAAGAGCTCCCTCAATTTAGCCGCAGACCGGCACAGCACCGCGTCCTCTATAGTGGCGTCCCAGTGGCCGTCGTCTTCTAGCAACCCCATCGCCTCACATGCTTCCCGGAAAGTGGCTTTCTCGTGTCCATCGATGGTTTTGAGAGCCTGAAAACTGGTGGGGCCCCGGACTCTGGTTAGCAGCAACCTAACACAATAACACTCGAAGTGTGTTAAGTGTACTGTGTATATTCTGCCTAGTGCATCCGAGGCCTTCACACCTGGCCAGCCATCGACGGGAGTGCCCTGCACGCGACGTTTCCACTCTTTCCGAGACGCATTCCACGTATAGTACCTCGGCATTTCCACGTATAACAACGTTCGGGCAAAGGAGTCTTGTTGGCACAAGTTGAAAAACGCAGTAAGGGTGGTTACGGGCCGTGTCGCTACACGGTCAAGCAAGTTGCTCTCTGAAAAGTAAATCCGCTCACCGTTGGGCAAGTGTACCGCAAGATGAGTAACCGTAGGATGCCTCTCGTGCAGTGGAAGCCCTAATAGCCGCCATGCTGCTTCGTTGCTGCTTACGTATCGGCCCGCTCTAAACGTCTGTACTTCGTCCCGAGGGTCAATATTTACATTGCCCTGCTGCTGCACATTAAATATTGCCTGGTCACTCCCCTTGTTTATATACTTACATATGTATTTAATAGCCTGCACTGAACTGCAAAACTCTACATTAATATGAGCATCGAATGTTTTTGATAGCAGGGGAGAGTATGGGACAACCCAGCTGTTGTCTACCACAACTTGGCGGACGCTGCCACGTATGTTTATAGTAACGGTACGCCCACCATCCTCGGGGGCACTGCGTCTGTACAGAGGGTATCCATTGTCGCTAGTTTGTGTCTCTTTTAGCAGTGCCCGAGGATATTTCTTCGTGCATTTACCATCTCTCATGCATGGAGACATCGGGTTTAGAGCTCCGCATGGTCCATGTATCATGCTCTGTGTTACAGTATCGTACAACTTTTTGTCGAGGTTTGGATCTGGCAGCTCTGCACATATGACGTTATCAATTTGGTTGGGGGTTAATTTTTCTTTCAACCACAGCAACAAATGTACGTGGGGTAAACCACGTTTCTGCCACTCAATCGAGTACATAAAGCACCGTGACTCGCCGAAGATATGCCCCTTGGTGAGGAGAGCTACCAATTTCTGAACTTTAATTTTAAAAACGCGAGCCACGATGTCGTGTCTGTCTGTTGCTTTTTGCCCAGTCATCAATTCCGCTTTAATTTCGGCCCAGGCTGGATTGCAGGTACACGTAATAAATAGATCCGGGCGCCCGTAGTTGCGGACGTAGCAAAATGCGTCTTGGGTGTACTCGTTAAGGTACCGCGGGCTATTTACGAATGTCGACGGGAGTATGACCATTTGTCCCAAATTGTTAGGGTTCACATTGGCATCATTCGCAATGGCGTCTTGTAAATGGACGTAATTTTCAGCGCGCAATTTGGTCTGGTTTAATGCAATAAACCTAAGACGCTCACTTTCCATTTTCACGTATATGTCAACTAAAAATTGAGAGAGAAGTATTCTACACCGCAACAACAAATTAAAATCATTTGCGCGGACCATGAGATGGAAAGCGTAAAAATCCATGCATGAGACTTTTTTATTCGGCAAAGGCAGTCCAGTTGATGAGTTTCTTTGAGGGATACCAAAATGATAACCTTCCTGACCTTTCCAAAATATAACGGGGTACTCTAGAGCATCGTAAAAGCGATGGGTATCAGCGATACGGCAGAGCGAATCGTCGTGCTTTCGCAAAACGATATCTCGCGGAGAGGTGAAGTCGTTGCCCGACATCACGGCCGCGATCTCATTGGAGACAGGGGCGTTATACCGCCTCACGTGGTGCCCGCTGGGCACACGGTCCGGGTGTATAACTACCTTACAGTTCTCATCGGGCATGTTTTCAAGCGCTGTTTTAAATTCATGCACCAGGACATTGTTATCGTGTAGCACACGTTGTATTTTTTGAACAGTTCCTCGTTCAACTCCCTGAATAATTTGGCATCGCCTATCAGTTTCCGCGTCCTCATCACCCATAAAATACACCTGTAAAAATTGAGGCTGGGCATTTTGGGGAGGTAATAGTGAGCCAATTTTATGATGGACTTGCCCCTGCACCGTGAAAGTGGGGGAAAAACCAGGCATGGCAAGAATTCTATCTGCCCCAAACGAAGTCATGTGAAAACATGAATTATACTTTCGAATCCGATTGAGGAATCGTCGTGACTCGTCAGTCTCACCACAAAATAGCTCCTTCAATGGATTCACTGGCTCTTGTAGAGTAGGAATGCGTACTTTGCCCCCAGAACAACACATTCCTGCTGTCTCTTCCTTCCATTTCAATGCCCCACAAAATCTACACGTTTTATTCATCCTATCTACTTTAATGAGCCTATGGTCACTATAATCTAAGATTGGGTCATATTCAAATCCACATTTATCAAAAACACCCCACGTATTCCTCGAAAATATTTGTCGACGATTGGCTTGTCTGTCAGCAACAGCTCTGCGACGTGCATCAGCTTCTTCATTTGTTTCAGCTGCACGCTGGGACTCCATGCGGTCAGCGTTTTGCTGACGTCGTGCTTCTGACTGTGCAGATGTTTCAGCAGCCCGTTGAGAAGCCATATTTTCTGCATTTTGCCGTCGTCGAGCACCCAACTCTTCTTGAGTTGCAGCAGCCCGTTGAGAAGCCATATGAGCGGCATTCTGCTGACGTCGAGCATCTAACCCTTCTGGTGTTGCAGCAGCCCGTTGAGAAGCCATATAAACGGCGTTCTGCTGACGTCGGGCATCCAACTCTTCTGAATTTGCAGCAGCCCGTTGGAAAGCCATATAAGCGGCATTCTGCTGGCGTCGAGCATCCAACTCTTCTGGAGTTGCAGCAGCTCGTTGAGAAGCCATATGAGCGGCATTCTGCTGGCGTCGAGCATCCAACTCTTCTGGAGCTGCAGCAGCTCGTTGAGAAGCCATATGAGCGGCATTCTGCAGACGTCGAGCCTCCAATTGCGCTGGCGTTTCAGCAGCCCGTTGAGACGCCGTGCGTTCAGCGTTCTGTCGACGCCGAGTAGCTGACTGCATTGGTGTTTCGCCTGATCGACCAGCTGCTTGACGATCCAGCTGCTCAATTCTACGCTGCTCTGCTTGTGGTGTAGTTTCTCGCTGTCTAGCCACCTTCATAGCTCGTGATTTTTTGGAGCTCTGAGAAAGATTTGACTTACGTTTGCGAGTCATTATAAAAGAACCGATACTTATCCAAAAAAGACAACAATCTAGGTACTAAGCCTGTTGGAAATCCTAAAAACTAAATCTGTACAAATAGCCTAAGTAAGAAACACAAAACAATGAAGGAAACCTAACTAATATTAAACACTACTTATAAGAAACTGGGAATAAATACCTAATGTAATCACCTTAAAATAATTAAAAACTAAAATTTAATATTTAAACCAAAGTTACCGTAAATTTACAATTTCAACGAACGATATTTTATACTACTAAATCTACTAATGTACAGAAACAGTCGACTAAACATAACATAATTATTACACACAATTTACAAATACAATGTAGCAAATCTTTCAATTGTAGGTAAGACCTTAAGAAGAAGATTATCATTTATTAAGAAGATTAGAGCAGAACTGTACTGTAGACTAACGATTACACTGCAATTTTATAACATGAAGAAATTAAATTTCAAGAGGTCCCTTTACTTCGTAGTGAATGAAACGCTTGCGTGTTTTAAGGTTTGCCAGCGCCATCTAGTTTAATATGAGGAAAACAAAATTGCAAATGATATATTATTTTATATAATATATTAACATCTAGTTATTTTTGTTGAATAAAACGCATGCGTGTTTTAAGGCTTAGTAGGTAGGTTTCAATCCCACAAAATCTATTCGTATTTCAGGGATTCCTGGGATGTACAATTTTTGTCCATCAGTGTGTGGTATACAAGGTGACCTTGAATTAGTATGTAATCCCGAAATGGGGGGACTGGGACCATGATACCCTACCAGTTGTGAGAACCTTACTTGAAACTGGGTTTTTACAAACTTACATGGTAAAATATAAATCCACTCGAAAAATTACACGTGAGATCGCTGCGAGAGTTAATAAGACTTAGTAAAGTCGTAGAAGAAACATTGTCTACCTTGGGGTGTAGATTTCCCCCTTTCGGGATAACATATCAATTCAAGGTCACCTTGTATAGCCTTCAATTAACGAAATTTTCAAATTTGAGTTTAACATGCTTTCCTACAGGAACAGGTTAATCCCCCCCCCCCCCCCCCACACAGAAACTTTCGCTTTTGTAATAATTACTGTGATGTGATTTTCGTCCATTTTAGTTGCGTAATGTCGAAGTTCAGTGATTATGCTATCCCACGGGATCTATTTAAGTGTCCGGGATGAGAAATGTTGACCGTCAGCTACAGACATAATTATTGAAATTTAAATTAATATAATATGAAAACTCATTGACGACGTTAAGTTTGTAAAGCTTTCCTGCGGGAACGGGTTGATCTTCCGGGATAAAAAGTATCCTATGTGTTAATCCAGTATATAAGCTATCTCTATTCCAAATTTCATCCAAATCCGTCCAGCCGTTACGACGTGAAGAGGGAACAAACATACACACACACCCACCCACTCACACACACACAAACTTTCGCCTTTATAATATTAGTGGGATGGGATAGTGGGATGGGATGGGATAGTGGGATTTTGAGTTTCAAACGTTACGTTTCAGTTTTTACAGAGACTTTTGGAATTTGTGAGCGAATACGTATCTTCTAGGCAAGACTGTACCATCGTAGACTACGTCGCCACTTTGTGAGATTGCGGTCAAATGCGGGCCTATTTAGTTATAAAAAAAAAATTATATTTAATTACTAATAAGCCGGATGCGATAAAGTGATATTTTCCAAAAAAATACCAAATATACGTATTGTCAGTTTGCTTAGTTTTACTTATATACCTCTTAGCTATTAGATATTCATAGGTTAAATTTAGTCCAAAACCACAATAATAGTGACAGACTAATAGTTTCTTTTATTTTCACATGACCATACGGTCTCACCTGATGGTAAGTGACGACGCGGTCGACGATGGAGCATGCTTGCCTTGTTTGGAGAATAAAGTACCTCCTTGCTTCTAATACTTTATTATACTGAAAGCTCGGGTATGGATAAATTGCCAGTCGCTTTGCCAGTTATTCTGCCGCCAAGTAGTAGTGTGGAAGCACTACTGTGTTCCAGTTTGAAGGGCATTGTAGCTAGTGAAATTACGGGGCAAATGAGACCTTATGATCTGATCTCATGGTCTAGTAATCATATTACTGGACCGTGTGATGTCTCAGGATGACGTGCGCAGTGCAGTGTTACGCAAAACTTTATACATTAGAGTTCCGAGTGACACTGCAATCTGTTATGGGCAGCCGTGACGCTTAACATCAGGTGAACGCCTCGCTCGTCACGTCATTTGTTCACATAAAAAAAATGTGCCTAAGCTTCAAGTTAAACATTCTAGACGATGTCACCCGCACCGCAAGACTGTCGACCGTGTTCAAGCTCAGACACGTTGGCATCAGGGTTACACGATGAGAGCATCGTCATCTCTGGCATGTCTGGCCTCTTTCCGATGTCACGAAGCGTGATGGATTTGTCGAAGTTACTATACAATAAGGCAAGTATTATAAAAGATTCATCATCATCATCATCATCAGCTGGAATACGTCTGCTGCCGAAAATAGGCCTCCCCATAGAGTGCCATTCTGAGCGGCTACTTGCCTCCTGCATCCATCGGCTCACCACGGTTCTGAACAGCACCCTTATCGCGTAACTGTTCTGGACGTGAGCTTTGCCTTCCATCCTGCACTTGCCAATTTGCAAGTTCGTGAGTGCGAGCAAGAGAAAACACGACTACCATCTCCACCAGACTTACGCGATAACACTCCAGGGCCCTAATTCTGTATGAAAACACAGATTCCACACGATACAAAACCACGTCGTTATCGTGTTCAAATCGTGTAACAGCATTAGAAATACCTTCACTTTACATTAAAGCTATTTTTATTTTGAATAAATATTGACATAAGTGATGGTAACTTTTGACGTGTTAATGTTTCAGAACGCGTCTCAGTGGAAAATTATGTTTTTTGACAGGTCAAATCGCGCCAATTCCAAATTCGTTTCGCGCGGTTTCGTTTTCGTTTCATACAGAGTAGATTTATGCAGATTTCTTATGTAAGGCAAGGACTTCGCGTGGTTAAGAAGTAATCGTAAAGTGGACATACAGAATTAGGGGCCAGGTCGTATAAGACTTTGGTTTGCCAAAATTACACAAAATAAAAGTATATGTAAGTATACACGGTGACACTTTACAATTGACACTCAATGTCGTTGTGTCCATCGATGTTGCGTAAATCGCATCGTTAAATGTTTAAACACACCAGTGACTCTAATGTTGAGACTTGTATTTAGATACGAGAAATTAGTCTAACAGTTTCGTGGTTATCTTTAGCCAACTATATTATAATAATATAAATAATAATAATAACGCCCAACGATCACATACATAGATCTTGGACCCTAACTAGGATTCCCTGTGTCTAGGAACCCAGGAACTACGAGGACCATGGTCCCATAACACCCAGACACAGAACAAGTATTTGAGCTTTTTTTCCTGTGCTAAAAACACTTGTCCTGTCGCGGGAATCGAACCCACCGCCTCCGGGTTATGAGCCGACCTGCTCAACCACCACACGACGGACGGAGGCTGTTAATATTGGCATATAACTGAGTTTTATTCGGTACAGGTGAACCCAGTGACTTCTGACAACGTTCGTTGGGAGTTAAAACATCCCGAAATTTCGGAGTACACAGGGAAGGTGCCGGACCTCCATTGTTTCGATTCTCAATTCTTCATGGTGCACAATCGCCTTGGTCAAGCCATGGATCCAATGGCAAGAAAAGTGCTTGAGCACTCCTACCAAGCTATTTACGACGCTGGCTTGAGCCCAAAACATCTCAGTGGGAAGAAAGTGGGTGTTTTTATTGGAGCTGCTTTTTCTGATATGGAAAACCAGGGCGTTTGCGAGACGGGCCCAAAAACGGGTTATTCTATTACCGGGTGAGATTCATGCAATATTATTCCGTATATAAATATACAAGGTGTAATTGAATTCATTCATCAAAAAAAAACATTAGGATCCTTTGAAACTAGGTATCTACACTCATGACACTGGTCACATGTGGAACAAAACTTTTGAAATATAAGACATCATTGAATTAAATTGCATACTGTATGTATATATACAGGATACATAAATTGAGTCCATGATAGTACATCATTTATTGATGATTATTAAAGAGTAAAGAGTGCTATGAAAATAATTATTATTTATTGAAAATTGACAAAAAGACTGAAAACTATGGTCTTCAACCAGTGTGTGTTGTACTAATGTAACTGATAACTGGGAGGACTTAGCTATTTTGTATTCGTATAATTAATATGGGTTGTGATTTTCAGATCCAGTAAAACAATGTACGCTAACCGCATATCATATTGGCTGAATGCTAAAGGCCCGTCAATAACAATTGACGACGCTTGCAGCGGTTCAATGGTTGCTCTGGAAGAGGCGTATTCAGCTATCAATAGGGGCATATGTGAAGCAGCCATAGTTGGGGGTACTAACTTGTGCGTCGTTCCTCAATCTCAATTGCACTACCACAGGTAACGTAGGCGCAGGTTTTGCAGTTACTTTTTGTATGACTTCACTAGGTGGTAGGACTTTTCTGCAAAGTTCGTCTAGGTAGGTACCGCTTTGCCAGTTATTCTGCTACCAAGCAGTAGTGTGCAACCACTACTGTGTTCCGGATTGAAGGCTAGTAGCTAGTGAAATTACTGGACCAGTGAGACTTTATGATCTGATCTCACATATGTCTCAAGATGATGTGCGCAGTGCAGTGTCATGCAAAACTTTATGATTTAGCGTTCCGAGTGAGACTGCAACTGTTATGGGCAGCCGTGACGCTTAACATCAGGCGAACGACTGGCTCAAATTAAAAAAACATAGGGTCTAGTGTGCAATGCGTTTTATATTACCTCTATGTTTTTCAGGTTTTACATCTACACCACTATTATAAAGAGGAAAGATTTGTATTTTTGTATGTTTGTAATGATTAAACTCAAAAACTACTGTCCGATTTCAAAAATTCTTTCACCATTGGAAAGCTACATTCACCCTGAGTAACATAGGCTACACCACTACACGTGCAAAGCCGGGGCGAGCCGCTAGTATATTATACAAAAGGTGCGAACAGCTGTGGCTGTTACGTTTGACCTTAAAAATATAGTGTTATATTTTGTTACAGGTGTATAAAATTATCGACTGATGGTAAAACAAGGTCATTTGATGAAAACGCTGATGGTTGTGCCAAATCCGAAGCTATTAGCGTCCTTTTTTTACAGAAAGCAAAAAACGCTTTGAGGTATGAAAACGACTAAAATTCCTACTTATCTACCGTATAAAACATGGCAACAATGCTAATCAGTTTATAAATTAGTCGTAATATATTAGACTAGCTGAATTAATGAATTCGACATCGCACGGGCATCGCACATCACTTTTTTTAGCTTTTATACTGCTGCTTTTTCCTTTTTTTTATCATACTTTAGCTTATTTATCTTTTCCACATAATTTATTTATTTATTTATTTATTTATGGACCTTCAACAGTACTACATGATTTACAAATGTAATAAAAATTTTAGCTTACATGATATACATGACAGGTTTTGAATTACAATTATAATAAAACGTAAATAGCGTACACGTAGTACAATATAATTATTTTTCTGTTGACTGAGGTTCAAACAAAATGTAAGACACACTGGGTTCAGGATTCCTCGATACAGGCTTGCCTAGTGAGGAAACTGACGGATAATATTATATCACATGATAAAATAGGTCAGCAAACTATGTACTAATGGCAATTCTTACCCTCGTCTTATTTATATAGGTATGTGGGATAAAGTGTAATTGTTTTAGGTATATACGCTGTGGTGTTAAAATATGTACATCTTTTGCTGAATTAAAAACATTTTTTTTTTTTTTTTTTTAATTTTACTGAGTTAAGACTTTTTTCCGGGCATTACCCGTGATCCGTGTTCGATTATTGCCATGGCGTGCCCTCTTTTTATGATAATAATTCTACTTTTCGAATTTCAATAAATAACAATACACATCCTTATGCATAATAACATTATGCAGACAAGGAAGTTATGGCCGGAGCTATTTCTTGGTAATTTTTTCTAGTAAAGGCTAAAAATTCATCACCTTGCTGTCCTCTATTTGTCCTTGCCAACGTCCTTTTCTTCACTCTTTTCTCTTTCTTATCAAATATCTTCTCTTTTCCCTCTTCTTCAAATGTTACGCCCTTCATGAAACATTTAGATTTATATGTGTGGACATTTCACACAGCGCCATCTAGCACCAAACTAAGCATAGCTATGGGAACCAGATAGCTGATAGAATACGTCGATATTTGTTTGTAAATATGTACATACATAGAATACAATATAACACCCAGACACAGAACAAACATCGATGTTCATCACACAAATGTTTGTCCTGGGTAGGAATCGAACCCACAATCTATAAGAAGAAGTTCAGAAGGCAGAACTACTACCAACTGAGCAGCTAACAGGCCAGTTGAATTGTTTCGGTTGTAAAGCTGTGCGTTTAGGGGAGTAATAGGCATGACCCAGGCGCGGATACAGGAGAAGGGGGAGGGGGACAGCGCCCCCTGCGCCCCCCCTATATCCGCGCCTGGAGCAGGCAGTCCAGCACCAAGCGCGGTAATTAGCCAATTTACCAGGAAGATATAGGTGCATGGAATTCATTATTTAAAGAAAAGAATACAAATTGGTCTTGTATCGTATACTTATGGGTTTTACCACCATATCCCAAAATTTCCCTCTTGGACTCTCCTACTATAATGATTTGTGTGCCCCCCCCCCCCCCCTTACGAAATTTCTGTATCCGCACCTGGCATGACCCACCACTCTATTAAGAAGTTTTGTTTTTAAATGTTATGCACACCTATTTACATGCCTCACAGCAAACTAATAATTTTGTAACACCATTATCACCAACCTTCGTAAGTAAAAAATGAATTGTGAATTAAGTAAAATTAAACATAGGTAATTAAAATACTATAAAAATAATAAACATAAAAAACCACCCCCTACAAGATTGCGCAATAATCAGCTCGGACCAGGGACACATCTAATAATATGGGCTTATGTTCTTTTTAGGGCGTATGCTGAAATAGTTCATGTCAAAAATGAATTTATTTCACGACTAAGTGGAGAGACTGGCCAAGTCTTCGGATTCATTCGCAACCCGGACTGTACTGCCGACTTTCTCAAACAATTTTATTTAGAAGCAGGCGTTTCACCGCAAGAAGTGGAATACGTTGAAGCTTGGGGATCAGGTAACGAAGGCTTTAAAATTATACCTCATCATCCTCTTTGCCTTTTCTCATTTGTTAATGGGGTCAGCTCCCAATTTAACATGTAGCGGCGAGCTACCAGAACTAGACGAGCGACTGCCATCTGACCTCGCAACCCATAAGGAACCAGTAGCAGGAATGGTTAGACCAGGCGTCAGGTTTAAAATTTTACGTATGTTTGAAAAAACTGTCATCATCATCATCATTAGCCTGAAGACATTCACTGCTGAACATAGGCCTCCCCCAAAGAGCGCCACTTTGAGCGGCTGCTTGCTTCCTGCATCCATCGGCTCCCCGCGGTTCTGACTAGGTGGTCGGTCCACCGAGTGGGGGGCCGGCCTATGCTGCGTCTTCCAGTTCGTGGTCGCCACTCGAGAACCTTTCTTCCCCATCGGTTGTCAGTTCTTTGAGCGATGTGGCTGGCCCACTGCTACTTCAACTTGCTAATTCTCAAAGCTATATCGGTGACTTTAGTTCTCTTGCGGATCCCCTCAATTCGGATCTTGTCTCGCAAGAAAACTCCGAGCATAGCTCTCTCCATAGGTCGCTGCGTGAATTATTGAGCTTACTCATAAGGCCAACAGTAAGAGACCACGTCTCAGTGCAATAAGTCATCACTGGCAACACGCACTGGTTGAAAAATTTCAGTTTCAAGCTTTACGGTATTTTAGACGAACAGAAAAAACTGTAATTCAAAACAAATCGAATCAAATATTTCAGGTACCCCAGAAGCTGACAAGGCAGAGCTACAAGCTATTGAAAGAGTGTTCTGCGAGAACAGAACCGACCCGCTCTTGGTTGGTAGTGTCATATCCAATGTTGGCTTTACTGATGCAGCATCTGGTGCTGTGGCAGTAACAAAGGTAATATGTCATGATGTCATGCAAGACGTCTACCATATAGACAATCTAGAACCTAACGAAAAGATGAATTCTCTAATATGATAACACATAATTATATTATTACTCGGCACCCTGATGTTTCCGTAAGAAAGAGGTAAAAGTATTCTATACTTTGGCAGCCTATACATGGTTTAGGGTCCAATTGATCCATGTGCCAAAAACATCCACATGCTAAACTTTGGCAGCCTATACACATTCACATGCTAAATCCATATGCTAAACTTTGGTAGCCTATACACATCCACATCCTAAATCCATATGCTAAACTTTAGCAGCCAATACATGGGTTAGGGTCAAATTAATCCACATGCCAAAATACCATTTTTTTTAATTGACTGCGTCATAGTTACAACATACATGTGTATGTTATATTAAAATGTACAGGTGGCAAAATGTCCACATGTGTAATATTGTGTGTGATAATATTCTATAACATATTTACCAAAATGTTTGCCATCAATAAAATTTATACCTTCTACGATACGAAAATCAGAACCATTATCTCATTTTATAGGTAGTTAAGAATTATAAACACAGTTTTATTGTTTGATCTTTGCTAGGCTCATCTCTTTTCAATTTTTTACTAAGTATTTTTGGTATTAACTTAATAGGATCTAGAGCATGCTGATTACTTTCAGGTCCTACTTGGATACCATCGCGGTGTGATAGCTGGCAACCTCCATTGTAGTACTCCTAGGCAGGATATAGCTGCGATACGTGAGGGACGCATGAGCGTAGTGACAAAAAACCAACGTCTACGAGGGTCTTACACTGCTGTGAATGGACTATCGGTCACAGGAGTTCATTCACATGTGCTGTTGCGGAAATGTTGCACGTCTAAGGTATGTACTTTTTGTATTTATAAGTGAGGCATAATTATAGACAAAAAGTATACCCATCCTTACAAATGATGAGCGTCGAATCAAGTCTCATAAAAACACCATTGAACCATTGGATTGGTTGTATTTAGTCTTGTGTATTTCACGAACGAAGAACGATTAGGAATTAATTCTCACTACTGAACGAGAACGAACTATTCCCCGAGATCATCCTTATTAGTTCAAATGTACTATTAGATCTTTATGAACTACAGAGCCAAAGTGAATTAGTTTTTATGCCTGCTTTTTCATTCAATGAAGGAAAAAGCATGAGGAGCGTAGTTCGTTCCAGCAAGTACCGACCGATCGCGGTTTGCGTCTTCGTTTGCTCTCGTAAAGTAATAATTATACAATATAATTTTATTTTATTTTTTATTCGTGTCTGTTTCATACTATAAAAATACGAGATTTTCGGGAAATCAAGAGGGTGAACTATTACAGGTTATTTTTAGTGCCTACCTATTTTATACGCATTCACGCGGACTAGCAAACTTTGATAGTTTGTGTATAATAACTATCATAGTAGGCACCACTGTATTTTTAATTTTTTTAAGATAAATAGTTGTAATATTATACTACCCAGCACTATCACGATAAAATGAACAATAGTACCGCTACCACTACGACCGTAAGTAGAAGATAAAAACCTACGCGAAATTGTTCTATACCTCTGAACGAATAGTACTAATAGAACTACAAGACTGAACTAGTTTGTACATTTCATCGATTGTACTAGTACGGAGCGCTCCGCCCAGTGAACGATTAAGCACAAGCCTAGTTGTATTGGATTGTTATATTCATATATTCACCATTGCCAATGCGCTGTAGGTACTACGACAAGTTAATATTTGTGCAATCGAATTCTTATGTCTATCTTGTTTTGGGAGATGCTTATAACCATAAACGTCAGTGAGCGTAACGTATTATTTTTTTGTGCAGGACTTATCTCGATACTCAACATCGATTCCAAGACTATTGACTTTATCAGCAAGACAGAGAGACTATTTATATGATATATTTAATGACTTGAAAACCCAGCCGATTGACGCTGAAGAACTGGCCCTGTTACACAACATACACTCTACTAATATATCCGGGCATTTAGGCAGAGGATACATTATTTTGGGTAAGGAATTGTATGTATTTATTCAAAAATTGACTGAGTCTTGACCACGATATCACCATTTCTATGGTCTGCAGTGGTCTATGGTCGTGCAAGCGACCGAACTTGTGTTCGATAAAGATTTGGATTACTGATATGGAGGTGTTGCCTGACATAATGCTCAGTTTCTTAGCAGCTAGCAGTTTCCTTGCCTTTGAGTTCAATGTATGAACTGAAGTGTACGTGAGATACGTATAGACCCACCTAAATGTTCCTATCAGTATTTTTACACGTTACGGAAAGGAGAAGCTCAGTTAAGCCTCCTATTAGGTTTATTTGAATTATTTCTAGCGGAATATAAAAAAAACCTGTTTTTGTGGCCCTATCGTACACGGTTTATAAAGTCAATAATTGTTAGAGAGTATTATTAAAAAGAATAGTAATTGTAGAATTTGTTTGTTTTTTGAAAACAGATACAGATGAAGACAACAGAACAATAAGCCTCTCTGAAAAAGTGGATCACTCTGAGGAAACACATCGTCCGCTTTGGTTTGTGTACAGCGGCATGGGCTCGCAGTGGGTCGGCATGGGCGTGCAGCTCATGCGCATACCCATCTTCTCGGCTGCTATCGAACGGTAAGAACGGTATATAACAGGGTGATTGGTTCGTAGACCGTATCCTTTCAGGGTGTGTTTGGAAAGGCCTTGGGCTATCTTTTCACCATTACATTAATTAGTTCAGCGACTTATTTTTATTTATGAGTTATTCAACATTTTGTGGAAATTTTGAAAACGTTTCCCCGTTATCGACCTTAAATCACTAATTTCTGAAAGTGCGGGTATTAACTAATAGGTTTTTAACATCTAATAAACATATATATTCATTTTTTCCAGCTGTCAAAAGGCATTAGAGCCTAAAGGAATTGACGTAGTACACATTATTACGTCACCGGATAAATCCATATTTGATAACGTCTTGAATTCGTTTGTTGGAATCGCTGCTATCCAAATAGGTCTGACAGATATTTTGACTGCATTAGGATTATACCCTGATAACATTATAGGTATGGAAAAAAACTTGTACACTAATTTAGCTATACTATATCTCAATTTATTTATTTAACAAAATAACCCACTCTTTGTATTCAGGTCACAGTGTTGGTGAACTCGGATGTGCTTACGCAGACGGATGTCTCACAGCAGAGGAAATGATACTATCGGCTTACAGTCGAGGGAAAGCGTCTAATGATACTCTTCTTATACGAGGTGCGATGGCAGCCGTGGGCTTAGGATACCAAGAGGTAAATTGAATAGATTCTTGAAACTCGAATAAAATAGGCTTGTGTCGTGCTATTACTATTTTTATTGCACAAATTAAAAATATTCCTCAAAAAATAAACAGTCGTGAAAACAAAAATTAAATATCTCAAAAAATTACAAAGTAACAAGCATTTTAAAATATATGGATAGAAAGAGACAGTTCAAACGTGCAGTGACGTCAGTTCGTTCACCTTCATAGTACCTCATTACTAAGCTGTGGTAGCTTTACATACAGTCTCTTAGACATGTTACGTCGCAAACGTGCGTTTTCATAGTAACTGTGGGGAAGCTCTGTTTTGCGAGAAAGGGACAGGCGATGCCACCTCCAGAAACTTTAAAAGCTTATTACTCCGTGATTTATTTACCGATTTTACAACTTTTTTTCAATTATTGCATTCATTTCTAATCTACTTTGTGAAAATAATATTAAAATGTTAATTTTCAATAGCAGGACAATAGCCTATTATATAAATCTAATAGATAATGTGAACGGAACATCAAATGTTTTCATTGCAGCTTTCAAAACTGTGCCCTCCTGAAATTCAGATAGCATGTCATAATAGCTCGAGCTCAAGCACCATATCTGGTCCGGAGGCTAACATTCGTGAATTTGTGGCTGGTTTAACTGCTAAAGGAGTATTTGCAAAAGAAGTACCCTGCTCCAACATTGCGTATCATTCACGCCACATAGCTGATGCTGGTTCGTATTTTTTAATGTAAACTATGATGGCGATGGTTTGTGTATATCATAAATTGGCTAAGCAATTATGTTAACTGTTTGCACTGGATGGCGAGCCGGGCGAATATCGTAGTACTTAATTACACAATTTTTAAATACTTGCTATATGTATACAAAGCAGGCACTGCTTCGAAGGGCACGTTAAGCCATCGATCTCGGCCGTTGTCGTAAGACAATAGTCGTTAAGCCAAAACAAAAGCCTTTGGGTGGCCTAAAAATTCTGACACTAGGGCTGATCACTTGCCTATACGAGAAAAAGGCACTAGTAAAGTATTATATTATCTAAGGCACAGGTAACTTCAATCAATCAGGGAACAAGTTTTCCCTACACTTAGGTACTTACTAAATTCAATAATTTGGTTGAATTGGTTTATTAAATTCCTTGTTACAAAATGTAAAAATCCTAATATTAATAAAATGTTAACTTATAGGTCCCAACCTGCTGCAGCTCTTGTCTGAAATAATTCACGAACCAAGAGCTCGCAGCGAGCGGTGGCTCTCAACGTCGGTGCCGCAGGAGAGGTGGAACGAGCCAATAGCCAAATACTGCTCGGCGGAGTACCTCACCAATAACCTTCTGGTATTAACCCAAATGCAAATAAGTAGATTTTCCATATTTTCTCTTTGCGTTGGCTGTAGGTATGATATGTGTGGGGGATGTGTGTAGTGGTAGCACTGCTATGGCATCACACATGTCATGATAATGATTATCAACATCTCGGACAAATATTTGAGCGCAGAAAAAAACGCTAATATACTTGTTCTGTATCTATAGGTGTTGTGGGACCATTCGTAGTTCCTGGGTCTCTAGATACAGGGAATCCTAGTTATGTTCCAAGATCTATGTATGTGATCATTGGACGTTATTTATATACTTATTTCCTGTGATTTAAATAAATTTTGGATCTGAATAATATTGATATCGATCAGAAAAGCTATCAGGGTTGCCACGCCAAACGAAAGGTTTAATGATTCGAAAAGAGTTCATTTTTTGTACAAAAATTTTGTGTTACGTATTTTGGACAGGTTCTTACAAATTGTGGACAACCATGTTCTCAATAGCCCCTTTTTAGGGTAGGTAACATACGAATTACAACTCAAGTAAAATTTTCAGAGTCCAGTTTATTTCGAGGAGACAAGTAGATTTATTCCAAACGACGCTGTGCTCATAGAAGTTGCTCCACATGGTCTGCTGCAAGCCATTCTCAAGCGCTCGCTGCCGACATCCTGCACGAGCATACCGCTCACTCAGCGAGGACATAGGGATAATGCAGTATTCCTTCTTGAAGCTATTGGCAAGTGAGTAATTTTTGCATACGGATATCTAGATCAAAGTTTTTGTAAGCACAACAGGCCAAACATATGGAGGTGTTCCACAACCACGACAATTTTTTTGACGATGAATAATATTCGTCTGTTTTAATAGTTGTTTTTTATGTTAATGAATATCGTGACGATAGTCGTTTACCTGATGTTAAGCATCACAGCTGCCCAAAATAGTTGCAATAGATGATCATAAAGTCTCATTGTCCTAGTGATTTCGCTGGCTACAGTGCCTTTTCAACCAGAACACAGACAGCTTAGTGGCAGAATAACTGGCAAAGCGGTGGTACCTACCTAGACGAACTTTGCAAAAAAGTCTTACCATATAGTAAACTTAATAGTTTACTATATGGTAAGACTTTTTTGCAAAGTACTCATAATCGAAACAATGTTTTTCAGATTGTACGTTGAAGGATACAACCCACTAGTAAGTGCGATCTACCCTAAAGTCGAGTTTCCAGTCTCTACAGGAACTCCGCATCTGGCACAATTTGTGAAATGGAATCATGCAGAAACATGGTAAATACAATAACTGAATTATAGTTGTTAATTCAATTATAAAATTCGTGATTATCATCTTAAGTTTTAATCGTTCAACTACATTTTTGTTGCCACAAAAATCTCTTATCGAATCACATGTAAAATGACGTTTTTGGATTCTACTTCCAGACTAAAATATTTTTTTTACTAAATTCTTATTCTGTTGAAACTTTTAATATATCTATATAAATGGATTAATACTATTTGTTTTTTATTTTCAGGATTATTTCACCCATTGGTACGAGTGTTACTAAAATAGCTTCAAACTACCAATTTTGTATAACAATCCATGATGATGAATATAAATATATAAAAGGCCATGTCGTGCAAGGTATCAATCTAATACTCACTTAATTAAATAATTTTCGTAACATATATTTCAAAAATTATATTAGTTATAGTGTTTTCATCAACAAATACTTTTTGAAATCGATTACAGGAAAGGTCTTGTATCCTTTTGCTGGTGCATTAGTAGCTGTTTGGGATACGCTGGCTATGACTTTAGGAAAACCTAAAAAGACGATTTCAGTTCGTTTCCATGATGTGCATTTGTACTCTGAGCCTATAGTGCTTGACCAGAAGCAGCTCCGATTCCATGTGTCTCTTCACCGGGGCAGTGGGCGGTTCGAGGTAAAGATATCCTAATATTTGGTAGCTACAAGGTTTCTACGAAGTATTAAATTTAAAAATAATACGTTATTTTTTTCGTACGCACATTTATTACCCTTTGATCGAAGCTTCGGATCGGAGTTTTCTATTCTAAATTGTGCCGGATTGCTTACACAAGTTGTGAGAAGAACTTCTTCTTTTTTTCAAACTCGTATTGTAATAGGCTTGCGTAATAAAGGCAATTTGCCCGTTAAAAAAAAAAGGCTTGCTATATAACATTTTGATATTAAGCACTATGTAATGTTGCCTATAATTATGCTTGCTTAGTATGTACAACAATTTAATTTTAATATTTTTAAATACCTTATCTAATGTTGACTTGTAAAAGTGCTAATAACAGCCTATTTACAATAAAGTTTTTGAGTTTTTTTTTTGCTCGTTTTGAAGAAGATCATATAAAGGTTTATTCTGATCACCTGCTTGCTGTGATACAGTGAGCACACCTTTATTATTTTAAGCTTCTGCAAGCGCCTAGCTCACAGTGAATTGTTCTGTCTTTTTCTCCCTTTATGAGAATTGGGAATGCAGTTTTAAAATTTCTAATCCCTATCACATATTGTTCTATGGTGTTTATATATGGAAATTGTATAAACTTGTAGGTTTTAAATGATGTCTCTAAAGTTGCAACAGGATATATTTTTGAAGTCGATGAGTTAACCCAGTGTGAAAATAAAGAGCTTAGCGAAAAGTTTGCTATTAGCTCAGACGAACTGTATAAACACCTCTGCAGCCAAGGGTACTATTACAGGTTAGTAAATACTTAATATAACTGAATAAAAAATAAATATGTGTGGACATTTCACACAGCCCCATCCAGCTCCAAACTAAGCATAGCTTGTACTATGAGAACCAATAACTGATATAATACTTAGATACTTTTTTGTTTGTAAATACATACATAGAGTACAATATAACACCTAGATACAAAACAAACATCGATGTTCATCACACAAATGATTGTCTCGAGTGGGAATCGAACCCACAACCTACATATCAGAAGGTAGGGTTACTACCAACTGAGCTATCAAAATTGCAAATAAATAAATGATTTGATTTGATTTGATTTGATTTATCAGGCCAGTCTTACTGTGTGATTAATTGATTCACAACAACAACAACACGAACAATACGAATAAGGCTATTATACAGTCCATAAGTGTTCTTTGTAGTAGGTAGTGTAGCTAGTTTAGTTTAGTTTAGTTTTTATTATTGTAGTAGTTAGCTTGAGTAATAAAGGCAATTTGCCCGTTAAAAAAAATACGAATAACAAACAATGTCACATCAACAGTACCACACGCGATAATTTATTATTTATATTTGACTCGTGGTATAACTATACTAAAAATTCATGACTCCTTGTCCTATTATATTATTTAGTATTATTTAGTGGGACCACCAGTCATGTGTGTATACATGGCTAATTTTTGAACCGTGGTCCTAACAACTTTGACCCCAGGACTCGTGGTGCCACTATACTAAGACTCATGGCTCGTTGTCCCACTTGCTGTCTTTAGGACATACGAATTAATAAAAAAACAATTTATTTAAACTAATCAATGTACATAATTACGTACGTATCGTTACGTACAACAATACGTTTAGGTATTGTATAATTTAATGAATACGTAAAAAGTGGTGTGTGATTTATTTAAATTGTATGATAATAATTCAGTTAATAAATAACTGCGAAACAACGTTAAAAACAAATAGGTAGGTAAAATCCAGTAAAACGCGCTTTTTTTTTGTATACAGTCAATGAAAACTTGTGAAATCACTATGATCATGAACTACTAGGTACTTACTTACTATTATTTATTTTTTTTCTTTATATTTTGGCTCCACACATAGTGTATTTAGCCAGTGTCAAGTTTTGTAATTTTTCATCGTATTATGGAAATTTTCACTTAAAGTCAAGTCATAGTCACAGTCAGAGTAGTCATAGTCTAGTCTAAGTCATAATCCAGTCTAAGGCATGCCCTAGTAAAGTGGTGGCAACTTTACTAGAGGCTTCTATGGAATTATGGAAGCAACACGAAAAACCACGTTTCACTACATTGTATCACTTGCCCACACTCATGCTCGTAATTCAGCACTTAATGCGTAAAACACCACCAATTTTAAACATTAACACTGGAAAAAGCATAAGTTTTGTAAAATAATACAATACACCGACGTGAACTTTTCCGTGTTCCCCCCAAAACTCCTACTTACTACTTACTTACAATGTCTTTTTTTTTTTAATTTTTTTTTAACAACACATCATCAAAACAAGGTTAGCGCTTGGCTAGTACACTGAATAAAATTACATAAAAGGGAATAATTGCAACTAACTTCGTTGCAGGAATAAAACCAAAGTAAAATGTTAGCTATGTCCCGGTGGGATAATCTTTTTCTGTGGAATTGAATTGAATCTTAGTTAGAGCTTCTATCTTTTTCTGTCTTCACCGAATCGGCGCGAATCAAACTGTCAAACGTCAGATGCGTTCAGAAACACAGACCCAGATTATTTACATTACAGCCAAGTTCATCATCATGATTAACAGCCTGAAGACGTCCACTGCTGAACATAGGCCTCCCCCAGAGAGCGCTACTGTGAGCAGCTGCTCGCCTCCTGCATCCATCGGCTCCCCGCCAACAGCCAAGTTACAGCGTAGCAAATATGCGTTCACAAACCGAACGCAATAACATCATTACTTAAATTTTGATTGTGCACAAAATAAATTACGGTGTTGTTTTAGGGAGCAATTCCAGAGTATTCACAGCACGGACGAATCTTTAACAGTGGCACAAATTCTTTGGAACGACAATTGGGTGACTATGATTGATGGATTGTTCCAATTAAATGCTTTACGTGATACTCATGAAGGAGTTTTGCGCCCTACTGAGATCAGAGATCTTACTATTGACGTTCAAAAGCACCTAGAAAGTATCCAGCAAAGCCCATTCGATGGTAAAAACGTAATTAAAGCTGAAGTAAACGAGTTGTCCGATTCCACGAGGTACGCCATCTATGTTTAACTTAAATACTATCCGTACGGCATAATTTTACCTCTTTTAATGTTCATAATATGAATGTTGCAGATGCGGGGGTGTTTTACTGCAAAACCTCAAATTCCGCAATTCGCCATTCATTAACGAAGGAATATTCAAATTGAATACCACCGTTTTATCCAGCAATAATACTGAAGTAAGCTGGCACCTAGCCCTCATCATAATTACCTGCAGGCTTAAAAATAAATATAATCTGTGAATCAACATCTTTTTTGCAATACACAATAATTAAAATGATACTAAATATTTATACAGAAACACAACTACATAAAAATTAAAATGATGTAGTTTTACATATCTTTGGTTTATACATATCTACTTACCTATATCTTTAGTTTCGCTACTGTTCTTGAAGGAATACATTAAAAAAAAAATTCAACAAAAGTACCGTAGTGTTTTAGATATTCCACAACATAAAAATAGAAATATTAAATTACATGTGGTTAAAACAGGGACCAATACCTTATCAAAAATCTGTTGAATATAATATATATCTTAAATTTTTTTTTTCAGAACACTGAAAGTAAAATGTCGTGGAGTAATATTACAGCAGAGAAAAGAATCGCTCTACAAATTGGCAGCGTTGGTAACGTTGACGCGTTTCATTGGGAAGAGGCACCAACGCTTTCTGGGAGTGGTGTCAAAGTATCGGTAAACTCTTAGACAAGTTCATTTTTTAAATACTGACACAAAGTCTGTCTTGCACAAAACAACAAAATGATCACAACCGCGCTTATTTTTGTGGTATGATGTATGGTGCTGCCAACTTCAAGACAAGTGGCTATTATAGTTAATATATTAGTGCCATACTACACAGTATGGTACTAATATGTCAGAAATAAATAAATAATTTAAGTTTATTTGATTTAACGAATTGATTTTTTTTAGGTTGAATATGCAGGAATCAATATTACAGACGTAAAAAGAGCAACTGGAGTCATTTCATTGGAACAGAATGAAAAATATTATGGAATGGACTTCAGTGGTTTAACTGAATGGTAAGTTAAGACTACACACACACAACACTACTACAATGAGTCTTTTCGATGGAGAAGAAAGGTTCTTGAGTGGCTACCACGAACCGGAAGACGCAGTGCAGGCCCCTCAGTAGGTGGACTGGTCTTGGTAAAACCGCTGGGAGCTAGTAGATGGAAGGAAGCAGCCGTTCAAAGTGGCGCTCTGGTGGGGGAGGCCTATATTCAGCAGTGGACGTCTTTAGGTTGTTGATGATGATGAGTATGTCTAGAAATTATTAACGGCTACATGACCCAAAAAAGTCCATAAAAGTTATTATTACAGTGATCAACGGCAGTTACAGCCTTAGCATCTTTTTATGCAGCACTATACATTAAACCTTATTCAATTTGAACAAAGCTGAGAAGAGGATGCAACATTATTATTGGATAATATTTTAATATTGCATATTATTTTCAGCTTTGTCTAAATGGAATAAGGTTGATATTTAAGTACCAATTAATAAGTGCTCGTGCATTTTTACGCCTGATCTGAATTGACCATGTGTGGAATGAAGGGATTCGAATATGTTTGCTTACCATTAAGTTCAATTAATTCACAATAACACGACACGATTTCACCATTTAATAATGATAATAATTGATATTGTTTTGGGTTTTTACACATATTTTTTTTTTTTTAAATCACAGCGGAGAACGGGTAATGGGCCTGGTCAGAAATGGCGCAGCAAGCACTGTGGTGTTAGCGGAGCCTGAACTGTTATGGCCCGTTCCAGCTCACTGGAGTTTAGAAGAAGCCGCTACCGTACCCCTCGCATATGTACAAGCTTATTACTACCTAGTAAGTGTTTCACGTCTTTAATAATAGATATATATACTCTTTATGAAATCTTTCGCAGCACTTGTTCGAATATTGCTCTCCATACATCTAAGTACCTAAGTGTATTTTATATATTAAAAGCACGAGCGAAGCGAACGCAAAAATGTTGATATTTACCTTTTATTGTATTTCAGAAAACGCGTATGGCAATTCAAGTCAAACGCGCTTGCTATAAAACAAAATATAGCAGAAACATTAAAAGCGCGAGCGAAGCGAACTCAAAAATTGTTATATTTGCCCTATTGTATTTCAGAAAACGCGTATGACAATTCAAACATGAATCACATGCCAGTCAGTACAAACGCGCTTGTTAAAAACAAAATACAGTAAAAATATTAAAGACGCGAGCGACGCGAGCGCGAAAATCTGTATATTTACCGTGTTGTATTTCAAAACACACGTACGGCAATTCAAACATTCTTGTTCTACCCTTCACTGACTTTGTCAGCGAAGGGTAGAGCAATAAAGTAGGATAATGTATTTAGGGCAAGAGAGGTTGTTTGAATCCACAACGAAGCGTAGTATGTGTGTGAAGGATTCTAGAGTAGAAGAAGAGTAAGCGTAGGGATTTAAAGTACGTCGCTCGAGGTAAAATAATTTTGGTACCATGCGGCACATTCTGCTTTTCATCCCTCTCCGTGAGAAAAGTCATTTTGACTAAGTTTGAATGCGTATAAATTACCCATTTTAGGCGTACTTATCGAGAAACCATTCGCTTCTTTTCGAATAGATGGAATGAAAAAACTCTTTAGTAGGTGTTGCTTGTACTAGTAAATGCGAAACATAGTCATGTGTCTACAGTATTTCAATGCTTTGGAAATGACGGTGTTATCCTTCTTATTCCTATTCAATTTTTTGATTTTATAGCCTTATTATGTTTTCCACAAAGATATTATGGTTCTTAAAATTTTAGCTACCAGCGGAATTTGGACCCGCGCCTTCCAACTCACCGGATTAGGCGCTCTGCCAACTAAGCTATAGTCATATGACCGCTGACTGCGGTTTTATAGATGTCGCCACGACTGCTTAGTCGGTGAACACATAGTGCTAAAGATTTTCGCAGTCAGCAGTCATGTAACCATAGCTCAGTTGACAGAGCGTCTAATCCGGTGAGTTGGAAGGCGCGGGTTCAATTTTCGCTGGTTGCCAAAATTTGAATGACTATGATATCTTTATAGACTTTATAGATATACATATCTCAAGTGTTTACGCATTAAAATCAATTCCATGATGGTTATTATGTTTTTACAGTGTGTCAAAAATCAGATTCAAAAGGGATGGAGAGTTTTGATTCACGGCGCTGCCGGAGCCTTGGGTCAGGCTGCTATATCGGTGGCTCTAGCACATGGCTGCCAGGTGTTCGCAACTGTGGCAGACAACGCCAAGAAACGATTCTTACTCAAACTCTTTCCGCAACTGAATGGTACTTAATTATCCTTAATTGATCGATATTGGCCGTGTGGTCCCAGCTTGCAAATAAAACCACCCCATCTCTTCCCGTGGGTGCCGTAAGAGTCGGCTATATCCAGGGAATGGGCAGTAGCACTTTCTTAGATATATTAAAATCTTCAGCGATCACCAAGCCGCCTGCCAAGCGTGGTGATTTGTCAAATCCTCCCCCTATGATAAACGTCTAGGCCGCGATCTCCTATTAAATGCTGTATGCGGCGTCCGACTTCAGCGTTTTTGTTCCGATCGACGTCTGAACGCTAGGCACAGCGCCAGCGGTCAATACATCTCATAGCCTGATGACGTCTCGTTCACAAAAGTAATCGACAAACAGTGCTCGCGTGTAGTCGTGTGATATAGAATGGATATTAAATTCGACACTTTTGGTGGCGTTTGTGTTACTTTGTATAATGCACTATAACATTTGACGGATTCAATCAATAACTCGTCTTTTTCATTATCAAATTTCGTCATTTTGTACTGACACCAAATTCGACATTTACGCTGCAATGCTTTGAAATAACTAGAAACGCGGCGCAAAGCGTTTGAATGCCGCCTACGGCGTCCAAACGCCAACGTCAGCGTATGAAAGAGACCACAACGTGACGCGGCGTACGGCGTGACGCTGTACGCGGTCGACGGCGTTTATAGGAGACCATAGCCTAAAGTGACGTTTTATGGGGAGGCCTGCGTTCTGCAGGCGACGTCTTCCGGCTGATTTTGTGTGTGTGTATCGATATTGTCTATGTAAAAGTTGTATTTTTTATGGTCGTTCAATTTATTGCAGAGAACGCAATCGGTAATTCTCGTGATGGCTCTTTTGGTGACATGGTACTAAATGCTACGAACGGTGAAGGCTGTCGAATCATATTAAGCTGCCTGCGGGAAGATCTTAAAAATGTAAGGAAAGTGAAATAATATGACATTTGGAAAGTAGATTTTGTGTTCGATGCTTTCCTCTCCTTTATTTAAAAAAAATCATTTAAATCGGGTTAATGTTGGTGGAGATATAGTATAAAAACACAAAATGACATTAAACCATTATTAAAACGCCTGATTTGTTAAAGTGTTTGAAAAACTAAGAAATCGCGTTAAAAAGCAATATATTTTATGTAAAAAAGTATAGTACAAACTCTACGTAAAAGTTACCAATACATAAAAGTTAAACCTTGTCTGTTTGTTACTTTTTGGTTGTACGTGTATCACGTTATAGCCGTTGGAATAATTTGGATTAAATTTTACGCACATATTTATCCGAATCCAAAAATGTGATAAAAATTATACGCAGTAATGCGTTTAGCTCGTAGCTGGTCTACAGTGCTACGCCGTAGCTCAATGTTTGTAGAGTAGTAAGTTACGCAGTAATGCATTTTAGCTCGTAGTGGGTCTCAGTGCTACGGCGTAGAACAGCTGCTTGTGATGGTTTTGCTTTAAAACAAGTGCTCAGTGCCAAAGCACTGAGCACTTGTATTTACAAATAGACGTCTCTTATTTTATCAACAATCTTATTTCACCGTACATGAGACATATCAAAAGGTAGGCATAAAATATGGTACGGCCATACCACTAGAGAAGATTAGTCGAAGGTCTCACTCCGGCACCTCAGATTTTAAAGTCGCATCAAAGTACGCTACGGCGTAGCATTCTAGGCTACGCCGTAGCTACACCGTAGCTTACGATGCATGTAAGATGCATTGTATTTCTTTAAATTTTTTGTTTATGAGTTTATTATTTAGTAAACATGCACTGATACATTTACGTTTAAGTAAATTTTGTATTTGCATTAATAAAAAGTACAAAATAATCACAGATTAGACAAAAACAATTGACTATTTAAATAATACAAGAATAAAAAGTGAAGGAAAAAGACCGTGTAAAGCAGTGATCTTTACTATTATTACAACTACCATCTCCAACCATCATTATTAAGGTAGGACGTTATACTAGCGCGGGAAATTTAAATTTTCTTGCGTTCTTTTGCCATGTAGTATTCTTTTCTTTTTTTCTTTTTTTTCTTATATTTTGGCTCCACACATAGTGTATTTAGCCAGTGTCAAGTATTGTAGTTTTTCATCGTATTATGAAATATTTCATGTAAAGTCAAGTCTTAGTCACAGTCAGTCAGGGTAGTCATAGTCCAGTCTAAGTCAGGGTAGTCATAGTCCAGTCTAAGTCAGGTAGTCATAATCCAGTCTAAGTCATGCCCCAGTAAAGTAGTGGCAACTTTACTAGAGGCTTCTATGGAGTTTTGGAAGCAACACGAAAAATCACGTTTCACTACATTATATCACTTGCCCACACTTATACTCGTAATTCAGCACTTAATGCGTAAAATGCCACTAATTTTAAACATTAACACTAGAAAAAGCATAAGTTTTGTGAAATAATACAATGCAACGACGTGAACTTTTTCACGTTCCCGCCAAAACTCTCATGTAGTATTCTTACATAGTCTGGTATCAAGTTACTCTCTTACTCTATGGTTTTAATATGTCAATGATATGTAGTCTGTGTTAGTAATTGAATTAATATTAATGACTGATTGTGTATTGATATGTCGCCCGGTGGAATAATAATACTGTAATGAGAGAGTAAACAACATTACGAAGAATCTACGTGTTTTTGTCATCATCATCATCATCAAGATTCCCAACATGATTATACTATAATAAAAAAAAAAAAATTTCAGGTCTCCCTAAACTGTACTTCATATTCCGGCGTCACCATTGACATGGAACAAATAAAGAACCGAGACAAATACTATTACGGGATGTACAATATGACAAAATCACGCTCGTATGTCGCAGCTGACTTGAGTTCTATATTCGACTCAAGAAACAAAGAAGAACTTAGAGTAAGTATGAACATTTGACGTGGAACGTTTCACTAGCGCGGCAAACTCAAATTTTCTTGCGTTTTTTGCCAATCATAGCTTAATTACTAAACGTGATTACATAAAAACTAATTTAACGTAAATTGACTGGTAGATAATGCTTCCTAGCATTAAGTCCGCCTTGTACATTTATTTTTGTGCTAAAGTACTGGGTGGCGCAAAAGTAAAGACCCTATTTGGTTCAGCTATAACATTTTTTCTAAATTAGAAAACTAGATTTAGGTTTTTTTAAATGTATATTTGTGCCATTAAATTTCGTACCATTAGGATTTAAAGATGATGTCTTTTAAATGGTGACCTCCAGAGTTGATACACATTTGAGCCCTATTTATGACATTTTGCAAGATGATTTTCCTTCAAAATTGGTTATGAGTGACGAAGCGCATTTCCATCTCTCAGGGCATGTCAATAAGCAGAATACTCGGTTCTGGGGCACTGATAATCCGCGCATTATTCAAGAAACACCTCTACACCCACTAAAAGTTACTGTATGGTGTGGCATCTGTGTTGACAGAGTGATCGGACCCTATTTTTTCGAAGACGCTGGAGGCAATGCGATAACTGTCACTGGAGAACGCTACAGAACCATGTTACGTGAGTTTTTGATACCCAGTTTGGACGAATTGGGGCTGGAGCACATCTGGTTTCAACAAGACGGCGCTACGGCACACACAGCGCGCGACACTATGGACTTAGTGAGGGACGCTTTTCCAAGCCGAGTTATCTCTCGTTTTGGCGATTTGCCTTGGCCTGCAAGATCACCCGATCTGACCAGTCCAGACTTCTTTCTTTGGGGTTTTTTGAAATCTCGGGTGTATGTGAACAAGCCACAGACTCTCGCAGCTCTAAAAGAAAACATTCGTCAAGAAATAACGAACATATCGCAGGAAGTGTTACGGCAAGTTATGCAAAATGTCATAAATAGGGCTCAAATGTGTATCAACTCTGGAGGTCACCATTTAAAAGACATCATCTTTAAATCCTAATGGTACGAAATTTAATGGCACAAATATACATTTAAAAAAACCTAAATCTAGTTTTCTAATTTAGAAAAAATGTTATAGCTGAACCAAATAGGGTCTTTACTTTTGCGCCACCCAGTATAAATAAATAAATAGAATGTATCAACAAATCACGATTAAATATCCTCTAAATATCATTGGTTTAGCAACAAATGGCAATCAATCAATTTCGTGTTGGCTTTTCAGTCTATTGCCATTTGTCGCTATACCAGTTATAAGTAGGTAATACTTTTAAATGTAATTTATTGATACATTCTATTTATTTGCGCAAAATTAGTTTTCATGTAATCACGTTGAGTAATTAAACTAATATTGGCAAAAACTCAGGAAAATTTCAATTTGCCGGGCTGAGTGAAACGTCCTACCTTAACTTGAATAATTGCAAATACAAAATTTGACAAGAATATCTAGTGTAATTCCATAAGTCGATCTATATATATTGCACTATCCGATGACCTTCCGCGAGGTCACGCCTGAGTCAATCAATTATCTTGAATAATTCCTTTTTGTTATGTTTGACTAGGCTAGCGTTTGACCACAATCTCACCTGATGGGAAGCGATGATGCGGTCGAAGGTGTAGCACGCTTGCCTAGTAATAAATACCTATTCACCCTTGACTTGAAAAACCCCGGGTTGTATTTTACAACCCTTCCCTCCCCCCCCTCTCCCCTCCCTCTTCCCTTTTTTTCCCCTTCCTTTTTTCCCTTTTTTTCCTTCGTGTAAATGGTTGGATACATGCATTATTATTTCCACCAGGAGCTTCAGAGGTTGTTGAGTGACGGCATCGCCCTCGGGCACGTGCGGCCGCTGTCGCACGTGACGTTCGCTCCGCACGAGGCGCCGCGCGCCTTCCGCCTGCTGGCCGCGAGCCGGCACCGCGGCCGTGTGCTTCTGCGTACGAGGGACTCACTGGCCCCTGCGCACCCTAGGTATACTATGTGCTAGGCTTATAACCATCTGTGGCCAGTTCTGGTTAGCTAAACTGCGTGTGGCCGCACTTTAGCTTTTTATCATCAACAACCTGAAGAAGTCCACCGCTGAAGGCTTAAATATTATCATCATCATCATCAGCCTGAAGACGTCCACTGCCGAACATAGGCCTCCTCCAGAGAGTGCCACTTTGAGCGGCTGCTCGCCTCCTGCATCCATCGGCTCCCCGCGGCTTTCACCAGATCATCGGTCCACCTAGTGGGAGGCCAGCCTTTTTTAGCTTTAAGACGTAGCATATACCCGAAATCAAAATCAACACTTAAATTTTATTCTGACTTTGCTCAAACTTATTTTACCTTATGTATATGACATAATTTATCAATAATTAAGTATTTGTGTACGCCCGTGTGCACTAAAGTTTATTAAAATGCAACTTAGCTAAGCAATTCTTTGCCCCAGAATCTTGAACGTTTGTTAAATTGGTGTCAACTTGGCACACCAAATACTGGACACTCATTGCCCGTTGATCATCGTTTGTCTTCGATCGATGAGCGTTTAATATTTGATGTGTTGACTGATCTGTCAAACTTTAGTATTATGTAGGGGTCGATAGCCATAAGTGTGACCGTCTGCCACCGCGTGGGGGACGTTCGTGGGGGCAGACGATCCATCCGCAAAAAGACATCTCCACCAGCTATTTGCTGTCCGTCTCTGACAGCAAGGTCTGTGGTGGTTGTCAACCGCATTTTTTTTTTATTTTTTTTTTTATGTCATTGAATGACGTGACGAGCTAGTCGTTCACCTGATGTTAAGTGACACGGCCGCCCATAACAGTTGCAGTGTCACCCGGAACTTTAAAACAATAGTTTCGCGCGACACTGCACTGCGCACGTCATCCTGAGACATCACCCAGTCTAATAATCAGATTACTAGACTGAGTGATCAGATCATAAAGTCTCATTTGCCCAGTAATTTCACTAGCTACAATGCCCTTCAAACCGGAACACAGTAGTGCTTGCACACTACTGCTTGGCGGCAGAATAACTGGCAAAGCGGTGGTACCTACCTAGACGAACTTTAAGTAGACATTTAGCATTTTAAGTAGACTCCAACATGCGTACATACATACTGCAATGATCCCATGAATCCATTAAAGAACGACCTATATTTTCGTATAACCAGTATACATACTAGGTAGGGCGTTTTATGGGGAGGCCTGTGTTCAGGCGTGGAAGTGTTCCGGCCGTTGATGTAATGCGTGTGTGTGATACATACTAGTTATAAGTACCCCGCATTGCCGTGAATTGTAACAATAATGTACTTAATTATAGCATTTGTTTACTTACAGAGTCGTTTGTTCGGAAGATTGCAGTCATTTGATGGTCTGGGACGGCAGCTCATTTGGCCTGCAGCTTGCTGAGAGATTGATAGCACGTGGAGCAACTAAATTACGTATTTATTGTTTGGATCCATCCTCAAAACATACGCTCAAGATACGGTAAAGGCTAAAACTGAGAATTTGCACCTACAATTTCAATTTATACTAATGTAGATAGGTAAAATGGCAGTAGGTGAATAGATACCAGGAATAGGCAGGCCACCAGCCATATGGACAGACACCTAATATCGTGAAGATTCACGTGGTTTTTTCTGCGATAGGCTAACATTTAACTTCAACTAGTAAACGGCTAGCACTCACGTAATTTTAGTCGAATAACTCGACTAGTGTTTAGGCAAGATAGCCATAGTGCTAGCCGTTTACTAGTAGTAGTTATGAATACTACTCACGTTAGTTTATATGATATTATAGGCTAACATTTGACCACGGTCTCACCTGATGGCAAGTGACGACGCGGTCTACGATGGAGCATGCTTGCTTTTTGTTGTTAAGTTGTTGTCTTTCTATCGGGTGATGATGTGAATGATGAAGTAATACTGTAGGGTGCGTGGCGAGGTTGCAGTGAATTTAAAGAGTTCTTTGCACTGAGATACACTTATTTATTATTGTTCGCTATGGCTAATTAGACTAATAGTAAAATGCTAAAATGAAAATAATGCTGCTAATATGAATGCTCTCGGTCGCTGCTAATCGAGCACTGTCGCTGGCCGCGGACACCCCAGGCGCCGCGTGTAATATTTAGGTCAACGCTATGTCAGCGTTTACCTGAAGGTGTTCGAATGTCTCGAACAAATACGATATTTTTAACTTAATTATCCTTCAACTCTAACTTCATTTTTATCTGACTGCCCAAAAGGGGAGTAATGTTTTTTATATCAATATAATTTTAATTATAATCGTGATGTGCTTTAGTGTAATTGTAGCATTTTACTTTATCTTTTATAATTTACCATAATATGAGCCTGAAATAAAGACATTTTATTTTATTTATTTTTTAAAATTTGTTTTATTAACAGGATTTGGACAAAAATGGGAATTAACGTGAAAATAATATATGCTGGTAGAAATCTTACCAATAAGGATAATGTTGCCACACTAATAAACGAAACAATTGAAAGTGGACCCATTGAAGGAATTTACGTGGCAGTGACAGCAACAGATAAAGATAATAAAAAAAACAGTGAGCTGGGCGATATTGTTGACAATTTAGATAAAAATTCAAGGAAACTGTGTCCGCTTTTAAAGTAAGTCCTAAAATATATTAATTAGCTGATTTAATAATTATGTTAAAACAGAATGCTAACAAAAAAATGTTTTTTTTTAGATATTTTGCTGTAATTACCGTCGATAGCAACATAGGACAAGAAACCTGCTTATCACGATTCAAAAATGGCTTTGCAGCGACAGCATTGAGTATACAAGTAACTATTCATTACTAATCAATATCATTTCAATAGTTTACTTAAGCGGGCAAATGAGACTTTATTATCTGATCTCACAGGCTAGAAAACTTTCTTAGACTGTGTGATGTCTCACGATGACGTGCGCAGTGCGCGGTGTCACGCGAAATTTTAATTTAGAGTTCCTAGTGACACCGCAATCTGTTATGGGCGGCCGTGTCGCTTAACACCAGGCGAACGACTAGATCGTCACGTCATTCGTTTACATAAAAAAATAATTACTTACTTTTTTATAATTATACTAGCTGAACCGCCCCGGCTTCGCACGGGTTAATTAGTTTTACGCCGTAAAAGAACACTTATTTGTGGCATAACTACTGGGTGGCGCAAAAGTAAAGACCCTATTTGGTTCAGCTATAACATTTTTTCTAAATTAGAAAACTAGATTTAGGTTTTTTTAAATGTATATTTGTGCCATTAAATTTCGTACCATTAGGATTTAAAGATGATGTCTTTTAAATGGTGACCTCCAGAGTTGATACACATTTGAGCCCTATTTATGACATTTTGCATAACTTGCCGTAACACTTCCTGCGATATGTTCGTTATTTCTTGACGAATGTTTTCTTTTAGAGCTGCGAGAGTCTGTGGCTTGTTCACATACACCCGAGATTTCAAAAAACCCCAAAGAAAGAAGTCTGGACTGGTCAGATCGGGTGATCTTGCAGGCCAAGGCAAATCGCCAAAACGAGAGATAACTCGGCTTGGAAAAGCGTCCCTCACTAAGTCCATAGTGTCGCGCGCTGTGTGTGCCGTAGCGCCGTCTTGTTGAAACCAGATGTGCTCCAGCCCCAATTCGTCCAAACTGGGTATCAAAAACTCACGTAACATGGTTCTGTAGCGTTCTCCAGTGACAGTTATCGCATTGCCTCCAGCGTCTTCGAAAAAATAGGGTCCGATCACTCTGTCAACACAGATGCCACACCATACAGTAACTTTTAGTGGGTGTAGAGGTGTTTCTTGAATAATGCGCGGATTATCAGTGCCCCAGAACCGAGTATTCTGCTTATTGACATGCCCTGAGAGATGGAAATGCGCTTCGTCACTCATAACCAATTTTGAAGGAAAATCATCTAGCAAAATGTCATAAATAGGGCTCAAATGTGTATCAACTCTGGAGGTCACCATTTAAAAGACATCATCTTTAAATCCTAATGGTACGAAATTTAATGGCACAAATATACATTTAAAAAAACCTAAATCTAGTTTTCTAATTTAGAAAAAATGTTATAGCTGAACCAAATAGGGTCTTTACTTTTGCGCCACCCAGTATAATAGAGATATCCTGTCGCGACACTTTTTGTAAATAATGATGTGTTCTGCAAAGTCGTAGTACATTATTTTATTCTATCATCTATAGTTTTCACAGCGCACACGATGTAAAGAATATTTTAAGTAATTTTTTAGCACCTTGGGTTACATTATTGGAGTTTTAGTAAGGATCCCTAATTTTTTTGAAAATATAATATAGCCTATGTCACCCGGGGATAGTGTAGCTTCCCAATAGTGAAAGAATTTTTCAAATCAGTTCAGTAGTTTCAGAGCCTATTCAATGCAAACAAACAAACAAAAAAACAATCAAATCTTTCGTCATTATAATATTGTTATGTTATAGATGTAAGAAAAACCGAGATTGAAGCATTGTTCATATTTACAGGGGGATAATATATGTAATATATTTACGGGAGATGCTTGGATTCAATCTGCAGTAGACGTGACAGAAGTAGCTCTTCGGTGCAAAACTCCGGTCCTATCCGCACAACCAGAAGTAGCAGAAAAAACATCATTAATAAAACTGATATCACAAGTTGCTGGTAAGTATTAACTATTATGTATGAAAATAATGAACTTTTAAAACATCATGTAATTTTTGTGGGAGAAGATAAATAATTATGCATGGCAATCTTTTTTAAACTTCTAATTCTGCCACAACTTTATAGTTCAGTAAGTATTTATTTGTTTTTTTTCGTTGTTGTTTTTTATGTTTTTTTAGTGTTTTTTTTTTTGTTTTGCGTTTTTTGTTTTTTTTATATACGTTGTTGTTGTTTATATACGTAGGTACTCAATACCTTACGATATGGAACAGGTAAACCGTTTTAAATAATATGGTTAACTGTAATTATGCTTTCGTTGTTTTAGAATACGATGATCATTCTACGCTACGAGATTTAGGCATTGGAGAGTCCGTGCCTTTGATTAAGACTTTACTAAGGGATGTTTACCACATTTCATTAGATGATGAAGATATATTAATGCTAACCAAAAACAAGTAAGTGATGATGAACATTAAATTCTAAAATAAAACATAGACATAGACAAACTTTCTTTTAAAATTATTTAACATGTGTTTGATATATAAACTGACTAGGTATTTATTAATTAATGTAATTACTACGGTACCATGTACATATTTTCAGAACATAAAGTTGAGTAGGTAGGTATAGAGAAACGTGAATCTGTGACCATCTTAATGTAACCTATATTCGAGCAAATAAAGTTTTCATTCTATTATTCATTCATTCAATATTTTTTTGTCTTTTTTGAAGTTTTTATGTAGTTATTATTTTATTATAAGAAAATTAACTCAAAATTGGGCAATCAAAACTACACGAATTATTTCAACTGATTTTATTAAGTTACCCTATCTAGCAACATGAAATATCCATGAAATATCAACACTTTCTTTTGATAATGCACTTCATTAATAACTTATTTTTTTAGATTGTTGGAACTGGAGATGAATTTATCAGAAAGAGTTTTAGAAGACGTTAAAGGACTGGATGTATTTTTTTCGTATGAAGACCTAGATGAACTTGCGGCTACCACGGACTTGATATCTTTAAAAACATCAAGCACTAATTTTCAGACGGTGAGAAAAAAAAAATTTTAATTAATAATAACACGTAGTCATTTTGTCTAATTTGTTAAATTACGGTGGTTTCATATTGCAGCAGACGTCAGCTGTAATTTAAAACCGCGTAAATGTCACGGCTTGGCCAATGTTGGTGTGTACTAAGTTTGTCGAGCCGTTGTGTACGTACATACCCGTATACCCGTTAACACACACACACACACTGTTTGTTTAAAGTTGGATGGCGCAATCGACTCTAGCAAAGCCCACTTGTTCATAATCCCGGGTCTGGAGGGTCACCACGCGCGGTTCCGCACGCTGTGCGAGCACCTCAAGCTGCCGGCCTTCGTGCTGCAGCCCGGACTCGACCATCCCGACGAGACGCCGCAGGAACTCGCTCTCAGATATTCCAAGGTATGGTCTACTATTGTTACGTGTTATCACCGAATCCATCGAATTGTTAGCTTATTTTGAACAACGTCAGGTTCAACTTACGGGACCTTTGATTAAATAAACACGAAGAGTCATATTGAAAATGTAAGTAATAGCTAAAACTGTTGATAATTTCATGAATATTTTTTCGCAACAGGTTCTACTAGAGAAGTTCAAACTAAAGACATACTTTTATCTCCTGAGCTACGAGTGCGGCATTTTTGTTGCCTTGGAGCTAGCAGCAATTTTAGAAGATCATGGTGAGATTTATTTTTAAAATAAAATTATGTAACAGGTTAATTGAATTAATTTATATATTAGATCAACTAGTATCACAAGCATAAACATTAAACTAAAAAAGAATATAAAGACTTATTTAATTTAATGTTACCTTGGAAAACTGCTACCCAGTTGTTGCTGTAATAAACTTTGTGTTACAGGTTTGACGGGAACAGTGTTTTGTATCGGTGACGGTCCGGACGAGATGAAGGCGATCCTCTCAGCGGAGATGGCAACGTATGGGTCTGAATGTGCGCTGCAAGAGGGCGTGGTGCGGCACATGTTCGGGCTGATGGCGCGAGGTTCCGCGGCACCGGTGGAGCGTGCGCTGCGCGGCTGCTCCTCGTGGCGCGCGCGCGTGGACGCGTGCGTGCGCACGCTGCTCGGCCGCGTGTCGCACTCCGCGCAGTACGTACGCGCGCTTGTAGAGGCGGCGTACGCACGTATCGGCACAGCGCGCCGCTGCAGCGCTGCGCCGCGCGCGCTGCGCTCGCGGCTCGTGCTGCTGCGTGCACGCCGGCAGCACGTGCCCGCGTCCACAGCCGGAGACGAGTGTTCGCTGCAGCGCTACTCACAGCGCGCGCTCGTCGTGCGGGACCTCGCCGTGCCCATGCCACACGCTGCCACTGACCTGCGCGCGCCCGCCATCATCAACACATATCTGGACGAACACGTATTACAACTCTTTGCTAATACTAATTTATGCGAAAGCTACGTGTATGGAACGTAAAAGGAATGTTCGTTATTATTTATTTTATTTATTAGATTATTTTTTTAAAGTTTAAATAAATTATTACCTAGTTTTTAACAAAATCTTATATTAGTTTGTTTTATTTATAACTCACAAAGCATCCAAATGAATGGAGAAGCGGAACAGCTGAGAAGCAGCCAAATCTCAGTTTATGTCATTTTACATGAATCACATTAATATCTAAACTCCCCCATTCCCATTAATATCTAACCTACTCAGATCTCTTTTCACACAAGAATGAATATACTTAGTAAATATAACCCGATAGTAAAATAAGCTTAAGCTTTTTATCAACCACAGATCTAAAATATTTTCTTTTTTCCTAGGTATATGGTATCAATTGAACTACTGACACCTTATTACGGATGGTTCTATTACTTACTTGAAACCACATTCCTACCAAATCCGTACATTATTTACGAAATATGTTGTCCATCTTTCCAGATATATACCTTAAAATACCTACCTACACCCTATACCTTGTAATTGGCCTAGTTTATTTTATTGTTTACTTTTTTACTGTTTAATTGGCTGTAAGTTTTCCTATGATGAATAAATAAATAAATAAATAAATAATTAAGTGTGTTTTACACTTTAAAATCTATTCCTTGATAGTTAAAAGCAAGCGCATCATCTCACGTCATTCAATAGTAGGTATCAGAGAATTAGTAATACTTCCCAACTGTCGTACACAGGCTCTAATATAGATTGTCACCACAGCTGCTTAGTCAGTACCAAAATATCGTCCTAAAGATTTTAGCAGCCACTGGGGAAATTGATCATAGATAGATAGATAGATAGATAAACTCTTTATTGACACCAACGATAACAAAAAAAAAAAAAAAAAAGACAGGATAACTTACAAGTAGGGTACAATGGGCGGTCTTATCGCTAAAAAGCGATCTCTTCCAGACAACCTTTGGATGGACAGAGATACATGAATGAGCATGGACGGTGGTGTTATAAAATAAAAGTTACTATAATATACATACTAAAATAAATATAAAACAATAGACTACATAAACAATACTTCCTATTACGCAATACAAATACTTACATATATACTACATAAATAATACATAATTATATCACTAATAAGGAAACAGTAAAGGATTACTTCGGAGTCAAGCTAGAGAGATAGAAGTGCTTAATTTGAGTCTTAAAGGCAGTGAGTGATTGAGCTTTTCGAATGTTGAGAGGAAGTTCATTCCACAAGCGTACAGCCTGAGCAGTGAAAGAGTGGTCGTAGAATGTCGTACAACGAACAGGTGGCTTGAGAAGAAGGTTTTCTGATGACCATATCATAGCTCAGTTGGGAGAGCATCCAATGTGATGAGATAGACTTTCGGGTACAAATCTCACTGCTGGTTGTTACATTTTTAAAAGCGTGTGATTTTAAGAACGATCAATGACCATTGTTTTACTATGTAAAAACATTCGTCAACATTATTATTAAGTTGATTTAATTTTTATAATTTTTATGTTAATGGATCTAGTATTATAATTATTAGATCTAGTTAGGTAATCTAGTAGGTGGTGGATTTTAGAGGTTCTCGCGAAAGAGCAACACCATAACACAAAACAGATAAGTAACCATAACTAGTACCAATTAGTAATTTAATACAAGCATACATTTTGTGACCAAGGAGAGGAGAATTAGGTAATAGCCCCCACTAACGCCACTCTGGTAACGAATAGTTGGTAGGTATTCGAAGGAGGATCTCCAACTACCAGAAAAGAAAATAATTGTGTAAAAAGAAGTTCTCGCAAAGGAACATTCATATAAATTATTTTTATGATTTTTAGGATTTTCACTTGTAACAGCGGTGACTGTAAATAGAGTGAACCACAGAGCACGCTTCGCACGCGTAAGCGGTTTTTCCCTATGCTTCGCACCTCGAAGCGTATTTTTTTTTCGTGCTCTGTGGAGTGAATTGAACTAACTGTGAGTGTGGATTTAAAAATAATGCAGTAAATTATTTATGACGTATATTAAATGACTGCGTGATTTAAATTTTTGGTATCAGACTTGCAATGGATTTGAAGTGTACAAACTTCTAATAACTTTTGCTACCCTATATTAGCTTTTCTGTTGATACCTACTTAGTTGTAAAATATTTAAAGAAGCAGAGAAATATAAAAATAAAACAAAAACCTTAAGAGAACACTTTTATTAATTTTAAACAGTAATAACACAGAAATTGTATATGCCACAATCGCAAGTGGAGTTTTACTTCTACTTCAACATACATAATGGTTTTAATGTAGGTACCTACGACATGTGATATCATAATCATCAACTATTGACTGCTCAACTGTCAACCCAACGATTTTAAATCTTGCTACCTACATACATTATAGGTACATTACCTACTTGATGAGGTATAACGTGTAATCAATAATGTATCCATCGTGATCTTAATCTTAAACACTCAACCCACGCAGCAATTTTGATCTTAATAGTACCTACTGAATGAAATTAAATTAGTGAATGGAAAGAAAATTAAGCTTTCCTAGCTTACATCGAATAAATCAGTTTCTATGACAATAATACCTTTCAACCTAACTTTGATTGGACGATGTCATAAAAGCGTCGGCATTCATAAGATATGTATCACACAAGTTTGTCTTTTCAAAATTTTGTAGTATTTCATCATCAAGATATCTGTTAATAATAACGGGTACGTTTAGGTCAACAATGGCGTGCGCCGTAGGTGCAACAAGGTCCTTTACAACAATCTCGCGTTGTGAGTAGTGCTGCAGCGAAGACGGTTCGACGCGATGAGGTACATGAGCACGTAGCAAAATAAGCTGTGAGCGTAGCTTGCACGGTGTAGCACTATAGTTGCGCGCTGCACTGATACGTGCGTACGCTGCCTCTACTATCGCGCGCGCATACTGCATAGAGTGCGACACGCGGCCGATTAGCGTGCGCACGCACGCGTCCACGCGCGCGCGCCACGAGGAGCAGCCGCGCAGCGCACGCTCCACCGGCGCCGCACTGCCGTCCGCCATCAGCGCAAACATGTGCCTCACCACATTTTCTTGTAAATCCTCTTCCGAACCAAATGCACGCACTTCTGCCTCCAAAAGTGCCTTCATTTCTTCTGGACCGTCACCAACGCAAAACACCGTTCCCGTTAGGCCTAAAACATAAATATAAAGACATTTAGATAGCTTATTAACTGATAGATACCTCGCTCGTTATAATTAGGTACCAATTTATACAGAAACCCTTAAGGTGGCGGGTAGACCAAACAAGGTATTTTAAGGGACGTTTCCTGGCGTAATTACAACACGTGGAGCTTTGAATTTAATATATCATGTAATTCATTTCATTAACTCGTTTGTGATGACCGCAAATACAAGATTAATAAATATAGCTCTATAGAAAAAAATCGCAAAGCTCCCTCAAAAATATGAGTTCCCATTTTGCCGAGCTTCTACCGAATATATTTTTACAAAAACTAAATTAGTGTCTTCGCAACAAACAATCACATGTCGTGATGACTTAATAACTTTGAAAAATACTATATACAACTAGATATTAATTAAAAACCGTCAAAATCAGTAATTTCATGCGTTGTCTTTGTTGTAAGCGCCGCGCTGAAGTGCAGACTGAATTGATATTAAAGATTACGGCGTTAAGGTTGATGTTTCTTTGAACGGATTTGGACCTGCTCATCTGGCTATACTCGTCACCTTAATAAGCTATTCCAACTAGCATTTGGTTAGTTAAAAAAATACCCACCATGTTCTTCTAAAATTGTTGCCAATTCTAGAGCAGTCATTATTCCAGTTTCATAACCCAGTATGTAGAATGCTTTTTTCAGACCCATTTTCTTTAGGAATACCTGAAAACACATAATAACATAGTGAAAATAAACAAAACATAAGATTCCTGTTGACGAAACCTTAACATTTTCTTTAGTTGTAAACTAATAGCCAAATATGTCGTGTCTAAAATAGGAACTATTATAGTTTGTGTTTGTATTAGTTTGCTTTAAATTGAACTAGATGGCGCGTACCATTGGAGACAATATTTCTGCATAGCGATGACAAGATTCTCATGAATATCCATGTACATTTTACCAAATTTAAATAAATTAACGGTAGATAGAGAACCCGCCCCCTTATTACGTAACTCTCAACAGGTTTGCGCCAGGTGTAAATCTCGCGGTGATTGCGATTCTGTCATACATCATTAGTGGTGTCGAGTAGGCATGGATCAAATCACAAGGAGCAGGTGAAACATCATATGATTTTATGTATCGTAAATCACTCTGCTACTTTTTGTCAGACACTCTGCTATAAATCACAGTGTGATAATCACACTTAATAGGTTTTCAGGCAACCACATTAAAAAAAATTAGTTCTTTATAATCCGTAAGATGGCGTTGACGACACATGGCTGCGAATCACAGACTTACTTGACTAGTCTTTTTTGGTGGCGTGATTAGTTATCACTACCATGTCCGAGGGTCTGAAGATTTACGCTACAGATTAGAGAAAAAATCAATACTGTGATTTATGCATAGACCATAAACAGCTACTCTCTGCATCTATGTCCACGCTGTGAAGCAAAAGCAGGGAAGGCTGTGACAATGTGACCATCTGTACATTGCAGTCTGCCATAAATAGGATAAAAATCTGCCCACACTTTGAATTCTCCCAGAAATATGCCTCGTCTTGTAATAGTAATAACACAAGGGAAGTAATAGAAATATTTTTCGTTAGTATTTACTTATGTTTATTTTAAAATATCAAGGAATGATTGGATAGGAACCCAAAATTCATGTAGAAATTATGAAAAAAGGAGCAAAATTATCATTTATTACGTTAGAAATATATTCCTTTTATTATTATCATACATGGATTTTACACGCATATTTTTTCTATTCATGTCTTTTAATCATGTCACTTGGCGTGAGGGTGCAACCAGCTTGTATTCTGCTAGTAAATTAAACGAACTCATTAATAATAGAGTTCAACGAACCCCAGAATAAGGACTAAGGTAAGTAAGTACCTACATACCAGAGGCCGGCTTTCGCTGCGTCTTCCGGTTCGTGATCGCCACTCGAGAACATTTCTACCCCATCGGTTGCCAGTTCTATGAGCGATGTGGCCTGCCCATTGCTAATTCTAAGAGCTATATCGGTCACTTTAGTTCTCCTGCGGATCTGTGTGGTACCAATGATCCCACCGAATATCGAAGTCAATTAATTAAAATTGCGTAGCTATATTTCTGAATTTTACTTCAAAATAATAAAAACTAAATGTGTCAAAATTTTTAAGCAGCCACTGCCCTGTGAGGGGCAAGTCTGCTAAAATGGTTACACTGGTGAGTGAATGGAAAGTGACACAGCACTATGAGAAAGGCCAAAGCCACCTCACAAAAAAAAACAAGCCATGTCTCGCCAGCGCCACCTACTTTTGGATGTAGAACTACGTGCCGTCCAGCTGTCAGAAAATCCCCCATTGAATCGTAGCTTCGGATTTCATAATACGAGAGTAGCATAAGCGGTGAATATCAAAACATAATTTTATTTATGCGTCAGTAAACAAACTGAGACCTATATGTGATTTGTCATCATCATCATCATCATCATCATTAGCCTAAAGACGCCCACTGCTGTACATAGGTCTCTCTCAGAGAGCTCCACTTTGAGTGGCTGCTCGCCTCCTGCATCCATCGGCTCCTAATTTTAAGTTCATCATCATCATCACCATCAACAGCTTGAAGACGTCCACTGCTGAACATAGACCTCTCCCAGAAAGCGCCACTTTGAGTGGCTGCTCGCCTCCTGCATCCACATGCTCCTAATTTTTTGTTCATCAATATCATCATCAACAGCCTGAAGACATCCACTACTGAACATAGGCCACCTCCGAAAAGCGCCACTTTGAGTGGCTGCTCGCCTCTTGCATCCATTGGCTCCTAATTTTTTGTTCATCATCATCATCAACAGCTTGAAGATGTCTACTGCTGAACATAGGCCTCCTCCAGAGTGCCACTTTGAGTGGCTGCTCGCCTGTTGCATCATCGGCTCCCTGATTAAAAAAATGATGATTTTTAGTTCATCATTATCATCACCACCATCAGCATCATCATCAACAGCCTGAAGCCCCTTGCTGAACATAGGCCTCCCCCAAAGAGCGCCACTTTGAGTGGCTGCTTACCTCCTGCATCCATCGACTCCCTGATGAACAAAAAATCTCATCAATAGTACCATCAAAAGAGAGTAGCGTTAGATTGCTTAGTAATCATTTGTAGCAGGTCGCAACTTCACTAGGTTGCTCCTAAATCACATCTCTGTTCCATTTCATAAAGCACAGCCAATCGCCATTGATCATAAATTCATTAGGCATATAAAAAATCACAGGCTGTGAAAAATCACAGGTGAAATCACAGTGGCAAAAATAAATCATATGATGAAATGACAATGATTTTAAAGTAGCAATCATTTCCATGCCTAGTGTCGAGCATGTATGCTTCGCTACTGCAAAGAGTATATAATACCTATACTGCTGTTGCTTTGCTACTGCTGTCGCATTGCTGTACCGGCGGGGTAATTACGTAAAATTTGCAAATTTTACGTAATTACCCCGCCGGTCTTCGTCTCCACTCTCACGAGGACCTGCGTGTGTATTTATACAAATCCTCTATAAGTGTATTTCGGGTGCTTCACTTAAATTTTGCGATGGGCTAAACATTTGCAAACGTTTATTTTCATCCATATTCGACGACTAAACGCATCATTCAATCTTTTTAAATAAGTCTATACAGCGTAGACACAACGTACGTTCATTATTGCTTTGTTGAAAATAAATTATATTCAATTATATAGGTACCTATTCTAAACTGCTGACCATTTGGTCAATTACAAAAAGTTATATACCCATAATTTATTTATTTATTTAATTCTTTATGCACAAAACGTGTACAAAGGTGGACTTAATGCTAACAGCATTTTCTACCAGTCAACCAAGGTGTGCAGAAAATAAGTAGATTAGGCGTGCACAAAAGGAGATGAGCAAAATTGTTGATCATATATAAAAAAAAGAAATATAAGTACTTAAAGTATTAACTACTAAGATACAAGTATATACATATAATTTTATGAATTTAATAAAATACAGACAAGCAAAACTAAATATTTTAATAAATATAAGTACTAAAATAAATATACTACATACTAATAAATAATTCCTATGTTCTACTACATCAAGTTCAGAGACTTAAGCAAATGTTCTTTTACCTGGCGTTTAAAACTGTCCTTTACGTTACACCTCTGGATCTCATCTGGTAACGAGTTCCAAAGGTGAACCGCTGTGACTTGGAAGGAGTTGTCTAAGAAAGATGTGGTATGTCGTGGGGTTGCAAGAATAAGGGTGTTAGAAGAGCGGAGCTGTCTTTCATGTGTGTCGGATAGGTAAGTAAACGTGTTTTTCAGGTAAGTCGGAGAATTTGGGTCTTTCAAGACAGAAAAAAGGAGGCAAAGAATTCGTAGATTACGTCGCTCGCGGATTGGGAGCCATTTAAGCTCGGCACGGAATTTAGAGACGTGATCATACTTTCTGAGACCATAAATGAAACGAATGCAGTTATTAAGTAAACGATCGAGTTTGTTTAGCTGGTCTTCAGTTAGATCCAGGGAACAGACATCGGCGTAATCGAGGATTGGAATAAGAAGCGAGTTTACTAATGAAATTTTTGTGTGAATGGGGAGAAAGTTTTTGAGACGAATAATAGAGTGGAATGATGCATAGAATTTACGAGAGATTTCTTTGATGTAGGGAGTCCAATTCAAATTTGAATCAATTAAGATACCCAGATCTTTAACTGTTGAAGAGAAAGGGATATCAATGGAATTAAAAGAGAGGGGGAGAAGATTGGAGGGGTTGATTTTACTCAGCAGACGTGGGCTACCCACTATGATGGCTTGGCATTTATTGGGGTTAACCTTTATACCATAGCTTGCCGACCAGGAAGATAGACGAACCAAGTCATTGTTGACAGCTTGAATCGCGTGAGTTATATTGTAAATAGAAGCAGCACAGTATATTTGAAGATCATCTGCGTACATATGAAAGCTGCTCTGCAGATGAGGGGAGAGCAGATTTATAAATAGTGAGAATAGCAGAGGAGACAAAATCCCGCCCTGTGGGACACCAGCATCCAATTCATTCCACTCAGACAGTTCCTGCTCAAACCGTATTGCCTGCCTACGACATTTAAGGTAAGACGAAAACCATTCTATGGCTGCAAAAGAGAATTTAAGTTTCGGGAGAACAGCTAAGAGAAGGTCATGGTCTACGGCATTAAACGCGTTACTGAAGTCGATCAGTGCCAGTACAGTCACTTGTGAGTTTTCCATACCAGTTCTGATGTCCTCAGTAACTTTCAAGAGAGCTGTTGTGGTACTATGGCCAACTCTAAATCCAGATTGGAAAGGGTTCAGGAGATTATTGTTGGCCAAGAAATCCGTTACCTGTTTATGAACCACAGACTCTATAACCTTAGATAGAAATGGAAGAATAGAGATAGGTCGGAATTCATTTGGAAGAGAAGGATTTGGAACTTTAGGGAGGGGGAGTACATATGCCTTACGCCATTCATCTGGGAACTGAGAAGATGTTAAAGAAAAGTTTATAATGTGAGTAAGGGAAGGCAAAATTTGATGTTTTATGTAACTTATCATGATCCGACCAATGTTATCACTTCCAATGGCTTTGGTTTTAAGAGATTCCAGAATTTTTTGAATGAGATCCTGACTGACAGGTTTAAAATTAAAGGGTTCAATATCTGGTGATACAATACGATCAATTTCGTGAATTGAATCCTGTTTAACTGTAGGACTCAACTTGGTACATGAAGTGAAGTGGGAGTTCATAACATTAAGATCCATTGTGATTTTGATATGCGTATGTCTTACTTTACCCAGACCCAGAGACCGTAGAAATTTCCAAATACCCGCAGGAGTTGAAAGCTCTATTTGCTCAGCAATGTAACGTCGCTTCGCATTTCGGACCAACAAATTACAGCGATTCCTCATCTTTTTATAAAAAGACCAATTTTCGTCAGACCGGTCCTTTTTAAACTTACGGAACGCACGGTCTCGTCTGGTTATGGCTTTACGTATGACTTCGCTGAACCATGGAGAGGGAGGGCGTTTTATTTTGATAGAACGAATTGGAGCATGTCGATCAAAGAGATTGGTGATATTAGAATTGAACACTGCAACTTTATCGTCTATCGATGTTACGTGCTCGATCTGAGCCCAGTTTACGTCAGACGCATCATTGACTAGTTCAGGGACTTTAAGTGCTGAGAAAAGTCGCTGCCTCAAAATAACAGGTTTTGGTTTTGGTACCTTGAATTTAACCGAGGAGAAAATAAGGTCATGGTGAGAGAAGCCTGGGGCTGAGTACTGACCATGGTTTTTTACTAAACTTACGTCTGATGTAATTATAAGGTCAAGGAGAGTGCTAGTTGTGTGAGTATGGTGGGTCGGATGCAAGTCGAGCAGGTTCAGGTTAAGTGACTCTATGATACCACGCAGTTTTAGTGACCGCCGGTTTGGGCTTAGCAGGCATGTATTAAAGTCGCCCATAACGTGGATGTGTGTGTATTCGGAGATAATGTCCTCCAAAACACGCTCAAGTTTTACAAAATAATCTATATTTGGTGGGCAATAAACGACACCGAGAATAACTTTTAGACCCGCATCTACTTCGATAAAAATAAACTCTGGAGAACCACTATAAGACGAAGAGGACTGTGAAACTATTTTGTAGGTCAAGTGGCTCTTCAGGTAAATCGCTACACCACCACCCCCCTTGCCAGTACGATCATTTCTGATCAACACAAATCCAGGTAGAGGATAAGAGGTTGAGGGAAGAGATGGTTTTAGCCAGCTTTCAGACACCAGTATGGCATGTAAGGAGTTACTCTTTAAATTAAAAGTATCATACAACTCCGAAAAATGCGCAGGGATGCTTTGTGCATTAATGTGACATGCATTAAAAAGATTTGAACACAATGAAAATTGGGATTCGAGCAATTCATTGAGGGTTAGACCACTATCACTCGCACTAACGAAAGAACAATCACTTTCTGTTGCTGTCACAAATGATTCCTCATCATTAGACGACATAGGATATTTACAAATAAACAATAATAAAATAATATACTTAATAAAAAATAATAAAATAATCTAATAGTAGAATAAAGCAATAATTTACTTACTTAAAAACAAAAAATACCTTTTCTTGCACTCCCTGTTGGCTAGTAAAAAAAAAATTAAATAACAGTAAAAGCAATATAATTAATAAAAAAGAGATGATTACAGCATTACAGCAGTAAGTGTACAAGGACAGTTTATAAATACACTGATCCTTGCAATAGTTGATATTGATCACCCGATTCTACAAGCATACTCGCAGACGTGGGCGTCCGAAAAGCAAAACTTGGCATAGTACACTCCACCGCATGGGACCAAAATGGCTAAAAGAAGAGAAAAAAAAAACAACAAGAAAAGTAAACTTCTTGGTTATGTTGGTCTGTGTTGGTTATACTCATTTGTTTTTTTTTTTCTCTTATCTGTGGGTTATACTTTCATCACTATTCTCTTTGATAAAAACTAAAATTAACAGATACTGCGATTGACATTGACAGGATTGACAGTGACAGCTAAGCAGCTGTAACAAACAAAACAAAGTGAAAGAAAATATCAAACAACCAAAAACAAAATACGGATGAAAATATCATTAAAATACGGGTGGAGTGGAATTTTACATTACACAGGTTACAATACAACAGAGCAGCTATTGAAACAGCATTTGTATAACCATGTACAGCTACAAAAGAGCAAAACTAAAGTTCAAAGTTCAATTCGAGAGCATTACAACGTATGGGGAGACTACCTACTGTTTGTTAGATTTGCTTTTTGTCGTGGGACGGAGTTCTTTCTTGCGAATGATAGAAGGCTCAGTCACGGGAGCAGAGGCTGGTGATGATCCAGTCTGAGGCTGCAGAGTGCTGGCTGTCTTTTCCGAAACAGCGATATGACTTGTTGACGGAAATTTCGCCATGAACTGATCTAGTTCACCAGCAGTTACAACACGTTTAAGAGCATTGTTCGGTAGTTTGATCATAATAGCTCCATCGCGGGTCCAGCAACGGTTAATACCGAAGTGCTTTCGCGCAGTGGCAAAGATGTTTTGACGGGCTTTAGTTAAGAACTCGCTGAGGACGGTTGGTGTAGACTTCAGCCGCTTCTTTTCTTTCCAAATCAGGTTGCGAGTATTGATATCAACGAACCGAACTAGAATTGGTCGAGTTCGGTTATTGCTACGCACACCCAAGCGATGACACAGGTATATGGAGCTGGTTCTGACATCTGTGAAGTTCATGGTGGAATTGATAATGCCAAGGATAACTGCAAAGCTATCTTCTCCATCTTTTTCCTGAATGCCACTGAATAGAAGAGCATTACGCCTATTGTAGGTATCCAAATCATCAACCTGGCTAGTGAGTGATTGGACTTGAGCCCGCAGTAATTGCAGGGTGGTCAGCACAATGTCCTTGAAGGCCCTGTATTCCTGAGTTAATTTATCGATATTAGGCTCACTGACAGACGAAGCTGATGTTAAAGACTTCTCAATTTCACTCATCCTTAGGGCAAGGGATTCCTCAATGCGCCTTTGGTTATCTAGCACTTGTTGAACATTGGCCATGGTGGTATATTATACAGCACAGTTATCACAGGAGAATAGCCAGCAGGTAAGCACAGATATACACTACAACATTTATTAACTAAACTATAGTTTACCTTAGTAAAACTATTAAAATTTAATTAAATTATGAGAGCTCAATTTTATAGGTGTTGATAGTTCAACGCCTACCCGCTTTTTCCCCGCATAATGGACTTTCTATTACGTTAACGTTTTCACCAACCTTGGAATATCTGAGAGCTAGTGCTTGTGGCGTCTCATCGGGATGATCGAGTCCAGGTTGCAGCACTAAGGCCGGCAGCTTGAGGTGTTCACATAGCGAGTAAAACCGAGCGTGGTGTCCTTCCAGACCTGGCACGATGCACAGGAATGCCTCGGACATGTCGACCTCGTCGTCTCTCTGAAACAAAAATCATCATCTCTGCCTTTTCCCATTTGTTACTGAGGTCCGCTCCCAATCTAACCTGTAGCGGGAAGCTACCAGAATTACACGAGCGACTGCCATCTGACCTCACAACCCATAAGGAACCAGTAAAAGGGATGGTTAGACCAGGTGTCAGATTCTATCAGGCGTCTGACTACCCGTAAAGATTGCCATAGATGTTCTTATGACAACCGGGACCGACCGCTTAACGTACTCTCCGAGGCACGGAGCGATGGCATCACAAACTGCACATAACTTAGTAGATAAGTAATTGGTGCAGAGCCGAGAATCGAACCCGGTGCCGTAATCACTCTCTGATACAAAAATATACAAAATAATATATTAGAAAGATATTTATTCAATATACTTCTATTGTAATTAGACTACATTCTCGTAGACATATCAGATAACTAGAAGTAAAAATTTTACCATAGTGTAATTGTTGGTTAGTGTCGGTAAGAAGACAATTTCAGTAGTAGCCAGTAGCTCATCCGGATCCACGTATGAATAAAACGTTTTTAATCCTTTCACTTCCTTGAAAGCTGGTTGCCTTGTTCTTTCTTCTATCATATTTATTCTGAGAAAATACAAACATTTATAATGGAACCGTGTGCCTTTGAAATTTATAAAGATTTGGCGGGCGTTTGGTTGAATCGGTAGGTAACCAAAATGCTGGCATCTATTTTGGTCAAACGATCAGCCTCACCATATAGAGGGGCAACGCTGCCAGCATTATGGGCACGTTGCCAGATTCTAAGGGTTTTTTAAACTATTGTAGACGTTTTGGCAATCTATAGAGAGTTCAGGTTTTCTTTAGATTGTTATTTATTTATTTATTTAGTTTTTTAGTTGGTATTTTGTTGATGTTATTGAAGAGAAAAGAAAATAGTTTTAGTAATATTTAGGTACATTATCTTTTCGTATCATTTATGATTATGTAATCGTATTTTTTTTTCGTCCAAAATACCGCAGAGCCTGAAAACGAAAGTTTTCAATCAGTGTGTGTTGCCAGTGATGACTTATGGAACTGAGACATGGTCTCTTACTGTTGGCCTCATTAGTAAGCTCAAAGTCACGCAGCGAGCTATGGAGCGAGCTATGCTCGGTGTTCCCCTGCGAGATAAGCTCCGGAACGAAGAGATCCGCAGGAGAACTAAAGTGACCGATATAGCTTTTAGAGTTAGTAAGTTGAAGTGGCAATGGGCAGGCCACATCGCTCGTAGAACTGACAACCGATGGGGAAGAAAGGTTCTCGAGTGGCGACCACGAACCGGAAGACGCAGCGTAGGCCGGCCCCCCACTCGGTGGACCGAAGACCTGGTGAAAGCCGCGGGGAGCCGATGGATGCAGGAGGCGAGCAGCCGCTCAAGGTGGCGTGCTCTGGGGGAGGCCTATGTTCAGCAGTGGACGTCTTCAGGCTGTTAATAATGATGATGATAATGAATCGTATAATACCAAAAATGAGTGCATTAACAAGACAAGTAAGTATACAATATAGTTTAATCTAACATACCTTTCTAATGATAAAGACGGGACATCTTCTTCACGAAGTGATGTATTATAGACATCACTCAAGAAAGCACACACAGATAACGGTTTTTCTGGTGACAATCCTAATTGTTCGAGTGTGGTACTCCTTGACGTTTCATCAGTTATATTTAAATCTAAAACCATAATAATAATTGTAAACGTGACTTAGCAAATATTTACGCAAGTGGTGTAGGCATGTAGAGTTATCGAAACGTAAGGATGAAATCAATTAAATAAATGTTATCATAAGCCATGGAATAGATAATTATTTTAACGTACATACTTTTTTTATGTAAATGAATGACGTGATGAGCTAGTCGTTTGCCTGATGTTAAGCGTCACGGCCCCTTCGGCCGCGTACGAAACCGAAAGTTCATAACCAGTTGCGGTAGAAGAAAAATTCACCGTATTACGATACCAGTTACAGTGGAATACGTTTTTTTCTTTACACGATACACTGGTTTCCACAAAGGAAATGTGTAATGAATTACGAAACAGTACTTTCTATTCTTCATACCTTATACCTTCAATTCATGTTTTGAAAATGTATATTTTCCACCACCCACCTCCGTCTAATAGGTTGATGGGTTAAGTAGGAAGCAGATGTATGTGTCTCATATGCTTGGGGTAAATTCAGACAGAGCGGTAAAATGCTCGCGTATGTTCAAGCTTGTTCTTGGCCGCCATTAACAATGAGCGAGAATGCGCGAATACCTCGCGGATACTCAACAGTCTCGCGCATACTCGAACAATCTCGTGGATGTTCGAAAAGCTCATCCGTAGCCAGTGCACATTTAGAATCCGAACAAGCATTCAATTTCGTATTATGTTTATTGGAATAATTTTTACATGTGGTATAATGTTTTGTGTGATGTGTGTGTCTACAAACATTCGTAAAGCCGAACTAGCTCAATTAATTTTTCGTCATCCATTGAAATTGGATCCGGTTTGAAGGGCATTGTAGCTAGTGAAATTACTGGGCAAATGAGACTTTATGATCTGATCACACAGTCCAGTAATCTAATTACTTGACTGTGTGATGTCTCAGGATGACGTGCGCAGTGCAGTGTCACGCGAAACTTTATTTTTTTAAAGTTCCGAGTGACACTGCAACTGTTATGGGCGGCCGTGTCACTTAACATCAGGTGAACGACCAGCTCGTCACGTCATTCATTCTCATAAAAAAAAAAAAAAAAAAAAAAAAAAATTACTCGCTGCGTGTGTTTGCTGGCTCTGTAAGAACTCAGAATGTCTCTGAGCTTCGGCCGCTGCCGCCATCGCACCTCCTCGAACATACTCGCGCCATCGCACGCGCCTTCTTTAATGTTCGAACATGAACAAATAGCCGCGCATGCGCTTGCGCATGTTCGCGCATGCTCACGCAGCCGCAGATAACATTTTTTAACACCGCTACTGTCTTATGGATAAGATTTTAATGTTGCATACTATTTTCAGCTTTGTCTCAATGGAATAAGGTTGATATTTAATTAGCACTTAAAAAGCTCGAGCATTTTATCGTTCTGTCTGAATTGACCCTTATGCTACATCCTTACATCCTCAGTATTATATTGGTCTCCAAGAGACAAGTAAGTTGAATGGAATAATGAATGAATACACGTAAAAACCAAAGTACAGTTACTAAGTAAAGGTACCCATAGAATTGCCTAAGTATAAAGTGTCATTGAAAAAAATATTTCTGCCAAATCGCAAGAAAATGTGACTTTATTACTTTCACTATTATGTCTAAGTGCCGTGGGAGTGGGACAGTAATAGGAATGACTGGTCTTTTCCCATAACATACGATCATACGAATAATAATCATTGATGATATATAACAAATGAATTGTACACTTGTAGTAGGTCGGTCTCGCTGCCAGCAGTAGAGTGGCCACATCTCAAGAAGAATATAGAAGCTTGCCTCCACCCTGAAGAACTCCCGCTGGCCAGATTCCTAGTTTCATAACAAACTCTTACTCTTACTCGACCAATCCCAGCCGATTCAGCCGTAACCCCGGGTCGGTGCCGAGTCCGACCGCCCGCCATAGCTACAGTCCTACGATCGTTGAAATAGTTGGTTGGACTCCTGGCCCGGGGCGCTCCGGTTTATTGAAGAATATAAAACAATATGAACAAGCTAAACTTATAAAACATAATCCCGCATGCACACGCATTTACACTTCACTATCACTGTTTTTTCCTCTGGTCCTCGGTCGTCCGGAACAAATCCAGTAGTTACCTACAAGGAAATTGTCTTCTTTCACTGAAACTAGTTACGAAATAAAAAGTCGGTATCGTATAAAGAAAAAAACGTACTCCACTGTAACTAGTATCGTATTACGATGAATTTTTCTTCTACCGCAACTGGTTACGAACCTTCGGTTTCGTACGCGGCAGAAGGGGTCACGGCTTTCCATAACAGATTGCAGTATCACTCAGAAGTAAATTAATATAGTTTTGCGTGACACTGCACTGCGCAAGTCATCCTGAGACTTCACACAGCCTACTAGGTAATCAGATTACTAGACTGTGTGATCAGATCATAAAGTCTCAACTGCCCAGTAATTTTACTAGCTACAATGCCCTTCAAACCGGAACACAGTAGTGATTGCACACTACTGGTTGGCGGCAGAATAACTGGCAAAGCGGTGGTGCCTACCTAGACAAACTTTGCAGAAAAATCCTAATACCACCTAGTAAAATCCACTTTTTCTTATGATCACCTAAAAATTAGGTTCATGCTGACGGCAGTTACATTTGAAGACCATAAGTAAGAAACAATCATATTATGCTATAACAGTACCAGTCAAAATAGAAATTTTCTGGACCAAAGATAAATGTGGACGAAGATTCTTTTGCGCGAGCAAAATTGGGTGAGTACTCCATAATGCGCGTTCTGCAGCTTCTATAGCACCATGGCACCAGGCAAAACCATCTGCATCATTGGACTGAAAACATCATGTTATATGTATTTAATATAGATCGTGCAGCATTCAAAAAGAAATATAGAACTCACGGTATTCAGCTTTGATATATCTAGAAGAGTTATGGGCAATCCACTTTTACTTCTTTGAACAGAAGTATGATGTCCAAAGTAGGAATTCTTGTTTAACAACAAAAAATATCTGAAAGTATTTCAATAAGTTACGTTAGATTAAACACAAAAAAAAAACAATAAAATTATGTAGTTATTAAGCAACTTACTTCAAGGATGGGCAATTCGTTCTCGTTGCCAAATCTAAGTTTGCAATAACCGTATCTTTTATAAAAGAATCCTCAATCACATGTAGTCCTTCTACGGATCCTAAACGCATAGCGTTTTGCAACAAATTCATCACGTCGTTCATATCGTTCAATTCTCCAAACGTCATGGCTACTTGGATCCCTAGCTTTTTCCATAAACTGAAATTGAAAACAACCCATTTTAAAATATAATTCCATTTTAAACACTTATGGGTACTTACTTAGTAAAATATGAATTTGGAGATGTTACTATACCGTAGCTTGTATTGAATATTTGATACTGATGTATTGAAATGGAAATGTAGTTTCTCCACACCACAGTCAATCAACTTGTCTGCTAATTGAAGGCCAAGAGAGCTCGAGGAATTGCAAATGATAATGTGACAATGAGCTGGTTTAGGAGAGAGTCTGAAATAAGAAATGAAAAAGGTACCGGTAAAAACTTATTGAAGTAAGTATATAAAATTAAAACCCCTTACTAATAAATTAATTACATTAACATAACGACTTGCCACTTACTTTTTTAAATACTAGTCTAAAGACAAAACTGAAAAAATGTCTACAGTTTAAGCAATCTTTAAAATCTGGCAACATGCTCATAATGCTGGCAGCGTTGACCCCCTATATATAGCGAAGCTAATCCTTTGACCTAAATAATAGATGCCAGCATTTTGGTCAATTGCCTATTCAGTGTAATTACGTAGAGTCTACGTAACTCGTCTAGCTGCTGTCAGCGTCTCGAAAAGACGCTGATAGCAGCTTAGCAGCTTTATTAGTAACAGCACGGATAAATTAGGATCAAGACAGATTAGGAAGATGACAATTTTGGAAATGGACAATTTAAGAAGTGGACCAAACTGACCGGAGAGAATATAAATACTATACTATGTAAAAGTCAGCAGCTTATGGCTTGCATTTTGTAGATAAGTAATGTCTACGAAGATTATTTTTTAATGAAAAATAAGTCTTATTATCTACCAATGATACTGTTATCTACAATAAGAACTGTCATCTGTTTAGTCGTTTAAGTTTTTCAAGTTTACGAGGTTCAAACACATTGCATTTTTATTTTGGAATAGGTAGAGTGCGATTCAAACTCAATCGCGGCTGTGAGTGATGTCGGCACGAAACCCTGCGCAGTAGCAAAAATGAGATGTGCGCGGGCAGAGGTAAGCGGTGAGCGAAGCGTACGGGGTTTGCTTCACAGCCGCCATTGAGTTTGAATCACTCTTTATTATTATGAAGTTGTTTAACTATTAGTAGGTCTATACATAGCTGTTATTACCTTTAGGTAACATGTCTATAGGTAATAACAGCTGTATTCAAAAACATATTCACTATTCATTATTCAGCTACCTGGGGTGTGCGGTTACAGGTGAGTCCATCATCCGCAGTAGCACACGGCCGAGGTGCCGGCTTGCGGCCAGCAGGCGGAAGGCGCGCGGCGCCTCGTGCGGCGCGAACATCACGCGCGATAGCGGCCGCACGTGTCCGAGGGCGATGCCATCACTTATCATGCTATGTATTTTCTGCACGTCGAGATAATAATATATCAGAATCAATAATAGTACATATTTTTTGGATACCCACTGTTTTTTTGGATAAATGAAATCCTTATACCATCAGGTATCAAATATAGTAGTTAGGGGGTGGTAGTTAGTTATTAGTTTACTCCTCAACACTTTCAATGCTATTGGGAACTTTCCCTAATGTGCATTTTTATCAACCCTCATTATTATACCACACGTCCATCTCAGAGCAGCCATCTCAACATTTGAAAAACACACAAATTTTAGTAATAAGCAGCCTTCTTTCATACACCTCTTTCATTACACATTGCATCAAAGGGCATTAACGACTTACTTGAAACTCTTCAGATTTGGAATTTTCTAAAATGCCCGATATATCAACTGCTACGTAAGATCTTTCTTTGGTCAAACTATACATTCCAAAATTATAATTTTCGTTTTTGAGAATTTGCACTGTATCTAGCATGGTACTAAAAGCCGCACAACATTTGAGAGATGTCTGTAACAAAAAGCAAAATGTTGGCTAAATCTCCCTGATACGAGATTCTGATATTATTGCATGACTGTGCATGCAACAGAAACTATTTCAAATTCTGTGAGGTGATATTTTGTGGTAAACCATAAAAGAAACAAAATCAAATCCCAGCTTCAGCTTCGTTGGTTATCATCAAGCCAGTATCAAGGTACCTTAAAAAGCAATGTCAATGGATATAAATCTCCATGCCAATTCTCAGCTCGATCGGATCAGTGGAACTCATTTCAACAATTGTAAGGAACTAATAGGTAACTTAATAACCAAGAATCAAAACAATTTTCTTAATAATTATCGAACGATTTACATAATAAAATTTGACTATTAAAGCTTAAGGTAGGTAGGTACCATGACTCCTTAGACAGATTTTCTTATCTTAATAATATTTAATTAAGTACCAGATGATTACATTTTTCAATTCTCCTTTAAGACAGCAAATTACCACGTTACATCCTATTCCAGCTGTAGCACTCAGAATTAAGTCTCCAAAACTAGCATCTCTTGAATTACCGATATCGTCCGCTGGAATAAAAATGAATTAGTATCAACTATTCATGGACTCATCATTATTTCGTTCAGCAGAGCATACCGTTCAATTCAGGGAATAGCCTCAGTAAGAAATGTTTCTTGCTACGATCACCAACAGTGGAGAAAACTCTGTAGCCCTTAGATATAGCGATGCTAATTACAGCCTGTCCCAGAGCACCAGCTCCTCCATGCACAAGGACGCTGAATTGTTTTATGTCCTTCGTTAAAATCCTGGAAGCCTGGTAAATACATCTATTTATAATCTATGTCTTTATTCAAACCGTTTTAAAATTCATAATTACACAGAACTTACGTTACGCTAAATGATAAATCTTAATATTCTTTCATCGTATTTGCACTTACAGTTTTTATGAACAGGCAGTAATAGGCGTAGACGTAGGCCAAAGGTATCGTCGCTGCGTCTTCCATGGACCAATGAGATGGTACGGGCCACATAAACTCAGGCTGTACCCTGACGTGACTACTGGCAGCACCATTTGGAACTAAGCCCATTACTCTTTCACCACTGGAAACATTAAAATATCACATATTTAAGATATCATAGTTACATTCTGAATTTAAGAAATATTTTAACATACCTTCCTGTCAGGCCACTAAATTCCATTCCGTAACCATTAAAGCATTTGTCGTAACTACGTGGAATTAGTCCAGTTGCTCGTTTTACATCGCTAACATTTATACCAGCATAATGAACCTAAATAAAAGTTAAATAAGTAAGTTATTGTAGTTGTCAACTTATCAAGCTGTTTCATCAGTCCTATACGTCGTACCGTAACTAAAGTTCCAGTGCCAGTTGGTTCCGGTGCATGCACCCAGATTAAGGAGTCGACGTCTCCAACCACATTACTCTGCAGTGTAGTTTTATTTGCCGTTGACAAAGTTTCTTTTACTGGTAAATAATATTCACCGCCCCATAATCCCTAAAATGTATTACTTCATTATAATACTAAAACTTATCAATAATAATAATAATAAAGATGACAAGGTAATTTAGTGTAGTGTTACGCAGAACTTTATAATATTATAGAGTGCAGAGTGGCACTACAACTGCTATGGGCAGAAGTGACGCTTAACATCAGGCGAACGACTAGCTCATGACGTTAATCGTTAAAATAAAAAAAATTAGTACTCGAAAATCTATAACTTACATCGTCAAATATATTAAAGGCTAAATTAACGTCGTGAAGTTCATTGGACTCTAATTTGTCTTTTGAGTTTTCATTGACCATTATAACGTAGATACGGTTGCGAATAGAATCTCTTCTCCACTGCTTCACTAAGGTCATTAGCCCAGCGACAGGTGGGTAGGATGTCAAGATTATAAGACCACTTTGAGATGTCAAACTATTGCGCGTGTGTATCAGAACAAGTAGATCTGAATCTGAACGAACAGTGAACGCTGACATCATGGTGGCAGTCGGAGGAGTCGGTCTCCAACGTGACAACTCAAGTTTTGTCTTTGCATTGTTCAGTGTTGATACAATAGTGTACAAGCTAGAAGGATACATGCGCTTTGCTTTGATTCTGGGATCACTTTCGTTTATGATAAAAGTATTAGGTTGAAGCACGCGATGAAAAGTTTCAATTATCTGAAAAATATAAGTAGGTAAGTATGTAACTGCATATAATATTTCAAATAATTCGCTTATACACATTCACCAACTTTTATAATGCTTACTTTTTCATTGCTTAATATGTTTTGAATCAAAATGACATCTGCATTATGATAGATATCTTCATTTGCAGTATCTATAGGTAAGCGGCGATAGTGAATTTTTAATCCAGGGATGGAGTTATCCTCAGAAAGTGTTTTCATTTCTTCAAATAGTTCGCAACTATAATTTTCCAGAGTTAGTCCAATAACGTTAATATTATCTCTGTTTACATTTTCCGCTGCTATTTGAAGTTGAACGAGTAATGATGTAAGAAGCTGAAAGCATTATTTTATGAGTTTATTGTTATAAGACGCAGTAGAATCTATTAGGGTCAAACTGTTACTTACATCGAGGTTGGAATGAAACCTTGGAACAAACTTCAATGCTTGTAATATAATCTGATCGTCATTCATATTCAGAGTAGAACGAAAACGTAGATTTTCTATTATTAAACCACCACACCTAAAAATATATGTAATTATGAACCAAGTTATTTTATTATCTTCATTTAACTACAATATAACTATTATACTTTAAAAAAAATCACATTAAACTATACGTCAATGACTTTATAAGCTTTCTATTAACTTTATGAACTTGTTACCTAGTCCAGTCTTGTACTTCAGATAACAGAGCTTTCATTACGGCTGTGGTGTTATTATCGATATTTTTGTGCGTTATAATGCTACTGAGATGTTCTTTGACATTAATAACGATCCTTCCGACTCGAACAAGTTGTGTAGCTCCACTGTGTGTATATTTCAATGTGTTAAGTTGGATAAGTCCGTCAATGAACGCCACCCAGTTGTCATTCCACAAAACGTTTGCTTCTGATAAAGATTCATTTGCACTTTGAATGCTACGGAATTCTCCACTAGAATAAAGTACAAAACATTAGTCAATAATGTATCTACTCATAATTACCTTAAATAATTTATTGGGTAATTTCTGTTTAGCTATTCAATAGTTCAATGAATTGTTCTGTTTTTTATAACCTTTCTATTGATACAAGAAGCCAATCTGGTTTCAATTTCATGACTTCTCTCGTCTCGTCTCGTTGGCCTATGTTCATTGTTCAGCAGTAGGTAGACCCAAAGACTGATGATGACTGTGATGATGATGTTTTTTAAATTGAGAGCTTAATGAGCAATATAAGTAGGTACCTATGAGAGTGGAACCACTCATTAGCATCATGTTTGTCTACAATTTTTACCTGTAATTATATTCTCTCTCGTAAAAAAGTCGGTATACGTTAGCAGCACTGAGATCATAATTGTCTTCGAAGGTCTTCGGCATTTCTAAAAGTTTTGCGGTGTCTAGATCGTCACTACAAAGTATAGTTCCCGTAACAACTCTAGAATTTTCTTCAATAATCTAAAATTGATCGAATATTGTCATGACATGATACCATTTTTGCTTTTGTAGATGTAAGCCCACAGGCAGCTTAAAATATATTAAAATAAAAAACATAAATAAATATGTGTGGACCTTAGAGTATACATATAACTTGCTTTTGTATACTCTAAGGTGTGGACATTTTACCAGCGCCATCTAGCCCCGAACTAAGCATAGCTTGTACTATGGGAACCAGATAACTGATACAATACTTACATACTTTTTGTTTGTAAATACATACATATAATGAGAACTAAATGCGTATCACTGAATGGACTTAACATTTTCAAACTTTACAAATGCAAAAAAAACAGAAGTATTTATAAAAATCAGAGTGTTTTATTCAATAATAGAGTTTATTTGAATTGAGATTACTAAGTTCAATCAATCAATATTAATATGATGGAAAATAATGACTATTATAATATATACTCTCTACTAAGTCCCTACCGAGTTCAATATCTTATTGAAATATTACAGTTCAAAGTAGCCATTACGATAAACGGGATTTTTTTACTTCATAAGATCTTTATCAACTTATTATTGAAGCTCACAATGACTGAAAGCACATATTTTTTTCCAATGAACGTCAGGCGAACAATATAGATCAATATAAACTGCAGGAGAACAAAGTCAAGGAATTGACATACATTTGGTGTGACAAATTATTCAATCCACCAGTAGTTTAATAATTGAAATAGAATCACACAATTTTCATAATATTATGTTATTCAAAGCAGGTATTTACCTCAAATTGACCATTCCCTCTATGAATGGAGACACTAAGCTTGACAGTTTTCTGATTGCAGAGTATCGGCTGCGCGTAAAAATGTATATCCTGGAACTGAACGCTCAACGACTTTTTTGGCACATTCAGCGACATGCAGAGCGTGTCCCACGCAGCTACTAGCGCGAGTGAGAAAGGCAGTAACGTTTTATCTAAAAAAAGTAAACTTTGAAAATCGACACGGCTCAACGTACCGGTTCAAGAATCAAATCGATGACGACACGACCACACTCTCTGATCATGTATAGCTGTAACCATTATAGCTATACTTCCATAGGGAGACATTTGTTTGTTCTATACATGTTACACTAGGTATAAATAAATGAAGAAGACTAAATGGCGTTAGATCACCGTTAATCAGCCTTGCACCGTGGCTTTACCTATATAAACAGCATTCCATTAATTTTACAGTGAGTGCTGTGAGATATATCAAACCGCGGATTTATTACGGATGGCTGAATGCTGAACTTGAGCAAATGGTTTACTTACTTCTGATAACATTGCCTTTTAAATAACTATATTCATCATTATGGATGGACATTACAAATGTGCACGAAGCAGCCATTGACCTATGGGCTGACATGTACAACGGCAGAACCCTGTATAACAAAAAACATTTTGTAGGTGATGCTATAAATTATAATTCATTGAACCTGTGAAATCATATGGAAGCCAATGTCTCTCTTCCTCATTATATAATGGCGCAGGAAGAGAGACATTGGCTCCCATGTGGTTTTTCCCATTTGATGTATCTACCTCATTTTAACATAGTGTAACCCACTTACCACTTTTCTTGATGAGCCCACTCTACGTAATGCGACAAATAAGGTGTACCAGTTGAAACTGGAAACTCCACCTTTGGATACAAAACTTGCACATTAGGATTGTATCCTTCCATAAACAACCTAAAAAATATAATGGTTAAAGCAAATTGTAAATTTCAAACCTACGATCGCAAAGAAACATGTGCGTGGATGTATAGTGTTTGACGTACTTTCCAACAGCTTCTAGGATCATAAGGACGCTATTAGTATTCCCACGGCGGGTAAGCGGGATGTACATGCAGGAACTAGGCAGCGCTCGCTTGAGGATAGCCTGCAGCAGCGCGTGTGGTGCCACCTCCACCACCACCGCGTCCGGTGGAATCAGTGCGCTAGACTCCTCAAATAACACAGGGTTCTGCGAGAACAATGCACCAATTATTACACAATTACGGTGTAAAATTTAAGATATTTTGGTTCCTAGCCGAAAAAAAAATACGCGATTGAAAAGTCTTTTGGAACATTCAAAAGACTCTGACGACAATTTTGATCAATTATTCATTGACTATGGTAACGATAATAATGATTTAAGAAACATTTCAGTGAACCCGGCCTTCTTAAGTACCTAATACAAAATATTATTTTATCTGTGATTAAGTTAACTTCTAGGACTGATGATGATGATGATGGTAGCAGTGACAAACAAAGAACCAATCCAATACAACCATAGCTTTTTAAAAATATACATAGGTATTATAAATAGTTACAAACAGACGTTTCATTAAACAAAAAAGTTATCTGATAAGGTTTACCAATAAGTTATGAGTATGATATTCCGCTGACGAGTACTTGGCTGTAGGGTCATCCCATTTGTTTTGCGGCACTGACGTTGAAACCCATCGCTCACTTCTTAGTTTTGGCGATTTGATAACCTCTTTAAGATACTTTAACAGACCAGGACCTGCATTAATATGCGCATTATTATTGTAGTTCATTTTTTATCATAATTTAAAAGAATATCAAATGTACAGATCCGATACCAACCAGCATCTGCAATATACCGCGAATGATATGCTATGTTAGAACATGGGACCTCCTTGGCAAAAATGCCTTTTGCGGTCAATTCAACCACAAACATGCGCATTGCCTCCGCAGGTCCCGAGATAGTGCAAGACTCTGCGCTGTTGTGACAAGCGATTTGTATTTCAGGCGGGCATATTTTTGACATCTGAAAAGAACACAATGCTGAAAGTTGTTCTGTTTATAGAAATTAATGCATACATAACATAACTATTATATGCCAGTTATGGAAGTTTATAGCCACTGTTTCATACAGTGTGTATAAAAATGAAAACAATAATGCATGAAACGAATTTAAAAATAAGTTTTTACTTGTTGGAAACCAATGCCAACAGCAGCCATGGAGCCACGAATGAACTCAGTCTCAAGCGACACGCGGCCGCGGCTATAGGCCGACAGTATCATCTCTTCAGCTGTTAGACAGCCATCAGCGTACGCGCAGCCCAGCTCACCCACACTGTGACCTATAAGGAACATTGGAAATACTATGTATCGGGAGTCTATTCACTACAATCATAAACTGACACAAAATATATGACTCTTTTCACAAATAAATCAAGTAAATGAAATTGGACCACAATGTTTTCCGCAAGTGTCGTAACATAGAAGCGTGACCACACATTTACATAGAGTTTTACTCTAGAAATCGTTCTATCAACATAATAATTAAAATAGATCCTTTTTAGCATCGTGGTTAGCAATTTTGGATAACTTTTATAGTAAGAAGTAAATTAAAAATCATTCAAGACCTAAAATACCCATGTACGAACCCTTACCCTTAGCCAATTATACAAAAGACTCCAAAGACGTAATTCAATTGACGCATACATGTCAGGTAAGAATTACAAAAACTAGAGGCGAATAACTATTCCATGCTCGCTGTCTATTAGCGCGCTTTAAAGGCACTATGTACAGTTTGCGTACCTATGCGTTTCGTGCTCCACTCAATCAAATGCTTTGGGGAGATCACAGAAGAGATCTGGGAAAGGTAGCAGGTGGTGATAGTGGTTTAGAAATTCGTGCTGAGCCCAGATTGCGATTAGTAAATAACTTACCGATAATTTTATCAGGAACTAGTCCCAGCTCTGACAGGATATCTGTTAGGCCAATTTGTACTGCAGCGATACCAACAAACGAGTGCAGGATATTGTTGAAAGTGGTCTTTTCGGTAGATGTGATAATGTCAACAATGTCAATTCCTTTCGGAGCTAATACTCTTGCGCAACTGAAATAAAAATAAGAAATAAAAATTACAAATATAATCCTACATACATTCATCATCATCATCATCATCATTGACAGCCTGAAGACGTCCACTGCTGAACATAGGCCTCCCCCAGAGCACGCCACCTTGAGCGGCTGCTCGCCTCCTGCATCCATCGGCTCCCCGCGGCTTTCACCAGGTCGTCGGTCCACCGAGTGGGGGGCCGGGGCCGGGGCCTACATACATTATATCGTCGACCGTAGGTTCAATTGAGGTAAGGGACAAAATACGATTTTTCAGGAGAGGCCGCCAAAGTTTTTTTTCGGACTAAATCGCCCATAACTTTTTTTGTTATTTACCTTTTTCGGGTCTGATTTCATACATAAACTTGTATTTTGGTGCTCTATCTACATGTGTAACATTTATTTAAATGAGTTAGCTATTTAAGAAAATAGATGTCCCTTACAACAACGTATTTTGTTAGTAATGTCCCTTACTGACCAAGTATCTTGTAGTGCCGTCCCTTACATTAAATTGACCTCTACGTTGAATCCAATCTATTAATGAAAAAATAGTGTAAAGGACTTGTTGAAAAAATTTATGAAAATAATACAGTGTAAAGAGATTTTTGACAGAAAATGAAGACGACACTTTTGACGTACGGATATCTTAAATTTGGAAATCGGTATAAGGAATCATTTAAAAGACATGAAAATGTATTAGAACCGTGTGTGTGCTTTTTTATGTGTCGCTTACATGCAATGTTTGTACATTATAATAGCCATTTTGTATTAGTTTGAATAAAACAATTTTTATTACATTGAAGATGTTTATTATAATCAAATTATTAAAAAAAATTGTAACAATTGTACCTTTACTTACTTTGAATTCTTATTCAAATAAAAGAGTAGCTGCAAATAATCATAATAGAGCCTATAAGGCATTGTTAATCAAATTAAAATAAACAATTTCTACTTAAATTTTACCACTTAATCAGCCTTCAATATGGGATCAATGTTTAATCATTATAATCATAAAAAAATACATTAATAAAATTGAGATCAATAAACGTTTCAGAATTAGACGTTTTTTTTATCAACATTATCTTCTTCGTCCGTTTGATTCAAATTGTCAATCACTTTAGCGCAATATGGTAGCTTCAAATAATCTTGATGAAATCTACTGGGCATAGCATTCACGCACAATTTTTTAAATCTTTGTATTTTGCGAACGATATTGGCAGCCTGGTGTTATACAAAGGTCTTAGCTCTATGCAATTATTGTCCACTGTTATATCTGGCGAGTCTGCTAGTTGTGACGGCACACTAATAGATGTCTTACTCTTAACCTTACCCTTTCCCGTCCCTTTTGCTTTTCCCTTCCCACTTCTCGTTTTACGTTCTGGATTACTCCCTATTTTTCTGGCTGTTAATTCTCCATTTATTTTGATGACATAAACAACCGCTCAGCCTGTTCGAGATTAGAATGGCCCTCAAACAGCTTAAAAACAACAAGGCACCAGGTGAAGATGGAATTACGACCGAACTTCTGAGAGCGGGTGGTAGATCGGTACTTTTAGTCCTCCAGAAATTATTTAATTCTGTCATCCTTGAAGGTACAACGCCAGAGGCATGGCACAAGAGCGTGGTAGTGCTCTTCTTATAATTATACTATAGGCCCATCTCGCTCTTGAGTCATGTGTATAAGCTGTTTTCGAGAGTCATTACGAATCGTCTCGCACGCAGGTTTGATGAATTCCAGCCTCCCGGTTTCCGAAAAGGCTTTAGCACCATAGACCACATCCCTACGCTGCGCCAGATTATACAGAAGACCGAAGAGTATAATCGGCCGTTATGCCTAGCGTTTGTGGACTATGAGAAAGCCTTCGATTCAATCGAGACTTGGGCGGTGTTGCAGTCCTTGCAGCGATGCCAAATTGACTATAGGTATATCGAAGTTTTGAAGTGTTTGTACAGTAAGGCCACTATGTCAGTCCGACTACAGGACCAGAGTACGGAACAAATTCCATTGCAAAGAGGCGTGAGACAGGGAGACGTTATTTCTCCGAAACTGTTCACAAACGCATTGGAGGATGTTTTCAAGCTCTTGGAGTGGAAAAGATCTGGCATCAACAAAAATGGCGAGTACATCACTAACCTTCGTTTTGCCGATGATATAGTCATAATGGCGGAATTGCTCGAGGACCTTAGCACCATGCTCAACGACCTCAGTAGAGTCTCCCAGCAGGTTGGTCTTGAGATGAATATGGACAAGACAAAGATCATGTCTAATGCTCATGTTCCACCTATACCGGTAATTGTTGGGAACGATACTCTCGAAGTTGTCGACAAGTATGTCTACCTAGGACAGACTGTCCAATTAGGTAGGTCCAACTTCGACATCTTTGTCGACGGTGGCGCGAAGAATCCGAGCTCCGCGGGGAGCCGATGGATGCAGGAGGCGAGCAGCCGCTCAAGGTGGCGTGCTCTGGGGAGGCCTATGTTCAGCAGTGGACGTCTTCAGGCTGTTAATGATGAAACAACCGCTTCCTCCTTCATAGAGTGTTTAGTCTAAATGTCTAAGGTCTTTTTTCTTTATCGTAGCTATTCTAATTTTCGTAACTTGCAAATCCTTCGTCTTTTGTGGAAACAGTTTTTCTGTAACGGGGTCCCAGTCAATGAAATCCTTGTGCTCCATAACGGTTACGACGTAGGGACGAGGATTCTTTCTAGGAGATTCCATGTAACTAGGCCATTGCGTGTAACTCCAAACAGTCAATTTTCGCACTTCTCATTCAATAACAGAGTGCATGCTGTCAACTGGCATGTAACTATGACCGGTCAATAAGAAGTTAATCTGAATCGTTTCGACATTCTTGGGAATTGACAAAAAATAATGCAATATTGCCAGCATTGTCCTATTACGATTTTGTCCAGTGCAAGCATCGCAATACAGGATAACTTTTCTTATTCCTCTATCATCAACATCTTTCAGATACATGGAAAGGCAGGACCCTATCTCTTGACCCTCGTTTTCCGTCGCATTCACCCCAAACATAGCAAAACCCGTTTTGAGTAGAGCTTTCATAAATCGTAAAGTTATACACAGTGTATTTTCTGCTATGGAATAACAAAATATTGTCACCATGAGGCGTATTTAAAATCTTTTGTAAATCAAAGCTTGCCACTACAGTTTTTTGATGCCCGCGCGCTGCTTTCGCATTGGTATCATCCTCTCTTTCGCACACAGAAAGACGATGTGAGATAGAAAAGGATGGTAATAGTGCAAGTACGTGCTATCTTGTGTTATAAAGTTAGAAGTGTGTGTAAATAAAGATAACAGGGATAAATATTCATTACTTCTCACGAGCAAATTGGTGTAACGGACACCGAACCTAAATATAATTCGATTCAAATAGGTGTAACCTTTACACCGCTTAAAGTATGACAATGCAAATTGGGGTAAGGGACAACTATGTCAAAATTCGTGTAATTCGTTGATTGGGAAGACCCTTACCTTATTTGAAGTGCATTAGCGGCGATAATTACACCATTTCAAGTTCCTTTAGTGCATAGTTTTTCAGATACATTGTTATTATGGGGCTGATTCGAAATTTGGATCCAAAAATCAATAGGGTAAGGGACATTTTTCTTAAGCTATAATTTTTTCATATTAACCATTCGATAGAGCGAAAAATTCTGAACAAAACTGTATACTCAACTCATTTTGGGTATTTTGTCCCTTACCTCAATTGAACCTACGGTCGACGATATTATATTAATGCGATTTCCCTAAAATTTAAGGAGCACCGCTTTTGATCGCAGTGTTATGGGTACCTATTTTTAAACACTAAGTAACTGGAAAACACAGTTTTTGAAGTTAAACAATACCGAATTTTTAGGAAGATAACACCCACTACAACGAAAACTATATTTTTTAATATTAATTTAATGCTTATTTATAACTTATTATTAACTTATTTATAACTTGCAATATAATTAAAGCTTGGATACAAAGGCAAAGAAAATGATCTATCCTAGAATGGAAACAAAAATATGTGTAATATTGTAAATTGTTGTAATTTTACCGTTCAATAGCAGCTGCAAAGATGGGTATGCGCATGAGCTGGGTGCCCATGCCAGCCCACTGCGAGCCCATGCCGCTATAGACGAACCACAGCGGACGCTTCAAGCCGTCGAAGTACTCCGCTTTTTCAGATAAACTTACTGTATTCCCATCAGCGTTCGTATCTGACAAAAATAAAGGAGTATAAGGTATACCTTATGTTGCATGTTAGCTTATACATATAAGTACTCTGATACCCAACTATTGCTCAGTCTCATGTTATGAAGGTATTGCACACCACCACTCGCAAGTGTCGAACAGTTTTCTTTTCTGATTTTAGTCTTGGGTCACTGCTGAACATAGGCCTCCCCCGCAGAGCACCGCCTTGAGCGGCTGCTTGCGGGTTGCGGAAACATGGGTAGCTTGTATTATTTAAAAAAATAAATAATTATGAAACATAAGCAAAATAAAAAAAGAAGTCAGTCATTTTTTCTTTTCTCACTTTTTTTAATGTAAACAAATGACGTGACGAGCTAGTCGTTTGCGTGGTGTTAAGCGACATGGCTGCCCATAACAGATTGCAGTGTCACTTGGAACTCCAAACTAAAGTTTCGCGTGACACCGCGCACTGCGCACGCCATCCTGAGACATCACACAGTCTAAAAAAGTTTTCTAGACTGTGAGATCAAGTCGTAAAGTCTCATTTGCCCAGTGATTTCACTAGCTACAATGCCCTTCAAACCGGAACACAGTAGTGCTTGCACACTACTGCTTGGCGGCAGAATAACTGGCAAAGCGGTGGTACCCACCTAGACGAACTTTGCAGAAAAGTCCTACCACCTAGTAAAACACTTAATTCAATTCATTTCATTCACTTAATTTTGGGCTGTGACTGAGTAAATATACCACTGAATTGGGAAGTCTTCTTTTGTGTCTTCCTACCAAAAACTACGTAAGGAAGTTAGAAACCGTTTCTTTCACACTTACCAAGAATAATAAAACCTTTCCCCAAGTGACCTGCGATTGTTTTTTCATGTATATTGTACAGCAATGCTAGTTCTTCAGGGTCAATCGGGTGAGATTTTAAATGCTCGAGAACTCTCGTCACTGCTGTTTCATGTCTACCAGATATGTTCACAAGACGTGGAAAGCTAGTTTTGTAACGATTTAAGTCCTGGAATATTGAAGTTTTGTACAAATTATAATTATATCAAGTACCTATAACATACTTAAATATTTTAGTCTCAAAAGAGCGTGTAAAGTTTTGCATCGTACCTTGGGCTTGTGATGTCCTTTAAGTAAGACGTGCGCGTTGACTCCTGTGACAGACATGCTGTTAACAGCTGCGAAGGTTCGCTGGAAATGCTGGTTCTCCGTCACTATACGAATTCGCCCCTGTTCGAGAGCTGGAATGTCATGCCTCGGTATCTCACAGTGCAGATTCCCTGCCAGCTCACCTTTATGGTACGCCAATAGCACCTGGTAAAGCAACTTGTTATTAATCCCTGCACAGTTCTGATAAAGGTTTTTGACCTCACTAAAACTAACCTTTGTTACTGCAGATATACCTGACGCGGCTTCCCCATAACCAATGTTAGACATGACACTACCAACAGGTAGTGGTTCATCTCGGTCATTGCAGAATACTTTATCAATAGCTTCCAATTCAGACTTGTCTACTTCTGGTATGGCTAAAATAAAAATATCATTTTCAAAATTATTATTCACATGCGTTTTAAAAACAAAGGCTTGTAAATTTTTTGTTAAGGTATAGTAATTCACCTGAACCAAACGCTTCGACATACTCTACGACGCTGGGAGGGATGCCAGCCTCATCATAAAACTTTTTCAAAAAGTTAGCCGTGTCTGCTGGGTCACGGTAGAAACCGTACCTTGGACCAGTTGGTCCATTTAAGATTGATACAAATTCATTTTTGACATGCACGACATCGGCATAAATTCTAAAAACCATTTCAAAAATTTAATATAAAGCGTTACAGCCTGAGAAATAAATCAGATCATAGTAAAACATAGCTAATTAGTGTAACCACTATCTAGGGTATTATATTTGCACCTTTTCTAGTTTTTTGCTGATTCAGCCACCACGCCAGCCTTACTCTGTGTTCCAGGAAGATGTGACGGCGCAAGGGTATCCACACAGGTTGCGTCCGAAACTAAAATAAAATTTATGTAAAGGCCGTCCAATCTTCCATGGAATCAAGGTCATTCCTTCAAGTCTTTTACCATCGTCACGTAAGAGGCCATTGGGTTCCAGAATGGCCGCGTAGTTGGCGGTGACAAAAGCCCGATGGATTATGTCAATAAGACTAGCGTGGCGGGAAATCCTCCCGACACTCCTTACACAGGAAAATCCGTAAATTATTTAAAATAATTAGAATTTAAATAATCCCATTAGCATGATGTAGTGTGACTGTGACTTTATAATTAATTACGTACAGCAAAGTATTATTTTTCTACCCGTTGATTCATATTTTGGCCAAAAAATCAGCATTGCCACACAATGTGTATGTGTGTGTGGTAATGCAGCCAGCATTCAGAGCACTTGCCCCTGCACCAACTAGTTAGTAATAAGTAATCTTACAGTTTAATTTTTATACTACTACTGGTCTATAGTCAGTGGATAATATTTATATTATTAAGTACTCAGTATACATTTTTTCAGATTTTCTATCACGCACCGTTTCGCGTCTTTCGCTTTTTGAAGAAAGAGAACATTGACAGCCTCCGATTTCACGCAACCTGCTGCATCTTGAGAGAACGATCTTGTTTTGCCATCCATGCTGATGTTCATGATTCTGTAAGATTTTTTTATGGCCATATTATCATAGCAAAGACATCTAGTCTAAGCTACATTACAATATAATATTTATTGAGTGTATTTAGGTATTAGATTCTCGATGGCAACCATATACGGCCCATACGTGAGGTCCGGGCGCAAGAATAGGCCTACCTTGTCTCTTCCCGTGGGTGCCGTAAGAACCGGCTAAGGGAATATCCAGGGAATGGACATTCTCCCCGGTACATTCAAATCTTCTGTGATCAACAACACGGCTGCAAAGCGTGGTGATTATGGAAAACCATAAGCATCTAAACTGGCGATTTGTCAGAGAGGCCTATGTTCAGCAGTGGACGTCATCTGACTGATGACGTGAAACATACGAACTGGATAAAACGGAGCATAGGAAAGACATCAAAACAATACAGTAAAATATTACCCATTCCTATACCTATAATAGGTGCCTATCTACTTATAAAAATATTGAGGTATCATAATTATTATAGGTAACAATAATCTATACACCGCCTGCGTGTTAGTGTGAGTCTGTGCTCGTGTACTGTCATTTTTATGAGAACCCAAATATAGGTGATGGAACGAACGAATATAATGAAATAGCCAAAGAAGTTGAAGCATGAATTGCTGTGGAACGAATGCCGACAAATATTGTGAGAAATGGTAATGTTACCTTCCATAATGCACTGAAGACTGTGGGTGCAGACACAAGTTGGCTCCTCCGACCACGGCCGCCTCGCACTCCCCACGGGATATGGCCAAGTAGGCTTGCTCAAGTGCTGCGGTGGAGCTGCAGCAAGCTTCGTCGATGGACACGGAAGGTCCCTTAGCGTTCAGCCAGTATGAAATACGGTTGGCGAACATAGCCTTACTGCATCTGTTTATAAAAACAGCATTTTAAGATGAATTATAGTATTTGAATGTAGGTAATTAGGGTAGGGTGGACCAAACTAATGCCCCCTGGAGGAACGTACCTGAACGTACCTAAACATTGAAATTTTTAGATAAAAATATTTTTATTTTTCATTTACATTAAAAATTAATCAGTTGATTACCCTAAGCAAGCGATAGTAATGTTTATTTTTCAATCCCCCTAATGTGGATTTAAGAAGAGATAAAGATATTCCCGGATCTACATGTGGAGAACTCTGTGACTCCAAGTAGAGGGAGCCCAAAAAAAAAAAAAAAAAAAAAAACATGAATGTGTAGTGAATTTGATTCAATATGAAAATATTTATATGCTTTAGAAATACAAATAGCATGTAGATATTTTGAATGTCACTTGTCAGAGCCGGGAATCGAATCTGCTATGTAGAAAATTAACATTCTGCACTATTTAAGTATATGATTATACAGTCTATGATCCTGTAATCCTGTATTTAACTTGTCACACTAAGAGAAGTCGTACGCAAGATCAAAATTATTTATTAATCCTTGAAAATATCCTGGGTATGACTTAATATCCGGAGAAGTTGTTCGTAATCTCCCAAAAAAGGCAGTAGTTAAAATGACAACCCTTATTAATGCCCCTTAAGGTTGAAGTTTATACCAGATTTTCATTTGCCAATATACTAGAATTATATATTTCTATGAGACTACTTACCCAGCGATGCCAAAGCCTGTCCTGCTGGTGGCTACGTAGAAACAAGCTTTCTCTGTTTCAGAAAAGCAAGTGCCAATATAAACGCCAACTTTCTTTCCAGACAGATGTTCTGGACTAAGCCCTGGAAACATACGTTGAATTAGGGAACCAATGGATGCAGGAGGCAAGCAGCCGCTCAAAGTGGCGCTCTTTGGGGGAGGCCTATGTTCAGCAGTGGACGTCTTCAGGCTGATGATGAGGACGATGATGATGATGATCATTATTAAGTTACCTTAATTTTAACACATCAACTTTCAAGTGATCTCCAAAAAATAGAAAATCTATTGTTATGATGACTGATAGTAGTCCATGTCTTATGTCAACTTAAAAATACGGAACGCTCATTGGTTGCCTGTTGATCCTTGGCTCTCTTAACCATGTCTTAACCAATGAGCGTTCAGTATTTTCAAGTTGACATGAGTTTCACTTTAACAAACGTTCCAGTAACTGGGGGTTAATAAGTAAGGAGATCATTTAAATTCTTACCAGCATCGTATATAGCCTCATATGACTGTTCCAATATCTTCCGTGACATGGAGTCCATGCTGCTCCCAAGCCTGAAGTGCACCTTGAAGAACTGTGCGTCGAAGCGATCCAAGTCGGGAACATTGCCCGCATACTGGGCTGCCTCAGGGTGGTTGTACTGCCATCGTAGGCTTTCCGTTGTGATTGGGTTTACCTGGATTCACTAAGTTTGATTTAGGTACGATTAACGTGTCTTTGTTAGCATGAATTACCATTGTAATCAGTAAATAGACAATATTTACACCTGGTTACACATACTTAACATAAATAATGCACAATAAATACAAAAGACTTAATAGTGCAGGCCAGTTACTACGCACATCAGTCTAATAACAAATTACGTACTTATATGTAAATTATTGTAATTATTGTATTTCCTACTGCATGGCGAATAATGCATGGGAAATAAATATGTAAATGCTCATACTAAAGCTTGCATAACGTTAGAATAACAACATGATTGTAACTACTATTATTGGAAATCTTTAATTTTAAATCTATAATCTTACTGCAAAAAGTTTTATATAGGCCTCATAACCTGCAAAACGATTGGCATCATTATTATTCTTGTCACTGCTAGGATTTTAACGTACACTAGTATCGTGATGACATTGTATTTTTACTTATTTAATAAAGATATTTTGAAATTGAATTGAATTGACTGCATGGCGAAAAATGTACGGAAAAAATGTTTTATTACTTTTTTACGGGAAACGTGCTATTATTCTTTAAACTAAGTACTACAAGTACTACAATAATAAAAACTAATAAACTAGCTACACTATCTACTACAAAGAACATTTGGACTGTATACTAGCCGCGATGGCCTTTAGACAGTCCAAATGCTCCAGCCCACTACCGGTAGGTAGCGCACCCAACATGCCGGCAGCATTGCCTCGTTGAATTTCAACGCTGATTCGTTGAGCCTAATAAGTGCCAGCGTTTTGATGACGCGTGGCATCAACCAGGCGCTCTGATAAACTTTGTAAAATGCGATGAGCTCCCAGTCCTCACGGACCCCAGGGTCTCAACACCAAACGGCTCAAATATCTTTTATTAGTTGTTTTGATTATCAATTCTAACCGATCGATCCTCCCTTCCTTCCTGGTTGGGCAAACCTTATTTTCACGTTTTTATAGTAACCCTGTAGAAGGTTTAGAGTGATTTTAAATACAAAGTATATAGGACTATCTTCCTGAATTAATAAAATTTGTATCATGAAATATCACTGCTAATGCATGTATAGCTCCAGTATATATGCAGCTATTACCTTATTATAAAGAATGTTTTCAAAATCTTTGATATATCGAGCTTGTGGGTAGAGCCCGGCCATACCGGAGATGACGACTCTCTCGGCGTCTGGTACAAGAGGTACGTCCGACATTTGCCGAGTGGTGCTGTGTTCTTGAGGAGTTGGAGTCATGACTATACCTTAAACATAAACACATTATGATGTGATTGTTATTTAAAAGTAAATTCACTAGTAGTCTTCGCTGTCTGTGACTTATACGCTCGACTGTTTTTGCACCACAATGGGCTAGTTGCCTGCTATTAAAAATGAACAAGTAAATACTATTTTCATAAAGTAGGTTTAAAATGATAGCAATAACCAAAAATATTTTGTAAAATCGGTAGGCAGAAACTCAGTCTTAAGTACCCTGCCAAAAGAGTTTAAAATACCTATACTGACCTTCTGTGCTAACGATCTATTATTGTTCCAAATACTTTTACTGACATTAAAGTCACTAAGAACTAATCAAATGGCTCTAAAACCGACTTTTTCGTATAGTCAATACCTATTTATTGGCTGTTTAATTGATAATTTTCATACAAATAAGAAAAACATGTAAAATATTTTATGAAAAACAGCAGCGCGTCCACCCGTTGGCACATGCCGGGGCAGACTAACTCACGCCCCGCCAAGGGCTTCGCCCTTGGCTCGCCGCAAAATAACGCAAAATATTACTAAACAGACTTAATTTTGGCTCTAAAAATAAAATGATCAATTGAGCTTGTATATTTTTAAATTTCCTATCCGAGGGTGTAAAAATATTTAATGACGCAATCTTCCTTTACGCGGCATTGTACACTGTGTGACTGGAAAGGCGTTCTAAAAGTATTTTTTTTATTCATAATGTACCTAGTAATCGAATATTTTGTTCAATTGATAAGTACAGGTGCAGAATGATCTTATTGGTGATATTTTTTTCATGTCTGTGGAATTCATAGGTTCTTCAGTATGATTAGTTAAAAAGACGCGTTTGGCCTATGTTAAAGGCAAAGCATTGGTGGCTTTTAGAGGATTACTTATTGCTGTGTACGTACCTGATTGAAGAATCTGCCTTGAAAACTGTAGACGTTACACTGAAATGTATTAAACGCACCTCACTTTATATATTGCAGCTATTTTGCATTGCGAATTGAACTTCAGTTGTTTCCTGCCTGTATGATTTTGCATTTATTTAAATAAATAAAGGTAAGTCAAAAGTGCGATTTCAATCTATTGCAATCATACTTGCCATCTGTACTAAAATCTACTAAAATCAAAAAAGTTTTAAAGTTTTTTTTGTCATGTAGTAAACGAATGACGCTGACGTGACAAGCTAGTCGTTCGCCTAGTGCTAAGCGTCACGGCCGCTCATTACAGATTTCAGTGTCACTCGAAACTCTGCGCACGTCATCCTGAAACATCACACAGTCAAAAAAGATTTCTAGACTGTGAGATCAGTGCATAAGTCTCATTTGTCTAGTAATTTTACTAGGTACAATGCCCTTCAAACTGGAACATAATTAGTGCTTGCACACTACTGCTTGGCGGCACAATATCAATGATCGATTTACACACAATAGATTTCATACGATTAGATTTTTCAATACTATGGTAGTTGAAGAAAATGTACTATCAGTGACAGATATTCGTGCATTGGGCTATGTCATGAAATGGCCCAGTGATTAAGTAGCCTTACCCAGAGTATAGCGGAAACGGCTCCCTCCAAAATCCAATCAAATCCTCGAAAAGCCTACCATTACCTATCTATGTAGTGTTGAGTATGTACCAGTACTATTTCAAGCAGCGCCATCTATGACTCATCTGGTAAACGAGCAAAAACTTTACGTTTGTTGTATAGGAGCGCTTTTAAATATTTATTTTATTCTGATTTTTAGTATTTTTTGTTATAGTGGTAATAAATATACATCATCTGTGAAAATTTCAACTGTCTGGCTATGACGGTTCATGAGATACAGCCTGGTGACAGACGTACAGACAGACAAACAGAGAGACAGCAGAGCCTTAGTAATAGGTCCATTTAACCCAAAGATTATAAAAAAGCCCGTTGATAGCTCGTGAACATAATTTCTCGTACAAACACGACTCACCTGCGCCTGCTGCAGCGCGGGTAGGTAACAAAACGAGACAAAGTCAACTGGATTTATAGTCAATGGTTTAACCCTTTGGGTACGGAACCCTAAAAAAGTGATACCTACCTACGTTTTCCATAAATTAAATTGTGGGTAATACCGCGGGCATCTTGTATCTTACGCTTACTTATCTATAAATCATGTTTAGAATTATCATGAAAATAACTCCGAAGTAGGTACGTGTTTATATCAAGGTGCTTCTTGATTAGGTATGCAAATAGATAGGTATTTACATATACCTACATATTATTAAGTAATTAAAATGGGCTAGGTATTTAGTTAATTTGCAAAGAAAATGCTTAGAATGTGTTAACATCAATATTCAAGGTTGCTGGCAAACTGAACAATAAAACTGTCGTCTATAATCTATAACACAAAATACAACAGAAGTCAATCAACATAGTAAGTGCGCTCGAGCAACGCACACATATACACCGCTCACCGACACGATGTCTTGGAGTCTTTAGGAGTAGTGCGAGCGCGAGTGCCATCCGCTTGAGACACGCGTCTGTGAACTACCTTGTGCAAAAATGGAGCAACAAAAAAAGTATAATAATTGTTTAGTGGACGGTTGTTTAAATTCAACATTAAACAGTGAATTGTCGTTTTTAAGCTGCCAGTTGTTTCAGAGAAGTAAGGTATTTGTTTGTATTTTGACGGTTCGTTTTAACGTAACACAGAACAGTTAGGCAGGTAGGTAGGTAATTAAAGGTAGGGTAGGTTTTGCTTGGCGAGCTGACCGCGGCCGCCGCGCCGCGCTCAATTTACGCGACTAACATTAAAATTGAAATGTTTTAGTCATTATTTTAGTTGTTATATTCCCGTTCTTCCCGTTTCATTTTCAACAATAAATCAAACAACTAGATACGAGTGTCACTACCACGATAGTTTTTTGTGCATAAGCCAAAGCTGACGACTCTAGCGCGAGCGTCGAGCGTAGGTAGAAAAAGTGAAGTACATACATGTGATTGACTTCTGTTCTATTTTGTGTCTATAACATCATAACAATATTATAAAGAGGAAAGATTTGATTGTTTGATTGTTCGTTTGATTGTGTGTTTGCATTGAATAGGCTCCGAACCTACTGAACCAATTTGAAAAATTCTTTCAATTTGGGAAGCTTTTTGTTCTTTTTTCTTTTTGAGGGGGAGAAATGCCCTCGCACTTCCCTGCCGCCACGGGGGTGATGGCAGGGGGTATGTGGGACTCGAACCCACTAAACCCCCCCTGATCCGTCCGCCGCCGGGATGGGGCGAGATAGGGTTGCGCTAGCATTCACTATCCCGCCCGGACGGTAGGCCCTTTTGGGCCTCTGCGCCAGTGGGTGGGCAACCTTACACCTCGGTTACCCACCAGACGTGTGGGGCCGTGTGGGTTCGGCAGAGAGTCCCCTGACTATCCGCCACCGACCCCACTACAGAGGATGGAGAAGGCGAGCAAAACGCCTCCTCCGTCCCCCGGTCCGTCTGCGCCGGAGCCGGTCAGAGTTGGGATCATCCTCCCTGATCCTCCCGTCCCCACAAACCTTCCCTTCCGCCACAAAGTGGTAAACTTCGGCGAGGGTCTCCGCTTCGAGCTCCCAGGGGGGATCACCGGCCAGCACGCATGCCGCCGTCCAGGACACCGTCCGGTATCCGCGGATCGGCCTCGTCGCAATGACCCGCTGCGGACGTCGCAGCAGGGCCTTGTTATTGCGACCGAGGGCGTCCACCTAGACCGGTGCCCCATACATGGCAATACTCCGGCACGTGGCGTTCGGGCCACCCACATTGGGCAGCAGCCTCCCTAGGGCGGCAGCCGCTCCGAGGACTCTTGGGGCCAGTTGGGTGAAATGGGCCCCAAAAGTCCACCTCCCGTCCAGGGTGAGACCCAGATATTTCATCTGAGTCCCAACCGGGAACGGGACCCCGTCCAGAAGCACCCGCGTTCCTGGAGGGGGTCCCCCCCGAGGCCCGTAGAACAACAGAGCCTCGGCCTTGGAGAGAGCAACCTCCAATCCCAGGGAACGAATGCGGTCGACCACGAGGCTAGTGCCTACCGTGGCCAGCCGCACCGTCTCCCTGAGGTCCCTCCCCTTGACTACAACTAGGGTGTCATCCGCGTAGCACGCAACCTGCATATTTGCAGGAAGCGTGCCACGTAGCACCCAGTCGTAGCCAATGTTCCACAGGAGCGGTCCCAAGACCGATCCCTGTGGAACCCCGCAGAAGACGCGACGGTGCCTCGAACCGTCGCGCCCTTCCACCAGGACCTCGCGGTCCTGGAGGTAATCGGCCAACAGCCTCCGCAGATACAGGGGCACTCCACGATAGCGGACTGCCTCCTGTATCTTTCCATGCGGGGGGCTGTTGAAGGCGTTGGCTATGTCAAGTGACACAGCCAATGCCTTGTCCCCCCCGCCGGCTGCATCCTGCGTCCACCCCTTGAGCCAGAGCAGGGCGTCCACAGTAGACCGCCCCGCTCTGAACCCGTACTGGGCCTCCGACAACCCAGGGCCAGTACCCTCCAGGTGCCAGATGACACGGGCAGCTACCACACGCTCTAGCAGCTTACCCGTGTCATCCAGCAAGACGATGGGTCTGTATGCGGAAGGAGAGTCGATAGAACGACTCTCTTTCCGCAACAGACACAATCGGCCATCCTTCCACGGCTTCGGGAATCGTCCGGACGTGAGGCACGCGTCAAACAATTCCCGAAGCCAATCGCCCATCTCCCTCAGGGCGATTCTGAGGACCCACCCCGGGATTCCGTCGGGACCCGGTGCGGTCCTCTTGCCCCGTAAGCGTGCGACTGGACATCCATCTCCGCCTCCGTCACACGCGGGATGGAGTCTGTTAAGTCAGCCTCGGGGAAGGGGAAGGATGGCGACATCATTGGAGGGTTGTGAAGAGGATCTCTGTCGGGGAAAAGCGCCTCCAACACCCTGCCCAGGAGCTTCTGCGGGTGACGGGTGTTGTTTGCGCCTTCTTGCTGCGGGCTGCGTGCAGCAGAGTGCCTCGCCGCGACACGCTGTGCGATAATGCGCTCTCCTGATGCAGCTGGCACCGTGCGCTTAGCTAGAGCAGCTGGCACTCTGATGCCCTAGTGCGCATATCGCTAGTGCCGTTGGTGCTTAAGTGTGTGCCTCAGCTCAATGAGCGACTGTGCTGTGACCTTGCCGGTGCATTTGGCACACTGCTTTGCTTACATTGTGTGGTATCGTCTCCATTGTATGACATAGTTTGTGAGTACCGTGTCATACAGTTGCTGTTTTCTTTCGTGTAATTCCTGTTTTATTTTGCATTATGTGGTGTGACGTGGTTGGTGAGTACCGTGTCACATGGTTGCTATTTTCTTCGTGTCACTGATGTTTTATTTTGCATTATGTGACCTGGTTGGTGAGTACCGTGTCACACAGTTGTTTTTTTTTATGCATTGCGTGATATGGTTAATGAGTACCATGTCACACAGTTGCCGTTTTTTTTGCTGGCACTAATGGTATCTTGGTGGTGCCTTCGCGCCTTGATGCGCGCCATGCTGCGCGCCATGCTGCTAGCGCTAATGGTGCCTGGTGTGCACCCGGGTGGTGCCAAAGGTACTTTATTGTGCGCCGTGCTAGTGCAAATGGCACCTTGGAGTACACCACATTGTTGGAAAGCTTTTCGCTATGCGAAGAGTTATCGGGGAAGTACAGTGCAGCCTTCTTTGAGGGTATGTATAAGCTTTTGTTATCTGAACTACAGGTCTATCTAGCCTTGGCGTTCACTGTCTGGACTACAGGCACAAGGCCTTGGCGTTCCATTATTGAACTACAGGCGTAAGGCCTTGGCGTTCCATTATCTGAACTACAGGCGTAAGGCCTTGGCGTTCCATTATCTGAACTATAGGCGTAAGGCCTTGGCGTTCCATTATCAGAACTACAGGCGTAAGGCCTTGGCGTTCCATTATCTGAACTACAGGCTTAAGGCCTTGGTGTTCCATTATCAGAACTACAGGCGTAAGGCCTTGGCGTTCCATTGTCTGAACTACAGGCGTAAGGCCTTGGTGTTCCATTGTCTGAACTACAGGCGTAAGGCCTTCGCGTTCCATTATCTGAACTACAGGCGTAAGGTCTTGCCGTTCATTAAGATTCAGGCATGTCTGCCTTGGCGTTTTACTTTCATACACAGCCTAGATGGTACCTTGGTGTGCGCACTGCTAGCGCCAATGGTGCCTTGATGAGTGCCGTGCTACTACTGCTGGTGGTGCCTTCGTGCCTTGATGCACGCTATGCTGCTGGTGCCTTCGCGCCTTGATGCGCGCCATGCTGCGCGCCATGCTGCTGGTGCCTTGATGCACGCTATGCTGCTGGTGCCTAGATGTGCGCCATGCTGCTGGTGCTATGATGCACACTATGCTGCTGATGCCTTCGCGCCTTGATGCGCGCCATGCTGCGTGCTATGCTGCTGGCGCTAATGATGCCTGATGTGCGCCCTGCTTGCACCGATGGTGCCTTGTGCTGGCTCCACTGGTGCCTTGGTGTGTGCCCTGTTAGCGCCGATGGCCTTGGTGTGCGCCTCGCTGGCGCTGATGGTGCCTTTATGCGCGCCTTGTTGCTGCAGTTACTGTGCGCCTCGCACTGAGTGTCACCACTACGGGCGATTTGTTGACAATGCTTCTACAATGAGTGATATAAGATCTAACCAAAGTTGTTTACAGGGTGACCGAACGAATGAAAGGAATATTATTGGAGTGCCATAGTTTGACGTTAAGTTTTAAGCACCCTGCGGGTTACATTTGTCTTTAGCAACTGTTTGAAGACCTGTGCTATGGTTGCTGTTGTATCTTAGCCTTGAAGGTGGCAATTGTGTGTATCAGCTGTTGCTTGTGGACCCTCTGTGGTCACTGTTTTATTTTGTAATCCAAAGGGCTGCGGTTTATTTAAGTAACAGAAAAAGGTCAAGTCAGGCAGAGCTCGAACAAAATCGAGGCATTGGTCAAGGTGGACTCCTAACGGTGTCCTGAGTTGCAACTGAACCTTTTAATGTTATTCTTCTTACAGTACACTTGATCTGTATGTGGTCATGCGTGCGAGTTTTTGCCTCGCTAATTGGAACGAGCTGCTGGCGCCGTCCAGTGGTGGCTTCCAAGGCTGATGTCCTGGAGTACCCGGCTTCGATGACAGCTCGCCGGTGATCCAGAGCTCCTACAGATCTCACCGCTAGTGCAGCCGAGGACGGTGCACGGTCAGGAGAGGCCGTATTAGCAACACTGGCGATGATGGCACGGCGAGTGGCGAACAGACTATATAAGAAGCGGCCAAAGGGCCGCTCGCCCCTTTACTTCACCGGACTTCGTGCTGAACGGACGTAGTTTTGCTCGTGTGGCATTTCTGTGCTACCTTTGTGCTTATTTAATGGAATAATTTTAATTACTATTTGGCGTTTTAAAAGATCCTGACTTTTTAAAAATGTGGTTTCACTTCTGATTCCTAACAATATTATATTTTCAAAAATATTAGAGATCCTTACTAAAACTCCAATAATGTAACCCAAGGTGTAAAAAAATTACCTAAAATATTCTTTACATCACGTGCGCTGCGAAAGCTATTGATGATAGAATAAACTAATGTAATACGACTTTGCAGAACACATCATGATTTATAAAAAGTGTCGGGACAGCATATGTCTAACTATTATAGTTATGCCACAAATAAGTGCTTTCATTTTAAAAATGTAATTGAAATGCTGCGGCTGGAAAAGGCTCTTTATTTGTATCTTGCTATTAATCCTTATCCAAAATAAATAAAAATACTATATTTAAGACTACTTCAATACCTTTATATAACTTTTTGAATTATTCAATACGGACATTCTCTTCGAAAGATATCACGAGTTTAAAAATGTAAGCATTAGAAAAAAGTTGCGTGGTAACCGCTCACCCTGCTCGGCTAGCTAAGCTAGGCAGCGCCTTTATTATGCAACAACTAGCAGCCCGCCCCGGCTCCGCACGGGTATTTAACCAAAAATTTCAAGATTAAAAATTATAATACACACACAAACCCTTCTATTTGCGTCAGGTTACTAATTTTTATTTGGCCTGGGACTTTTTGAATAATCAAATTGTTTATTTCGTTGACCGTAACATTCCTGGGTGTCACAACCAACGCAAGTCTTTTTAGTGCAAATTTTCAATTTCAGGGTATACTGCATCTATTAAAATTTCTAAATTATGGACTATTTAGCCTATAGACTTATCCAAAAGGATAACACGACTTGTGCTTAAATTTGGAGTGGGAAAAATCAGCTGCCCCTGCTCCTACCCTGGATTTCAAATGCCTACTTAACCTATCGTTTACGAAAAAAGTTATAGCAAAGGTGAATAACAATATGTAATCAAGATGAAAAATTAAATTTTGATGGCCCTTTTGAGGTGCACTGGGCGCGGGCATTGTTTTTTTTCTATTTATTTTAAACAGGGTTTATTCTTACAGAATATGCCACCCTTAGACATGGCCTGGTTAGAGCATAGGCTTCGAGGCTGCTCCAGAACATCCAGAGACATGGGAGAAAAAAGCTTCAATGCAAGTTTTTGGAATCAACTGCTCAAGTGGCCATACTATACGTATTTTTTGAAATACAACAGGGCAAAATAACGAATTTTGTCGCGCTCACTTCGCTCGCGCTGTTAATGTTTATACTGTTTTGATACACGACCAGTGCGCTAGAACTAAAAGAACTAAATAGAACTAAAATAATAATTATATAAAAAAAATATTACAATGTTTTGATGTCCGTAGCAGCAGCACTGCTCAGCCTCTACTACGGCTACTTTAAATTAAATTATATTATTATCTCATTTATTCATTTTTCTTAGGTCTAGGTTTTTTTATAATATTGTTATAAAAATACATTACAAAAATACTAACAAAAAATCCTAAACCTAGAGTGCCACCGGCAGCGGGGCAGAGCCCAAGCTACCGGTAGTCAGGGCTGCAGAGTGAGGAACCTCCTGACAATACGTGCCGTGTCAAGGAGTACTGCCTTCTGAATCTGACCCTTGACCCAACCGTCTAGCGAGAACCTCTCCAGGTGTTGGTCGAGGCTCTTCGCTATAAGGCCGTTCGCCGAAACGACTATCGGGACAATGCTTGTTGAGTCATCATTCCATGGCGGTTACCTCGTGAGCCAAGTCAAGGTATTTGCTGAGTTTGTCCTTCTCATGTGATGTCAACGAGCGCTGCCCGGCATTGGGACCGGTCTATCAGCACGATATCAGGCTTATTGGCTACAATAGTCCTGTCCGTGATGATAGAGCGATCCCATTTTCCAGAACCGGCCCCGGTGTGTACTTGTAGTACGGCACCTCAGATTCGACAAGGCCATATTGAAGGGCAAGTTGCTGATGGATGATCCTGGCTACTAGGTTGTGTTACAATTACCAGCTCCAGCCATCATTGTTAATATACGAGTGTAGTATCCTTAGATAGTCTGTATCAAGTTGGTACTCTCTTACTCTATGGTTTTAATATGTCAATGATATGTAGTCTGTGGATTATTGAATTAATTAATATTATTGAGTGACTGATTGTATTTTGATATGCTGGTGGAATAATAATATTGTAATAAGAGAGTAAACAACATTATGAGGAATCTACGTGTTTTTATCATCATGATCATCATCAAGATCCCGAACAGGACAATACTTCAGAAGTGGGATGTTGGACCGAAAGACGCCGCCGCCGCGCCGTGGCCATAATATGCATGGACAAGGAAAGGAAACAGGCCTGCACAGGTCAACGAAGGTGAAAAGTCTATGAATGAAGAAATTACGGAAAATATCCAAGATTTTTCTTTCTGCGGCATGAAAAACGGCAATCCTCCAACAGACGAATAATTATGGTGACCGACTCGAAAAAGCAACCGACGCCCAAAACAACATCAACAAACAACACTAGATCAGGTAGTTATGCGGTTGCCCGGCCGCCTGATAACGACCGCTTCGAGCGAAACTGCTAACGTAGTATAACAGGACGCCGGACCACCTGCATGATTGCACTGGCATTGTTCGTGATTATGTTTTTAGATTAAGTCAGTAGTCTAGAGCATCTTCCTTTGTTCGGACTAACTTCTTTTGAATAATTATATGCTTTTGGTGAAAGCTGTGTTTTAATCAAAGCAACTTCGCGTTCCCGTAAACTTGACTGGCGCAGCCGGTACGATCGCCACTCTACTGTTGCCGTCTTTCGCGTGAAAACTTCGGAATATTGAAGGCAGTGTATATACGCTAAACAAAGAGCGTATTGCAACCGTGATAATTCGGCGCGTGTGAGCGATCTTCGAACCAAATAAATTCGTCAAGGACTAATGGGGAGTACCTGGATTGGCTGGTGAGTGAATTTTTTTGCCATCCTTTCTGCCACTTTGTTGTAGTTGGAATAGAACTTTTTCCATTATAACTTTTATCTGGTTTTACCTAAAATTGGTTATTTTAATTGTAGAATAATTATTATTACGTAAAAATGAGTACTATTAAAGTAATTCCTATTGAAATGCAAAAAATTATACCTCTTTTTAATGGTGATAAACGACTTTTGAGTTTATTCCTAAGAAAATGTGAGTATATAATTAATAATTATCAGGGAAGTCCGGAGCAGAATATGTATGTAATGCACACGATAACAAGCCGTCTAACTGATAACGCCTTAGCCTTGGTTAGTGAAAGAGAAGATATAGTTACATGGATGGAGCTTAAAGAATTATTAATCCAACATTTTGGTGATCCTAGAAGTGAAGAGTGTCTAGCGATAGAGTTAGAAAGTTTGAAAATGAAACAAGGGGAAAGTTACCTAGAATTTTGTAATCGTATTCAGTCCGTGAGGGCAGTTTTGATCGCTAAAGTTAATCAGTTGTCAAGTGCAGAAATTAGAACAGCTAAAGTAACTATATATAATAATGCAGCGCTTAACGTATTCATGTATAATTTACCTGAAAATATAATTCGTGTTGTTAGGCTTAAGGCCCCGGAAACCCTAGAAAAAGCGTTAGAGTATGTGCTAGAGGAAGTAAACTTTTACGAACAGTACAGCATGAAAAATAAGTTAAATAGACAACAGACAGGCCTACCGACACCATTTAAATTCGGCGCTACACATACACAGCCTCACATATCTGGCATGGCTAATATGGCTAACATGGCTGGCATGGCTAACATGTCCAACATGGCTGGCATGGCTCGCATGCCCAATCAACCTAGTGGTTTTAGACCTATGTTACAGGGTCCAAACCCACCACGATTCCAATTTGGTATCCCACATAATCAGGTAAATTTACCCCAAGCTGCTCCAAAAATGTATGGGCCTCAACCGCAAATAGGGTATAAGCCACAATTAGGAGCCCAGCAGTTTGGCTTACAGCAGAGGTACATGGCACCAACCCAGTTCGGTTCAAGACCTCAGCAGCAATTTGGATACCGCCCTCAATTTAATCAAATCGGATACAGACCTCATCAGCCGACTAATAAACTAGGTGACAGTGATGTTTCAATGCGTACCGCACCGCCGCTGAAGCCTCAAGGTTTCCGTCTTAATGAGCTAGAGTTAGGTGAAGCGGATTACTGTGACAGCTACGAGAATGCATATGGCGTGTATGATAATCAGGATGGTGGGCACCAAAATACCGAAAATTATTATGGCGACTATTCACAAATAGAAATGAATGGCAATGAGCAAGAGAATGAAATAGTGAAGAATGATAGCGTGCAAGATGAAGTACAAAATTTTCACATTTTGGCCTCGAAAGAAAACCGGAAATAATAAATTTAAATTGTGACGTAAAACTAAAATTACCATACGTGTACATACCAGAGATAGACGCAAGGTTCATGATTGATACTGGAAGTACCAGATCATTCATAGGTCCACATAAGGCTCACGAGTTTTTCGAGCCATATGCACTTTGTGAACCATTCACTGTTATTAGCACGCACGCCTCAAGCAAACATGACAAAGTGGTCCAAATCCCACTCATGCCGTCCTTTAATAGTAGTGAATGTCACAAATTCTACGTATATGACGTAGATTCGAAATATGATGGTCTGATAGGCAATGACCTTTTGGTACAATTGGAGGCTGTTATCGATTTAAAAAATCATAAACTTACGACGAAAACAACAACGCTGCCTATTTATAATGAAGGAAATTACGTAATTGAGTTAGACTCACGGACGGAACAACTCGTGAAATTGCCTACAGATAAATTCTCTGGGGATGCAATTTTGAATTTCACTAAATTTTGTGAAGGAGTTAGGATGCCATCCGCTATCGTGACCTGTACCAACGGATATGCAACCACCGTAATTCAAAACACTACACAAGACACCATGACCTTGACTATTAAGAAACCTTTTAAGGTTATTGACTATTCAGAAACTTCTGAAACCTTAAATTGCACTGACGTAGAAATGAAAGACTTAGAAGTTGACAGAATATTGGACGAAAACTTGACTAGACTGAGACTTGACCATATGAACGAGGAAGAAAAGAGATGCATTAATGAGTTGTGTAAAGAATACAAAGATATATTTTATAGTGATCAATTGCCGTTAACATTCACCAACCAAGTCAAACATTCCATTAGAACAAAAAATGAAGACCCAATATATGTCAAACCATATAGGCAACCTCCTGCACAAGCAGAGGAAATAAAAGCCCAAGTAGAGAAACTCTTAAAAAACAATGTGATTAGAGAATCTTACTCACCATGGAATGCACCAGTCCATCTGGTGCCAAAAAAAATGGACGCATCTGGCGAAGTAAAGTATCGTATGGTCATAGATTACAGACGACTTAATGAAATAACTGTTGACGACAAATATCCGTTGCCAAACATTACTGACTTGTTTGACAGACTGGGAAAATGCAAGTACTTTACGACGCTTGATTTGGCTAACGGATACCATCAAATTGAAATTGAAGAGAGAGACCGACAAAAGACAGCATTTAGTGCAGACGGACATTATGAGTTCATGAGAATGCCGTTCGGTTTAAAAACTGCCCCAGCAACTTTCCAAAGAACTATGGATAATGTCCTTAGAGGCCTTCAAGGTCATCATTGCCTCGTATATATGGATGATATGATCATATATAGCGCAAGCTTGCAAGAGCACATAAACGACTTAAGAGCGGTATTTGATAGACTCAGAGCGACAAACTTAAAAGTGCAACTAGATAAGTCCGAGTTTGTACGTAAAGAGGTGCTATATCTAGGACATACGATAACAGATGAAGGACTGAAACCCAATGATGCTAAAATTAAAGCGGTTCTAGACTACCCCCTACCTAAGACAGTGACTGAGATAAAAAGCTTTTTAGGACTTATTGGCTATTATAGACGCTTCATAAAAGACTTTGCAAAAATAACACAACCCTTGACTTCATGCTTAAAGAAACGAAACAAAATTGTGATTGACGAAACTTACATTGACGCTTTTAATCGATGCAAAGAGTTACTGACGAATGCACCCCTTCTTCAGTTCCCCGATCCAACAAAACCATATATTTTGACAACTGATGCTTCCGCTGTGGCATTAGGCGCCGTACTATCTCAGGGCACTATTGGTCAAGACAAGCCCATCGCTTATGCCAGCAGAACCTTAAGTGCCACTGAAACCCGATACAGCACGATTGAAAGGGAGCTTCTAGCCATTATATGGGCAGTTAAACACTTCCGGCCTTACCTTTATGGAAATACATTCACCATCTTCACCGACCATCGGCCTCTGGCCTGGTTGTACTCCCTAAAAGAACCCAATAGTAAATTGACCCGCTGGAGATTACGCTTACAGGAATACGACTTTAACATAATCTACAAAAATGGAAAACAAAACACTAACGCAGACGCCTTATCTCGTATAAAGTTGAATGCTATAGATGACGCCGACGATGTTTCGATGAAAGTTAATATAGACGAGACTGAAGGAAAGAAAGTGCAGGATCATTTGATGAAAATTGATGACAGATTAAGACGAAGAAGAGATAGCGAAGAGACTTTATCGATAGCGGATAGCAATGAAACATTAACGGCCAGTGAAATATCAGAATTACAGCATAACGACCCTTTTCCTCACTCTTCTAGCAGCACAGAAACAGCACATTCAGCCGTAGAACTAGAAAGTAAAGGTATTCCCATTCTTAACGAAGCTATTGATACAAAGCCTAACCAAATCTTAATTTTTACATGGTTCAAAAATAATATTCAAGTACTGGACACGTCGCGAAATAAGCAGAAGGTTCTTGAGGTGCACTTACCTGTGAACAATGAAGAGTTAGTAAAACAATTTCTAAAGGAATATATAAAACCAAAAACTAAGTATTTCATATATTTTGAAGATGAGCGCCATAGAAAAGAATTTAATAGTGTGCTCATAAAATTATTTAAGGCAGGTACGGTAGAGTTCTTTGAATGCACTGAGAGAGTAGTTTGCGTAGATGATGAGAATGAACAGAGGGATATTATCATGAAACACCATGAAGGGAAAACGTGCCACAGAGGGATTAAAGAAACTATGTTAAGAATTAGGAGGAATTATTACTGGAACAATATGCAGGAGCTAATATCATCGGTAATAAATGGATGTGAGGCTTGTAGGAAATTAAAATATGATAGAAAACCACTAAAACCAACCTTACAGTTAACCCAGACACAGGACGCCCCTTTTCAAGAAATATTCATAGATCTATTCAGTATAGAAAATCGTAACTATTTAACCATAGTAGATGCTTTCAGCAAGTTGGCACAGGCAGTAGAGATTACCAATAAATCTACAGCAGAAGTAGTTCGCGCCTTAATTAAATATTTCTCCATTTATGGCGTACCTAAGAAAATCAGCTGTGATCCTGGGTCTGAATTCAACAATGAGCTTATGAGAGAGTTAACATCCATGTATAAAATTGACTTGCACATATGTACGTCACATAATCCAAATTCGACTGGAATTATCGAACGCTTTCATTCGACATTGATAGAGATATACCGTTTGGCCAAATACGATCAAAAATGTACAGATGCTGCATCTATAATGACTTATTCTATAATGGCGTATAACAACACGATACACTCAACAACTGGGTTGACTCCATTTGAAATCGTTTTCGGCCATACGGATTCAAATAAAGCGTTTGATGGTGATTTTGAGAAAAATTACATGCAGCAGTTGCTCAAAGATCATGCTAAGCGTACTAAGTGTCTTTATCAGTACATATCTGATAAAATGATTGAGAAAAAGAATAAAATTAGAGAGAAACGGTTAGGTGATAACATAGAACTAAGCGAAGGCGAAGTAATTTTTACAAAGGACATTAACACGAGAAAAAGCAAGGATAAGGCTAGGTATCATAAAGCGGTAGTTAAGGGAAAAGCGGAGAGAAATGTAGTTCCCATTGAATTAGGTAAAAGGGAAACCAAGGTGGCAGTAAAGAATATTAAACGTCCTCCACAGGTGGTGCGTGATCGTAATGGCCCTTCTTCCCCGCAGCCTGGGCCTTCGACTTCAAAAACTTGAAGGGAACCCAGGAATGTTACCAGTTAAAGAAGGAGAGGCCTATAGACAGGAAGATAAGTGGAGTATAGTGAAAAGATTAGATGTAGATGGGTTAGGAAATGATTTGAAAATTAACACAGAAAAATTTAAAGAATTTATAAAATTAGTAGAATCACACAAACTCTTCATTCATGAATTCATAGGGATAAAAACTCAAGCGGAATATCTAAATAATATAACTATTTCTAAATTTCTGCAACTGGTTCCTTCGCACAGAGCTAAGAGAGGTATATTCAATCCCCTTGGATCATTTATTAAAGAAATTTCAGGAAATCTAGATTACAACGACGCGGTTCGGTACGACAAGGAAATTGCTATGATCAGTTCTAAAGAAATAATTTTGGATAAAAAGATAACTTTGGTGACTAAAGTGTTGGATAATTTTGTGAATAGTACAGAAACCTTAAACGACAATGTCATAATATTGGATAAACGTCTAAAGCGGATTGAAGAAATTATAAAATCGGAAAGTAATAAAGAAAACAATTGTTTGTACCTCACACATGTTTTAAATATGTTCGATACCTTTATGAGTACATTTAGAATAATTTATACGACATTAAATGAAATAGAAACGGCACTCGCATTCACTAAGGTGTCTGTACTACATCAATCTATTGTAAATTCAACTGAGTTATTACATCTTCTAAGGTCCATAGCACGGGTTCATAATCTAATGTATGAAGTAACTGAAAGTAATTTGTTAAAATTTGAAAGAATTATAAAGGTAAAAGCTTATGTGAAGGAAAGCCAGATAACATTTATATTGGAAGTACCTTTAACTGCGGAAACTAAATTTGATTATTTTAAAATTTATTCTATACCGGTTTTCAACCACTCTGTTAACAAAACCGTTGTAATTTTTCCTGAATTTCCTTACCTATTGGCGAAAAATTCTAAATACTTGCCCGTTACCAAGCCATGCGAAAAAATTGACGGAGAAAAGTTTCTGTGTACAAATGATAATGTGGTACAGTTCAAAACGCCTACGTGTGCTGAGCAACTCCTAGAGTTCCAGGCAGATCTTTCGCATTGCATACCGTATGCTGTTGAAGTAGAAGACATTAAGTTACAACGGATTAGCTTGGAGAGCTGGATCGTGTTTACACAGAAACCCACTGTAATAGCTGAAAGATGTGAGCATGATAGTATGAAAGATTCATTGCATGGCACTTACGTTGTTGCCACTACCGAGAACTGTGTACTGTATCTCGGTGAATTAAGAATGTCAATCCAACGCACTTTTGCTGAAAACCTCCGATACAAAGTCACGCCGATCATTGCTCTACCTGAACTGAAAATTACAAATTTAACAACCTCAGTGGCTTCAGTTAATATAAAAAACATGGACTTGGAAGAGATAAAACACCTATCGCGCATTTTAAGGCTGAAGAAAAGTGATGTGTTTAGTGATGATGGTCTCTATAGTGAAAGTGAGATAGCGTATCTAAACGGAATTGATACGAAAAGCGTTAGCTTGGCTACTGTCATACTATATGTGTTTTTAGGCATAAGTTGTATTAGTATAATTGTGTATTACTTAAAAATTAAGTTTAAGCGAAGTCCTCGGAACCCGATCCAGATCTCGCCGGTATCCGATAACTTCGCACCTGATGAGGGAGGAGTTATGCGGTTGCCCGGCCGCCTGATAACGACCGCTTCGAGCGAAACTGCTAACGTAGTATAACAGGACGCCGGACCACCTGCATGATTGCACTGGCATTGTTCGTGATTATGTTTTTAGATTAAGTCAGTAGTCTAGAGCATCTTCCTTTGTTCGGACTAACTTCTTTTGAATAATTATATGCTTTTGGTGAAAGCTGTGTTTTAATCAAAGCAACTTCGCGTTCCCGTAAACTTGACTAGGTACAAGTTTCTTTGCTTTTAGAAATTCATGTCATCTAGGTACATTTAGGTCACTGCTGTTTTAGTGATCGCATTTGTGGCAGCCGCAGTAAAATAATATCCAAACCGTAAATGATTTGCAGTTTACCTACCTTCATCAAACTTATTGGGTTACAGTTATGGCTGTAAGTGGTACATTAGTAAACTTTAACTGTCTCTGCAGAATGAAAAGGTTATGTAGGTGCTAGCAAAATATATGTGTACCTACACTACAAACACAACATCAATTTCAACAACTTTAATTATCTATAACTACCAGTTGAATGCTATCATCATAATACTTACTGGGTTGAGTAAATATCTATAAAAATGGACAGTATTGATAAATGCCACAGGGTGCCAGTGTTTACTAACGTATGCAAGTAGGTATAGTGCATTGGTACTTAACAACTAAAAAAAATGGATTCAAATTGGCAGGCAGTCCTACCTATTTCTAGTGCACACCAGAACATCTCTTGACAAAGAAAAGATACAATATATAGCGTACTTATAAGTTTCATTATGTAAAGGTCATTATTTCAATATGCAATATGATGCAGAAAGTACCTATGATGGTGGCAATTAACTTTAATTGCAGTAGACGAAGTTAATACCTTCATCAGCATAAAGAACATAAATTACCTAGCAACCTAATTTGTTAGACTATAATTATACTGTGTGATTATAATATACCTAATGTACAAATACAATACTAAAATACTTTATTGGAAAGAAAGAATGGTAAAACTGTGGTAAAACGGTAACAATATGGTATTCTATATAATGCCTTAGCCAAAATACTGCCAAGTCAACTACAACCTAAAAATGTAGGAATGATAAAGGAACACTGTAAACATACAATAAAATTAAGATAAAAGTACAATACAAACTCTTTATTATATACCACAAAATTAATTAATATTACATAACAACTAATACTAGATATTACAATGAGCGGCCTTATCACTAAGAGCAATCTCTTCCAGACAACTTTTGGATAAAGTAATAAAGAAGTAAAATTTTCAACATCGCTAACTGCCAAACTTAGGCATGCAACTACATGCAAATATCCAAACTTACGCACCGCGAGAAAATGCTATTAGTCTTCAAACCAAGAGTGAACAGGTACCTTTTAAACAACCGTGGTAAAACATCCTGAACCGCATCATCACTTACCTTCAGGTGAGATAGCGGTCAACCGCAAGTCTATCAAACAAAAATAAAACTGTGTGACTTTGTGATATATAGAACTGTGTGATCTATATAAAACTGTGTGACTTTGTGATATATAGAACTGTGTGATCTATATAAAACTGTGTGACTGTGTGATATATAGAACTGTGTGATCTATATAAAACTGTGTGACTGTGTGATATATAGAACTGTGTGATCTATATAAAACTGTGTGACTGTGTGATATATAGAACTGTGTGATCTATATAAAACTGTGTGACTGTGTGATATATAGAACTGTGTGATCTATATAAAACTGTGTGACTTCGTGATATATAGAACTGAGTGATCTATATAAAACTGTGTGACTGTGTGGCACACTATGCAATAAGCCATGAACGGCACTATGAAAAAAAATCAAAGCTGTGTTACCAATATTGACACGGTGGTGTATCAACACCATACAAGAATACCCTGTCTGTGTGACACACTCTAAATACAAAAAGGTAAACTTGGCTTAAAAAAATGTGAAGCTAAAATACTGTGCGATCTACAATTAGATCTGTGTGAGTTCTGTATGATTTACCTTACCAAATAGATCAGTGTAAGTTCTGTGTGATCTACATTACCTACTAGATCCATGTAAGTTCTGTTTGACCTACACTACTTAAAAGATCTGAGTGTATGGTGTGATCTACAATACTCACTAATATCTCTGTGATCTATATTCTATATGGCATTCATGGCCAATAATATGTGTGATATCTAATATTTCAAGCAAAGATCGGTGTGGTTTATGTTGCCAACAATATATGTCTGATCCATATTACCACCTACGTCTGTGTGATGTATTTATTCGACAATACCAACAAGACCTATGTGATAACCCTCTACTGAAACTTAGCTCAAATAAGCTTCTTGGCAAACACAATAAAAATGTTATGGTCTTAATTATCACTTATATTAAAAAACAAAAAAAAAGGAAACCCCGTGAATAATTTCAAGAAAAACTCGACAACTGGTTACAACCGAATAACCTATCTCTGTTACAAAGATAAACATTAGAAGTGGATCCAACACTGGTTAAAGACACACCAGCAGTCATGCTGCTCATCTATCAACCAGTAATAATAATAATATAACAATTTTGCTTTTAGGAATGTTCTTTTGCTTCCAGAAATATTTATAATAGCAGTTAGAACTTAAATAAAATAGAAAGATAGCTACGTTTTATTTGAGTACCTTATAAATACTTCAAACAATCATTATGCTATTAATTATTTGGTCAATATAGTCATAACGAGATTTCGCCTTAAGCAATCTAGTCATACCTGCTGTCTAGTCATATTGAGATGTAGTCCTAAAGCTCCTAACCCATCCACATTTAAGGATACACTCAACAGTGAAGGTAGTAGGTATCATACATATAGGGAAATAAGTACCTGGCCAGGCCACTTGGCTAGGTATGTTATTGAGAAAGTTAAATTGTAATAATGTACAGATTAACTTGTAAAGAAAAAAAATTGAATCACAAATAGGATTTGAACCCGCATCCATCAATGCAGAGTACTCTAAGCAGGGGTGCAGCTATAAAAATCATAAATATTTTGTTAATATATTTTTTCTATCCGACTCTCAAGATATAGTTACCCAGGTACTCAATGGTATATTAAGTAGTAAAAAAATAAATAAATAATAATATTTGGTATGCGTATGCACTTCTACATACTCTGACTTTCTTTACAACGGCATGATGGAAATCCTCACCTAGGTGATTTTAACAAATACTAAAAATAATATAATATGATAAAAAAAAAAATATTATCTTATCAAAGTTCAAGATTTTCAATGGACTGAAACATTCTCTAACATATCAGGAATCTCTAATATGTATTATGTGCTGATAATACATCTGTAAAACCTATAAGTACACAGAGGATAATTCAGAGAAAATATTTTTTGATTGAGTAACACTAAAGTAAAAAAGTAATACTCCCCATATAAAAATGACATTTTAAGAATGCTAGTAATAATTACTTCTAAAAAAAATCTATTAATTATGACTATATATACAATTACCTATGACTAATGCTGATAATATACAGTAACCTACATACCCTGTGCCTTAGCATACATACCTATACCTACTTATTAAAAATCAAAATTTAAGTAATAGGACATAGAAATAGTGTTATTCCTCTATGCAGTAGGGTAAAATAGAGACAAAAAAATCTGTTAGTAGGTATTTACCCAACATTTGGATCAGTGCAAATTCGTAAAGAATTGATTATACCTCTAATATGATACTATGACCTCCAAGAAATTAATTTAAAAAAAAAATACTTTTCACCATCATGATAATGTTGTAGCCAATAGACCATTTTTAGCAAATGTGACCAAATACTAAATTGAACTAAGATATTATAAGTAAATGATTATAAAACACACAAATGGTTATAGATACTCAAATATTGAAAACCTGTTATCATACTACTAGGTACCTACTTAAAGTATGAGAAAAAAAATAAGGGAAAGCTATCTTATATGCTGATCAGATAAGTGATGGGTTTGATAAATTAATAAACTTTAACACAAATAACTAAATACTTGTGCTGTAAATATGTTTTATTATGAAATTATATGATATTTATATTATTACTAAATAATAGTCTCAAAATAAACAATCACCATTTATAAAGATTTGCATAAAGTAAAACAACCCAATTGTTTAGTATTTCAACCATACTAAATAAATAATTATCATTATCATACCATACTTAATTATCTGTCTCTCTCTAGCAACATATTGTTTTCTCTCTTCCGTTCAAGTCTACAAGCTGACATGTTGCTCATTCTAAATAACTAAAATAAATTATAGATCTGTTGCGTTTTGTGTAATATGTGCCGAAATAAAGAACCAGTGAAGTGATAAACAATACCTTACATTTAAATAAGGATACCTGTAGGTATAATCCTTAACACCATTGCTTTTGGTTGAATATGTACCTACTTTTAAACGAAATCAAACTTATATTTTACATACAAAATTTGTATGACTTCGCATTTTACCAACTTTATGGATTTAGCTAAACAGGTATACTACCTAATATCTAAATTTATGTGCGGTGAACAAAAAAGAAACGGTGCACAGTCTAGACCCACAAACTATGTTAATTAGCATAATGAAAAGATCATTGAGAAAATTAAACACATTCTAACTTTCTATAATACAATAAGTACTATGCTATAGTACAATAAGAGCTATGTTCTGAAGAACTAGATTCAACCAAAACTATGGCTTGATTGCCAATGTTACGGCAATGAACGGCATCTAATTTATACTAGACAAGTTTATGATGTAGTAGAGAACTATCAATGTTTACCAGCAGCATTAACCCCAGTGCACTGCTGTGGGTGGCCCTCTTAAGGGTATAATTGAGTAGTATTTATGTAATTATGTATATGTAGTCTAAGGCTTGTCATAGTTTAATATATACTACAGATGGTGGCCTTCGTTTTCAGCTCAGTTTCCTCCACCCGCAAGTAAAAAGTAACTGGTATTACTAACAACAACAACAAACAACAAAATCATTTATTGACATATTGGTTAGGTACAAAGTTATGATGAACCCATAGACTCCCGAACTAGTTGAAACTGTGTTTCAGGAGTCAGTGGCTTCTCCCATTATTTATTTTACTTAAGCTATGCCATACTGATAAATTTAGAAGACAACAAAAAAAAATAAAGAATTAAAAGAACATGATCAAAAACTTAGGAGTGTAATATAGTCTGTGTAGGTATGTAGGTGTGATTGTGTAGGTGAGTAATGTGTGGGTGGGTGTTTGTGTGTTCATGCGTGTTAGTGTTTATATATGTTTAACGTAGATACAATATATATATATATATATGCAAGTTGTATAATAATGTATATGTCTACAATACATAACATGCCATAACATAACATAACATAATATATATGTATATATATATATATATATATATAAATATATAAATGTGTGTGTGTGTGCATTTATATAAATATATTAATATTGAATGTATAAATTAATATTTCAATACATTCAAACTTAATACAAATTTAATAAATATAGTTAAACACTTAAAAATAATAACTTGCCAACAAAGTTTCAATACCTTCATAATCGAAGGCATTTAACCATTCCAAAATAATCTTTTTAAAATCATTATATGAAAATTTTACGCACCGTTAAAACATTTGCTTTTTCATAGACTGAGGTTGTAGGGTGTCTAAAAGGTAGATAGAGAAGCACTTTCAACACAGCGCGCTGAGCACGTTCAACGGTGATGATGTGAGTTTTAGCTGCACTTCCCCAAGCACATATGCAATATCTAACTAGGCACTCACATAACGCTTTATAGGTTTGAATTAATAGAATAGGGTCAGCAACAGATCTTAGCGTTTTAAATATATAAATGAGTTTTCTTATTCTAGCAGCCAGCGAATTAATGTGAAGCCTCCAGTTCAGTCTTTCATCTATCAATACCCCTAGGTATTTAATAGAGTCAACCCGAGATAGTGTTGCACAACTGCACAGGGTAGACCGATGTGTGTTACGGTTACATGGAAATGTATGTATTTTTAAAGTGATGTTATTAACAGGGGCTCCAGCAGATGTCATACTATAGCACATATATTTCGTTTTGGATGTATTTAATGATAGAAGGCTGTTCTCCAACCATTTTGTTACTATGGAAAGACTGTTCTCGGCCAGTTCTGTAACTTTTTGCCAGGTTTTATCATGTAAAAGCCGTTTTAGGTAGATAATGGGGGATTTCGTTAGCTCTATCTATAGAGTACCTTGATACCTAGAATTTATGTTTTACCAGTGTTCACTGGTTATTTATTGTAAAAACTAAAATGTAAGGTCAGGTGGGGTAAGTGAAACGAAGGAGTACCTAAGTAAATAAGTATCTTTCAATTTTTGTCAATGTTTTGGCATTGACAGCTACATGACGGCCACTCTGGGCTGCCAGTAAGAAAGTTTTAAATGTACTAAACTCATTACATTTTTTTTTTCTCTTTGTTCTTGTGTACTCTTTGCTGTGTGTTTTAAGTTTTATTTATTTTGATATTATGTTTGTAAATTGTAATTTTGTACTTTGTAGTCGTATAATGTGTGTTGCGTCCGTGATGTCATGGCATGGGTTCCGGCTGAAAATCAGTGACTGAGGTTGTTATTTGCAGCCTTAGTTGTATGCTGAGCCGGGACCTATTCCTGACATCGCGCAGTATCGCATAGGAGTGTGAATTGAAAGTTTATTTTGTCCTTGTCCTTGTATTAATGTTACTTATGCGATATTGTGTGTTATATGTTAGGAATAAAGTTAATTTCATTTCATTTAAGTGAAACCCTATCGAAATCAATAAATCACGCAGTTTAGCTCTATGCTATGTGGCGAAATGGTTTCAATGCTCTAGCACACGCGTCACACAATCTTTCTGCTAGGCCATAAAGTAAAAAGAAATCAGCTCTTTAAGTTTACAAAACACAAGTCGGCTGATGCCATGAAGCAATTTAATAGTGTTTATGTACATTTTTACACGAAAATAATGCATTAAACGGCGCGTAATGTGGGGTTAGTATTTGCAGTCACAGACGACACAGGTAATAAAATCAATGAAATATGAATATAAAATGATATATTTTACTAAGTTAAATCAAGCAAATAATTAGCTAATATACCTACAAAAGGATTTTTTCCGACTTATAAACATTTGCAAATCAACATGGTATCTAGCTGGTTTTATGGGAAATTAAAAATCATAAACTGGCAGTACCTTGACAATGAAATTTTTTGGTTAGGTATGGTTATTTTATCCATTAATTAATCATTTAGCTGTTTTTCTGTTTAGCTGATTATTTGTTATTACATGAAATGTAACGCTGTATTTATATTTTTCACAATAAACACTTCTAAAAAGGGAAAATAGACAAAATAATGGCTACTTACTTGCGAAATGTTATTCCTTCATATTTACGCCTCAGTGCGACTTCTGTTGCTTAAAATGCTGCAACCACCCACTGCACACACATTATTTCTCAAATATTTATTGCCTAGATCACCATTTAAATAGGATTATTTCACAAAAAACAACAATTTCAAAAAATTGTTAACCTGTTTGGCTTAGATCAAACGAAGCCAAATAAAAAAACCCGGTAACGGTGACAAGGACCAAAGATATTACGTTCGTCTTTTTTTTGCTTAGTACCGAATGTATAGCGCTCTCCTTGTTGTCCATGAATGACGTCATATACTACGGTTCTACTCGTAGATATTCAAAGAGCGAAACCGACACTGCACTATGACAGAGAGCAGAGCCACCCCACAAAAAAAAAGAAGCCACATCTCAGTAGCGCCACCTACCTTTGGATGTAGAACTACGTGCCATCCAGCTATCAGAAAATCCCCTAGCTCAATGATTTTTTTTTTTCTTATATTTTGGCTCCACACATAGTGTATTTAGCCAGTGTCAAGTTTTGTAATTTTTCATCGTATTATGGAAATTTTCACTTAAAGTCAAGCCATAGTCACAGTCAGAGTAGTCATAGTCTAGTCTAAGTCATAATCCAGTCTAAGGCATGCCCTAGTAAAGTGGTGGCAACTTTACTAGAGGCTTCTATGGAATTTTGGAAGCAACACGAAAAACCACGTTTCACTACATTATATCACTTGCCCACACTCATGCTCGTAATTCAGCACTTAATGCGTAAAACACCACCAATTTTAAACATTAACACTGGAAAAAGCATAAGTTTTGTAAAATAATACAATGCACCGACGTAAACTTTTCCGCATTCCCGCCAAAACACCCCTCAATGATTTTGTACCTCATTATAAAAAAAAAAAAAAAAAAACATAATTATCTGTACTTAGGGATGTTCCGATACCACTTAAGTATCGATACCTACTCATATGAGTAGTACTCAAAATTGATAATGAGGAGTTTTATTTAAAAAAAAAAGAAATGGTGTTTTATGTATTACCCAATAGGTGGCGCCAGTTGTGGTTTTACCAAAATCTGTCACTGTCACTGTTTCAAGCATAGACCACAGGTTATAGGAAATGTGTCACGATACTGACTGACAACTCTAAACTGTTTCGTTTATTCTATTTTCGTTGCGCGATAGCTCAGCTTAATTTTGGATCATAATATTAACGTTTATCTGTCTCGCAGTTCTGCTGTACTTCAATTTACTTAAGAAGAATGCACCACAGACTACTTAAGAGATACTACAGACAATGTACTCGTGGTCCACTCAACTGAATTTGGCATTTCTTTGTAGGTAGTCTAAGCATTTTCTTATGTTTAAACTACTCTGTGGTTTGAAAGGTTTAAACTATGTACTTACAGCGCCATCTAGAAAAGAAGCGGAACTAGCGTTTTTTTTTAAATAAAAGGCCTCGTTCAATACTAAGTATAACGAATATCTTCTGTACTGTGTGTGTGTGTGGGGGTGTATATGTGTGTATTAACTGTATTCAACGCTTTGAATAGGGGATTTTCTGACAGTTGGACGGCACGTAGTTCTACAGCCAAAGATAGATGGCACTGACGAGACATGGTTGGCACTGTATTGTTATTTTTTTCTAATCTGTGGCATAAATCTTCAGAACCACAGACATGGTAGTGATAATTGTTCACGCTATGTCTCGTCAACGCCATCTAACGGACTTTTATGAACTATTTTTTAATTTGGCAGTCAGAAAACCTATTATTACATTTTATTTAATTCTGCTTAAATTAAAAACAGGGTTGTTGTGGCACTAAGAATACATTAAAAAATTCACCGTTTTAGACTACTTGACTTAAAGGTAGGCCATACTATGCTTCTTTGAAGAATAAGATATTATGGCAAAATAAAGCTGCTTGGCATTGAATTTTTAGCGATTCTCTCCTGTTTTGACTTAGCAGCATTGATTCGATTCGATACTAGTACCTTCTTTTCGATACCAAGTAAGTATCGAAACAATGATTCGGTGCTAAAAAGTTCTTGGCACAGAATTCCCACTAGTAGAAATCTATTTCGCGTGGCCGCCTAGTTGTTTCTTGCTCCCACACGAGGTGCTGCCTGAATAAGAACGTCTCCCAAAATTTTGGGTAGATAATGGGCGATTTCGTTAGCTCTATCTATTGAGTAATTTACCTTGATACCTAGAATTTATGGTTTACCTGTGTTCACTGCTTCTTTATTGTAAAAACTAAAATGTAAGGTCAGGTGGGGTAAGTGAAACGAAGGAGTACCTAAATGAAACCCTATCGTAATCAATAAATCACGCAGTTTAGCTCTATGCTATGTGGCGAAATGGTTTCAATGCTCTAGCGCACGCGTCACACAATCTTTCTGCTAGGTCATAAAATAAAAAGAAATCAGCTATCTTTAAGTTTACAAAACACAAGTCGGCTGATGCCATGAAGCAATTTAATAGTGTTTATTTACATTTTTACACGAAAATGATGCATGACCACATGCATCATTTGCACATGCATGATAAGACCACATTGTTCCAAAAAAACTGTTACGCCATGTGTATCACTGTGTACAACAAATTACCACCGTCTATAAAAGACTTGCCCTACGGAATGTTCCGGAAAAAACTTAAACTCTGGCTATTAGAAAAGTCTTTTTACTGTATGAATGACTATCTAATGTTAAATAAGTAATTCATTGATATACATATACTAATTAATTATTTATTATTATTCTTAATTTAATGACATAACAATCATATAATATAATTGAAATTTATTGCAAATGTATACCAATAGAATTATTTACTGTTAAATAACTAATTAATGATTATTCTTATTTTAATGACATAATAATACTATAATATAATTTAAATTTGCAAGTGTATAACACCAATAGAATTATTTAAGTTTATTTGAAAATTGTATTATCGTATTGACCTAAACCTAATAATAATTTTCACATGCCACAAGTAATGGCTAAATGGAAGAACTACTTACTAAATCCTAACACCTACATCTATCTCCATTTATGTGAAATAAATTTCATTTCATTTCATGAAACGGCGCGTAATGTGGGGTTAGTATTTGCAGTCACAGACGACACAGGTAATAAAATCAATCAAATACCTACTACATTACAAATGTCATTGTAAATGTCCCATGGGCGAAAATCACGTATTTCACATCAACAGCTGGAAAACATCTAGTGCTGAACACAGGCATGCCCATAAAACGCCATTTTAGACGCTGATTATAGGGAGCTTTGCCATAACCACCTCGCTTAGCAAGTAGCTTGTCATCGCAGAAGATTATAATGTACCAGGGAGAATGCTACTGCCCATTCTCTGGATAGTCCCTTAGTCTGCTCTTATATGGCACCCAAAGAAAGAGATGGAGATTCTCAGATTTCTGCGCTAATAAAGTGATACCTGGCAGCTATTATTATATAAGTAGGTACCTAATATAATGACTGCGGGTAACAGATAATAAAAACAAAACTGTCAATATAGTCAACTGCTAAATAGTCAAACGCCAATGTCAACCTACCGTCAGAATATTGAATCGGAACGTTTCTGTCAAAACCGTGAACCATTTTTGAAGTGATGTTTCATTCACGCAAATTGAGTTTTCAAAAATTCTTTTCTTGAAAAGTATTTATTGCCGTCATTTGCCATGTCAGATTTAGGCTTTCTATGTGTAAAAAAAAATTAGCGTCCTAGCAGAATTCACAAAGTGGACAGATGTGCAAGTATGTTTCACTTACCCCACCTGACTTTAAATATAAAATCATATATTTTACTAAGTTAAATCAAGCAAATAATTAGCTAATATACCTACAAAAGGTTTTTTTCCAACTTATAAACATTTGCAAATCAACATTGTACATAGCTGGTTTTATGGGAAATTAAAAATCATAAACTGGCAGTACCTTGACAATTAAATTTTTTGGTTAGGTATGGTTATTTTATCCATTAATTAATCATTTAGCTGTTTTTCTGTTTAGCTGAGGACTCGTTATTACATGAAATGTAACGCTACATTTATGAGTTTCACAATAAACACTTCTAAAAAGGGAAAATAGACAAAATAATGCCTACTTACTTGTGAAATGTTATTCCTTCATATTTACGCCTCAGTGCGACTTCTGTTGCTTAAAATTCTGCAACCACCCACTGCACACACATTATTTCTCAAATATTTATTGCCTAGATCACGATTTAAATAGGATTATTTCACAAAAAACAATAATTACAAAAAATTGTTAACCTGTTTGGCTTAGATCAAACGATGCCAAATAAAAAAACCCGGTAACGGTGACAAGGACCAAAGATATTACGTTCGTCTTTTTTTTGCTTAGTACCGAATGTATAGCGCTCTCCTTGTTGTCCATGAATGACGTCATATACTACGCTTCTACTCGTACATATTCAAAGGTTCTTGGTATCGAAAGAAAAGTATCGAGTACTTAGTTTACTCGTATTTACTAGTATCGGAAACATCCCTATCTGTGATGTGAAAAAAAAACTACGATTCCTTATTAAATAAAAATAAAATTGTTCAGTTGGATTTACAGTTTAATATTAATAAATTAAATTCAGCCCTGTAAAATCTAATATTTATACGTTTATAGTAAGTACTAAATTATTGGGTTTGGAAAATGGAAAACTTATCAATCGGTAAGTGTTATATTGAAACATAACCTTAAAACACGTATGCACCATAATGAACACAAATAATACAATACTTAATATTTCAGCCGAGATTTATACATCTGATAAACGTGGAAATGATGATACTGGTGATGGAACAGAGGAAAAGCCTTATAAGACTATACTGCGTGCAATGCGCCACTCTGGAAAAGAGCCCTTCCCTACGATATACGTAGATGGTAAGGAAGAAGGAAAACTATACGAAGTAGCTGCTAAATCACAGCTTAAGAAAATCCAAAAGATATGGGTTAGGGGTAATGCTAAAGCAGCAGATAAGGCGAAAGCTGAGGATGAGTCCAATGACAAACGCCAACAGAACTTGGAGGAGGCCAAAAAAATTGTTGTCACAGAGGACTCTGCCTTACCAAAGGCTAAAGTAGTCAAAATATCTGAAAGTAAGTACAGTTAAATATTGCATAGCCTTCTCATAATTATTTTTCTATATAGCTCTAGGTTTGTGAACAAACTAAGATCCTACCTATTTATTGAGATGACGTTGGATGATGCAATATATGCCGTTTATTGTATCTATAATATTATATTTTTTGTACCTACTGATTTGTGCAATAAACTTTTTATCATAAGCAGAGTGCATTTACAGCTCCCTAGGATAAGATTTATGCTGGCACACACTAAACAACTTGTTAAAAACCGTATGGTAACTGGGTTTTAAATAAACAGTCTGTTTTAAATGATAAGTTTTTTGAGTGGGTGTAATGAATGTGAAAATATGGGCATTTACAGCGGAAGAACACCGCGGTGAACGTGTTTGTGTGCGAGGATGGGTGCACCGCCTCCGGAGACAAGGCCGAGCGCTGATTTTTCTTACTATTAGAGATGGCTCCGGCTATCTTCAGTGTGTTCTGCATGGAGTCCTGTGTCAGACATACAATGCGCTTGTACTGTCAACAGAGTCGTCAGTTGCTTTGTATGGGAAGCTGGAAGTTGTACCGGAAGGAAAGACGGTAATGTTTAAATAACATCATTGCAATACAACGGTAAATGCAATTTGGATTAGTGGCTGGATCGAAAATCTTCATAGGTTACCAGTTTTTGCACATAAACCTGGAGGGCATAACAATAACTCATACGATTTTGAAACTGATGCACCCTCATCCAAAATGTTGCTTGCCTTTGTGCCTATGAGTTTTCAAGTTATGTGTGAAATGGGGTATTTCACTAATATATTTTTATTGTATAAATAAATAGTATTCTTCAATATTAGTTACTAGCTGTGCCCCTCGGTTTCACCCGCGGATTAAAAGTAGCCTATGTGATAATCCAGTACATATGCTATCTACATTCCAAATTTTCAGCCAAATCCGACCAACCGTTTGAGTGTGAATGAGTAACATACATACAAACTTTCGCCGTTATAATATTAGTGTGATGGAAACGGAAATTGAATACTTAAAAATTACAAAGTTGCAATAATAGAAAGAGGCAGCTCAACATGCAGTTATTTCACAATTTAGCACTAGGTACTTTATTTTTAATGTATGGCACTCTGCTTATAAAGTTTGTATCATATTGCTATAGGCACCTGGAGGGCATGAGTTGACAGCTGACTACTGGGAGCTCATCGGGCTTGCCCCACCAGGTGGTGCCGATGCAATTCTCAATGAAGAAGCTTTGCCTGATGTGCAGCTGGACAACAGGTGAAGTTCAAACTATATACGCAAAATGGCGGCCTTCGCTGCGTCTTCCTGTTCCTGGTCGCCACTCGAGAACCTTTCGTCCCAACGGTTGTCAGTCCTGCAAGTGATGTGGCCTGCCCATTGCGATTTCAACTTGCTAATTCTAGAGCTTCATTGATCACTTTAGTTCTCCAGCAAATCTCTTCATAGTACAGCATGTTATAGTATATAGTTAGTTTTAAATTAAAATAACTGGATTGGGCCGCAGGATTCGGGAAAAAGGTGGTGACTCCCGCTCCGGCTCGTTCCTGGTGCAAAGGTTGGCCATTGCCATCCAGCATGGTAATGCTGCCAGTGTAATGGGCACCTTTGCACCACGGACAGTGAGGGGCGGGTTATTTGAATAATACATTACTGTTGACATCTTGTCTTATGGACTGTATAATAGCCGCGATGGCCTATAGACAGTCCAAGTACTCCAGCCCACTACCGGTAGGTAGCATACCCAAAATGCTGGCCGCATTGCCACGTTGAATTGCAATGCTGATGCGTTGGGCCAAATAAGTGCCAGCATTTTGGTCACGCGTCGCATCGACCAGGCGCTCTGATAGACTTTGGAAAACGCGATGAGCTCCCGGTCCCCACGGACCCAGGGTCTCAACACCAAACGGCTCAAATATGTAACCGCTACCGAGATTACTATATTTGCGCCGTTTTAGCTGCTCAGCAGAATTAGCCGCGGCGCCGGCCCTAACGTGTGTCTCGGGAAGGTGTGACGGCGCCATAGTATCGACGCAAGTAGCGTCCCACACTAAAGGCCGCCCCATCTTCCAGGGAACCAGAGTCATTCCGTCGGGTCTTTTACCATCGTCACGCATGAGACCATTCGGTTCGAGAATGGCTGCAACATTGGCGGTGGTAAAAGCCCGGCGAATGATGTCATTAAGACTAGCGTGGCGCGAAATTCGACCAGGAACTTTTTTGTTTGCGATACTTGTCCTGATAAAGATTTGGTTTTTGAAAAGTTTAATAGTCTTGCTCCGAATATCAAATTAGTAGACAAGCGTTCTCTTCGCCTTTTGGGTTCGCCGATTCTGGATGAGTCTATCTCACCTTTTGTAGAAGAAAAAATTCAAAAGTTCAATAACGCATCAGACAGGTTACTCAAAATTAACGCCCACATGGCTTTTACAATTATTCGTTTTTGTCTATTTGTCCCTAAATTTACTTATATTTTACGATGTTGTCAACTGTGGAAACACAGTAGCTCCTTATGGGCTTAGACAGCATTGTAAAAAACACTCTGGTTTCGGTCTTGAATGTTGATATGGATGACAGGACGTGGTCGCAAGCCTCTCTACCTGTGCGCTTAGGAGGTTTAGGGATACGCAAAACTTCGAGTGTTGCATTACCGGCATTTTTGTCCTCTGTACATGGTACACATAAATTAATAGAAAAAATTCTTGCTCCATCTTTAGGTACTTTCGAAGGGCTTGGTCTCATCCTCCCCGGTGGCGCTGCCCCGGTACCGGGGACGATGAGACAAAATGTGTCATCCTCCCCGGTAGCCTCAAAAATGCCACTCACCGGGGCCGATGAAACAAAAAAAGTGTCATCTGCCCCGTTATAGTCGGATCGATGAATTCATCTCGGTGACAGCGGGGAGTTATAGTCTGATCATCCCCGGTACGGCCAGTGCTGGTACTTTTAACGGGGAGGATTATACAATTCTAGTTTCATTAAGCCCAGCATGGAAGGTAAGGTGCTATGATAAAGAATTTGCCTAATAATGTATAAATGAAACGAGTCTGTTTATAATGAATATAAATTGAATAGAGCAATATAAATAAACTATGGTTAAAATTAAAATAGCGATGATTTAGTAGAGAGACATCGTAAGACACAGAACAAAACGATAACTAAATAGCTTTTATTAAAATAAACGTGTTATTTACCTCTTATTTTTATAATTACAAATAATGATTATGTACCTATCTACATTGACCCTTCTTTATTCAACATTGTTTACATTCAATAACACAGATAGTTGTTTTTTATGGTAGCTGTTAGTAGTAAAAACTCGTGTTAACTTTGAAAGTAAGTAGAAAATAGATTTTCTGTATGATATTTGCTATGCTCTGCTAAACATAATAAGCTCAAACGGAATTTATAATTTGTGGTCTACATATAAAATCTCTTCGGGTGTTTATATTTATACCCGCACTGTACAAAATTTATTATCGGATTAAACAATTATACCATACAGTTATGTAATAATTGAATCTAAGTATGGTGCTTCTTTGTTTCTCTTGTTATTCTTTCGTTGTTCCATAAAAACTTGTTTGTCAGTGCGGCATTTAAAAAAGGGAATAAGTACCCACGTGCTACACACACACACACACTACACATGTAGCTGTGTATACACAGTCATAAAAGTTCATTTTGCATTTGTTTTTAGCACTTCACTATTATATAGGTGAGTAATATTTAAATGGAAAAAGATGAAAAAATGGTTATATTTTAAGAATCGTAAGCTAAATATATATATGAGTTTTGACTACTAACAGCTACCACAAAAAAACAACTGGCTGTGTTATTGAATGTAAATAATGTTAAATAAAGATGGGTCAATGTAGATAGGTACAAAAAAAGGTAAGGTAATAATTATTTGTAATTGCTTGCTTAATATGTACAATAATTTAATTTTTATTGTTATCTAGTTTTGACTTGTAAAAGTGCTAAAAATAGCCTATTTGCAATAAAGAATTTGAGTTTGAGTTTGAATTACAAAAGTAAAAGGTAATTCATCATCATCATCAACAGCCTGAAGACGTCCACTGCTGAACATAGGCCTCCCCCAGAGCACGCCACCTTGAGCGGCTGCTCGCCTCCTGCATCCATCGGCTCCCCGCGGCTTTCACCAGGTCGTCGGTCCACCGAGTGGGGGGCCGGCCTACGCTGCGTCTTCCGGTTCGTGGTCGCCACTCGAGAACCTTTCTTCCCCATCGGTTGTCAGTTCTACGAGCGATGTGGCCTGCCCATTGCCACTTCAACTTACTAACTCTAAGAGCTATATCGGTCACTTTAGTTCTCCTGCGGATCTCCTCGTTCCGGAGCTTATCTCGCAGGGAAACACCGAGCATAGCTCGCTCCATAGCTCGCTGCGCGACTTTGAGCTTACTAATGAGGCCAACAGTAAGAGACCATGTCTCAGTTCCATAAGTCATCACTGGCAACACACACTGATTGAAAACTTTCGTTTTCAGGCTCTGCGGTATTTTGGACGAAAAGATAGGACGAAGCTTCCCGAACGCTGCCCAGCCGAGTTGGATTCTTCGCGCCACCTCTTTGTCGAAGTTGGACCTACCTAATTGGACAATCTGTCCTAGGTGTAAAAGGTAATTAACACGTTTATTTTACTAGAAGCTATTTAGTTATAGTTTTGTTCTATGAACTAGGATGTCTGGTTCTATCTACTAAATCATCGTTATTTTAATTTTAACCTTAGTATATTGTTATTGTTCTATTACAGTTATATTCATTATAAACAGACTCGTTTCATTTATACATTATTAGGCAAATTCTTTATTATAGCACCCTACCTTCCATGCTGGGCTTGATGAAACTAGATTTGTGTAATCCTCCCCGTTAAAAGCACCAGCACTGGCCGTACCGGGGATGATGAGACTTTAATTCTCATCGGCCCCGCTGTCACCGAGATGAATTCATCGAACCGACTGTAACGGGGCAGATGACACTTTTACTGTTTCATCGGCCCCGGTGAGCGCCATTCTTGAGGCTACCGGGGAGGATGACACTTTTTTGTCTCATCGTCCCCGGTACCGGGGCAGCGCCACCGGGGAGGATGAGACCAAGCCCTTTCGAAGTAGCCCATTTGTCTGAGGCCAAAAATGCCTGGGGGTTGGCTTGTCCAAATTCTGATTTCCCGGTGGTTCTTTCCTCACAGAGGCTGTGGGACCGACCGCTCCGCGAACTAGCACGGAAAAATCTTTTAGATACGTGTCCTAGCGTCGCTGATCGTGCTCGGCTTCTCGCAGTCTCTGTGTGGGGGTCAGGACTTTGGTTACAGGCCATGCCTTCTTTCAACACTGGTAACCTTTTAGATCCGACTACTTTTCGTTTAGCTATCAGCTTACGTTTGGGCGCAAGATGCTGTGTGGCCCATCGCTGCCAGTGCGGTACCGCAGTTGACCAGCTCGGTCATCACGGTCTCTCGTGTTCAAAAAGCGCTGGTCGAATTTCGCGCCACGCTAGTCTCAATGACATCATTCGCCGGGCTTTTACCACCGCCAATGTTGTAGTAATTTAATTGTAATTTAACTGTAATTTAATGATCAATTTATTATTATTGTTATATATGACTTGTTAATATTTTTAATTAATTTCATTTCATTTATATAATTAAGATGTATTCTGTAAAATAAATGAATTATTATAAATAAATATAGGTGTTTTATTTATTAAAAAAATACTTCAAATTTTGTATTTGTTAAACATTAATAAATAAGAACGAAGTACTTAATTCAATAAAATATTGGATAGAAAAAATAACTGGATAAATTATATAAATCATCTCCAACTGTTTCTCAGTATGAAATTAAAGAATTTGGAGCCAATGTAACCAGTTTTTTAAAATGATTGTATTTTTCATTTTTATACATGTACTAATACAAATCGTGTCCCATCCAGAAAGCATATATAAGCAAATAAGCATATATTATGTTTTTATTTGTTGTTATACTACTAATACAAATTTTGTCCCGCCCAGGCACATAATGATTCGTGGCGAGAACACGTCAAAGGTGCTGGTGGCTCGTGGTGCTGTGACTCGCGCTTTCCGCGAACATTTCCACGCGCGTCGTTATGCAGAAGTGACGCCGCCCACGCTGGTGCAAACGCAGTGCGAAGGCGGGTCCACGCTTTTCAGCTTCAACTACTTCAAGTAAGTTGGGTCAGCCTCTAACGCCTTGGGAGGCTCGACTGTAAACGCGACCCCACCTCGCCCCACCATGGCGGATGACTTCTCGCGGGGCGTTTTTTAGAGTTCCACATTCGTGGGCATTTACTGCAGGGCTAGCAGAAGCTGTCGACGTGTACTTGAGAGAAGAGATGTGTCGATTTTTAATTTTTTACAGCTCATGCTAACCCTGCTGGAGACCCACCCCATCTTGCCCCACTCCGGTATCGGATCAGCCATGATAACTACTTGTAATCTGTGGTTAAGTTATATCGTTCCATAGTGCTTCTCAGACTGTAACGGACTACACTTAATTTGGTAGTTACCTACAAAATTATTCAAGAATTAGTGTAACACCGCTAATGCCGTTTTTTCCTTGGATTGGTTTAATTCTTTGAGGACGAAACATTCAAAAATTTCCTCCATGCTATCATTTTGTATTTAAGATGAACTCCATAGAGGTCACGCCTGAGTCAATCGAATTTGTTTGGTAATTTTTCCTGTTTCATTAAACTTAAATTCGCGTCTTTTACCTGCTATGGCAAAAACTACTGAAATGGGTTTCCTCAAAACGTATTTGGGTCCTAGGTTTTTCAGGCTTCATTAGACCATGTAAACATAACATCTTGTTGCTAGTAAAACAGAGAAGTTTCTGAAGTATGAAAATAACCGGCCAGGTGCGAGTTGGACTCGCGTACGAAGGGTTCCGTACCATTTTATCTATAAAAACGAGCAAAAAATCACGTGTTTTGTATGGGGCCCCTTAAATATTTATTTTATTCTGTTTTTTAGTATTTGTTGTTATAGCGGCAACAGAAATACATCATCTGTGAAAATTTCAACTGTTTAACTATCACGGTTCATGAGATACAGCCTGGTGACAGATGGACAGAGAGACAGACAGCGGAGTCTTAGTAATAGGGTCTGTTTTACCCTTTGGGTACGGAACCCTAAAAAATAACCTCTGCTCGCGGGGGCTTTACTTATAGATTTCTTCTGGATTTCTGGGACACCCTTTAAGTGGGATTGGATTAAATATTTTTCAAATTACCTATTACTTTTCAGTGCCAAGGCGTTCCTGACGCAGAGTTCGCAGCTGTATCTGGAAACTTGTCTCGCTACGCTTGGTGATGTGTACTGCATCGCGCAGTCATACCGCGCTGAACAGTCTCGCACACGACGACATCTCGCCGAGTGAGCATTATACTTTTAACTAATCATCATCATCATCATCATCATCATCATCATCATCATCATCAATAGCCTGAGGACGTTCACTGCTGAACATAGGCCTCCCCCATAGAGCGCCAATTTAAGCGGCTGCTTTCCTCCGGCATCCCGGCATCAAAGTTATTATGGCCTTACCATTCAGACATTCTACTGCAGATCTTTATGAAAAATGTAAAGTCCTTTCTGTGAGAAAGTTGTTTGTATACCAGAGTTTAAGAAGGTATCACGCAGAAACAGTTCCATTTCTACCCATCACCAATAAGAGACTTGACAATAGTCCTATTAATATTATCATACTAGCTTTTGCCCGCGGCTTCGCACGCTTGTATTGTGTTATTTCTACGTTTAGGTAGTCTAATAATAGCTTAGTTCATGCATTTCCTATATACCAAACAACAAAAACCACTAAATCTTTTCGGAGCTCAGCACGTATTAGCAGATTAGGTAGCACACGTGTAAAAATGTTGTTTAGGTAGTAGGTAGGTATGGCTCTTCACGTGTCATCAGACCACCTACACATTGATAAAATAGTGGGTTAGAAACTACAAATCATAGGTACAATATTTATTTAAATATGTACCTACTGAGACCTAACATAGACTTAGACGTTCGTTTTTTTAAATATACGGTACGTCTAGGCATCTAACTAATAAAAGTTATATATGGTATACCTACATACCAGTGATACGGTCGATCTTTTCCTTGTCATTTTCACTTCAACAGATGTTCTTGTGTTTTCACCATTAAAACCGTTCAAGTCTTTATAAGACGATCCAGTAAATTTTGTCTAGTTAGTACGTATACCTACCTACCTATTATTTAGGCAGCTTAGAAAAATACAAAAAAAAATCACTGTTTTTTGTTGTTTTTCTGCTGTTTTGGTCAGTTTTTCATATCCGCGCGCTTTTCGTTTGCAAAGAGTATCTTTGTTGCATTCACCAAATTTTTTTTCCTTAAGTTTGGCTCCATACGAATTGAGTATTTAGCCAGTGTCAATAATATGTTTATAAAATACATACTTTACAGCTGGAGTATCGCATTTACCTATACGATGCGTATATAATTAATTTTGTTAATAATAATTAGAAATCACAAGTACTTACGTACGCCACTGTAAAAAGAGTTGACATTTATATTGTGTCCGCTATTTTCCACGTTGTCTGATTCCCACTGCACTTTCAACATAGTAGTGGGAGTAAGAAAATAACATGTGTACAAAGCTCTAATCGGATTCGCTATTGCAAAGAAGGATTCATTTTTAGGGTTCCGTAACAGTTTTGAAATAAAGGAACCCTTATAGGTAAGATCACTTTGTTGTCCGCCTGATTCTTTCTAAGTATCTGTCGAGACCATTACTTATTTTAGGAATAACGGAAAAAATTAAGCTGAAACTGATAATAAATAAATAAGCCTTTATTGCTGTTTGTAGTACAAATCAATTTCAACATTACAATATTTTATTGTTGTTTTTGTTTTGTTTATTTTAGTTCAAAATATCGGCACCGGTTCAACCTCTCTTTGTAACAGCTTGTCCTTCGACAAAGGCCTCCTCTAAAAATTTCCATTTTGTCCTGTCCCTTGCTGTCCGAATCCATTCTGATTTGATATCTATGATCAATTAATTCAAATACGGCTATCATCATCATCATCATAATCAACAACAACATCCTGAAGACGTCCACTTTCAAAGACTTTTTGTGTTCTTTTCAAATTCTAATAAACTTTACAACTTGTCCGCAGAGCCAAGCAAATACCCCTAAAAAGTTTAAATTCTCATTGCATAAATACACCCAAAGATATAACTAACCTTCTTGGAGCAACCAAGTAACCAATCATTCTTTGCTCTAACCTGTGGTTTGGCCCAAAGAGTCTTATGCCAAAATAATAAAAAAACATCTACTTTTACACTATAATATTTGTTAGTATATGTATATATTTAACTTCTAAAATGCTAAACAACCTGTAAAAATATAAATAGGAAACCTATAAATTGTTTTAATTCTCTTAGAGTAGTGGTACTAATATTACTCTTTGGTCATATCCATCCACAGAGATTTTTTCTTTATTCTGTGCCTCCAGATAAACATGTGGCACAGAGTGTAGTCGATTGTTTTTTTTTTTCTAATCTGTGACAATATTTGGTAAATTACAACTTACCGTTAGGTTTCTTTGGCGGGAACGCGGAAAAGTTCACGTCGTTGCATTGTATTATTTTTCAAAACTTTTTCTAGTGTTAATGTTTAAAATTGGTCGCTTTTTACGCATTAAGTGCTAAATTACGAGTATGAGTGAAATATTCCATAGCACGATCAAAATTACAATACTTGACACTGGCTAAATACACTATGTGTGGAGCCAAAATACAAGAAAAAATAATCTTACCGTTAGTAGCCAAAAAAAAAGCATCAATCGGCCATGTTGTTTAAAACTCCGATTCGTTTCGTAATGAAATCTTAATAATCGTCATCAATTTTTTTTAACGATATTTCATTTTTAATATATCCTATTTTAAGCGCTGGTTATTTCTAAGCACATTAGTGAAAACCGCATGAAAATCCATTCAGTATTTTAGGAGTTCAGCTGGAACAAACAAACAAACAAACAGACAAAGTGTATAAAAAGTGGCTTAACGTGATCAGCGGCTAATTTTAAGCCAACCTGTGTGATTATTTTTTTGATATCTTGCAATTACAGACTTTCTTATATCTACAGTTTTATTATATGTATAGATTAGTTACTCCTAGTTACACTCCTATTAGAATTGATGAGGATTGATGAGAATTAATGAGAAATGATGAGAACTGATGTGAAATGATAAGAATTGATGAGAACTGATGAGAAATGATGAGAGTTGATGATAATTTATGCCTGTTGATGAGAATTGGTGATAATTGATGATAATTGTTGAGAATCAATGATAATTGATGAGATGTGTAAAAATTGATGGAAATTGATGAAAAAGGATGTGAATTGATGAGAATCGATGATAATTGATGAGAATTGGTGAGAATAGATGATAATTGATGAGATTTGGTGAGAATAGATGATAACAGATGGGAATAGATGAGAATAGATGAAAGTAGATGAGAATAGACGAGAATAGATGATAGTTTTAATTTCCGCGCATTATTTGAGAAAAGTACTATACAAGCCTTGGCCACAACTAGCCATTGATGGACTTACGTATGTGTGTGCCCACACACGTACGTAAGTCCACCAAGGCAAGGAATCTCATGTGGTATGCCACATGAGATTCCTTGCCAATAACGTGCGAATAAGCCCAGATTGTACTTATCGGGAAACAAAGACGCTGGTAAAGTGTTCCATTCCTTCGCTGCTCGGATTCTAAATGTCGAGTCAAACCGTTTTGTGCGAATCGAAGGAATATCAACCATAAGTGGATGGCGTGCAGCTGTACGTGTTGTCGTCCGATGGTGAAATGGAGACGGTGGAATTAGATTGTGTAGCTTCGCAGCACACTTAACGAAATGTAACCTGTAGAACACTACCTACAACATTTTAATTTCAGATACACCCATGTTGAAGCGGAATGTCCATTCATCACGTTTGAGGATTTGCTCGACCGGCTGGAAGACATGGTGGTGGATGTGGTCGAAAGGGTGTTGGCTTCTCCGGAGGGGCACTTGGTTTACGAACTTAACCCCAACTTTAAGGTAAACCTGGTATTCTTGAACGTTTTGTCGTTCAATCATTTGATCTTTGCTAATAGTCTATACTGGGTGTAATTGAATTCATTATTAGCATCCTTTAAAACTAGGTATCTATATTCACCTGACAGCGGTCAGGCGTGGACCAAAATTTATGAAATCTAATGCATCGATTTGGTATTGATCACAACTCCAAAAATAGGATACCTTGCTTAATCAACTGCTACAGTAACAAAATTAAATTAGAATAGTTAAGTACTGTTTTTATTTATTACATAAAAGGTAAAAAAACTTTTAAAAGCATCGAAATCATTCGTGCCAACTACGTTAGGCGCCGCGGCAATCTTCATTATTTTTAATAGAAAATTTATAATTATCAATAAATGATGTACGTACTTTCATGTACTTAATTTATGCTGATGCAGGGGATGCAATTGCATCCCCTGCATATGTGTTAAACAAACTCTTCAAACTGGTTACAAATTATCACTGCTCCAGAAATGTGCAAACCTAACTAGTTATAACTGACCAGCCACTAGGTGGACCGACAATCTGGTGAACAATCTGGTGAAAACCGCGAGGAGCTGGTGGATGCAGGAAGCAAGCCGCTTCAAAGTGGCGCTCTGTGGAAGAGGCCTATAGACGTCAGTAGACGTCTTCAGACTTGATGACAGCTGAAGTATCGGTATTGACCATTTTCGGAAAAACAATTTAAGTTCGGCTGCGGTTTTGGTTTCAACATCCCCCTGAAACACTCAATCGCCGCCGAAACTACGTTCGTTAAGAAAAATTTTAAAAATTCAAATTGATATACCTTACTATTTAAAGCTGGCTCACGCGATTAGCTTATTTAGCCAGTTGAGTGTCAATTTTTTATTTGATAGTTTAAATAATTATTTAAATCGTTGTTTCGTCTGCACAGAAACCGCAGAAGCCGTTCAAGCGCATGCCTTACTCCGACGCCATCAAGTACTTGCGCGAACACAACATCACTAAGGAGGACGGATCTTTTTATGAATTCGGAGAGGTAATGTACTAATACTTCTCCTCGTTGGTTTTCCAAAAAATGAAGTCTATCGAAGAAGGTGGTAAAAAGAATCTTCAGGGTATACAACGCGCCTATGGCATTCCATACAAAACGTACGAAAATGTTTTTAATTTTAGTTTTTGTAGAATATTATCTATACTTATAATAAAACTGTAACAGGGTCAATTCTGTACATTAAAGATATTTTGAAAATGTATTTTTGAAGGGCTCTCTATAATCGATACTAAAGCTAAAACTATAACTTTTTTCATTTTTGTCTGTCTGTCTGTATATTGGCTGAGCGTCACGCCGAAACTACTGAATGGATTCTAATGAAACTTGGCATGATTTGACTTCATATTACGAGGTACTTAGCCTATGATACTTTTAATCCCGAAAAAAAATATGTAATTATTTTTAATTCATTAACGCGTGGTCCGATTTCATTCATTCTTTTTTTGTTGAAAAGGGGGTGTTTTAAATATTGTCCCGTAAATATTTCAAGGTCGTCGGTTTTGTGGTTCAGAAATTACAGACATTCAACCTTCAGTATTAGGTCCAAAGCCACTCCTATCCTGTACTATGGGAAAGAGAGAAGGGAGGGGGAAAAGGATGAATAGGTGAAGGTGAAAGGACCTGTGCCTCCTTGGCTTTTTCCTTTCGCTTCCCTCTTACCCATAAACAGGGTGAAGGCATAAAACTAATTAACCTGTGCGAATCCGGGGCGGGTTAACTAGTTACGAATAAACAGTTTTCTTTTTTTCATTATATTTTGTTTATTTATCCAGGACATCCCGGAGATGCCCGAGCGTAAGATGACAGATGCTATCGGTGAGCCGATCCTGCTGACGCATTTCCCGGCTGAGATCAAATCGTTCTACATGCAGCGGTCAAAAGGAGACCAGCGGCTCACAGACTCCGTTGACCTTCTGATGCCAGGTGTTGGTGAGATCGTCGGCGGATCTATGAGGATGTGGGATCATGATGAGCTCATGGCAGGTACGCTGCAAACCTTCAGTCATCATCATCAACAGCCTGCAGACATCCACTGCTGAACGTACAGAGCGCCACTTTGAGCGGCTGCTCACCTTCTGTTTCCATCGGCGCCTTGCGGTTTTAACCAGATCCGAAATGAGGAGAATTACAGTGACCGATATAGCTCTTAAAGTTAGCACGTTGAAATGGCAATGGGCAGGCAACATCGCTCGTAGAATTGATAACCGATGGGGAAGGAAGGTTCTCGAGTGGCGACCACGAACTGGAAGACGCAGCGTAGGCCGGCCCCCCACTCGGTGGACCGACGATCTGGTGAAAGCCGCGGGGAGCCGATGGATACAGGAGGCGAGCAGCCGCTCTGAGGGAGGCATATGTTCAGCAGTGGATGACTTCAGGCTGTTGATGATGATGAATATTTTCATACATATGTTGCCAGTTATGTAGATTTAAAAACTAAACTACTGAATTGATTTTGATTTTCTATGAGATCAATCTGAAAAACATCAACAACAGCCTGAGTACATCCACTGCTGAACATAGGCCTGAAAGTATATCGATTCAAATAAAAAAAATGATTTTCCAAATCAGTGCAGAGCAGAGCAGTGTATTTCATTTAATACTGGCTGCGCTCCGCGGTTTCACCCGCGGATAAAAAGTAGCCTATGTGTTAATCCAGTACATAAGCTATCTATATTTCAAATTTCATCCAAATCCATTCAGCCGTTTGAGCGTGAAGGAGTAACAAACATACATACATACAAACTCTCGCCTTTATAATATTAGTATGATGATAGTGTGATAACAATTTTTGTATTTTGTTGCAGCGTACGGTCGCGAGGGCATTGACCCATCGCCTTACTATTGGTACACGGACCAGCGTAAGTTTGGCTCTGTGCCCCACGGTGGTTACGGGCTTGGGCTAGAACGGTTCTTGTGCTGGCTGCTCGACCGTCACCACATCCGCGAGGTCTGCCTTTATCCGCGCTTCCTCGACCGTTGCACGCCCTAACTGCTGTCTACCATCTACCCGCTACCATCTGTTGAAGTGAACATAGTGACTGCACAGTGCTAAAAGACAATAAACATCATGTCTACTCGGAAGTGCTCTCATATGTGAGTTCACGTCTACTTATTAACTGTATAAATATTTACACAACAACGTTAATACTTAAAATCAAGTACTAGGCTAGCGTTTCCTGCGCGGGCCGCTTGGCCGCTGCCACATTTGTGAGGTTTTCTTCTACCCGCGATTCCTCGTAATTGGCTTCCGGGTACTGACTGCCATTTTTTGACTGCCATCTGTTACCTGCCATCTACTGACTGCCATCTGTTGTCTGCCATCTACTCGCTGCCATCTGTTGTTCGCCTTCTACTCGCTGCCATCTGTTGTCAATTGTCCTGTATGCCATCTCATAAAGTGAATATAGTGTTAAAGGCTATCTATCTACTCGGAATTGAGTAAGTGAGTTCATGTCTAGTTATTAACTTTATATATTTACACAGCAATAATATGACTACTTAAAATCAAGTACTAAGCTAGCGTTTCTTGTGCTGGTGAGGTCTGCTTTTACGCGCGATTCCTCGTAAATGGCTTCCGGCTACTGACTGCCATTTTTTGACTACCGTCTGTTGGCTGCCATCTACTGAACAATTAATCAGTTAAGGTAACATTAAAGAGAAAAACGTATTTTTATTAAAAAGAGCTCTTTACTTTAGTTTGCTGCATGCCATTACTTCCCAGAATTCGATCCTTGTTAGCGACATTATCGAATGGTGTGATATACAGGGTGCGTTTTTTTTATTTTTCATAATTAACGGGTATGATTCTTGGCTATTGATTTTTAAAAATCCAACGTTTCAGTTTTAGTTTTCGCAAAAATGGGGCCGTGACTCCTTCGAGTACTGTTCGCTATTCCTCATAGTTTCGGAAACTTGAATAATTCACCTGTGTACAACCCAATCTGCAAAAAAAAAAAATGTCTACACCAAAAGTGAAGAAGTTAATGCTATGTGGCATTGTAATAATGTGGCCGGCCACTTGCCAACAAACAAAAAAAGTGATTATATGCTTAAATCTATGAAACTTTTAAACTTCATGCTTACATTTAAATTACATGCTTAAATTTGCATTGCTCTTTATGCTATATACTGCATTTTCTAATGGAGCGAGATAAATGTAAATTTAGTTCTTGTTTACCTTCTATCTTTGCAATTTTTATCTAGTTGCTAATTGGAATCTTACTTGATCATGTCAAATTCATGGCCTTTTCTATTCAACAGAAGAAAACACTACCCAGTAAATAAACTACTTTGATGTATCAATTGAACATAAATAAGTATAAATGATTTATTAATTTTGATCGCTATAAGTACATAGTACTGTTGACTCACGTTTATTAAAACTATTCAACTTATTTTAAAGGTTAATAAATTTAACATCAGCGTTAATTAATATTTAAATTAATTTATCATAGACAAGGGGTAATTTATTTTGAAATGTACATACCTACATGGATGTATAAAGTTGTTTTGATTACAGTTAGAATAGTTGCACTATGTAAAAGTTATTCAAAGCAAAGTGTCGACGACGAATGCGCATTACTTATTTCGCATTTAATTACGTTTAACAATCGCCGGAATGTTAATATTCCAATTATATGCAGGTCACTGATGAATAAATAAATGTAATTAATTGATGATTTTAATTTTAAACTAACTCACCTAAGTAGCAGGTAGCAAAAATGTTTTAGGTATTTACTATTAAGGTGGAACGTTTCACTCAGCGCGGCAAATTCAAATTTTCTTGCGTTTTTCGCCAATAATAGCTTAATTGCTCAATGTTATTACGTGAAAACAGATTTTGTGCAAATAAATAGAATGTCTCATCAAATTACGATTGAAACGGTGAAAGTTTCCCTGGTTTGAAAGTTCATTTCACCTTTATCCATTCATCCTTTTCCCTTATCTTTTCCCTCTTCCTTCTTTCTTACTTTAGACTGAGATAAGGCGTACAACTAATTTACCCGTGCGAAGCCGGGGTGGTCAGCTAGTTTGTAATAAAAGTTCTGCGTTTTGTAGGAAATTAACTTTATTGTTTGAGTATTTTATATAAGTTAAAATAACCAACTAACAACAAATATTGCCTAACTTTAGAAATAATAAATGACGGAGCTTTGGTGTACATTTCACGGCTAAGGTTAACCATATTTCTATACTTACATAGTAAAATGACTAAACATAATACACCTACATAGAAATACCACTCACATACGAGGGCTATGTAGTCTCCAGTTATAAAAGAAATTATTCACCAGAAAAATGGTTTTATCTTATGGTAAAAACTCAGGCAAGATCTTGTAGAGTGAAAAGTTAAATGGCACTCGAAAGTGGGGCTAGTCGATTGACTTCCTAACGGGTTTTTCAACAAGAACTTTGTTTTCTAAAACAAAATAAAACAAAAAAATTAGATGAAGATGATTCAAACTTTTATTGTATTACGAAGAGAAAAGTTCGGCAATTTGGCCTTTTCAACAGGACGGTGCCACATGTCACACAGCCAATGAAACGATCAATTTATTGCAAACCAAATTTCCCGATCGCATAATTTCACGAAAATCAGCTGTTAAATGGCCAGCCAGATCGTGTGATTTAACACCACTGGATTATGTTTTGTGGGGCTATGTTAAGGACAGAGTCTATACGGAGCCAATCGAATCGATTGCAGCCTTAAAACTCAAAATCCGTGATGAAAAAGTGAAAAACTGATGAAAGAATCGATATCTGTCAGCGTGGTAGTGGTGGAAATTTGCCAGATTTATCATTTTTCATTCATAATTACCGAACTTTTCTCGTCGTAATACAATAAAAATTTGAATCATCTCCATCTAAATTTTTTGTTGTATTTTGTTTCAGAAAACAAAGTTCTTGTTGAAAAACCCTTTATCAGCAGACACGAAGTAAGACTACTTCCATATGACTGATATGAGTCCTAACCACTATTTAACGATCTACCTACAGCACAACTTTTTTGTAACATGGAACTGCTTCGAAGCTGACATATCTATCTGAAAAAAGCCGTAAATCTGATTTTTTATCCGCATAAGTAATATTTTCATTTCCAAATGGTCTATAAAGCTGGGTTTCCACCTGCAAGAAAACTTCGGCAAGAAGTGTCTGAACATCTAAGTATCAGATTGTAGCTTGAAAGTGTAATTATTGTAGTTTACACTAGTTTACATTTGCAAGCTACAGTCTGATAGACGGTGGACACTTCTTGCAGGTGGAATTACGGCCTAAGTCTATAAGCTACCTATATCTAGTATCCTATTGGTTTTCTCTATCTATGCTATCGTTGACGTTTTTAGAAAGTCACTTGTCTAGCCTCGGTCCATTGTTAGTGTTTCAAGATGGAAGCCAAAAATTGACTAAATTATCCTATTGTAATTTCAGACAGTTGCAACATGACATCCTTATTTAATAATTGTATTAGAGCCAGGCTGCGCTCAGGGCAGCCATTCGGCGTCCGCTTCGAAAGCTCGCACTTCTCCCGCGGGAGGCTCGGTCAGCTCTTCCTTACTGCTCGCCACCTTGTGGTATACCTTCTTGCCAGCTTCGACCACATATTCCACGCCGTCAGCTGTGGGGATAACATGGGTTAATGCGGCTGCCTTACTGGGAGCTTGTATAGGAGTCGCCGAAATTCATAATTTTTAATGTGTTCTGAAAGACTATCTCTATATAACTTGGTCCCCAACCGAAAAAGTTCCACCCGTTTATATCTCACCTCCTTTGGAAGTGTAATTTGAAGGAACTGCAGACATAAAAGATGATCAAAACTGCCCTTTCTATTTAAGAGAATGTTACGACCCCATTCATTGTACGTACCTACTAAAAGCAACTAAATCTTTGTTCACTACTTTTTTAAATGTAAATGAATGACGTGACGAGATAGTCGTTCGCCTGATGTTACGCGCCACGGCCGCCCATAACAGATTGCAGTATCACTCGGAACTATAACTTAATATAGTTTTGCGTGACACTGCACTGCGCACGGTCTCCTGAGACATCACACAGTCACCAATAATTTCCCAATCATTTCACTATTTATACTACTTTATTTTTTAATACGGGCAAATTGCCTTTATTACTCAAGCCAACTACTACAATAATAAAAAACTAAACTAAACTAAACTAAACTAGCTACACTAGCTACACTACCTACTACAAAGTACACTTATGGACTGTATAATAGCCGCGATGGCCTATAGACAGACTTTATTGTAGATTTATAGAGAAGATATGTAAACAAATAATGTTTCCTTGTTCATTATAGTCTGAGTTTAGGTATTTATCAAGACTACAACAACACATCTGTTAACGGTTATCTAATCTAAGGTCAACTTGCTCGGTTATCAACCTCTAAACGGGCGGACTGGTCATTACTCGTCATTCGTAAAATATCACTCACGAATACAGTAGGTAATAGGTACATTTCTTTAATAACGCGTGCCATTAAGGAAATGAATCTGAAGCAAACAAGAAACTATTGTTTTCCCTCTTCCACTATTGAGTTTAAGTGTAGAGGGAGTGAGACAGCAACAGAAATGTTTGCTCTTTTCAGTTCTTTATTGAATCGCGTTATACCTATCTACTTATTATAGCTACTTTATACATACCGATAACGCCGCCGGTCTTGCGCACCGCCTCGCCGATGTTATGCGAGGAGAATGTCTCGGGGTCTATGTTGATGTTCACTCCGTCCGCCTTCTCGTGTGACGGGCAGTCGCGCTGTGAGATGATGGACAAGTCGAAGGGATCCACTCCGAACGAGGAGAGCTTCGTACGCATCTACGGACACGACCAAAGATGCATTTTTAGGCGAAATATCAACACAATGTACTTAACTAAGTAGGTACCTATAGTTAATGAAATGCTTCTTGCAATTATTAAAATACCAAACGTGGAATGGAATGCATTGAATGTTAAAATTGAAACCTCTGGAAATACAGAAATTTTAATATGGCCACAAAATTAACTTGTAACGGAATGTTTACCATGGAAGTGTTCATACTCGAAGACATTTCTCTTAAGCTGTAGCACCGTTCACCGAAAATAAAATAGTGGTCACCATATATACCTAATACCGAATGTAAGCCAATCTAAAATGCATGCTGGATTGAACGTGATTTTTCCGTGAAGAATATATCTATAGTGAAGACGTATTCTCGATTGGACACATTCGTAACACGGCAGATTCTCTATTCGACATACTTATTCGTAGTTTGGACAGATTCTAGCTATAGGTACGGAATATTAGGTACCTTATCCACATAAATCTTGTCCAAGTCCTTAGACCGGGACAGGATGGTGGCAGACCGCCTGTGTGCAAATGCTAGCTTCTGGCAAGTGAAAATGGCTGCGTATGTGTCGTAGTCAGTAGACACGACAGTGAAGGAAGCTGACCCGGCGACGCCTGTGGACGAGAAAGCTTAGGTTATACCTACGAGTACCTTGAAATAGTTATATTAAACACAACAAAACAAGAAGATTGATTGGTGGCTAACAGGATTACATGAATGACATGATAATTCACATCCTAAAATGATGGAATGACGTAGGTACTTATTTCCTGGATGAACCTTAACCCGTAGACCTCTGAAATGAAAGATAGTAGAAATATTTTAAAGAAAATGATCAAGTAGGTAGGTGAGTACTTACTGAGAGGGAATCTAACGATCATCTTGGCTGGGACGGAAGAATCGGGGATGGTGAGTATTCCTGTGTACCTGGAAACGTATTGAGATTGATAGTTTCTCTTTCCCAGTTTCACCCAACAGTGGGGAAGATAGTTAAAATCAAAAAGGTATAACTATACCTACAACGTTTAGGTATGGATTTGTTGGCGTGGTGAGAAAGGAAATATAGGTAGGAGAGTCCAAAGTCCGGGAGTGTCAAAGCATAATAAAAACGGGCTTTTTATGTTTTATTTAGACAGAGAGGCCACAGAATCCAACTCGGCTGGGCAGCGTTAGGGAAGCTTTGATCTATCTTTTCGTCCAAAATACCTACCGCAGAGCCAGAAAATGAAGGTTTTCAATCAGTATGTGTTGCCAGTGATGACTTATGGACACTGTTGGCCTCATTAATAAGCTCAAAGTCGTGCAACGAGCTATGCAGAGAGCTCGGTGTTTCCCTGCGAGATAAGATCCGCAGGAGAACTAAAGTGACCGATTTAGCTCTTAGAATTAGCAAGTTGAAATGGCAATGTGCAGGCGACATCGCTCGTAGAACTGACAACCGATGGGGAAGAAAGGTTCTTGAGCGGCGACCACAAATTGAAAGACGCAGCGTAGGCCGGCCCCCCACTAGGTGGACCGACGATCTGGTAAAAAACTGCGGGGAGCCGATGGATGCAGGACGCGAGCAGCCGCTCGAAGTGGGGCTCTGTGCGGGTGGCCTATGTTCAGCAGTGGACGTCTTCAGGTTGGTTGATGATGATGATTTATTTAAAGAGTAGGTAGGTAATAAGTACCTACCTACGCCACTTGGAACAGCTATCTGTTACCACAAACTAGATACACATACTACCTACGTGTTTTCCTACATCTTGCATCCAACGCGGCAACGGCTCCCCGCGTTTATTTCGTACCTACTTAGATACAGGTCCAAAGAGAACCTCTCTTACTCATCCTTTGTCGGTTCTGTGAGCGATGTGGCCTGCCCATTGCGATTTCAACTAATTAGGTATCTAAGTACCTATATAAGTTAGGTATACTTACTTGTACTCGTGTTTGAGCGGCGTCAGGCCCAAGATGAAATGTTGCGAGATCTGTTCCAACTGATACTTTCCCGGCTCTACTGTCTTCGTGAAGTTGTACGTGATGCAGTGCGAGGCTGTCGACGTCTTCTGTATCGCATACCACACGCCCAGCAGCTGAAATATTGTTGTCATAGAAGTTTAATATCTCTATACACCTAGTTTTTGCGGTAGTTGCAGTGCGAGGTAGGTAGATTCAAATGTCAACGTTACAGTACGTATGTATTGCGTACTTTTGTAGATTTGTTTATTTACCTATTTATAAATGCCTGTACCATTTAGGTACATCAGCGCGAGCGGCGCGGGCGTGGTGCCAAGATGTGTTAAAAATGTAGGGTGCTTGTACATATAGGGTGAAAGTATGGACCTAAGTACCTATCTACTATACCTTAATAGCGACGACCTACTATTTCCTTTTGTTCGTAATGTCAGCCATTTAATACCAACAGAAACATAATTAAATTGTATGTTATGCTGAAAGATTGACTGAATTAATTTTGAAAACGAGACCCTAGAGTGCTCGCGCTATGAGCATTTTGCCGCCCTCTGACAATAATTGCTATTATTTTGTAAACTATGCACTCGACGAAGTCAAGCAGAAAAGGGGACAGGTACTAGGAGTACCTGCCCCTTTTTTCACCATTTACCTATATTGTATGTTTAGAAGAGTGCGTGGACGACCGTGGAAAGAAAGAATTGCTAAGAGCGTGTCGCGCGCGGTGGCAAATCGCTAACTGCGCGACCACTCACGTGAGTATAATCTATGTGTTTATTTATAGCACAAATGTTGAAATATTATAATTGCGATTTGTTTACCTCTTATTCGCACTTCAATAAATGTAAATAAAATGTTGTCATGGATATTTCGTTGTAATTTGTTTTAGGTAAATATTATTTGCTACAAAAAATGTATTTGGGCGAAATCTCTGACCCTGGCTAGACTAAAATTATAAAGAGAAGAACTTCCGTGCATTGATGTTGCGAAAAACATTAAGGAAACAAATAGCAAGATTTATACCACTGGACAACTAGAAAAATCCTTTATAATATAAGTGGTTGGTCCAAGTTTCAAGTAAAATAGAAGGACAAAAAAGGGTGCAATGTAGGTATGTGCAAAGTTACTGTGCAACAAACACTGTATATAAATGTCTCAAGACTGCTTGGCCGACACATACGATGGAGATAGTGGAAACATATAAACTTGCTTAATTTTTAAGGTTTTATAAATTTTATGTAAACATGTTCCTAACAATTTGAATTACCCCAAAAATGATTTTAACTCCAATTTTCCAGAGACCTTATTATGTTATGTTGTTATTGAATTAATACCACATTTTCTAGAAGGTCATGTTTCATTTTGATCCTCTTGTAAATATTTAGAAGTTTATTTAGCTATAAATATGATTAAAATGCATTTTAATATGGGCGGTAAAATGCTCTACACCGCTACAAACGTGCACGTTTCACGGAAAGGCGCGACTACTCTAGGGTTAAATAAGTTCACGTGTAGGTAAGTAGGTACTTATAATGGGTGTCTCATTAACACTGGAATTCATAGTCAAGTTGGGGGCACCTCTAGGGGATGATTGAGGCGCTGTGTAGCGATTTCTAGTTTTATGCATTTCATAAACAAAAGTAACCCCTAATTTGACATTGTCAGGGGCTGGATGCTGATTGTCCTAATTTCGTCAACCAAACGGTCCCCTTGCTTGATAACGTGCTACTTTTTATTATTTTGTGAGTGTTGTGTTGTGATTTTCGTAAATATGGAAGTAGATGGTGACTTGGATCTCATAAATGATGAATGGCCGATGAAGCCTTGAATTAAATGCGAATTATATCAGTGCCGAAGCGATATATTCGTAATGTAAATACACAATAACTTTAACTTAATACAAAACAATTTTTTTTACTACACTTAACACTACAAGTTGATGTCCCTTACAACCTGTGTGAACTAATAAAGTTTTTTTAAATCTTATTAACTTTTCTATAAATAATAATTATAGTGTAAGATAATGAAAGTGAATTAAATTATGGATATAACGCGGGAACGGGCCTCTCGTAACCATGGCAACCGATCGTCCCACCTCGGACCATGGTTACGAGAGGCCCGTTCCCGCGTTATATTATCTATCAAAATTCAAAAGCCGCGTCAATTTCATGTCAAAATGACACCCGAGAAAATTTTCATAGATTGAAATGCACAGATTAGAGAAAAAATATGTATTGAACTGCCATTTAGTTAGGGGTCTCTCCAGCAATTGTTTATGAAAGTGTAAGAAGAACGATTCAACATTTAACCTCTACGTGAAAGTTGAATGATGGATTTTGGGGGTTTGTTCACCCGTTGACTATGAATACCACTGTAAGAATGCAATTTTTCATTTTAAAATAAAAAAGGTATTTTTTGAGTTAGCTGTAATTTTTTTATTAGATTGTAAAGAAGACATGTTCCGATTAAGTATGGAATAAAATATCCGTCAAATGGCCCCCACGGCTCTGATAACACACTCGGCTCTACCTATAGGTACCTACATTACCAAGCTAACTCTTTGAAGACCTACTTAATTTTATGCACGCAAACGAAATAACTTTATCATCATATAAAATAAGTTATAGCATATAAATATAACACTAGTTATAGTATCAACTTACTAGCTGCGCCTCGTGGTTTCATCCGTGGACAAAAAGTAGCTTATAATGTTAATCCAGGATCCAGTGTATAAGCTATCTCTAACTATTCCAAATTTAATCCAAATCCGTCCAGCCGTATGAGCGTGAAGGAGTAACAAACATACACACACACAAACTATCGCCTTTATAACATTAGTGTGATGGTGTACCTAAGCCTAGGTACCTAATACAAGGTGTAGGTACGTATCATAATAATATTATGTGTAAAACCATACAATTTCGAAGGAAATTTGCAGCACGTCTCAACGAATAACTTTTGTTCTACGACTTAATTCATAGACAGAACAAAACCAGTTGTCTCAGGTTGTACTTAGGTGTATTCCAAACTGAACCAATGACTCCTCAAAGACACTCGACCTCATAAACACTCGAAACAGCTGATTGTTATTGCTACAAAACGCAATTGTCCCGAAAAATTACGAAACTAAAGAGCTGCTAAAAGTGCCCACATATTTTAAGGCATAAGATGGTACTTACCTACTTTTGTCATCTCATGAGCAGTTGTTGCTCTTATATAAATAAGTAAATCTATGCTCAACGCACTACGCAGAGAACAAACGCCTTCTCATTTTGAACTTATTGAACCCCTATTCCTAACTATTTTAAGGTGATAATCTTTGACATCCATAAGTACCTAGCTATCACTGGGTCTTCCCATTTGATATCGATAACAAGCTTTTTCACCAATCTTTATAAAATAAAATCTCTACAAAAACCATAGACTTAGGATGTACAAGACCAACAATGACAGTTTGAAAATTGGAGAAGAAATTTAAGAAATTGTATGTGTGAAAAACTGTTGTTATGATTAAGATCTTGAATATTTGCGACAAGTTAACTGTAGTATTTGCTAAATATTGAACCTGCCTATAGACCTCCATAGTAGCAGTCATTTTATTTACTGTGATCCTTCAAACTTTGTAGTAAAATTGCTAAATAATAAAAATACTGAAACACTGAAATATTGCGATATGTCGGAAGGAGAATTCTCAATCTACAAAATAAACAGGTTTTACATCGAGATACTATACCAAAATTAACAAAATATGACTATTAAAATCCAATAAAATTTGTAATAAACTTGCTGTTATACGTATATTAATTTGTTCGTGTTAGTCATTAGTAGTTAGGTATGTTTTGTAACATCACATTCACTTACGGAATAAGATTTAAAAGCCGCAAAAATAGTATTTTGCACTTTGATAATGGAATTATGGTAGGTAGTACATGATCAATATATTATGCTTTTCGTCGTGAAACATATTGAGCCGATATAAGTTCTTCTTGTGCTAGTACCTACTCTGACACATCCTCCATTATTTCACTATCTCTTTTCCTCTCAGGCAGTGTGTACTTGATTTGCACTTCTCACTCTCACGCTTCGGGAGTCTTTTGATCCTATTATTTTTACAGATTCCCTATAAGTATACTGTCTTGGTATTTGTGTTCTGCCCTTCTGTCACGCTGCATCTTGCAGTCTATTTCAGTTTGAGCCACTAGAACGATCTATACCTACTGCTGGATGAAAAATCCTAACTAATACTATACAATAAATCCAAAAGGGTGTGTGGGTGTGGGGTGTATGTATAGGTAGGTACTATTTCCGTAACTAGATACTGAACCGATTTTGAAGTGATGAATTCCGATGATGAAGTTTGGAATGCAAATAACTTATACGCTCGATTAACATATAGGATGCTTTGTATCCGCGCGGGTGAAACCGCGGGGCGCACCTAGATTTTAATATTTCATTTTTATTCCAGTTTGATCCGAGTGGCCCCAGTAATGTTATAAAATCTCTTACCCTGTGTTGTCAAAGCCTTGAACCAGGGCCACATTCATAAAACCATCTCAGCCGGTTCAATATAACATTATTGTGAGCTACTCCTTTATGTTATGCTATTCCAAACAGTTTGGTATATCTGTTTCAACTGGTTTACGTACCTTGTTCATCTCGAAGCCTGGCATGGGTTCCACCACGGGGCAAGCTCCCAGGTGGTACGTGTGACCTAACACACCACTGCATACCCCCAACAACACTCCGAGAGCTAGTAATTTATACATTTTATTTTGACGCGCGTGCGTTCTCCGACGCTGAGATGGGACACTGCACTGACTGAACTGACTGGCGGACTGCGCGGGCAGAGGAGCTGAGTTCATTCATATAATAGCTATACCTACCTAGATAGTTTATAATGTCGTAGTGTTGACCTCTCCGAGGTTCAGAGCATGAGCTGTCATCTTCTTAGAATTGTTGTTGAACATACGGTTAAAGTTAATTTGGATGTAGACTACCGGAAAGTCGGTTATAAACAAAGCAATATTACGCATGCAAAATGTGGAATGTTTTCTTCACAAGTTTTCCTACAGTGCTGTAAAAATCTAATGAGTAAACTTGTGGCCATACATATAGCATTTAAATAGCTAATAGATGGTTACGGTAACAGGTCGACACTTTCTCTAATTCTCTACTTTAATTAATTCGTTACTTTCGCTAATTCGACACTTTCCTCGATTTGACACTTTCCTTACTGGACACTTTATCATTATGGTAGCTATCATTTTGGCGAGCTCAGTAGTACCGGGCGCGCAGTACCGAGCTTGCAACGTCCGTCGGTTTGACCAAATATATCTAGTTTCATGTATTGATATATAAATAAGAGAATTATTTAAAATTATGAAATAATTTGTAGTAGTTCAAAAAAATGATGAACTTTATTTTGGTAAAAAAAATTTTTCGATTTAATATAAAACTCCGGACCTTTTGTTGAAGCCTTTTTTAATAAAAAGCAAATTTAATTTAATATTTTTTTATTTACTTGAAAGGCAAAAATCAAAAATCTGTTGTCATTATGGAAGTACGGGATGTATTTAGTGGAGTATCATTTAGTTTGGAGACTTAAGTTACTCAGAATTTGCAAATTAGAGCTCTCAAATCGGCCCCCTAATTACCTAACTAGCAACAGGTTTGCGACAGGCGTAAATCTCGCGGTGATTGCTGTCTTACATCATTAGTGGTGTCGAGAATGTATGCTTCGCTACTGCTGTCGCATTGCTACTGCTGTCGCATTGCTGTTGCAAATTTTACGTAATTACCCCGCGGGTCTCTGTGTGTTTTTGCCAAAACGAACACCAGGAGAATGATGAATACCAAATAAATAGGTAAGTTACCTATAATTCGCTCTGCCATTATCGAAGAAGATGGAATGAAGGGTAGTAGGTGTAGATACGTTTTGAAGGGTCTACAGTAGACCCTACAACAGTAGACCTTCTACTACTATGCTTTGAATAATAAATTGGGTAGTTCCCATCTGTTCTACTATTTGTTCTACCAGTAGAACAAGTAAGGAAAAGAAATCACGTCTGTTCTACTAATAGAACAAAGGGAAAATAAGTCTTGGTTGTTCTACCAACACAGAATTACCAAATATGCCCTTAGTTCTAAGTTCTATCTAACCCACAAAAATAGTAAAATACCCTACCCACTCGCATATAGGTAGGTCGATGGGGGTGATTTCGGTAGCCTTAGGGGTCCTCTATTCTAGATCCATTTTGATCCACATAACATCTGGCATCCTGCTAAGAAGTATACCATACCTACATGAGTCATCATAATGATCATCGATGATATCGATAATGATGAAAGTTCAAGCATATGAGTAGGTATACTTATAAAATATTTAGTACTAATAAGTTACCTAAGGGTGGGTTCTTTCACCAATAGTTAAAGTAACAAATGGTTAAAAACTCCAACAAATTTTGACCATTGGTTAGAATTTGTTAGTTTTTAATGAGGATCAGTAAAGTTATAGCAAATTCAATAGAACTAGTATCCATGTTATTCTTTATTACATAAGAATTATATATCTTTTTGAATTATCCAAATCGGACCATTACTTACGAAGATATTAAGTAATAAACATATGCCGTTCCTGCCGGTAAAATCAATCTCACGCGATGCGTGTGACGTCATTGTGACGGTCGGAGCCGAGCGCAGCCGGCACTCTTACTTCACGATTCGACGGAGCGGCGGGCGGCGACGCGGTTTGTCACTATGTTTGGCAATTTATGTACATAAAGTGTTGTTGAGAGTGTAACTTTGTGATATTTAAGTCACGTACGTAATATGAGTAATAATAAAGCAGAAGCTCAATCAGATAACCTTCAAAAACTGGATTCTGTCATGGTATTTGATTAATTAGGTAATAATTCTAAGTTCACCAGTACTGAAATCCGTGGTTGGAAACTACAAAGGTAAGGATAGGGACGTATTAAGAACTTATGGATAAAGTGTTTGTAGTATCTTGATGAACAAATGTTGTTTTCGTTCATTCATATTTAGACCATTTCTCAGATAGCTTTTTAACCTACTCGCCCTTTACTTAGTGCATGGTTCCCTACACTTGCTGATCTATGGTAGAAACCTTAATATTGATTGGATAACAATGGCTGTTTTTTTGCCATCTCGCTCATAGTTACAAATCATTCGCTCAGTATGTACTCAGATAGGATGACTTGAATATAAAGCAAAAAATATATAGGCTCTAAAAATATCTACCTCGGCTCAAGGAGGTCAACGGGCCCATGAAACTGGATAACCTTATTTATTTTAAATACATTATCTATCTATGAGGCAAAACTCCCTTCTTCAGCTTAAGATTTCCTCCAACTAATATGAGTTTCCATATCTTCCTCTAACTGAAATATAAAATGTTACATTATATCAATATGTTATATTATATTAATTTATTTGCTTTTACAATAAGGCATAGCTGAGGCAGATACATAAATGCACCGCTGTTATGTAAATTATTAAAAAATATTATCTTTCACTCTTTGCTTTTTAACTGAGTACGTCCCTGTGTCATTGTGTTGACCTTGGAATATTACATAGAAATGGGAACGGGTGAATAGGTACGTACGCAATTTATTCCACAAAAATCATAAAAAGTAAGCACTTAAGTAGGTATATTTTTATTAATACAGCAGGCTTAAAATAAGCGGATACATAGGTATACTTACACTACACGTAATAGTAGGTACTTACCGACTTGTTTCCATATCAACTAAATAATTATTAGTTATGTAGGTACGTACATTAAAATGATCTTCACAGCAATGTCTTGTAGCCTGGGCAAAGGGTGTAGTTTTATCATCTCTTTTTACAACGTAAAACCGTTTTTTCCGAAGATTTGGGTCCTTCGGTACGTTAAAAAATAGTTTATTTGGCGTTTTAAAAGAAGTGTTTGTAGATTTGGGCACTACATAACATTTATACATAGTTAATAAGGTGAATTCAACACAAATTAGACACTTAATTGGTTTCAAAGTCACAATTAACCAAACAAAACACTGCGCGCCTTATCGCTACCAACGGCTAACTAGCGGCGACCGTCACTATGACGTCACGGCTACCGCGGCGGCCGCTCAGTGATCTTCGCTAGTATTTCGGCCATAACTTCGTCAATTTTTGTCGTAGACCAAAAATTTTAGCACCGTATGTTAAGGATTTCTTAGCTCTATAAATCTGCATTCTCAACTAAAAATGTTACGGATCCTCAATATTGGTGAAAAAAAAATTGTTAGTTTTTAACCATTTAATACTTTAACTATTGGTGAAAAACCCCACCCTAAGTATGTAGGTTCATGTATGTAGGTTCATGTAAGTAGGTATGGTACTTGCCTAGGTAGGTATAAAGGTACTTATTATTAGTTCTACAACTACCTATAAACAAAACGAAAAAGATCTTGTTTCTTCCATAAACTGGGTTCCATAATGTTCCGGGATAAATATAGTAAGATACCTACATAAGTATTTAAGTATAATATCGTGTGTCACGAAGCCGTAGTTTGTAGAGCAGCTAACTGGAAACCACTGACGTGATACAAAGAGAACGCCTCGATGAATCACTCATTCACGTTTACCTGATAATTGACCGGTAACGGGTTGACTTTCTTTGTTTTCGGTAATAATGATCATAAGTTTGGATGAAAGTACTGCTCTCGTTGGTATTATATACATTATGTATGTATAGGCAGAGAATATGTTATGGTATGTATATAAGGTGTAGGTACCTATTACCTGTATTACATTTTCCTTTGTAGAAAGGAAATTATTTCAGTTTATTTAAAAAAGTGGCTACCTACTGATAGGGTAGGTACGTTATAGTTATTCAAAATAATAGCAAAACCAGTGGAGTTTTACTTCCCCGAGTAGGTAAGATTACCTACATTAATTGAGCACCTACACCTAGGTAGGTTACCTATTTACTATTACTCACCTACTAAAGTAGGGTTATTATACCTAGGTACTTCTATTAGAAGGCACTTCCTATTGGTAGTTCAAGAATAATTTTAATGAGTTACCGCAGAATTCACCCTATTTCCCCGTGTAGTTATATGTGAGGAAGGTGATCCTCGGCCCTGCACCCACTGACTTATCTAGTAAGTTATGTGCAGTTTTCAATGCCATCGGTCCCTGTTGTCATAAGAACATCTATGGCAATCGCTACGGGTAGTCAGAAGCCTGATAGAATCTGACGCCTGATCTAAACATCCCTGTTACTGGTTTCTTATGGGTTGCGAGGTCAGATGGAAGTCGCTCGTGTAATTCTGGTAGCTCACCGCTACAGGTTAGATTGGGAGCCGACTACAATAACATGGGAAACGGCAAAGAGGATGATGATGATGATATATGTTCTATTAGGTAGGTAGGTACTTCCAGTTTTTATTGGTCACCGTACTCAGATATTTATAGGTTACCTTGTTATGTAATAAATAAAGCGGAGTCGTGCGTGAGACATCGCGTCCATGACGCATACTGAGCTAACGACAACTTCCTGCCTCTATTTCATTGAAATTAAAAGATAGAATTGAAATATAAAAAAAATCTACAGCCTAAAGACGTCCACTGTTGAACATAGGCCTCCCCCAGAGAGCGTCACCTCGCGCGGCTGCTCGCCTCCTGCACCCATCGGCTCCCCGCGGCTATAAACAGATAAACACATAGGTTTCATAATAATAAAAAAACGGTAAGTTATAACACCTATTATTACCTATCATTATGAAACAGGTGATTCTTTTTTTTTTTTCTTATATTTTGGCTCCACACAGTGTATTTAGCCAGTGTCAAGTCTTGTAATTTTTCATCGTATTATGGAAATTTTCACTTAAAGTCAAGTCATAGTCACAATCAGAGTAGTCATAGTCTAGTCTAAGTCATAATCCAGTCTAAGGCATGCCCTAGTAAAGTGGTGGCAACTTTACTAGAGGCTTCTATGGAATTTTGGAAGCAACACGAAAAACCACGTTTCACTACATTATATCACTTGCCCACACTCATGCTCGTAATTCAGCACGTAATGCGTAAAACACCACCAATTTTAAACATTAACACTGAAAAAAGCATAAGTTTTGTAAAATAATACAATGCACCGATGTGAACTTTTCCGCGTTCCCGCCAAAACTCCCAGGTGATTCTTTAGATACCACAGAATTCCCACTAGTAGAAATCTATTTCGCGTGGCCGCCTAGTTGTTTCTTGCTCCCACACGAGGTGCTGCCTGAATAAGAACGTCACCCAAAATTTTGGGTAGAAAATGGGCGATTTCGTTAGTTCTATCTATAGAGTAATTTAACTTGATACCTAGAATTTATGTTTTACCAGTGTTCACTGCTTCTTTATTGTAAAAACTAAAATGTAAGGTCAGATGTGGTAAGTGACACGAAGGAGTACCTAAGTGAAACCCTATCGTAATCAATAAATCACGCAGTTTAGCTCTATGCTATGTGGCGAAATGGTTTCAATGCTCTAGCGCACGCGTCACACAATCTTTCTGCTAGGTCATAAAATAAAAAGAAATCAGCTATTTTTAAGTTTACAAAACACATGTCGGCTGATGCCATGAAGCAATTTAATAGTGTTTATGCACATTTTTACACGAAAATAATTCCGCGTAATGTGGGGTTAGTATTTGCAGTCACAGACGACACAGGTAATAAAATCAATCAAATACCTACTACATTACATATGTCATTGGAAATGTCCCATGGGCGAAAATCACGTATTTCACATCAACAGCTGGAAAACATCTAGTGCTGAACACAGGCATGCCCATAAAACGCCATTTTAGACGCTGATTATAGGGAGCTTTGCCATAACCACCTCGCTTAGCAAGTAGCTTGTCATCGCAGAAGATTATAATGTACCAGGGAGAATGCTACTGCCCATTCTCTGGATAGTCCCTTAGTCTGCTCTTATACGGCACCCAAAGAAAGAGAAGGAGATTCTCAGATTTCTGCGCTAATAAAGTGATACCTGGCAGCTATTATTATATAAGTAGGTACCTAATATAATGACTGCGGGTAACAGATAATAAAAACAAAACTGTCAATATAGTCAACTGCTAAATAGTCAAACGCCAATGTCAACCTACCGTCAGAATATTGAATCGGTACGTTTCTGTCAAAACCGTGAACCATTTTTGAAGTGATGTTTCATTCACGCAAATTGAGTTTTCAAAAATTATTTTCTTGAATAGTATTTATTGCCGTCATTTGCCATGTCAGATTTAGGCTTTCTATGTGTAAAAAAAATTAGCGTCCTAGCAGAATTCACAAAGTGGATAGATGTGCAAGTATGTTTCACTTTTTTTTTTAACGGGCAAATTGCCTTTATTACTCAAGCTAACTACTACAATAATAAAAACTAAACTAAACTAAACTAAACTAAGCATAACTAAGCTAAACTAAACTAAACTAGCTACACTACCTACTACAAAGAACACTTATGGACTGTATAATAGCCGCGATGGCCTATAGACAGTCCAAGTGTTCCAGCCCACTACCGGTAGGTAGCGTACCCAACATGCTGGCCGCATTGCCACGTTGAATTGCAATGCTGATGCGTTGGGCCAAATAAGTGCCAGCATTTTGGTCACGCGTCGCATCGACCAGGCGCTCTGATAGACTTTGGAAAACGCGATGAGCTCCCGGTCCCCACGGACCCAGGGTCTCAACACCAAACGGCTCAAATATGTAACCGCTACCGAGATTACTATATTTGCGCCGTTTTAGCTGCTCAGCAGAATTAGCCGCGGCGCCGGCCCTAACGTGTGTCTCGGGAAGGTGTGACGGCGCCATAGTATCGACGCAAGTAGCGTCCCACACTAAAGGCCGCCCCATCTTCCAGGGAACCAGAGTCATTCCGTCGGGTCTTTTACCATCGTCACGCATGAGACCATTCGGTTCGAGAATGGCTGCAACATTGGCGGTGGTAAAAGCCCGGCGAATGATGTCATTAAGACTAGCGTGGCGCGAAATTCGACCAGCGCTTTTTGAACACGAGAGACCGTGATGACCGAGCTGGTCAACTGCGGTACCGCACTGGCAGCGATGGGCCACACAGCATCTTGCGCCCAAACGTAAGCTGATAGCTAAACGAAAAGTAGTCGGATCTAAAAGGTTACCAGTGTTGAAAGAAGGCATGGCCTGTAACCAAAGTCCTGACTCCCACACAGAGACTGCGAGAAGCCGAGCACGATCAGCGACGCTAGGACACGTATCTAAAAGATTTTTCCGTGCTAGTTCGCAGAGCGGTCGGTCCCACAGCCTCTGTGAGGAAAGAACCACCGGGAAATCAGAATTTGGACAAGCCAACCCCCAGGCATTCTTGGCCTCAGACAAATGGGCTACTTCGAAAGTACCTAAAGATGGAGCAAGAATTTTTTCTATTAATTTATGTGTACCATGTACAGAGGACAAAAATGCCGGTAATGCAACACTCGAAATTTTGCGTATCCCTAAACCTCCTAAGCGCACAGGTAGAGAGGCTTGCGACCACGTCCTGTCATCCATATCAACATTCAAGACCGAAACCAGAGTGTTTTTTACAATGCTGTCTAAGCCCATAAGGAGCTCAATGTGTTTCCACAGTTGACAACATCGTAAAATATAAGTAAATTTAGGGACAAATAGACAAAAACGAATAATTGTAAAAGCCATGTGGGCGTTAATTTTGAGTAACCTGTCTGATGCGTTATTGAACTTTTGAATTTTTTCTTCTACAAAAGGTGAGATAGACTCATCCAGAATCGGCGAACCCAAAAGGCGAAGAGAACGCTTGTCTACTAATTTGATATTCGGAGCAAGACTATTAAACTTTTCAAAAACCAAATCTTTATCAGGACAAGTATCGCAAACAATTGTTCAAACAATGTTTCACTTACCCCACCCTGACCTTAAATATAAAATGATATATTTTACTAAGTTAAATCAAGCAAATAATTAGCTAATATACCTACAAAAGGTTTTTTCCCAACTTATAAACATTTGCAACTCAACATTGTACCTAGCTGGTTTTATGGGAAATTAAAAATCATAAACTGGCAGTACCTTGACAATTAAATTTTTTGGTTAGGTATGGTTATTTTATCCATTAAATAATCATCACTTCTAAAAAGGGAAAATAGACAAAATAATGGCTACTTACTTGTGAAATGTTATTCCTTCATATTTACGCCTCAGTGCGACTTCTGTTGCTTAAAATGCTGCAACCACCCACTGCACACACATTATTTCTCAAATATTTATTGCCTAGATCACGATTTAAATAGGATTATTTCACAAAAAACAACAATTTCAAAAAATTGTTAATCTGTTTGGCTTAGATCAAACGAAGCCAAATAAAAAAACCCGGTAACGGTGACAAGGACCAAAGATATTACGATCGTCTTTTTTTTGCTTAGTACCGAATGTATAGCGCTCTCCTTGTTGTCCATGAATGACGTCATATACTACGCTTCTACTCGTACATATTCAAAGTTAGATACAATACTAATCTATGAAGGTGATGGTCAAGAAGTTCGTCGTTCATCGTCTAGGTGAAGGCCGAAGGCTTTCATTAAGATCTAGACTCCTTGGTTATAATAAGAACTACTTTTCATGATAAATAGTGTTGAGTAGGACATACGTGATGTACTTCATTTGTCACATTCATTCACTCAAAAATGTCCCGGTCCTCACATTCAATCCATGTCACACTTCAAAATTTTTGTCACACTCCTCGCCGTCGCGCGTCGGTGATGCATTCGAAGAACGAAGTGAGTGAGCGAAGCACAGCGTAGAGTAGAGTAGATTCATGTAGAGGTGAGGTGAGATGAGGTGAGGTAGTAAATGAGGCGAGAAGAACGACGTGACGTTAGAGTTTATGTATTTTCACGCAGATTATTTAAAGCGGAAGAGTAGGGTAATCAAGGTATTTTTTGGCAGGTTTCCTGGGGTAATTAGAGCATGTGGTCTAAATTCATTTCATTAAGTCTTTTGTAATGACCGCAAATACAAGATTAATAAATATAGCTCTACAGAAAAAATCGCAAACCTCCTTAAAAATTTTGAATGTTTCATTTTACTGAGTTTCTATCGAATATATTTTTACAAAAAAAATATTTGTGTATTCCCAACAAACATACACATTTTGTGATGACTTCATAATTTAGACAAAATACTATTATAAACACATATATTAATTAAAAACCGTCAAAATCAGCCATTCCGTGTGTTGCCTTTGTCGTAAGTGCCGCGCTGAAGTGCAGACTGAATTGGTATTTTAAAACTGCGATGTTAAGGTCGATGTTTCTTTGAACGAATTTGGACCTGCTTCTCTGGCCCTACCCTTCACCTTAAGTAACTGAGATATACAGTATAATATTTTACCGTGATACTTAGAATAACTAGTTATTCCAAGCTGTGATATCATTATGGTAATTATGTACCGAAAACCTTATATACCGACATTTAAGCAAATAAATACTTCTTATTCTTCTTCTTATTCTTCTTATGATACTTTTGATTTCGGAAAGTTAAGATGTCCCACCACGACTTATCTTCGACTGTAGTGCGATTTAACATCAGTTTTCACAAAGTACTTTTCTACATAGGGAAACAGTTGAGTGTGGTCAAGCGCTTGTCCGTCCTACATAATTTAATTCAGCTAAGTTCCGAGTAACACTGCAGCTGTTATGGGTGGCCGTGTCGCTTAACATAAGGTGAACGCCCAGCTCATCATGTCATTTCATATCATTAAAAAAAATTAACCACTGCCAACCTAGATACATAATAAGAAAAGGTAAATCAATAGCTTAAGCTGTGTATGATAAATACTTTGTTATAGCTACTTGATACTAGATGGCGGTAGTATAAAGTTTACCATGAAGATTATAGGTAAACATGGAGTCCATACTTCAAACACCTGTATCAATCCAACCATTTTTTGACTATACTTCCTCGTTATTTTGAAATTGTCGTTTTGAATAGAAGTACCTATAACGTACGCGGGAAAAAGAAAGTTGGAAGTAGAAGTGGTTGTGGGAAGTTGGGAACCACCATCTCCTCGGTGACGTACTATATGGTTTTTGCCACAGACTAGAGAAAGTTTTTGCGGTTATTTTAGTATGATTACTTGATACTAGATGGTGATGATTATATCCTCATTGTCATCCATGGAGATCACACAACTTTATAACTGAATCTTCATGGTTAAGCTTATATTAATCATCTTATTTTTCTTGGGTATTGGGTAAAGGATCTTGGCTTCGCATCTTCGCATCTTATTAATATGATAAAGTAGGCAGAAAGTTACTGGACCCTATTGAATGTTATAGTTATAGGTAGGTATACCTACTCACTAAAATTTCCTTGACAATTTTATTAAGACAATTATTAAGTATATATACACAGTGATTGGATTTAAAAAGACAGAATTTTGTGGTGTGAAAAATACTATGATCTACCTAAACCTAAATAGGATGAACCCCATACAAAAAAAATTGTAACTTTATCAGTATTGTGCACCATATAAAGCTACTATTGGGATTTGGATAGTAAGGCATTTAGGTAAGTACCTACGTCCCAGTCCCAGCATTTTCTCCCAAAATACAAACGTAAATGTAAGCTTTAAGTAAGTAATTATATTTCTTTATAATATTCTCTTAACTTTAATTCTTTTCAATTCAGTCAATTTTAATTAGACTAGTAGACATACATTTATACTTAACTTATAGCTTATCAAAAACAACGTTATATAAACATAGTTTCTTCTAAACAATTCCCACAAAAATAATAAAATTTTAATAATAACGATAACAAAAAAATATAAGTAGGTCATCATCATCATCATCAGCCTGAAGACGTCCACTGCTGAACATAGGCCTCCCCCAGAGTGCGCCACCTTGAGCGGCTGCTCGCCTCCTGCATCCATCGGCTCCCCGCGGCATTCACCAGATCGTCGGTCCAGCCAGTGGGTCTACGCTGCGTTTTCTGGTTCATGGTCGCCACTCGAGAACCTTTCTTCCCCATCGGTTGTCAGTTCTACGAGCGATGCGGCCTGCCCGTTGCCATTCCAACTTGCTAATTCTAAGAGCTATATCGGTCACTTTAGTTCTCCTGTGGATCTCCTCATTCCGGACCTTACCTCGCAGGGAAACACCGAGCATAGCTCTTTCCATAGCTCGTTGCTCGACTTTGAGCTTACTAATGCGGCCAACAGTAAGAGACATAAGTCATCACTGGCAACACACACTGATTGAAAACTTTCGTTTTCAGGCTCTGCAGTATTTTGGACGAAAAGATAGGACGAGCTTGCCGAACGCTGCCCAGCCGAGTTGGATTCTTCGTGCCACCTCTTTATCGAAGTTGGACCTACCTAATTGGACAATCTGTCCTAGGTAGACATATTTGTCGACAACTTCGAGAGTATCGAACCCAACAATTACCGGTATAAGTGGAACATGAGCATTTGACATGATTTTCGTCTTGTCCATATTCATCTTAAGACCAACCTGCTGGGAGACTCTACTGAGGTTGTCGAGCATGGTGCTATGGTCCTCGAGCGATTCCGCCATTATGACTATATCATCGGCAAAACGAAGGTTAGTGATGTACTCGCCATTAAGGACATAAGTAAGTACTTACATATAATATGCATTTTTTAATGAATTATTTTGGACTGACATTTTATTATTTTATTTTATTTTATTGACATTTGCCGTGTGGTCCTGGTTATGAATAGGACCACCCCATCTCTTCCCGTGGGTGCCATAGAAGGCGGCTAAGGGAATATCCAGGGAATGGGTCGCAGCGTTCCCCTCAGTCTTGGTGATAATCAATCCTCACCTACTGCGATCACCAAGCCGCCTGCCAAGCGTGGTGATTATGGCAAACACCCCCAATTGCAGGAGGCGATCAGCCGCTCAAGGTGGCGTGCTCTGGGGGAGGCCTATGTTCAGCAGTGGACGTCTTCAGGATATTAATTATTGTTATTTATCATTTTTCGTTCTGTATTTTATTGAAATTTATGTAAAACAATAAATTTCAATAAAATACAGAACGAATACCTTGAACGAATACGAATGTTATACCTTTTTAATATGACTATTCAATTGACATGTACCTATGTAACTATTTTAATGTATTGACATGTTTGTACTATTTATTGACATTGTTAATTAAGTAGTTACATTATTATTGCATGCTGAAAAGCAGTACATGGCGGTCTTAATATTATAAAATTGACACCTGTATTATTGTACCCATTTACGCAATGAATAAATGAATTATGAATTATGAATAAATAATAATATAATTATGAAATATACCTACTTACGGTTACGGCGCTTACGCCGACACCCCCTATTTTTTACGTTGCTAGAGCTAGGCGAGTGTTTTTTGTTTCTGTATATTAGGTATGAATCATACGAAATGATTCATAACTAATATACAGAAACAAAAAGTCAATTTAATACGCATACATAGATATCATACCGTATGATACCTATATATGTATGTGTATTAAATTGACCCTACTTTAGAATACTTGACACGAGTATTTCAACAGTAGTTATGGATTTCTCTTCAGATTTGAGGACAGCAAACTTGTTGCCCACCTTTATGTTGACGGTCTTCGAAGATCCTCTGGAATTATAATATAGGTAGGTTTACATTATGTCATAAATTTATTTATGTAAATATAGATAAAACCTACTTATAGCTATATTACTAGGCAGCTTGCACCACCGTAGGCCGCGTCATCACTTACCATCAGGTGAGACAGTCGTCGAATGCTATGCCTATAAATTATAAAAAAAGAGAAATACAAGGTATGTATTTAATCTCTTAATATTAGCGTCCTTTCAGACAGAGAGCGGCCACGCGTTCGCGCGTTCCACATTCATACCCTTAGAAATATAAAACATTATAGGGTTTCTGACATAGGCCTCCCTTCAGCAGTGGACGTCTTCAGGCTGTTAATGATGATGATGATGATAGGGTTTCTATTACAAAAAAAAATTAAGCCAATTCACGATCCCTGCAGGCAGCGATGGGTACCGAACAGTTTCGCGTCACTGACGCTGCTGCTTCGCCGACGCGCCGCCGCGCCGGTGGGGCCGACGCAAGAGGCAAAGCTCACAGTGCGACGTTCTTTGGGAGAGGTCTACCTATCATCATTATCATCATCAGCCTGTATTAGTCCACTGCTAGACATAGACCTCTCCTAATGCACGCCACTGAGCCCGATCCTCGGCTAATCTCATCCAGCTGCCGGCAGCCACTCTGCGTAATACGTATATCGTCACTCCACCTAGTCGGAGGACGTCCTACACTACGTTTGCTAAGTCGCGGTCTCCACTCAAGAACACGTCTACCCAGCGGTCGTCGGTTCTGCGGCAAATGTTGACCAGCCCACTGGCACTTCAGTTTGCTAATTCTACGGGCTATGTCAGTTACCTTAGTTCTCCGTCGGATCACCTCATTTCTGATTCGGTCCCTCAGAGGAACTCCAAGCATAGCCCTTTCTATAGCTCTCTGAGCAACTTTAAATTGGTGGACTAGTCGTACCGTAAGTGTCCACGACTTGGCTCTGTATGTCGACCGGTAGGACGCACTACCTACTTACCTAATACCTATATAGGTATAGGTATTATTAAGTAGACTAGGTAGAGCATGGGGACAGGCTGATGACAACTGAGTGGTCGTTGGGTGATAGTGATGGAATTTATCTCCTACAGTTGAACTGAACAGTTTGATAGGTATTCATACCTAGGCGCCTTTTACTTATAAAGGTCTACCTAAACCATCAACAGCCTGAAGACGTCCACCGCTGAACATAGGCCATACTGCAACCTATAAACGCACTATAGGTACTGCAAAATAAAACGGAAAATGATCAACTAAGTATACAAGGTAAGTTTGAATTAGGGTATCATCCCGAAAGGGGGGTAAATCTACTCCCCAAGGTAGACAATGTTTCTTTTATGACTTTTCTAAATTAATAGTTTTTCATTGAAGAAATGCCATGTAAAGTTTATGTTCGAAGATAGCTCTAGCGCAGCTGGGTGGTTGAACTTCGTCCTTGACCGAATGCGTTTGAAGACCTGTGTTTAGAAATGAATTTATAGTACCTACCTATCTTCTAACTCTCGTAGCGATCACACGTGCAATTTTGTGAGTGGATTTATTTTTTAGTATGGAGGTTTGGAAACACGCAGTTTCAAGTAAGGCTCTCACAACTTGTGGGCTATCATATCCCAGTCCCCTTTCGGGATAATACCCCAATTCAAACTCAGATAGTATATTATGAATAGATGAATGATGAATCATAAACTCGCTTGGAAACGTGAATGTAAAGACAGCACCAAATGTATAGGTTCGTACGTAAACAACTTCTCGAATATCAATAGCCGGAACATGAAAACAAATTAGTAATCATTTCAACATACTCATTTTACAAACAATGTATGTGTTATTTTGCATTGGCATTATAACGACTTCCTGTAACTTTTACATGGAGGATATTGAGAGATGACATTTTTTTCTTCATTCCGTGGTTGCCGCCTAGGTAACGCACTCTAAGTTCTCTGCAAAACTATTCTGTGACGGTTGTGGAGTCTACGAAAGACTATTTTTGTTCTACTATAGGTACTGTATTATAATAGGTAGCTAGTAGATACTAGGTTAGTATCAATGATGGAACAATTAATAGCGAAATGGTAAATAACTGTCACATAGGTCGTAAAAGCCAAATCTATTATCCAGCGCCTAATGCAGTATGATCCGAATTACCTGCACCAACACGGCAACACCAACCCCAAAAATAGTGCGGGTTATAAGGATAATTATAGATTACTATTTGTTAGACAAGTCCTTTTTCTTCGGTAGCCTCTATTAGAGTGGGCAGGTTATGCTTACTTGTTGTAGAAGATGATTACAAGCGTGCCGCGCGGCGTGAGGAAGGCGATCTGCTCTACTCGCGGGAACAAGCCGCGCAGCACCGAGCGCACGACCCGCGAGCCGCGCGGGACAAATTTGGAGAAGTGGCCCAACGCGTAGAACATAGGCTCCTGTATACAATAGCAATAAAAACAAATAACTAGCTGCTTGTCTATGTGTGTTGCGTAGCCTCACTTGAAAGCCAGTTTCAACTCAGACATAACAAAAGCGCCGTCTTCGGCCATATAGAGGACTCTAGGTGGCCGAAGAAACAAGGATAGCATCACGCGAAATCAAAGAAAAGCATTTGTTTAATTCATACCAAGTAAAATGCATTTTGTGCATGAAATGTTGGCTCATATTTCACTGTTTCGAGCAATAAAATGTTATATTTTTGGCACAAAAAATATCGGTCTGGATAAAAATACAAAACAGTGTTTACGGGATGTGATAATGTAGGTAAGTACCTTAAAGTAGATATTTAAGATTTTCGAATTAGCATTCAATTAACGACAGGTAGGTAGGTACTTATTATAACTAAAAGGTATGTATGGCTTGAGAGGTTTTGTCGCAAGGTCGTAAGCATATTTTTGTCGATACAACGATTGCCAAAGCTGGCAAAGTATCTATTTGACATAACGTATCGGAATTGTATTCAACGGGAACTAAAACATGGTACTCAGAATTTCTGCCACCACGTGGATCACTGAGACTTTGCGACGATCATACGGGCCTGCGGCGGCCTATAACAACACTAATAGACTTTTTAGTTAGAGGGTAAGGGGTGGTGTTACCTTAACGAACTCGCCCCTCTCTGGGAACACTATGATGGGTGAATCGACGTGGTTGTTGGCCCAGTTCGGGCCGCCCTGGGCGTTTAGACACAGGTTCCAATCTATCCAGCCGATTGCGTTGTGTTGCAGGTCCTGGAACATCAACAAGTGGATATACACCTACTTACTTAAATGACTGAATAAAATGTTCAATAATTTAAATCCTCGGCAAATTAAGCGATGGCCGAAGCGCAAGACTGTGATGGACCTGCGCCAAAGATTATAAAGCCCGTTGATAGCTCGTGAAAATAATTTCTCGTACAAACACGACTCACCTGCGCGAACAGGGGGCGAGGTAACAAAACGAGACAAAGTCATACGAAATTACAAATAACAGAGCAGGATGAAACAAAAGACTTCAACGGGTTCCCGTGATATATTAGAAATTCATAGTATTTATTAGAAATTAGTGGTTGAAATACACCACTAATATTCGTATGAGGAGATGTTGTATCATTGGTCAACTGGATTTATAGTCAATGATCTGCGCAGTAATAAAATAATTATGCATCTTATACACCTTATATGTATAATCAAGTTACGGGTGCCTCAGCCACGGAACATGCTGGAGTCGGCTCCTGTAGGTACTCACAGTGATGATATCGCTGATATAGTTGTAGGCTCTCTGCCATGAACCCAGTTTTACTTTCTGACGCTCCCATGGGAAGCTACCTGAAAAATTTATACTTCTGCAATACGTCGTCCTATTGAAAAAGCAGACTCAATACATCATGCACCAAAGAAAAAGGAAAGGAAAGGTCAGTGGAAATTAAAACGTCATCATCATCATCATCATCATCATCATCATCATCATCAACAGCCTGAAGACGTGCACTGCTAAACATAGGCCTCCCCCAGAGAGCGTCACCTTGAGTGGCTGCTCGCCTCCTGCATCCATCGGCTCCCGCTGTTTTCACCAGATCGTCAGTGCACCTAGTGGGGGGCCGGCCTACGCTGCGTCTTTCGGTTCATGGTCGCCACTCGAGACCTTTCTTCCCCATCGGTTGCCAGTTCTACGAGCGTTGTGGCCTGCCCATTGCCACTCAAACTTTCTAATTCTAAGAGCTCTAACGGTCACTGTAGTCTACCTGCGCATCTCCTCATTCCGGATCTTATCTCAACGTACGTCTTAATCAAAGCAATACTTACCTTCACAAGCTTCAGTGGCGAGGAGAAATTTCTGAGGAATTTTTTTCATAACTTCAGTGAGAACGGCGGCCGGCGTGATAAAGTCGGTATAGTAATGCACCCCCACACCGTCGATGTAGTCTAATACCTTCGGTTGGTCTTGTATCATCTGCAAATGTCCGTACTTGAGTAACTTGAATATGAAAAACAGTGAAGTTAATATTGTCCTGCCCTGCACTTCAGCCTACTGTCTAGTCCCTAGGCTTAAGTATAGGTATTAACAGTTTACGACGTATGCCCGACGTATTATGGACTAAGTGGGAGTAAACAGTAGGTACACATTTTAATGGACAGGCTTTTTAAAATTGTAGGTGCCTGCCTATTAAGACCAACAAACCCTATATATTTTACACTACAACTAATATCAGAAAAGCCTAAATTGTGCCCACTGGCATGTTAACATCCCACATAATATATACGTTTATTGAAGTTTTCGGGAAATACCGATGGTGGCAAAACATTCCACTCTTTGGCTGTTTGCATGATCATATCATATGATATGCTTCCACGTTTAAAATGCGAACAACCAAAGAGAGGAACGCTTTGCCAGTATCTGTATTTACCGTAAACTACTATAATGGAGACTTCAAATCGAGAATGCACATGTATCTTCTAGGCAAGCGCGTTACATTCTAGACCGCATCAGGTGAGACAGTAGTAAAAAGCAAGCCTATCAAACAAAAAAAGAGTCTAATATTTGTTAATCCTTCTATTCCAAATATAAGTAGGTACCTAGATATTAACATATACCTAACTGCTGGTAAAATATTTCCTTGTTTCTTTAGGCATAACTAACGCTAGGGGAATAAGTGGACTTACCCTGCTGATCCAGTACATGAGCGTAGCCCTCTGGTCATCTCCAGTTATGATCTTAACATTGCTAAAAGTGGAATTCCGAATCAACGGGCCCAAGTGGTTTACGATCCAGCTTCCCTGAAACGTAGGTAGGTGCTTTTATTATTAATCATGGCAAGACACTTTATTCACATAGGTAAGTACATAATTATCGACTTACCTACCTAAAGAAGATGAACATCGAACCTCTATTAAGACATCCACTGCTGAACATAGACCTCTTCCAACAGAGCGCCACTTTGAGCGGCTGCTTGCCTCCTGCTCCCTACAGTTTTGACCAGATCATCGTTCCACCTAGTGGAGGGCCGATCTTTGCTGCGTCTTCCAGTTCGTGGTCGCTACTCGAGAATCTTTCTTCCCCAACGGTCGTCAGTTCCAAGAGCGATGTGGCCTGCCCATTGCCATTTCAACTTGCTATTTCTAAGAGCTATAATATCGGTCACCTTAGCCTATCTTATGGTGATCATATAAAAGGTAAATAGAGAAATTACTGGGCAAATGAGACTTTATGATCTAATCACACAGTCTAGTTATCTTATACTATACTGTGTGAAGTCTCAGGATGACGTGCAAAGTACAGTGTCACGAAAAACTATATTAATTTTGAATTCCGAGTAATACTGCAATCTGTAATGAGCAGCCGTGACGCTTAACATCAGGCGAACGACTATATCGTCACATCATTCATTTACATTAAAAAACAATAGAGGAAAAACGCTGAACTTAAATAAAATTAATTTAGGCATATAGAATGATTTAGTTTGTGATCTTGAAGCATGAAAGAATAAACAATTTTTCCAACCCATGTCGTAGGCTACGACACATTTTTTTTATAAAAAAATCAAAATATCTCACTAAAGTTTCTGCCGTCCAGCCGAGGCTGTTGAAGAAGTTGAGAGGGATGACTCCGTTGGTTGGCTCATTGGTGGTGGTGATACCCCAAATGGGGACCCCTTCCGCTGCATACTTCTCTATAAACCTAGAACGTTAAAGACCAGTGTTATAAAATGACCGTCCGATACGATGGCGCTGTAAAACGGATTCACTACGCCAGACCAAAACACGTTTCAACTTGTTACATTTCACCTATGTCGACTCGTCTAATATATAGTAGACATAAGATTCATTTCATACAAAGTTTAATTTGACTCTGCTGATTTGATCAGTGTACGTTTCACCTAAAGATTATTGTACAACCAAACACATTTCACCCAAGCACTATATTGAAAGAGGGGTGGTTTTCATTGGTAATGAAGTTTTTTTTTGCTTTTTTGTTAACATTGCAAGGTATTTTTTTCGAACCCCTTCTCCTAGTACGCCATAAAAGGAAAAGTCCCTAGGCCCATACGTTGTCAATCGATCAGTCAGTGAGTCGTCCCCATTGTCGTCTCTTCTGTCGAAGAACTTAACATTTAGTAATACAGGATGGGACATTTGAAATGGATGGAGTAGGTAGGTATATTGTGAAATAATGTATGTATCTAAAGAGTTGTGGTTACTTAGTTGTTATTGATTATAATTATACTTAATTACTTATACTTAGGTAGGTACCTACCTTCTCTTTTCAGGTAACATTTTCACGTGACTTGGTCAAGTCTTGGTTACATCCCATAATTATGATGTTACCATTAGTAGGTACTTACCCACAGACCTAGAATATTTTACTTTACCCGTGCTAGAGCCTACTACGTGTAGTCCTACTAGTACAGGATGGGTTCTTTATATTGCTCGCCGTGGTAGTATTACGAAAGACTGCAGGTAGCTCACTTGTAGTAATAGTCAGCGTAAGTCTGGTAGTATTGCGGCTTGAGGCGGCTATAGCCAGAGAATTCACCGTTGGTCTTCATCCAGGGCGGCGGCGACCACACCGTGGCAACCAGGTGAACAGGCGCCCGTGACGCAGCCATGCCAGCTTTGATCAGCGGCAACTGGATTCACACCAAAGAATGCAAACTACACGAATTAGATTTTTTAGGTCGTGTTATAAGTACTTAGCTATAGACCCTGATCATGATGACGTAATGGTCTAGTAATACCACAAAAACAGTAAATCATGTGCTCCGCTGTACACGGTAGTGCCTCACACGGCTCACATAATTATTTGCCCCCGTCTATATTTTTAAATGGGCCTACGTTTGACAACAACTCCCCTGATGGTAAGTGACGAAGCTGTCTAAGGTGGACCACGTTTCAAATACATGCTCCACCTTGTTGTGGACAAGACGAAAATCATGTCCAATGTCCATGTTACACCTATACCGGTAATAGTTGGAACAATACTCTCGAAGTTTGTCGACAAATATATCTACCTAGGACAAACTGTCCAAATAGGTAGGTCCAACTTCGACAAAGAGGTTGCACGAATAATCCAACTCGGCTGGGCAGCATTCGGAAAACTTTGATCTATCTTTTCGTCCAAAATACCGCAGAGCCTGAAAACAAACGTTTTCAACCAATGTGTGTGAACTGAAACGTGGTCTCTTACTGTTGGTTTCATTAGTAAGCTCAAAGTCGTGCAATGAGCTATGAAGAGAGCTATGCTCAGTGTTTCCCTGCGAGATAAGATCCGGAATGAGGAGATCCGCAGGAGGACTTAAAATTAGCAAATTGAAATGACAATGGGCAGGCCACATCGTTCGTAGAACTAACAACCGATGGGGAAGAAAGGTTCTCGAGTGGCGACCACGAACCGGAAGATGCAGCGTGGGCCGGCCTCCCACCAGGTGGATGGACGATCTGGTGAAAACCGCGGGGAGCCAATAGATGCAAGAGGCACAAACTGGCGCTCTCTGGGGGAGGCCTAGCTTCAGGAGTGGACGTCTTCAGGCTGTTGATGATAATGACGATATACCTTGTATTGGTAGTCCTCATAAGAGAGCGAGTAGTTAGTCAGGCTGGCATCGTCAACGGGCTGCTCGTTGTACGCGTATGGCCGCGTCGAGAAGTCGCAGCCACCAATCGGCACTCGCAGCATATTGTACTCAATGCCAGTTTTGCTGAAGTATGCACTGAAAACAATCGGATACCAAAATGTATTATGGTACTTAACGATTTTTGTTGCTTACTAAGTAGGCGTTTGATTTGACACACTTAACTCCTGATGAAAGTCGACTACGTCTGCGTAGAATTAGGAACTTGTTCTCAAATGAGGCTACCAGACGGAATGCTGAGTTTTTTGCGATGAATGCTTAGCTTCAGGGTGGTATGTTCTAGCACTAATGCAGAATGATTCCCTAGAATTTATAAGTTAAAGCACTAAGCAGAGATAAACATGAAGATACGAATGTAGGTAGTCTGGTAGGACAGTAGATGTTATACCTTCGTCACCTTCGAATGCTTGCGCGGTCAAATGTTGGCCTGTTTATACATAAAAAAATCTTTTTAGACAAACGTAAAGCAGGGCTAAACTCTCTAAGGTAGAAGTAGAGTGACCAGCCCCCTACGCTGAAATGCATAGCGTAACGCTCAGGATTCTTTCCACACACTTTAGTTCTGTCTACTTAACTCCCTTATCATCCTTTAGACAGTCCAACCACATTTTAACATAGTTCCTAAGTGATAAAGTTAGACCTTGCTTAGAAGTTCAATGAAAAAAGTTAATGAAGCTTATTAATGGATATATCACAGACCAGGTAGTGGATACGTATATAAAGTAGAGATGCAAGTTGAAGAGGTGCTTTTTTAAAATGGTCTAGTTGTCTGCTATTTTGCATTTGTTAAGCTAATGGATGAAATGCAGGAATTACTCGACGAGTAGTTTCTGTAGTGGTTCGGAGAGGTTCTTCCAGTTGATGCCAGCAGCATCCGTGGCTGCGCCGCCGAACCCCTCGATAGTCTGGTACCTCGTGCTTGGGAATAACTCTATCGTCGCCATGAAACAGTCTGAAATAACGAAGCGGTAAATAAACAAAGTGGACTGCTTAGATAGATAGAAAATACATACGAATGTTTTGAAATGAGTTCTAATTCTACAATGAGCTCAATAACAGTGCATTATTGAACTATTATTTATTCAGTGGTTCCACGGCAAATACTGTCGAAGTGTACAAAGTAAACTAAATTGTAAACTTACCAAGTGTTTCTTGACAGGTAAGCAAAGGCCCGCTTAACGTTTTGAATCTCGACCCATTCTGCGGATAAATACAGTTAAATATTTAAGTAGGTAACTTCCTATCAAGTTGTAAACAACAATTGCATTCTTATCGGTTCATGAGATATTTTCTCAGAGCGACTGTAGGTAGTTCCATCAATCAAGGTTGCCCTTTTTGACAAGTGTGAAAGGTAAAGTGGTACTATGGTACTTATTTGGAAAGAAAGAAGTGCCTATCTGATAATAATCTGACCTGAGAACTCGTATAAGACATAAACGTATCAGGTTTCGGAGCCCGCCGCGTCACCGTGTCGCAGTAGGTCGCATTGCACACGCATACCATGGACTCTCCAGGGATATGGCGAGCAGCGCATTGTAGATCTAAAAATAAAAACAAATAAACTCGCAGGTGATCAGGGAAGTACCTATTACCTACCTCACTTTCATAGATATAAGTAGGTATGTAGCCTATACCTGCTGTAAGCAACCTGGTTCCTTATTTATATTAAATAGTGTCTTATAAACAAGTGCTAATAATTTTAGTCAATAAAAGGGTGTTCCTACCACAGACCTAGAATTTTTTCAAGTATACGGTTCCTACTCTCTCCTTTTAGGGGGACAAACGGTAGTGAAATTTTCTATCTCTCCCCCTATGTTCGGCTGGAGGGCACACGTTAGGTACCTACTACACCTACCTACTTTTATAAGAAACTAAACTAGATAAACAAAACAAAAAAAAAACTTACCAACATCATTTCCTTTTGTAGTACAAAATATCGCTGCTGTGCCTATCAATAAAACTCGAAGAAATTCCATGATCAAGACGTAACCACTGCTGATTAAACACTACACTTACAGAAAGCTCATAATCAAATTCTATTATCAAAATAAAAGCATTTCTAAGAAGCCTGTGCATTAAAGCTGGCCAGACACCGGGCACTGGATTTCAACTGGAAGTGGAGTGAGTGGATGTTAACTTGCCATACAAGTACATAAGTGGGGCTACGATTACGCCATGGGCCAGGAGTTATCGGTCATTTTGTGTACAAATGAAAATTTGTGCTATTTATGTTCTATGACAAAAAGCGAGCTCCAACGTGGCAACTATCGGTTTGTCGAAATAATCACTCTTTTTCGCCGTAGTTTATTAAAGGCTGCATGCCAACATTATGGACGCAAGGTTCCGGCTAAGCCTCTCATTCATAAGTGTGTCTTTGAAATGTATTATCATTAGTGCCTTGTGAAGAAATATTTTTCTTCTGCTTGTACTATAATAATAGTAAGCACATGCTTGCGTTGATTAACCATATTTTGTATGAACATTTTGTCGGCATGTTCTTTTTTTATAACGTAATAGGCCCGCATTTGACCGCAGACTCACTTGATGGAAAGTGACGACGCGGTCTACGGTGGTATATGCTTGCCTTAACGTTAATTGATTGACTCAGGCGTGACTTCGCGGAAGTTCATCTTAAATACAAAATGAAAAAAGTATATCTAGTGTAATTCCGCTAAAAATATCATATAAGATTATCATTATGATTATGATCATTTGCAGCTTCCCCAATATAGATAATCTTATATGATATTTTTAGCGGAATTACACTAGATATACTTTTTTCATTTTGTATTTTGCCTTAACGTTGTAAAAAAAATTTAAAAGAAGCCCTAGCGTTCTTAATTTTTAGTTTACCAGGCAATAAACGTCTCAAACAGATAATATGTTGGTTCGTAGAGACGGTGTAAATATTTGCTTGCATCTGTATTAAAATTGTATAGTATGAAACTATTAATTCGTGAAAACCTTAGTGAGAGTAACCGGTCGCTCACGATCATTTTATACGTACATGTTTATGTTATGGCCATGTATCAAACTAGTGATATAAATATTTACTTCTGAGGTTGAAGTGGCACAAAAAATGTGTACCTACACATTTAGTGATAAGTTTACTAATAGCTAAATAGACATTTCAAATAATAACTTTTTTTTATATAAAAGTTTTTTTAGCTGTCGTTTATTATCTCGCACAAGCAACGTGCAATAACAATATATTATGAATGAGTTGATCGCTGATTGTTCACACTGTCACAAGACGGCGAGAACTCTTTCATAACTGGGCTAGCGACCAAACGACACTCGCTAGGCGGGCATAACACTCGCTTTGCGGGCAGAACCACAGGCCTAGAATTTTTCGACTCTCAAAAGACTCACGAAGCGTGGGAGCGAGAAGTACAAATCAAGTACACACTGCTCGAGAGGAAAAGAGACAGTGAAATAATGGCGGATGTGTCATTATTTTGGGCGAGTACTATCACAAGAAGAGCACATATCGGCACAATCAGTTTCACGACGAAGACCATATCGATCATGTACCATAATTCCGTTATCAAAGTGCAAAATACTATTTTTCTGGCTTTTAAATGTTATTCCGTAAGTGAATGTGATGTTACAAATCAAACTACCCGAACAATATACGTATCACAGCAAATTTACCACAAATTTTATTGCATTATTAATAGTCATATTTTGTTAATTTTGGTGTGGTATATTGATGTAAAACCTGTTTATTCTGTAGATAGGGAATGCTCTTTCTGGTATATCGCAATATTTCAGTGTGTCAATTTTTTATTATTTACCAATTTTACTCCAAAATTTGAAGGATCTCAGTAAATAAAATGCCTGCTATTTTATTTAAAAAACTGTGGGGGCCTATAGTTAAGTTAAATATTTAGTAAATACTACAGTTATTTATTTATTAATCGTACCGTAAGTGTCCACGACTCGGCTCCGTATGTCATGACTGGTACCTATAGGACGCACAGATTATTATAGACTTTGGTCTTCAAGCACTGCGGTATACGAGACGAGAAAGCTCGATGAAGTTTCCGAAATGCTGCCCAGCCCAGCTGTATCCTTCTATTAGCTTCTTTTTCGATGTAGTTCTTACCTGATCGCATCGTCACTTCCCATCAGGTGAGATTGCGGTCAAATGCGGGCCTATTTAGTTCTAAAAAAAATCTAGTTGGAGCATCTGCCCTAGGTAAATCACGCTCGCAATACATACGAGCAATCAATTTGCTCGCAATACATTTGCATTGCGGAACAACTTCAAGAGCAACTCCCTGAACTGCGATCGGTCCCGGAGTAACATTTTCATTGAACAAAATCTTGGTTTTATCCAAGTTCATCCGGAGACCGATGCGTTGAGGAGAATCAACTAGGCCGTCCAGCATTTGTTGGAGGTCCTGCAAGGTTTCAGTCATTATGATGATGACATCTGCAAATCTCAAGTGTGCTGTGTATACTCTTCAGATAAAATAAAGTTAGGCGTGTGTCACGGTTTTTTAAAAATCACCTGCCATCAGTGTCAAACGGGGTCTCAGATTTTTCAAACCAACGCACAGCCTAAAGGTCAGGTCCTAGAGACTTGAAATTTGGAAGGTGTAGGTACTCTTTGTGAAGTGTAGAGATCTACTAAGAAAGGGGTTTTTGATATGTTTTTCACTAAAATATGGCTCAGTCACTCCTTCATAGCTAACACCCCAACAAACCATCACTAAAGTGGAATAATGTCCACTTAGTAGTCGAAGCTTCAGATTCAGATTCAGATTCAGATTCAGATATTTTATTGCTTCCATAGTGTACATAGGTGGAATAAGTATAAAATTATTTAAGTAGGCTCATTATGGACCCCGTCGGGCGCAGCAAATTTGGAGAGAGAAGGACGACTTCACAAAAGAGTCAATATGTACTTACAAAGAGAATAATAACATATTAGTTTGACTATGATAAAATTTTACTCGCAATGTTTTAATTGTATTTATTAATTAATTTAATGTCAATGGAGTACATAAATATATATATATATATATAAAACTGATTAATTATCATTCAATGTCATTCTTATCGATTCTAAATACCTAATATGATATAAATTTTTAATGTCAAATGTTGGTACCTACATACTATTCATTATCTTAAATTTTCATTTGTACATAATATTTTATTTTCGTTTAAATACTCATTTACATTATAATAGGCCTTTTGAGTGAGGAACTGTTTCAAAGTACGAATAAACCTATTATAATTTTCTATGTTCCTTAAATCATCTGATAGCCCATTATAAATTCTTATAGCCATAGGTAATGTACTAGAAGAGTGCATTTTTAATCGGGACTTTGGTATTTGTAGCACTAGACGGTTTTTTTCTTGAATTGTTTCGCTTAAGTTTGTAGGTTTTGTAAATAAAAAGTTTCTTACGAATTTGCATACTTCCAAAATGTATACAGATGGCAGAGTTAAAATTTTGTACTTTTTAAAATAAGGTTTACAACTGTCAATTTGTTCTATATTAGCTAGTATACGAATTAATTTTTTTTGAACTATGAAAAGATCGGATGCAGCGCTGCTATTTCCCCATAAAATTATCCCGTAGCTTAAACTTGAATGTGCATTCGCATAGTATGTCGTGATTGCAGTTTTTAAATCAGTTGTCTTTTTGACTTCCCGGAGTGCGTACGTAAGAGATGAAAGTTTAGATTTGGTTTTCCTAACGTGAGATTGCCAGTTTATATGCGTGTCAATAACAATACCTAACAAAGTGAATTCATTTACATTTTCTATTTTTGTGCCGTGGAAGATGTAGTCGAATTGAAGTGGTGGCTTCTGATACGGATGAAACGTAATAATTTTAGTTTTGGTTAAATTAAGTTCAAGTTTGTGCTCGTACATCCAGTTAGTTGTCTGTTCGAGCATCGCCGTGAGCTTTTGTTCTACACTTGAGCTATTTTTTACAGAGGTAAGTAGGGAAATGTCGTCTGCGAAACAAACACATGGATCTGTTATAACCTTCGGGAGGTCATTTATGTAAATCAAAAACAGGAGACACCCTAGGACGCTTCCCTGGGGAATCGAAGCATTCATAACCGTAGTTTCAGAGCGAACACTTTCTATGGCTTTACTTTTATAATTGTAATAGACGATTTCTACAAGCTGTTCTCTGTTTCTTAGGTATGATTTGAACCACTCGTAAGCTACACCGCGGATACCTATATCATACAATTTATGTAACAAAATCCCGAACTGTACTTTATCGTATGCTTTTGTCATATCGAGCAAAACACCTACCGCGTACTTTTTTTATCTATTATATTGAGCACTTCCTGCATGTATTTATAGACCGCTAGGGCTGTTGACCTATTTTTACGAAACCCGTTTTGGCACTCATCAAATATTTTATATTTTTTGCAAAAGGAGTAGACCCGGTCGCTCATTGCTTTTTCAAATATCTTAGATGCAGAAGGCAAAAGGGCAATGGGACGATAGTTATTTGTATCAGTTTTCGAGTTTTTTTTATGAATCGGTTTGATTATCGGAGGATCTTAGTGGCTTAGCAAGATCTACGGTTTAAGGGATTTGTTGACGGGTGGCTTTGGATTTACACGACTCAACAAATGGGTTGATATAATCTAAGGCTAGGTGCTAGGTTAAAAGAGAAAGCCTAAGTTTAAACAAAACTGTTATAACAACCCCGTACTCTACAAGGTAGGAACATCCGATCTGCTACACTCTACATCCGAAATAATAGCGAATTACGGAGTGGGAAATATATGCGAAATATTGCTGAAGTCATAGACAATTCTATACTTTGAACTATTAAAGTTGACCTGGTTATCGAAGGGTTTTGTGGGGGGCAGCTCGGAACGAAAACATGGTTCTTAGGGGTACCTTCTACTTAAAGTTATTAGGACTGACCAGCCTCACAACCTGGTTTCTTTTGGTGGCTAGGTTAGCCTTGGGATAAGTGATTTTTGGGTATGATTGATGCGATGAAATTTTGGATATTGACTCATAAAGTAATTCACTGTTGTTACGGCTTAAGAGGGCGCTTAAAATAGAATAGTAATTACGGTTTGTTTTCAAGGATGGATTCAATAGTATATTAAAAATAAAAATATTATCATTGACAACATTAAACTTTCGAAAATAAATTACTCAATATTAGTAATATTTAATATTTTTCAAATGAATAACAATTAATACGCAGTATGCTGCATATTAAACAATTGAAAATACAAGTGTATTTTTGTTTTGCAAAATGCTTGCTATCGGGTTGATTATTTTTAGGTGCTCTCTTAAATTAAATTTAACGGTTAGGAACACTACAGAACTATGAATACATTTTAAGTTTGGAGCCAAACGTTAACAAATTATAATTGCTTAAGTGAGGTGGTGGGGTTATAAATTTACATAAATTATTTTTATTATAGTTTTGCTAATATTTGTGAATGTATTTTAAAGAATAAAATTTTACTTCGGCTTTAAATTTAAAACGCCTGCGCAAATATTTTAGGGGCGATTGTAACGATACAGGCTGTCTCGTGACGTCACAAATATTATAAATTTTACCTAAAGTATAAAAATACTGAAATAATTTAATTGAAGCATTTTACGCACAAAGAATAGTCCAAAAATAAAAGAAATAGTCGTTGGCATCGCATTAACTGATAGAGAAAATGTAGAGATAGGTGTAAAAGTGGTTACCTGTGGTAAAATAAGGTAACAGTAAAAGAAATCAAACCTTCTTTATATTTAGTTTTACCTTTTTACCTTTCTACCTTTAAAGTGTTTTTGATATATAATAGGATTTTGAGAGCTGTCAAGCTGTCAGGCGGTCAGTTATGAAATCATTCACGGGGTTCGCAAGTCGAAACCTGGTAATAAAAATGCACATAAAATTTTCGGTTAATTTCTTAGATAAATTCGCCCTCTCAATTAATTCTGGATCTGGGGGGAAGTATGCCTCGGGTCCAGGAACTCAGTAAGAGATAAGTTGAAACTGTGCAACGAAGCTTGTCTTCCCTTATTTTGCTTAGGGTATGCAGTTCGCGTGTTTTGTGGAGACCTGCACCAGATTTTGCCTCCGTTATAGGATCTGGATCCACCTTTTTGGTTTGGTTTGCATTCTGGCTGAAAGGAGGGCTGAAAAGATTAACTGTCCCGTCTTCGTGTATACGATACCCGGATCCTAAATGCAAATTAAGCTGAACTGTCCCAAGTGTTAGGGTTTTGTCTTGTATGCTGTCCATGGACTCCGGTCCCGCATGCAAGATAAAAATTAGGTGGCAATAGGTTTTAGCTTTGGAGAGCTTTTGTCACAGCTCGTTCCCTCATAGGGTTAGATCAGGTATGTTCTCATTGCACACACCGAGAACAGACATGCACGTTTAAAAGTAAATGTGAGATTTGTAGCAATCTCTAGTGTTTGGGGGTACACACTAATGTATAGGGAAAAGCTATAAGTCGAGGAATACACATGCAGGAGGGGAAAGTTAGGGTTAAAATATTAAAATTCGCGAAAAAATAATAGTGTTAGGGAAATAGATAAAATTCAATAAATAAATAAATAAATTTAAAACGGCATAAAATACATTTAAAGACAAATTCATCATAATAAAATACTAATAAATAAAAGTGCTAATAAATACAATACGTAAATTATCAAAACTATAAAAATATAATCCAAGTTTTCTCGAAGGTTGAAGCTGTGGGTGTTTATTATAGGGCTAGATTGTCGTGGACCTTGCTTTTGGCGGAAAGCTGGGTGATCACAGAAGGTTTTAGTGTGCAGAGAGCAACGCTGCAAAGGTATAAGTAGGTATTTTCTATAGCTGGCACAAGCTTTTGCGAAACTACAGTAGAGATAGAAAGGGGAATGTGTTTGAATACGATTCATCACATTAGTTTTCGTGACTTAGTCTCAACTGAAAAATTATTGTCGTTAACGTTGCGGATCATATTAGTATAAATACGTAATTCTATAAATCTATTTTGTGGTAAAAGTACGTTGTACTATTTATCTATCCTGTGGTATAGGAAGATATTTCTTTAGTTGGGGTTTGCGATGTTCTACGGAGGATATGGAAAGGATCTATTCCTACACGGTGATAGTAAACGCAGATACAAAGTTCGCATGAACAAGTTATGATACTACTGAGAAAATATTATTCTGTGCCTAATTCTGATGTACAAATTCAGCATAAATAGATAGGTATTTTCTTAGCGGATTCTAGGCGGAATTTTACTTAGGAGAGTTGGAAGGGTCATATTCCTACAAGGAAACGAACGTTTTGTTTTCTAGTTGCGAAATAGGTAATACTTGAACGATAGTTAAGAAACTACTGGGAATTAGTAACGACTGGGAATTTATTCCTTTTACTTAGATAACTATTGAGAATTTATTCTCTGTTTGGAATCATTCGCGAGTAACTTAAATATAATCGTAATTGAGTTTCACTCTAGTACGAAATAGGTAATGCTTGTGCAATAGTTAAATAACTACCGGGAATTTATTCATAGTTTAGGGTTGTTCGTGTTTGTTTATAGATAAATTTAGTGGAATTCAGAGTTGGGTTTGTTTGATTGATTTTTCAATAAGAGTTTTACCTTTTATTCTATAAAAACATTTAAAGTACTATTGATAAGAAATTGTCCTTCGTGTCTTGGGTCAAGCACAGCAGTACCTGTTAGTGATCTCCTTACCAAACGGATAGGGGTAGCTAATTTAAAGATTCGAATGAAAATATCTTGTTGTTAGGAAACAGCATTAATAATCTATTATATTACTGGCAAAAAAACATATTATTATAATATTTCATATTTATGAAATATAATACTTAAATTATATAAACGGTTTTTAGATTACTTTTCAATACAAGTTCTGGAAAATAGAGACAACCTGAATATCACTAACAGATCATTGAATTCAAATAAATATTTACAGTTAAAATTAATACTACTGTTTAGTCCACTGCATGCTGTTGATATAGAATCTACGATAATATTGATAATCTTTAGACAAAAGCTAGGAGATTTAAAAGTTGAGCTATTTTTAGAGTCTGTCATATACCGAATGTAGTACGTATTAGATAGACTCACAATTAACTAAGGTGATGTCTATTTTGTTAGGATTTGGAAAAAAATAATGTCCTCTTGTCCCTTGCACTTTTTGGAGTCCAAACTAGATAAGTAGATAAGAATAGGTAGATGGGGTACCTGACGTACTGACTTGGGATAAATAGAACAAAATTTAGTAAAATCAAATTTCTCTTAGTGTGGGGGAATTTCACACACGGTACCTCCGTGTGGGAAATTTCAAGCACTAAATAGTGGAGGGTTAACCAGCCAGGTAGTCGAGACCCACAGCATTGGAGCGGTGGCGGGGCTCCTATGCCAGAGTTATGATAAACAAATAAAGTTTACTATGACTTTGCTATATAACAAGCTTAAACTCAGTTAGCAATACATTTACTTACGTTTTACCTACGCTTTACTTACGTTTTATGTTTATTTCAACATACGTTCGTCATGAAGCTCTAATTTACTTTCAGTTTCGTTTATGACTAGGAATTATAATGTTCAATTTTTTGCAGGAAAAAATTATTCATTCCTACAATTGAAACCTTTCGAAAATATAGTAGGAAATATATTGATCGATGCATAATATGGTTTTATGTGGAAATTTCAGTTCGGTTACTCGGAGTATAGGAATAGTGTTCATCAGGGGATCAAATAGCAATTATTTGTAGGACGATGAATATTTTAAATTTATTTAATGTTATTAAATAGGTTAGGTGTTAGTTAAGTATTGTCTCATTACTTTAAAAGGATTTGGATTACTACATTATCACAACGTACGGTTCTACCATTTGTAGGAGACGATTCACAAGGCCATAAACATTAAAATAGGTAGTCCAAAATATTCAACAAACTTTGATAATTTTTAACGTATGATTAGGTTAGAAGATTCGGTAATTTATTATAATTTATTATTAATGTAATGTATAATGTACATTAATAATTACAATGTAATGTAATAATTTATTATTATTAAGGGGTTAATAGAGGGTTCTATTACAGTATGAGGAAAAAAAAGTTTGAGAGGGATTGTGTAATAGTTATAAAAAGGTGGTTATGGTATGAGAGTATTACATACACAAAAAATAATTAGTTTCGGGTATCATCTTCAGCCTCCGGATAGACCTTGAAAAATCATAACATTAGAAAAAAGAGCCTTACCTTAAAATATTACCAGTAGTGCTAATGAATGTTTAATTTGGTATATTTTACATTAAAATACGAGTACACAGGACACTTATGCATTTATTGTTCAAAAATAATGTATTATTAATACATTAATCATTAGGAATCATGACCGAGAATCCGTGTTATTTAACTATGTAAAAAGACCTTTTTGCTTTCAAAGCATGCCGTTCACTATAAAGCTTTCCCTTGCAAATTTCCTGCACAAGGAACGTGCTGCTTGAGCGACAGTCTTGACGGCCCTTTCCTCTGCTTATGCGTGGCATATCAGGCGTAGCAGATGCAGTTCTTGTTCTCCTTTCTATGCAACAAACAATTGCAACTGCTCGTCCCTTTTAATCAGGAAGTTCGGAGGTTCGGTGTTATTTTGCTGGCAATTGATGTCACCGTATGAAATTGAGTCCAGGTTTTGCTCTGGAAAGTGGACGTCTTCCTGCTGTTGTTGATGATGATGATGATGATGATGAACTTTATAAGAGAGCTTTTACTAAGATCTATGAACTGAGAAGATGTTATAATGTGTAAGTCACTTTGCGGGCCCACAATAATATTTAACAGTACCTACTAACCTACATTAAAAAATTCGAAATTTTCACTCGCTTTTATATCGTGAGGAAACCACCAAACCAGCATTTGGTCAGAGTGGCACTCTCCCCGTGATAAAAACCAGTGTCCTAGCATTGGGAAATAAATTGGGCTGATCCCGACATGAAGCGAGCGAAGCAAGCGCGAAAATTGTTATATTAGCCGAATTGTATTTCAAAAAACGCGTATGGCATTACACATGAATTACATGTCACTCAGTACAAACGCGCTTGCCATAAAATATGATATAGTAACCACATTAAATACGCGAGCGAAGCGAGCGCGAAATTTTTTGTATTTGCTGTATTGTATTTCAGAAAACGCGTATAGCAATTCAAACATGAATTACATGTTAGTCAGTACAATGAGGACACGGCCTCATGCTTAGCCATTTTAAGCATTTTGACGATGTATAGACTCTTAAGATTTCATTTTTGGGCCACTGTGGTCGGTCGGAGACTAAGCGGTAGCCGGGAGGCCGCTTGTCTCCGATAAACACAAATACGCTCTACGCTGGCAAAAAAATGAGCGCGATGCTTTGTCTAATTTTTGATGATACTGGCATGTGGGTACGTATGTGTTGGAATCGAGCGCTAGCGGCGCAGCGGGAACTTATCAGGAGCAAACCGAAAAAATAATAGTCCTGCCTGATCTGGCCATTCTTGCGCCCCCCAGAGTGTACGCCCTGTGCCTAGCCATCGGTGGCACCACCCTATTTACGGCACTGGGGGGGCGTACAAATCATTATAGTATGGGTGTCCAATTTGGGGATGTGAAACACATAAGTATACGGATACAAGACCGATTTGTGCTCTTTTCTTTAAATGATGAATTCCATGCACCTATATCTTCTTGGTAAATTGGCTAATTACCGTGCTTGGTGCTGGACTGCCAGCGGCATGGGGGGGGGGGGCCCTGCGCCCCCCCCGTATCCGCGCCTGGTTTGCGGTGGACGCACATGTATGAAAAACTGGCTCAACTATCTAAACTAACTTAGTTTAGCTGGCGGTGAACGATCGGCTTAAGCCTGCCTCCCTTTTATTGCCGTAAGTAACCCGTTCCCGTGGGAAAACAATCAACTAAACTTAGGCCCGATTTCACCAATGTTTATTCCAAGTATACGGCTATTCCTTACTCCTGGATACAGCTAATTGACAAATGAAATTACACAAAAAAGACGCCATTTTGATTGTATCCAAGGAATAAGTCTTATTCCTTCACTAGCTTTTGCCCGCGGCTTCGCACGCTTGTATTGTGTTATTTCTACGTTTAGGTAGTCTAATAATAACTTAGTTCATGCATTTTCTATATACCAAACAACAAAATCCATTAAATATTTTCGGAGCTCAGCAAGTATTAGCAGATTAGGTAGCACACGTGTAAAAATGTTGTTTGGGTAGTAGGTAAGTATGGCTTTTCACGTGTCATCAGATCACCCACACATTGATAAAATAGTGGATTAGAAACTGCAAATCATAGGTACAATATTTAATTAAATATGTACCTACTTAGACCTACCTTATACTTAGACGTTAGTTTTTTTAAATATACTATAGATCTAGGCATCTAACTAATAAAAGTTCTATAATATGGTATACCTACATACCAGTGATACGGTCGATCTTTTCCTTGTCATTTTCACTTAAACAGATGTTCTTGTGTTTTCACCATAAAAACCGTTCAAGTTTTCATAAGAGGTTCCAGTAAATTTTGTTTAGGTACTAAGTATACCTACCTAAATAATAGGTAGGTAATCTATTATTTAGGTAGTTTAGAAAAATACAAAACAATCACTGTTTTCGTCAGCTTTTCATATCCGCGCGCTTTTCGTTTAAAACCAAAGAGTATCTTTTTTGCATTCACCCACAGATTGGAGAAAATAACAATTTACTCTGTGCATTCACCACATAATTTTTTTTACTTTCTGAAGTTTGGGTCGATACGAATTGAGTATTTAGCCAGTGTCAATAATAAGTTTATAAAATACATACTTTACAGCTGGAGTATTTATTGCATTTACCTATACGATGCGTACATAATTAATTTTGTTAATACTAATTAGAAATCACAAGTACTTACGTACGCCACTGTAAAAAGAGTCGACATTTATATTAAGTCCGCTATTTTTCGGTTGTCTCATTCCCACTGCACTTTCAACATAGTGGTGGGAGTGAGAAAATAACATTTGTGTACAAAGCTCTAATCAGATTCGCTTTTGCAAAGAATGTTTCATTTTTAGGGTTCCGTAACAGTTTTAAAATAAAGGAACCCTTATATGTAAAATCACTTTCTTGTCCGTCTGTTTGTCTTTCATAATTTATTGCTCTAACCTTTAGTTTGTCCTAAAGAGAATATAACCGCTCAGTTTGTTTAGTTCATTGAAAAGCCCACAGACCTAAAATATTTTATCTATTAAAACTCCTACGTGAAAGAAGAAGAAGAAATCAAAATCGAACGGTTTTTTTTTATATTGACTACTGTTTCTGCCAAATACGGCACAATTTTGCCACTAACCATGTGTCACAAGACCTACACATCTTCGTTAATGGCTTTCTATCGCTTTTAAGCAATAATGAGGCTTTTTATTTAAAAAAAAAACGCTGGTTCCGCTTCTTTTCTAGATGGCGCTGTAAGTACATAGTTTAAACCTTTCAAACCATAGAGACTAACACACACAAACAAAATGCAACATAAGAAAATGCTTAGAGTACCTACAAAGAAATGTCAAATTCAGTTGAGTGGATCACGAGTACATTGTCTGTAGTATCTTCTAAGTAGTCTGTGGTGCATTCTTCTTAAGTAAATTGAAGTACAGCAGAACTGCGAGACAGATAAATGTTAATATTATGATCCAAAATTAAGCCGAGCTATCGCGCAACGAAAATAGAATAAACGAAACAGTTTAGAGTTGTCAGTCAGTATCGTGACACATTTCCTATAACCTGTGGTCTATGCTGGAAACAGTGACAGTGACAGATTTTGGTAAAACCACAACTGGCGCCATCTATTGGGTCATACATAAAACACCATTTCTTTTTTTTTAAATAAAACTCCTCATTCTGCCAATGTCAAGTGAGTAAAAATTTGTACGGTTACGTCATGTCAAAGTCCTATTTTGTCAGTCAAAATGCCATCAGTATAATGGTGGATATTTTACTGAAGCTCTCCACTGATTTAAAAAAAAAATGCTGATATATTGAAGTGAAAATTTTCGATTGAAAATTAGGGTGCTTTTTCGATAAAAAGTCAAAATAAGGTTGCAAAAAGAAATACTTAAAAAAAAAATTACAGTGTGTTTGGGACATAAAAAGGTAAGTTTTCACCTTTCATATTTTTTTTTTGTAAAAGAAAAATAAAAAACTAAAAACTTTTTTGCGGATATGCGAAAAAAAAGTGCATACAAAAGTTGTAGATCTTTTTATTACCTACAACTTTGCACATTTAACTTTTTTCCATAGGACTTGTGATGTTGCCAAAAAATCGACATAAACCATTTTTTACCTTTACAAACTCACTTCCAGACCTCAGATCGCCGTATATTATTTTTTCTTTCATTTATGTTATATTCTCTTCTTTTTCCAATGGGTTTCATCCTACTAATTTTTTTTCACTTTTCACTATTTTCAAAGGCTTCAGCCGTCTAGCTGTAGTATGTGCTAAAGAAAAACATATTAATTCCGGAAAATGTATTAGCTCCAGTGGGAAAGCAATATCACTTAACTTCTAAATTATTTCACTAAATTGGATGCCTGTAGCGAAGGTGACTTGAGTTTGAAGCTGGCGTTTACTTTTCGAGGTTGCTGTTCTCTGGGCCTGGGCCGCAAACGGCCCGCGAGAGTCATACTGCAGCGAAGGTGACTTGTGTCGTTGTGTCGACTTGTGTGTGGTGTTGGCGTTATTTTTTCGAAGTCGCTCTGTTCGCTAGGCCGCAAGCGGTACGCAAGAAACGATCGTGTAGCGAAGGTGGCCTGCGTTAGAAGTTACTGGTGGCGTATTTTTATCCGCGGGTGAAACCGCGGTTTAGCTAGTTTAATATAGAATAACAAGTATAGTATAAAATGCAACATATTAGGTACTTTTAATTTATAAATATTCATGATGCATCGCGGAAACGAAATTTTGGCGCTTTTCGTATATAAGGAGCATCACTACGAACAACTGAACAATGAAACCGTCTCCTACTAGGGAAGTTACGGATTTATTATAAAAAAAACAGCAGTCTGTGTTAAATCTTGTGAAGCGCATTTGTTAAGGTAAGTAGCTGTACCTACTTCATCATCATCATCATCATTAACAGCCTGAAGACGTCCACTGCTGAACATAGGCCTCCCCCAGAGCACGCCACCTTGAGCGGCTGCTCGCCTCCTGCATCCATCGGCTCCCCGCGGCTTTCACCAGGTCGTCGGTCCACCGAGTGGGGGGCCGGCCTACGCTGCGTCTTCCGGTTCGTGGTCGCCACTCGAGAACCTTTCTTCCCCATCGGTTGTCAGTTCTACGAGCGATGTGGCCTGCCCATTGCCACTTCAACTTACTAACTCTAAGAGCTATATCGGTCACTTTAGTTCTCCTGCGGATCTCCTCGTTCCGGAGCTTATCTCGCAGGGAAACACCGAGCATAGCGAGCAGAGCTAGCTAGCGAGCATAGATTGTTATATACTGGTGATGAAATGTGGGTTCATCACTATGATCCTGAGAGCAAGCAGGAGTCTATGCAGTGGCATAAAAAAGGAACAGCCCCACCGTAGAAATTCAAAGTCAGCCCATCCGCCGGAAAGCTCATGGCCACAGTGTTTTGGGATTCCAGGGGAATCTTATTAATAGAGTATACAAAAAAAGGTGAGAGTATTACTGGCGCAACTTACGCTAACACCCTGCGCAGCGGATTTCAAGAAACCAATCATCCACCCTACAGCCCGGACCTAGCCCCTAGTAATACTTTCTGTTCCTAAATCTCAAAAAAGAACTTCGAGGCAGCTTTTAAACTTTGGTTTTTGGCAGTGGAATAGGTCAACAGAGCTAAAACGTTTATTAAAACTTTCTTGAGTTCGACGGATAACAGAATTTTCATAGTAGTTGGTACGTGCGTGCGGGACATAGAACAAAGTTGTGTGCCTTGTGCGATATGATGGGGCACGAAACTGCAGGAACTGTTCAGAGAGTTTCATGCTGTCAATAGCACCGTGACAGACACCATGCATAAATAACTGATCCAACAGCGTTCGCCTATCCTGAAGCGACATGATGTTGTGAAACTTGCAGGACTCTTCATAATTGATGAATTTGTGATATGATCGGTAGTTCAAATGTTTTAGAAATTTTAGTTGAATTCTTTCGATATCTTGAATATACGTAACATATTGTGGACTCCAAACATTACAACAATATTCAAGAATGCTTCTTACATATGCGCAGTAAAGTATTTTAAGACATTTAGTATCTGAGAAAGGCTTGCTAACACGCAAAATAAACCCAAGGCTCTTATAAGACCTGCTAACTATATCCGATACATGCTCATTAAAAGATAACTTGTAATCTAAAAGAACGCCCAGGTCCCTAACGCATTGAGTTCTCAATATTATGGTGTTGGCAATTTTGTAACTAAAGTGAATGGGTTTTCTTTTCCTGGTAAAGGTCATAAGCACGCATTTATTAACATTAATATTAATTTTATTTTCTAAATAGTAGACATTCAATCTGTCTAGATCTAACTGAAGCCCAATACAGTCAGCTTGCGTGTTGATATTGCAGTAGATCTTAGTGTCATCTGCGTACATAAGATAGCTAGCATACTGGAAACATCTTCCAACATCATACAGGTATGCTGCATATAGCAGGGGAGCAAGGATCGAACCCTGCGGGACACCTGAAGGTACATCCATAAAGTCAGAACGATACCCACCCACAACAACAGCCTGACATCGATTGCGGAGATATGACTCCGTCCAACGAAGTAGATCACCACATATGCCAAGTTCTTGAAGCTTGCGTAACAAGATGCTGTGGTCTACACGGTCAAAAGCTTTCTCAAAGTCCGTGTACACCACATCAACCTGAGAACCACCATCCATACCACGCAAGACGTCACTAGTGAAAATAGCCAAGTTTGTATTAGTAGATCTACCCTTCATAAAACCATGTTGCTGATGGGGAATATTATTATAAATAACAGGGTAGAGATGATGATGCACTATTTTTTCCATTAATTTACCTAAAGTATTCAAAATTGATATAGGACGATAGTTTTTAATCAAAGTTTTTGTGCCTTTTTTATGGACAGGGACGATGTGTGCAGTTTTCCATATCTTCGGAAAGAAACCTTCCCGGAGACAACGGTTGAACAAGTACGTAATAGGAAGTGCAAGGGACTCTGCACAATTAGCATAAAACAGCGGCGGAATCTTGTCACAGCCGGCACCCTTATTAGTATCAACATTTTTAAGCAGCTTCAGAATAAAATCATTATCAACGACTATAGAGTGCAGATTGTCAGTACTCGCAATTGTTTTGGCTGAAATAGTTACTTGATTAGGAGTGGGTACATTAAAATTTTCACAGAAGAACTCATTAAAGGCTATACACACTTCTTTCTCATTCGTTAATGGCTTATCATTATAGAACATTAATTTTGGATAATCTGTATTATTTTTTCTTTTTGATTTTATTTTTTTGATTTTTTTGATTGATTATTTTTTTCAACATTGTCGTATCAGTAATCGTAGTTGCCTTTCCGAAATACACACATTCGCTCTAGCGGGCCGCTTGCAGCCAATTGAGCCCAATTGAGCAGAGCACCCTTGAAAAAAAATGGCAACTTCTACTCTAGTCACTTTCGCTACACACGCGCTCTTGTGCACAGCTTGCGGCCAAGCAAACAGAGCAACCCAGAAAAAAATATTCTATCACAATTCACAGGACACGTTCTCTTTTACTTGCTTTCGCAAGCTGCTGCGCAATAATGATTATGGCCCACAGGGACCATTCCTTTTTCCAAGATTGAAAGTATTTTGGTTGTTAGTACGTGCTAGAGCCTATCATGTTACTAAATGTCATCTAAATTAGTTGAATAATAATTTGTCCCATGACGTACCTAAATGTAATGTAGTGCCTACTATTTTAAGCTGCTACCTAGTTCTGTTTTATTATATTTTGTGTCTATAGTGGCACTGAATTGATTGTTTATTTTATTTAAGTTGAGTGATGCAATCCCACAGGATTCATTCATTTTTCGGGATGGAAAATATTTCATTTGTTACAGCCTATTATTTTACTTACCTTCATCTCAAATCGTTGTGCATTTACGCCACCCTGCGCGCCATGCACCCGTCTACTATGCAGCTGTGTAGGATTTTCAAATCCCTATTTGACTCCGTTGAGGGATGATTTTGGAAAAACTGTGTTACACGTATCTCATAATTTAAATTGAAGAGTACGTATACTAAGCTTCGAGTCAATGGACCCAGAGAATAAAACGTTTCATAAAAAAATCCACTCCTCATTTCACCCTTTTGAAGAATGGAATTTCAAAAACCTTGTTTAGTGGATGTCTACCCTTTACGTAAAATACATCCTCCATATTTCATGTCTCTAGAACCAGTTTATGCTGCGCGTTGATTTATAGATTTTCATAGAATTAACTTCTACTTAGACCCAGTTTGACCCTGACGGGAGGTGATTTTCATGACACTGTGACACGCGCCTAATTTATTTTAACTGAAGAGTATACACACGAAGTTTTAAACTAATCGATGCACAGAATAAAAAGTTTCATACAAAAGTAAAAACCTCATTTTGCTCCCTCAAGGGTGGATTTTTGAATAAACCTTTCTTAGTGGACCCCTACACTTTACAAAGAATACACTTTCCAAATTTCAAGTCTCCAGGACCAGCGGTTTGGGCTGTGCGTTGATTCCTGAAATCAGTTTAGAATTTTATAATACAGAAGAAGAAGACTAGCTTCTACCCCGCGGCTTCGCCTGCGTGGACTACTTATAAGTAGAGTTAGCACGGCCGGTAGACAAAACTGTCTTTCCCCTGTTTTACACAAAATTGTCTTTCCCCGTTTTACGTCACTTTCTTCATACTTGCTTGGAGTAAAACAGGGGAAAGACAGTTTTGTCTACCGGCCGTGCTAACCCTACTGGAACCGTTTATATTTCCGGGATAAAATTACCTTAAAACTTTTTTGAAGGTGTTTAAAAACTGCCATAGGTACCTAACTAAAAACGTTACATATAAATCCTGTTAACCTTCAGTGGCCTCCCTCGTGCAGTGATTTTTCATGGTGGCATTATGAGAGGCAGGGATGAAATATGTAATTTTTGAGATATCTGGTAGTAATTGACATCAAAATTTTATGTAGGTATAGTATGACACTAAAGCGAAAAATGTTAAAATACACCACCCATTTTTGTTCCTTTTCAACCCACCTATCTAATAATAACTGGTTTTACGAACGTGACATCGAAAATGAAGAACAAAACTTCCTTCCCTTTTTACCCCTTCAAATCAACCCTGGCAAAAAATATTACAGTAGCATGATTATGTTTTAAAAAGTATATACAATGCCAATTCTCATCTCTATAATTTAAAATACAAAGTTTCGTCCCTTATTTCAACCACATAAGTGATCCCTCTCAAAACAAATTTAAAGCAACATTTTTTTATATCGAAGGAACTATCCAAGGCTGAATACATTACGATTTTTTTTAATTACAAAGCTCAACCACTTATTTTGGGGTTGAACTCTAAACAACAAAGAAAACCCATTTTATTTTAACTCGTTGGTCCAAGTTTAAAAACGATAAGTATCTACGTTACGAAATAAAGGTTTTTTTTTTTCATACAAAGACATTTTACCCTTTCCGCCCCCTTAAGGGCTGAACTTTCATGAATTCCATTTCATTGCAGCCCTATGTAATGAACGTATTCGAAATTTCAAGATTTTACCTTCAGCGCTTAGACCGTGCGAGCGTCTTACGATGGGACCTTATCCTGTATTTTTTAACCCCTCAGGGGATGAAATTCAAGAAACGCCGTGACCCGTATCTATTTATTTTGTATGATTTTTACACATTCCGAATTTCAGTACGATACGGTTTTTTTTTTTAAATTCCATACACCCTTTTCGCCTACTTAGGGGTTCAATTTTCAAAAATCCTTTCTTAGCACGCGCTTACGATATAAAAGGAAGCCACTCTCCAAATTTCAAGTCTCTACGTTCGGCGGTTTGGGCTGTGCGTTGTCTGTCAGTCAGTCAGGACAAAGCCTTTTATATAAGAGAAGATAATAGATAAGGGAAAAAATATAGGTATAATATGTATGATAATTAGTATCAGCCAAGTATTTAGCAGTATTAGCTTTATAATTTTTATATTTAATTGATTTTCATAAAGACAAAATGGATCCAGCAAGGGCTGTAGAGGTGGCAGCGTTATCAAATCTAAGAGCAATAACCGCGGCGACGGCTCGCGGTGATTCAGATGTGCAGAGGTTCTACAGCAACTCCGTGGTGTTCCTCACGGGAGGATCTGGGTTCCTTGGGAAGCAGCTCATCGAGAAACTCTTGAGGTATACTGTAGTATACTTATTGTAATGGAGGCCTCGTTCCATTCAAATCATGGAGCCTTACCATCACCACTTAGTGGGGTTCCAATGAAGACCTACTGTGGTTGCCATAAGAGCCGGCTAAGGGAATATCCAGAGAATGACTAGCATCATTCTCCTCGGCACAGTATAGGTTAATTATCTGCGATCACCAAGCCGCCTGCCAAGCGTGGTGATTATGGCAAACCCTATGATAAGCGTCCAAAGTGGCGTTATATGGGGGAGCCCTTTGTTCAGCAGTCGACTTTTGGCTGTTGATGATATGTGTTTTTGTCGGTTAGTTACCTAAATCCTTTTATTTTTTTCACAGATCATGTCAGATATCAAAAGTGTATATATGCTACTTCGACCGAAGAAAGGATATGATGTTCAGCAGAGATTGGACGAGATTTTGGAGGACCCTGTAAGTTTTCGAAGCTTGGAAGTATTCTATACGAAAAACAAAAACATGAACCACATAGTATTATAATTATTATGTATAAGTAGTCATAATGTACCTTTATATTATTGACTCGCACACGCTTCAACTAAAATGTCTATTGATCAAGAAATAACAATTATATAAAACCGTAGCATCCTCAAAATTAAGTGTAGATTTCTTCGGATGCGACGCAACGGCGGGCATAATTATGGTCAAACGTCAGAAGACAAGTGTATCTAACCATGTAACAAGGTGGAGAGGAATGCCAATACACCAAGAAAACTGCGTAGATCAAAAATATGCCTAAAACTAGATGGCGTTGCAAAATGAGCGGGTTGTAAGTTGAGCGCAGATCAGAAGTGCTACAAAATGAGTGGGCTATACGGGAGGCTACGGCGCGGGCGGGCTAGGTTTAAAACGGTCTCTTGGTATATTTCTGATCTGCGCTCAACTTATAACCCGCTCATTTTGCAACGCAATCTAGTTTTAGGCATATTTTTGATCTACGCTGTTTTCTTGGTGTTTTGGCATTCCTCATGGAAGGAGGAGAGGAATGCCAAAACACCAAGTCTAATCACTAATACTTATTTCAGGCGTTCCAGACATTAAAGCAGCAGCAGCCAAAATTCGCAGATAAAATAATAATCATTGAAGGAGACGTGGCTCAACTAAAACTTGGTATTAAAGATGAGGACTGGAGAACTTTAATTGAAGAGGTTGGTTGTTCTTAGTTATTAATAGAAGGTAGTCTTGTATGAAACATAACATAAATAGGTATTTACCTAATTGTACCTAATGTGTTTATTGCATTTACCGATCAGGTGAACGTGATATTCCATGTGGCCGCCACCACGAGGTTTGATGAAACTCTACAAACAGCCACACTGATCAATGTGAGAGGAACCAGAGAAGCACTGCTTTTGGGAAAAGCATGCAATAAACTACGGTACGTTTATATCTACAGTCTTGTTTTCAAATACAGTTAACTTCTATAGACTCGTGAGTTGTTAATTAAATTTCCAAGGTTGGCTAGGAAAAGAATCTAGATATTTGGATACAATAAAATGGACACTCTTATATTTTTTTCTTGTAACATAGTTCGTACGTCCACGTGTCCACCGCGTACAGTCATGCGACGACCACTGCTATTGGATGCGAAGTGGATGAGAAGTTCTACAACGTGCCCGTTCCGCCGGAGACAATGATATCCATGGTCGAGAGTATGGAGGCCGATAGGTTGGCTAACATTACAACAGCGTAAGTAAACTCGAAGAGTGCGGTGATTTAAAATGCTTATCAGAAAAATAGCTGTGTGCAAGTGCATGCTAAAACGGTTTTCCACACCATGGTGCAAGCGAAACGAGCGCAAGAATTTTGCACGTGTACCTATTAATAAATTCAGATAAAAACGTAAGACTAGAGCTCCCGATCTTAACTGAACGTCAGTAGTTTGTAATTAAATGTAGAAACCCCATTGCAAAGAACGGCAGAGTTGTGAAAAAATCGCGAGCGAAGCGAGCTCCAAAATGTGTCACATTTTTAAGTAAATCTTGATAAAACACGAAAAACTTCAGCAACTCCACTCAACTCAAATTTTTTATTGCAATTAGGCTATTTTTAGCACTTTTACAAGTCAAAACGAGATAATGTATTCAAAAATAATAAATTTAAATTGGTTATGCTTGTTTAGTATGTTCGTACATACTAAACACATGTTTAGTATGCTTGTTTAGTACCTATGTACGAACATACTAAACAAGCATAACCAAGAAAAACTCCAAGCTGTTGGATCGAAATTCTTTAAGACCCAACGCCAACAGAAGACTCAAAAGCTCTCAGAAAAAACTCTTGAGCTAATGGCCGACCGGAGCGAAATGAAGCTGCAGTCTTCAGTTGATATGTCAGCCTACGGTGAACTCAATAGACAAATCTGGAGTTCCTTGCGACACGACTTGCGTGCTCTTAGTACTTCACGTATTGAGGCCGCAATTGAGCGGAACCAAGGCTCTAAAGTGTCCGCAAAGGATTCGTCTATTGGGCAACACCAAATGACAAAACTGAAGACCGAAAATGGTAGCGTCATTTCATCCAAGCCTGAGATTCTGAGAGAGATCGAGAACTTCTATGGACAGTTATACACCTCGACACGTAAGCCCGCTACTAACACAGCTCAAGACATCAGAGCCAAGTTAGTCCGACACTATATCGAAGATATCCCGGACGTCAGCCTGTACGAGATTAGAATGGCCCTCAAACAGCTTAAAAACAACAAGGCACCAGGTGAAGATGGAATTACGACCGAACTTCTGAGAGCGGGTGGTAGACCGGTACTTTTAGTCCTCCAGAAGTTATTTAATTCTGTCATCCTTGAAGGTACAACGCCAGAGGCATGGCACAAGAGCGTGGTGGTGCTCTTCTTCGAAAAAGGCGATAACACCTTATTGAAGAACTATAGGCCCATCTCGCTCTTGAGTCATGTGTATAAGCTGTTTTCGAGAGTCATTACGAATCGTCTCGCACGCAGGTTTGATGAATTCCAGCCTCCCGAACAAGCCGGTTTCCGAAAAGGCTTTAGCACCATAGACCACATCCATACGCTGCGCCAGATTATACAGAAGACCGAAAAGTATAATCGGCCGTTATGCCTAGCGTTTGTGGACTATGAGAAAGCCTTCGATTCAATCGAGACTTGGGCGGTGCTGCAGTCCTTGCAGCGGTGCCAAATTGACTATAGGTATATCGAAGTTTTGAAGTGTTTGTACAGTAAGGCCACTATGTCAGTCCGACTACAGGACCAGAGTACGGAACAAATTCCATTGCAAAGAGGCGTGAGACAGGGAGACGTTATTTCTCCGAAACTGTTCACAAACGCATTGGAGGATGTTTTCAAGCTCTTGGAGTGGAAAAGATCTGGCATCAACATAAATGGCGAGTACATCACTAACCTTCGTTTTGCCGATGATATAGTCATAATGGCGGAATCGCTCGAGGACCTTAGCACCATGCTCAACAACCTCAGTAGAGTCTCCCAGCAGGTTGGTCTTAAGATGAATATGGACAAGACAAAGATCATGTCTAATGCTCATTTTTCACCTATACCGGTAATTGTTGGGAACGATACTCTCGAAGTTGTCGACAAGTATGTCTACCTGGAACAGATTGTCCAATTAGGTAAGTCCAACTTCGACAAAGAGGTGGCGCGAAGAATCCAACTCGGCTGGGCAGCGTTCGGGAAGCTTCGTCCTATCTTTTCATCCAAAATACCGCAGAGCCTGAAAACGAAAGTTTTCAATCAGTGTGTGTTGCCAGTGATGACTTATGGAACTGAGACATGGTCTCTTACTGTTGGCCTCATTAGTAAGCTCAAAGTCGCGCAGCGAGCTATGGAGCGAGCTATGCTCGGTGTTTCCCTGCGAGATAAGCTCCGGAACGAGGAGATCCGCAGGAGAACTAAAGTGACCGATATAGCTCTTAGAGTTAGTAAGTTGAAGTGGCAATGGGCAGGCCACATCGCTCGTAGAACTGACAACCGATGGGGAAGAAAGGTTCTCGAGTAGCGACCACGAACCGGAAGACGCAGCGTAGGCCGGCCCCCCACTCGGTGGACTGACGACCTGGTGAAAGCCACGGGGAGCCGATGGATGCAGGAGGCGAGCAGCCGCTCAAGGTTGCGTGCTCTGGGGGAGGCCTATGTTCAGCAGTGGACGTCTTCAGGCTGTTAATGATGATGATGATGAGGTGGACCACGGAAAGAAAAAAATGCCCATGGTTCACCCCGGTGAACTAAGGTGGACCACAGGAAAAATAATTACCCGTGGTACACCCATATATATTGAGGTGGACCACGGGAAGAAAAAAATTGCTCGTGGTCCACCCAGTGAACTGAGGTGGACCACGGGAAAAAATGATTACCTGTGGTACACCCAGAAATATTGAGGTGGACCACGGGGAAAAAAAATCCCCGTGGTCCACCCATGTGAACTGAGCAGGTGGACCACGGGCAATACCCGGCAAATTGCAATGCAATTCTTGTGAAACCGGAATGAGTCAACGTTATAAAATACCACCTTTCATTTCAGATTTCTCCGATTCGCCAGAAAAGGCATCAATGTGGGCAACGTGCTGAAATTTTTCTCATTTAATGATTGGACATTTAATGACAACAATCTAAATAAGTTATACAATAGTCTATCAACGAATGACAAAGCCATATTTAACTTTGACGTCACTAGTATAGACTGGACCGAATATATTATAATTTGGTGTTTGGGTATTAGGAAATATATCGTCAAAGACGGACTGAAGGGCACAGAGTATGCATTGAAAAAGCAGCGGTACTTCGCGGTACTGCATTACATTATAACTCCCTTATATTTGTATGGACTCTGGAAGCTAACCTATTACGTACTTATATTATCAGTTTCGCTTTTCATGTGAGTAAGGAAAAATAAAAATTTGAACTGTAGGTACTATTAAATGTGCAGTTATTCACAGCGCGGGAAAGGGGGGGAATGGGCGGGAGCGTAATTTTTTACCCTGATCTATTTATTAATTTATTTATACACAAAACAAATTACAATCATAAAAAAATATGTAAGTTACAAAACGTGTAATCTGTGAGATTGGATTATTTTATTTTATTTTATTTTATACAATACAATGCTATGCAACGAAACGCAACGCAACACAACACAGAACTTATATTAATTTTAAGCTTTTACACAGTAGATTTAATTATAAGTATTATGTCATACGACATTTTACTGTGGGGTGAAGTCGCGGACATACATACATTTTTGTACTACAGAACAGAGCCGTTCGATCCATTTATAACATGAAATCCCGAGACTCTCTCAGGGAACCGTTTAAGGAGATAAATGTTTTTACAGTGGCGAGTTAACACATTTATGACAATCATTGGCTCTTTTCCCAGATATTGCGACATTCATAATTTCAATACTAGGAACAAAAACAAACTGAAAGTACCAAGATTCAGCAGCAGAATGTTATTGGTTCGTTCATGAGAAACTGTGTACGCTTTTTTAACAAAGTTGCCTGACGGTATCGAACATATTTACATGCGTGAATTGTAAAGGCATCATTTTTTAACAAAGGTGCCTGACGGTATCGAGCATTTGTCAATGCGTAAATTTAAATCATTCGTCAAGTCAAACCTGATGAAAAAATAATAATAATACACAATAAATGATTATATCTCAGACACAACAGCTTGGCCTTCAGGCCAAACCAGGAATCCCTGAATCCTGCATTTGTTTTGTGTCATTCAGGGTTTGGTTGGGCATTCATGCCCTAAGCTCAATGTTATGAAATCTTAGTTACTTTGCCTATTGCCTGTTGCTCTGATAATTTTAGTTTTCTATTTGTAATTTTTATTAAGATTATTTCAATATTCTCCTTACACTGGTGTGAAGTGTACCTATGTAGGTCCTTTGTAGTGTGTTTAGTTATAATGTATTAATTGTAAGAAATAATAAATATTACAAAACATTAAAAAAAATCAACAACAAATAAAACGACACCACTGTAAAGTTTCTTGTAGCTTCTTCTTTACAGACGGAATCGAAGCTACGGATCAGAGTTTTCTATTCTACATTGTGCCGGATTGCTTGCACCTGTAGTAGGAAAGAAAACTTATTTTTTCAAACATTATGCTTAGTATCTACAATAATTTAATATTAATATTTTAAGTAAGTACCTAATATCTTGACTTGTAAAAGTGTTAAAAATAGCCAATTTTCAATAATATTTTAGACTTTTTGACTTTTTGTTATATTTCGTTCACAATTGTAATACATTTTAATTAAGTATACTTACTATCAATTATTTTAATTAATTTTTAAACCATAAAATATAATAAGTTATTATAGCTTGGTACTTATGTTGTTTTATTGCTTGCTACGTGGACCCCTCTTCGGGTAAAGACCTCCTTCAAGGTATTCCAAGTTCCTCTATCCTGAGCGGTATTTGACCAGCTCACGCCTGCCATGGACTCTAGTTTGTTCTTCCACCTCGCCTTCGGTCTGCCTCCGCATCTGAGGACCTACGTGAGACATGGTAGAAGGCACGAATCCATTACTCTCTTTTTCCATCTCGGTTGCATGTCCGACTTCATGACTTCTTTATAACTCTAGTATTTCTTCCATGTGCGAGGAGATCCGCAGGAGAACTAATCTGACTGATAAAGCTCTTAGAATTGGCAAGTTAAAATGGCAATGGGCAGGCCACATAGCTCGTAGAACTGACAACCGATAGGGAAGAAAGGTTTTTCAGTGGCGGCTATGAACCGGAAGACGCAGCGTAGGCCAGCGCCCCACTCGGTGGACCGACGACCTGGTGAAAACCGTGGGGAGCCGATGGATGTAGGAGGCAAGCAGCCACTCAAAGTGGCGCTCTGTGGGGGAGGCCTATGTTCAGAAGTGGACGCCTTCGGCCTGTTGATGATGGTGATGATGATGATGAATTGCGATGCGTCTGATTATCCCGTCTCTATTGTTACTATTTCAGAAGGATATTTTGTTTACCAAGATATAGGTATGTAGGTACTCCTCTACATATTCCATTACAAAGTTACATACAATACCTATTCGGACCAATACATAATCTATTCTATTCTATACATATTATAATAAAACTGTAGAGATAAAAAAGTCTGTAACTGCAAGATATCAAGAAAAAAATGACACGGGTTGGCTTAAAATTAGCCGCTGATCACGTTAAGCCACTTATTAAACACTTTGTCTGTTTGTTTGTTTATTTGTTTGTTTGTTATGACTGAACTCCTAAAATACAGAATGGATTTTCATGCGGTTTTCACTATATGCATATATCGTTAAAAAAAATTGATGACAATTATTGAGATTTCATTACGAAATGAATCGGAGTTTTAAACAACATGGCCGATTGATGTTTTTTTTTTGGCTACTAACGGTAAGTTGTAAGGTTGTTGTAAGTTACCACATATTGTCACAGATTAGAAAAAAAAAACAATCGACTACACTCTGTGCCACAATGACCAAAGTGTAATATTAGTGCTTACCTACCGCTACTCTAAGAGAATCAAAATAATTTATAGGTTTCCTATTTACGTTTTTACAGGTTGTTTAGCATTTTAGAAGTTAAATAGATACATATACAGCGTGGAGCAGCAATGGCGACATTAAATGAACACACGGGTAGGGCTAGTGGTCAGCAATAATTAAAAAAATCCTAGTAAAATAATCCATAATTGAAAGATTAACATTCCTGAACAAACTAAATAATAAATAACGAAACAAAATTTGTAGCACCCTGAGAAAAGATTTATTCATGCAGCTGCTTACTACTTTTACTACTCGTGCGTAAAAACGGCAACGCCGCACTCGCACACATAGGTACTACAGTGCGGTCCTAGGGGGGCGGGCGGCGGCGGAATCTATTGACGATGACGCGGGAAGGGCAGCATTTCAAACGAAACTGAATGACCTGGGTCCGACTTGTCGAAAATTCGTCATTCACAATCACTGGATCACTCCTTATCCTCATTATTAATTCATGACAACAAAACCGAATTTATTGAATTTTTAAATGCAAACATGTAAACGACGTTTAATGTTCACCCTCACTTTTGTCAATTTTCTATTGGAAGCCGTTGCCCTTAGTTTGTCAATAATCACAAACAGGTAGTACAAATATCAATAAAGAAGCGTCTTTTTCGCAAAACACAGAGAGAGAGAGAGCACACAAACAAAAGCGTCCTTGTCGCAGAACGAAACTAATCACTAAACCGGTAGGTAACCTAGTGTTTAGCAAAAACCGACTGTTTGTTTTGAATTACTAGGGAGTTTTTTTTTTGTTTTTTAGAGAGAGCGCGTGATTACGATATGTGTGTCAAGGACTCTAGCCCACAGACTACTAACTAGCAGTACTACGGGAAATTAGTTGCGCTTGCGCTGCTCCCGATCCTGACAAAGGACGAACGGGCGGAGCATTAGCTATCTTTTTCATGCACCTGTCAGGGCAGCACGCCTTAAACACGCTTTTGTCTTTGTTTTTGCAACGTCGCAGTTTTACAACCCCCGGTTTCTCGTAGTGTCTCATTCTAACAGTATTTTTTTGTCGTTTTCCTTTCATTGATAGATAAAAAGGTACTCTGTGTTTATGAAAAATGATTAGGTTTTGATTGACTTCGTACTTATATTATATACCCAATTTCAACTTGTATTAAACTTGTTTATTACAAGATATCAACTAGTATAACTAAGTGACCGGGATCACATATACCTATGTACCTACTCGAACTGAAGTGCAGATGTGCGTGTGACCAAACTATAGAACGTACTTGCCTACTTACCTATAAGTGTATACATTTACTATACGATCGTAAGTAAAATTTATTTGTCTTCTCTTGAATAAAGTAATTTGTCTCAATAATTCTACAACATATAAGGGGATTACCAAGATTACTAATTCCCAACAGTTCCTTTGTTAGGGAAAGTGCTTTACCCATGCTTTACCTATTAATCAATTACAAGTTAATTCCTATTCTTCTAATCTTAATAAATAAATATAAAATAAAATTATAATTTATAAAATGTAAAAATAAACAGTAATATTATAACATTGTTTAAAGGTCAAAATGGAAGAAATACTACTTAACAGTTTAAGATCTATAACTAATCAAATACAAACCTTTTCTGAAGAAACAGTCGTATGCTTGAATGATTTTAATGTCCATGGTGATAAAGCAGAAGTTGTTTCAGCCAAACTAAACAGCGCTATACAGCGATTTGATACTGAACTCAATAAATACTTTAGCTTAAGTCAAGACCCATCCGCAGATGACATTGCAGAATTTAGTACCATACAACTTCGCGCAGATGAATTGCTTACTGAACTAAAAGTAAAACTTAAAAGGTGTTTCTTCAACTACCATTCAAGATAGACCAATGGTGACCAGCACCAGGCTACCTAAATTGGATTTAGCTGAATTTGACGGTGACATATTAAAATGGTCTACATTCTGGGATCAATTTAGTTCGAATATCGATCAACGAAACTTACCGGATGTGGACAAGTTTTTATATTTAAAAGCTGCGCTTAAGGGTAATGCAAAAAGGACGGTAGAAGGGCTCGGAACAACGAATAAGAATTATAAAATTGCGGTGATGACTCTGCTGAAGGAACGGTACGGTAAACAAAACCAAATTATTGATGCCCATTATTCAGCCTTATACTGGGTGGCGCAAAAGTAAAGACCCTATTTGGTTCAGCTATAACATTTTTTCTAAATTAGAAAACTAGATTTAGGTTTTTTTAAATGTATATTTGTGCCATTAAATTTCGTACCATTAGGATTTAAAGATGATGTCTTTTAAATGGTGACCTCCAGAGTTGATACACATTTGAGCCCTATTTATGACATTTTGCATAACTTGCCGTAACACTTCCTGCGATATGTTCGTTATTTCTTGACGAATGTTTTCTTTTAGAGCTGCGAGAGTCTGTGGCTTGTTCACATACACCCGAGATTTCAAAAAACCCCAAAGAAAGAAGTCTGGACTGGTCAGATCGGGTGATCTTGCAGGCCAAGGCAAATCGCCAAAACGAGAGATAACTCGGCTTGGAAAAGCGTCCCTCACTAAGTCCATAGTGTCGCGCGCTGTGTGTGCCGTAGCGCCGTCTTGTTGAAACCAGATGTGCTCCAGCCCCAATTCGTCCAAACTGGGTATCAAAAACTCACGTAACATGGTTCTGTAGCGTTCTCCAGTGACAGTTATCGCATTGCCTCCAGCGTCTTCGAAAAAATAGGGTCCGATCACTCTGTCAACACAGATGCCACACCATACAGTAACTTTTAGTGGGTGTAGAGGTGTTTCTTGAATAATGCGCGGATTATCAGTGCCCCAGAACCGAGTATTCTGCTTATTGACATGCCCTGAGAGATGGAAATGCGCTTCGTCACTCATAACCAATTTTGAAGGAAAATCATCTTGCAAAATGTCATAAATAGGGCTCAAATGTGTATCAACTCTGGAGGTCACCATTTAAAAGACATCATCTTTAAATCCTAATGGTACGAAATTTAATGGCACAAATATACATTTAAAAAAACCTAAATCTAGTTTTCTAATTTAGAAAAAATGTTATAGCTGAACCAAATAGGGTCTTTACTTTTGCGCCACCCAGTACAATGTTAAGATCTCAGAAAATTCAATATCAGATTGCTGAAGGACACTAAATGAGCTAGAACGTCACTTACGCGTACTAAGCTCATTAGGAGAAGATATTAACCACAACCAACTAGAACCAAACTTGATAAACAAGATAAAACGACGAACTAGAAGGATCAAACAGAGTCCCATCAATATAATTTCATTTTTATTTCCTTGTCTGAGGAGGGTCCTTCGGAAAAAACGACATACACAACTATACCACTTATTAAGAGCAACATACAGATACCACTATGGTTTTGCAATTTTAAATTATAGGGTAAACGTGTAATCTAACGACTCTTTTATTCTTCTCTGTCGGGAGTGTCGCGACGGGCAACATCGCGATTTCAAATATTACATAGATAAAATATGGCAATACAATGTTAAGTTCAAAATTGGATTGCGAAGTCTGTCATTCGCGGTTTGTCTATTTAAATGTCATAAAATATAAACTGAAAACACAGAAAATTACATAATTAAAAGAAATAAGGAAAGCAATAGTAACCTATTGATGTGATACCATGAACCGTGAGTACATACGAGCTGTAATCGTAGGTAGACAATGTTTTCTATGATTAATTGATATCATTTCTAGTACAATTTGGTAGCGGTCTCAGCCGAGGTCTGAAATCGCAGTGTAGTGATGAACACATATGATCGACGAACTTGTGCAGGTGTAGGTATCTCCTCGGTAGTGTGCCAGCTAGCATGGTGACACGTAGAGGGACTTACATTTGCCACGTCGGCGGGATGGGTTTATGCGGTTGGCTGGAAGGCTATGGCTGTGGGGCTATGGTCTAATGAAGGCGCCGGCTTAGTTAAATATGCATATCTAACCTCGATAAGCCCCATCTGCGGTGATAAATTAATAGTAATGGTGCGGTTGAAAGTGCAGGCCCTAGTTTGTGGGCAGTTAAGTGTGGTAGAGATACCACGTCGACAGTCATGAGATGGGCTAAGCGACTGGCTTGAGGACGTACGGTCCAAGAGCGCGTGGGCTTGGTTAAATATCCATCAACCTTAAAGTTTACTTACGTATTGCAGTTCGTTTTGTGCTCCTTGTGGTTTTATAATTACAGGCGTTATATGCGATCACATGGGAGAGATTATGAGAAGTTCACTATGAAATACAAGTAAACAATCCTACTATATCAGCATATACAATAAAGGCGAAGCAAACTACGTATAATTTTAGTTTCAATGGTTTCGGTGAGTGACTTTATCTTATTCACATGCTCTCTTATAACATTCTATGGAGACAATCATGGACCACGAACCCTAGGTTAATACTTTCCTATTGAATATCAAACTATAATAAATCGAATATCAGCAACAACGTCCCCATAAGAGATACTTGGTCGAGATTGTCGCCACAGTTGCCCACCCACTGGCGCAGAGGCCCGAAAGGGCCTACCGTCGGGGCGGGATAGTGAATGCTAGCGCGACCCTATCTCGCCCCATCCCGGCGGCGGACGGATCAGGGGGGGGGGGTTTAGTGGGTTCGAGTCCCACATGCCCCCTGCCATCACCCCCGTGGTGGCAGGGAATTGCGAGGGCATTTCCCCCCTCAAAAAAAAAAAAAATACAAAAAAACCTTCCCAAAAGTGAAAGAATTTTTCAAATCGGTTCAGTAGGTTCGGAGCCTATTCAATGCAAACAAACAATCAAACGAACAATCAAAAAATCAAATCTTTCCTCTTTATAATATTGTTGTTATATACACATGTAATACAATATGTTATAGACACAAAATTTATAGATTATAGACGACAGTTTTATTGTTCAGTTTGCCAGCAACCTTGAATATTGATGTTATTACATTCTAAGCATTTTCTTTGCAAATTAACTAAATACCTAGCCCATTTTAATTACTTAATAATATGTAGGTATATGTAAATACCTATCTATTTGCATACCTAATCAAGAAGCACCTTGATATGAACACGTACCTACTTTTTTTTTTTTTTTTTTTTCTTATATTTTGGCTCCACACATAGTGTATTTAGCCAGTGTCAAGTTTTGTAATTTTTCATCGTATTATGGAAATTTTCACTTAAAGTCAAGTCATAGTCACAGTCAGAGTAGTCATAGTCTAGTCTAAGTCATAATCCAGTCTAAGGCATGCCCTAGTAAAGTGGTGGCAACTTTACTAGAGGCTTCTATAGAATTTTGGAAGCAACACGAAAAACCACGTTTCACTACATTATATCACTTGCCCACACTCATGCTCGTAATTCAGCACTTAATGCGTAAAACACCACCAATTTTAAACATTAACACTGGAAAAAGCATAAGTTTTGCAAAATAATACAATGCACCGACGTGAACTTTTCCGCGTTCCCGCCAAAAAACTATCCACGTACCTACTTCGGAGTTATTTTCATGATAATTCTGGACATAATTTATAGATAAGTACCTAAGCGTAAGATACAAGATGCCCGCGGTATTACCCACAATTTAATTTATGGACAACGTAGGTAGGTATCACTTTTTTAGGGTTCCGTACCCAAAGGGTTAAACCATTGACTATAAATCCAGTTGACTTTGTCTCGTTTTGTTACCTGCCCGCGCTGCAGCAGGCGCAGGTGAGTCGTGTTTGTACGAGAAATTATGTTCACGAGCTATCAACGGGCTTTTTTATAATTTTGGCGTTAAATAGACCCTATTACTTTACTAAGGCTCTGCTGTCTCTCTGTTTGTCTGTCTGTCCGTCTGTCACCAGGCTGTAATCTCATGAACCGTCATAGCCAGACAGTTGAAATTTTCACAGATGATGTATATTTATTACCACTATAACAAAAAATACTAAAAATCAGAATAAAATAAATATTTAAAAGCGCTCCTATACAACAAACGTAATGTTTTTGCTCGTTTACCAGATGAGTCATAGATGGCGCTGCTTGAAATAGTACTGGTACATACTCAACACTACATAGATAGGTAATGGTAGGCTTTTCGAGGATTTGATTGGATTTTGGAGGGAGCCGTTTCCGCTATACTCTGGGTAAGGCTACTTAATCACTGGGCCATTTCATGACATAGCCCAATGCACGAATATCTGTCACTGATAGTACATTTTCTTCAACTACCATAGTATTGAAAAATCTAATCGTATGAAATCTATTGTGTGTAAATCGATCATTGATATTGTGCCGCCAAGCAGTAGTGTGCAAGCACTAATTATGTTCCAGTTTGAAGGGCATTGTACCTAGTAAAATTACTAGACAAATGAGACTTATGCACTGATCTCACAGTCTAGAAATCTTTTTTGACTGTGTGATGTTTCAGGATGACGTGCGCAGAGTTTCGAGTGACACTGAAATCTGTAATGAGCGGCCGTGACGCTTAGCACTAGGCGAACGACTAGCTTGTCACGTCAGCGTCATTCGTTTACTACATGACAAAAAAAACTTTAAAACTTTTTTGATTTTAGTAGATTTTAGTACAGATGGCAAGTATGATTGCAATAGATTGAAATCGCACTTTTGACTTACCTTTATTTATTTAAATAAATGCAAAATCATACAGGCAGGAAACAACTGAAGTTCAATTCGCAATGCAAAATAGCTGCAATATATAAAGTGAGGTGCGTTTAATACATTTCAGTGTAACGTCTACAGTTTTCAAGGCAGATTCTTCAATCAGGTACGTACACAGCAATAAGTAATCCTCTAAAAGCCACCAATGCTTTTTACAACACTTAATGCCTTTTAAAATAATCCATAGAAGAGACGGTTGTAGCGTTGTATAAGTTCTGTTTTTTATGTTAAGAATAACGTAACGAGCTAGTCATTCGGATTACGTTAATTCAATTCCATCCAATACTATTTATATAATATATATCAGACAAACGTTATCAATTTTTGTTATTAGAACCTACCTAATTTTAACCTATTATTAGTAGGTACCTACTAACTTAGTGGATTTCATCAAATTACCTACTTTTTTTTATTGGCTACTGTTTCCGCCAAATGCGGCACAACTTTGCCACTAACCGTGAAGGGATTCTTCTTCTCCGTTAATGGCTTTGCCAATGTCAAGTGAGTAAAAATTTGTACGGTTATGTCATGTCAAAGTCCTATTTTGTCAGTCAAAATGCCATCAGTAAAATGGTGGATATTTTACTGAAGGCTCTAAAAAGCCGTTGAAGAGCAAACGAAAATGGATGGTTATATAAACTTGGAACCATTTGCCAATACTCGTGCATGTTACGAACACTTCCCATTGTACATTGTTACCCATTATTTTCCATTGTACCTATTTTTTATTATTTAATACCTTGACACAGAAATTTCTCAAGGGGGGCGCAGTGCCGTAAATAAATAGCTGGGGCACAAATCATTATAGTATGGGAGTCCAAGAGGGGAATATGGGGATGTGGTGGTGAAACACAATATAAGTAAACGATACAAGACCAATTTGTGCTCTTTTCTTTAAATGATCAATTCCATGCACCTATATCTTCCTGGGTAAATTGGATAATTACCGTGCTTGGTGTTGGACTGCCTGCGCCCCCCTGTATCCGCGCCTGGGTACCTCTGACTCTTCATCAACACAATAGGCTTATAGTTGCCTGCTATTAAAAATTAACAAGAAAATATTATTTTCATAATGTAGATTACAAATAAATGCGTTAATTGAAAAAATAAGTAATTTCAAGAAATAAATCAAGGAGTATAAAGCCGCGCGTCCACTGGGTCGGCATCGGAGCGTACGGAGAGAAAGTATTCGTTGCTTTGTACTTATTGATTTGTATGGTGTAGCGTGCAATGCATCGGCATGACTGCGCTAGAGAGATCGGTATTTTTGCCGATGACGTCATCCGTAGTGAACGCGCCATTCGAATCCCGATCGCTTTTGAGTTCTGACGTGTTAGCGACGCTCACTATTGTGCATACCTACCTACATTTACATTCACGATGAAAGAAGAAGTTTTAATTACTTTAGTGGAAAGATATGAAGATCTTTACAATCTAAAACATCAAATAAATCAAAATATAATGTAAGAAATTCTCCGAAAATAGGCCTTTTTAAGTTTATGTTATGAACCGACTTCTTTCGTTTCTTTTTGTTAAGTAATGATTACAATATCCTCGTTACTATCTTCCATAATGTGAATACGTACACAGGCGAACTCGATTCCTTTGAAAATAACGATATTGCCGATGCAAAATCCGAATGCAGTGGACGCACCCTATCGGCATTTTGTAAATACCGACGCCTCGTACGCTCCGTACGCTCCGATTTCGACGCAGTGGACGCGCGGCTTAAGGCTTTCCGCATATGGGCCACCGACCACAATCACAAAACGCCGCCACCGGCATATTTCCTATAGTTTTCATACATTTTATATGGACTCGCCGCACACGGTTGACGCCGGTGGCCGCCACACGCTACAATCGTTTGCGTTACAATTCGGTTGTTCGCGGCGTTTGTGGCTGTCGCGAGTGGCTCGTGTGCGGCGACACTTAAGCTTTTAAAGTTTCTGGAGGGCGCATCGCCTGTCTCTTTCTCGCAAAACAGGAGATTCCCCACAGTTACTATGAAAACCCATATTGTGAAGTCACATGCCAAAGAGACTGATGTATGTAAAGCTACCACAGCTTAGTAATGAGGTACTATGAATGAGCAAGAGTGACGTCACTGCATGTTTGAGCTGCTTGGCGGCAGAATAACTAGCAAAGCAGTCCTGCCACCTAGTAAAACCTATACGTGTAGTTTGTAATTCAGAATCCTTGTTGTAAAAGTGATGATTCTAGAATTAATGCTATCTGCATTTTGCTTTCATTTTGATTTACGATCAAAACGTGCCATGTCATACTAGCTCTTCATGGCTAATAAATAATGGATTATGTTTTTTTAAGTAGAAGACGGTGTCCAATACACATCGTTTATGTTCTTTATAGTTATTTAACCCTTGGACTCTCAGTGGCTCGATATCGAGCCAGCATACTTTGTTATTCTATTGTTATGAAAAATGCTGGTATTCCAGAAGTTACTGTAATCAAAAACCTTGTACCTTAATTTTTATAGGCTATAATTCTTATCTTATTTAAATTACGTGTCATAAGCCGTTCTTCACTTACCACAGCTATAGTTTATACCCAATTAACCATGCCTGTGGGCGACACGGTATATGCAGTTATGTAGGTACTTGAGTGTCAGTACCTACATAATTTATAATTTTCAGAAAATGGCAACCATTGCGCGTGAGTACCAGCCACAACTGAACTCCGAAGAGCTGACTTCTGAACTGCAAGATGACAGCATTGTTGTCTCTGGCATGTCTGGTCTTTTTCCGGGCTCTGGCAGCGTGAAAGACTTTTCAAGAATACTGTTTAATAAGGCAAGTATAATAGGCGTGTATTAGAGTTTAGGTACAAGGTTAGTCATACTGGAATGTTTCTGAATACGGCGTAATTGTACTAAAAATATTAAAAATACAATTAAAAACTGGAACTGTCCATTATAGTGAACGAGTAAATCAATAGATAGATAGATAGATAGATAGATAACACTTTATTGAAAACACCATATTACACGAACATTTAGAGGGAAATCTTATAACTAAGTGCCACAATGGGCGGTCTTATCGCTTAAAGCGATCTCTTCCAGACAACCCAGTAACCAGTTCCAGACAACTCAATATTTAGTTAGCCAGTAGGTATCATAGCATGACTGTCATTTGTTTCTTAACTCTGATTTCATCTTTTTGATAACGGAGCGTGTCGGCCACCTCCATTATTTACAAGATTTTATAAAATGAGGTGTGTAAATTGATTATTGGTATTTATTCAAAGTAGTACACTAAGCAAAATAGTTTAATATTGATGCCTACACTCATCATCATCATCATCATCATCAGCCTGAAGACGTCTACGGCTGAACATGAGATTTAAGCTTGGGTCACATAGCGGCCAATTTTGATATAACAGGTATTTGACCGGAGTATTCGGTAGGTACCCATGCATGTAAATACTTCGCAAGTACATCGCTCGTAAACCTGACAACTAATGGCGAAAAAACACAGGGTAAAAAGCTTGCCGAGTAGCGACTATTGAGAATATAACCGCTTACGCGTAGCGACCACGAACAGGAAGACGCAGAGTAGGTATATATAATATGCCGCAAGTAGCCGCTCAAAGTGGCAATCTGTGGGGGAGGCCTATGCTCCAGCAGTGGAAGTCTTCAGGCTGTTGATGATGATGATGATGATGTAAGTACAAAAACTACTTTCAACCAAATTATTGCAAAAAACTTTGTGCTCGCGAGGTCTACAGTTCGCAGAAATACTATAAGTCTTAAAAATATTCATGTAACGTAAGTACAACTTTACAGCTTCAAGATTCAGTTCAGGATAGATAATAGCGTCCTAAAAAAATTTCATTAATATTATACTCACAGTACCTACAGAATTGGAGATTGGGTGTTATTATAAGCGTACATTTTCTAGGTTAATCCGGTGACTTGCGATGGCAATCGCTGGGTTGAAATACATCATGAAGCCTCAGAGTACATCGGCAAAGTGCCGGGGATTGATCGTTTTGATGCACAGTTTTTTATGGTGCATTATCGCCTTTGTACCGCCATGGATCCCATGGCAAGAAAAGTACTTGAGCAGGCTTACCAGGCTATTTACGACGCTGGTTTGAGTCCAAAACATCTCAACGGGAAGAACGTTGGTGTCTTTATCGGAGCTGCTTTTTCGGATATGGAAAATAGAGGAGTTTATGACTGCACGGAAAAAACAGGGTACTCAATTACCGGGTGAGTTCTATTGCATTTAAGGAAGTAGGCATTTTAAAGTAGGTATAAGTATTTACGCTTATCACATCACCATCAGCCCGAAATACATCTACTGCTGAACATAAGCCTATGACTAAGCTTATGACTGCAAGGAAAAAGCAGGATACTCTATTACTGGGTGAGTTTCACTTATTAAAGTACGTATAAGTATGTAATCATAATATTTTATTTAAAATTGTAAGAGTATTGCGAGACAATTTAGTTATTATTTTATTGTTGACTATATTTTTTAACCGACTGCCAATGAAGAGTTATGTTTTTCGCGCGTACCTATATTGCATGGCTAAATAATAAATATAAATAAATGGTGCCTAGCGATCACACACATAGGTAGATCCTGGACCTTAACCAGGATTCCCTTATCTACCCAGTAACTGCGAGAACTATGGTCTCACAACACCCAGACACAACAAGTGTTTATGTTTTTTTCTATATTTTATTTCCTATTTTTTATATCCTACAATAATTATAGTCCGAGTTTACTTTTTGTTTTTAGTTGTATGTGGGTTCAAATCCCGTTTGTGATTCAAATTTTTCCTTCACACATTAATCTGTAGAGTTTACTTTGTTTATAGTATATTTTAATTTTGATTTCCATTGCAATCTTGTTTCGGTCTTTTTAGTGCATTCATAGCTGATCGCCTCCTGCATCCATTGGCTCCCCGTGGTTTTTACCAGATCGTCGGTCCATCTAGTAGGGGGCCGGCATACGCTGCATCTTCCGGTTTTTTACTTATTAATTTTTTTAATTGTTTGTTTTATTATTTTTCAGGTGTAGTAAAACAATGTATGCTAATCGCATATCTTACTGGTTGAATTCTAAAGGGCCGTCAGTAACAATCGACGATGCTTGCTGTGCCTCCATGGTTGCTCTAGAACAGGCCGTGTCGGCTATCAACAGGGGAGCATGTGAAGCAGCCCTAGTTGGAGGTACCAACTTGTGTATCATTCCACATTCTCAAGTGCACTACAGCAGGTAAACAAACCACCTACTTCATGTTTGAAAATTTAACTAAGGAATTTAAAAAAAAACCTTTTCAAGAAAATGTAGGTATTTTGCTCACTGAGTGAGAATAAAGTGATTTGAATTTTGAATGTTTTTGTTTGCGATTTGGGAGCCGAGAGTGTAATGATCAATGCACACGCGTGTCATTTGACAACGTTTTTCATGACACTTGCAATGAAAAACAGACTCTTTTGACATTAACTTTTAATTATAAAAATAATTATTGAAAGATGTACAATTCTCAAAATAGAGCGATGGTGGCCGAGCGGTAGCATGTAGGTACGCTTCGCAATCTTACGGCACCGGGTTCGATCCTCGGCGCTGCACCGATGACTTATCTAGTAACTTATGTGCAGTTTTGGATGCCATCGCTCCGTGCCTCGGAGAGCACGTTAAGCCGTCGGTCCCTTTTGGCATAAGAACATCTATGGCAATCGTGACGGGTAGTCAGACCCCTGATAGAATCTGACGCCTGATCTAACCATCCCTGTTACTGGTCCCTTATCGGTTGCGAGGTCAGATGGCAGTCGCTCGTGTAATTCTGGTAGCTCGCCGCTACAGGTTGGATTGGGAGCCGACCCCAATATTAATGAGCTGTTGACGTCTACATACACCAAAAAATTAACGCAACCTGCAAAGAGATCAAATAATACTTAGTTGTAACTTGTAGCTTTCGCTTTTTTATAATAAAAGTAGCCAATTAGAGAAAGTGTCGACCTGTTTACCTGACCCCTAGAATTACATAAATATAGAAACGGAGCTCCTTTAAAAAACTTTTCAATCTCGGTTTGTGACAATACTTTAGATTTCCGACAAATACCGAGCGTCTCTTTAGAAATACTATCAGGTTACCGTACGTTTCGATATCAATAATGTTTTTGGTCTTATCCGTGCTAGTTAGCATTAAATAGATACACCAAAGCTTGCTGGCCTTTATTTATTTGCCAGTTCATTTAAGTGAAGTATACCAAAAACACATTCTCAGAAAATGATTGGGCTTTTTGCTGTTTTTCCACTGAATGAATGTTTCGTAGGCCGCTAGGTATTTGTCTCGAGATTTTAGTGGCAACAGGCTATCACTCGCGTTTCGAGCCTCGAGTAGTATATTTCCGGGCGGAGTCAAATATACGTGTTGCTCTTCTTCATGATGTGGTTGTGCGAGAGCCCACTGCAAAAATACCTACGTCATCGGGTACCCCAATAGGCTATCTTTAGATCGTTAAGCGATACTTAAACATGTAAAAAAAAACAGGTCTACCAGTTCGGATCCTGCCGGGTCATGGAAATAATCCACCCGCACCAAATTCAAATGCCTTGAATACTAAGTTTCGCCAAGTTTAGACCTGGCAGAACTTTTTAATCTATTATCAGGAGCATCTTGGCTATTATTGGGCGTAGGTTTCATTGGGGTATTCGCTGAGGTAAATAAAGAGTGTGAAGGGCACATTGTTAGGGGTCTACCAGGTACTTCCGGCAGGGTGCGCAATGGCAGACCAATTTTTTCGAGAGGGCTTTCTCAGAGGGCTCTCGCACCATGGGAGTATAGTACGCACGCTCACGCATCAATACTTTATTCTTTTTTTTTCTTTTTTTTTGGCTCCACACATAGTGTATTTAGCCAGGGTCACGTATTGTAATTTTCATCGTGCTATAGAATACATCACCTAATGTCAAGTCTTAGTCACAGTCATAGTCCAGTATAAGTCAGGTAGTCATAGTCCAGTCTAAGTCATGCCCCAGTAAAGTGGTGGCAACTTTACTAGAAGCTTCTATGGAATTTTGGAAGCAACACGAAAAACCACGTTTCACCACATTATATAACTTGCCCACACTCATGCTCGTAATTCAGCACTTAATGCGTAAAACGCCACCAATTTTAAACATTAACACTAGAAAAAGCAACAATTTTGAAAAATAATACAATGCAATGAACGTGAACTTTTCCGCGTTCCCGCCAAAAAAAAACCTACCTTATTCTTTAATTAGACGGAGTAAACTGGCATTGCGAGTGTTGCCACTTTTTATAATAAATAGTGGTGGGTAAAAAAGATACACTGTTCACTGATTTATTTCAGTTTAGTGATCTATTCCATTCTTTTATATTCTGAACATATCCTAAAAATCGTGGTCCTGATTGATTTTGATTAACATTAATTAGCGGCCTATAAAAAATGGAATATACTCAAATAAAAATTGCAAAATTAACAAACTAAAACAAGTTATCATTTTTATAACTTAATATTTTATTTAATACAAATACAAATACAAATAATTTATTCATATCTCTTAAGTTACAGGTCGAATTCGCGTAATGGAATAAAAACATCATTACCCACTTATAATCTCAAAATTGGCACTATTTCCATAGGTCTTATAATATAATCGGAAAATATAGAACTTATATAAAAATTATAAATTGATAATAATATATTAAATTAAATTGTATTTTAATTATAAGATTCTGGCAGATTATAAAATTCCTGCAACTTGTAAAAAACTTTATCTAAGAGCCAGGTTTTTAAACGGGCCTTAAACGTTACAATCGAAGGTGCATCACGAACCGAATCAGGTAGTCTGTTATACACAGACGGTCCCATAATATAGACGGACCTCTCACACTTAGCAAGCTTATGCGTAGGAGTCACCAGGCGGTCCTTGTGTTTATTGCTACGCATCGCTCGAGACAGATTTTCGCCCCTACGCTCAAATATCTGGAGGTGCGTGTGTGTAAATGTGGCTATCTGAAACAGGAGCTCACATGGTATAGTGGCAGAATTCCAAGCTCTTTAAATAAGCCTCTACAGGAGACGTTGTCTTTGACGCCCACGATAACACGCACAGCTCTTTTTTGCAACACAAACGCCCTCTGAATGTCCGCGGCGCGGCCCCAGAGCTCCACGCCGTAGGTGAGGGCGCTGTGGATGGTTGTGAAGTAGCAAGACCGCACGACGCTGCGAGCGGCGGTACTCGCAAGCCTTCGCAACGCGAAGCATGTGCGGCTCAGCTTGCCACACAGTTCGTCTATGTGAGTCTCCCACACAAGAGTGCTATCTATTTGGAAGCCCAGCAATTTAGTACTGTGAACTTGTTTTATGGTAGAGTTTCCAGCGGCTACCGTATAAGATCTGCTCATTTTACCGTTGAGGCTAAACACCAAAAAGCATGTTTTGTCCCTATTCAGTGCTAGTCCGTTCGACTTGAACCACCTCTCAAGTTTGTGCACCACCGAATTCAGGTTGCGCTCTAGCTCACGACTTGTGGCCGCAGTAATTACTGCGGCAACGTCGTCGGCGTACATAAAGATGTCAGCGAATTCGATGGAGCCGGGCAAATCGTTGAGGAGCAGACTGAACAGGGTGTTCGATAAACACGAGCCTTGTGGGACGCCAATGACATTTTCAATTTCTGAGGACTTCACACGACCCCTATCACCGACTACTAGCAAACAAATTAGGATATTACGGCATTCGCAGCATAGCAAAGCTACGTGCTGGCCTACCTCACACGCGCCTAGCACCCGCCACACTACCTCACGCACCAGGAGGGCAATTCTACTAATTCACAACGTTAGACGTTCTATTTTGTTTCGTCTACAGTTCGTTTCCGACCGCCAATCGACATTTACCTAAAACGCTATTCTACTAATTTTCTGTGCGAGCTGTTACTGAATCAAAAACGAAACGAAGTCGGAACAAAACCGTATTAAAATCAGATGACTCAATGATGATACCCTTTAAAAGTTGGCTAATGTGCCAACCTCTTGATAATCTTGTTTTATTATTATTTTGTTCGTTTAAATCACAGAGCATTGAAAAATATGACACTTCGCACCTAGATAGAGGTGCCCTGATGACATTTGAGACAAAAAATCGACTATGGCAGATGTCATACATAATATCGACGGCAGCAAACAACAAACAGCTATCTACAAAATCAATTGTTTCCAGAAGAGCGTTCCTCAGGCGAAAATGCAATAACTTCATAAAATAAATAAAGCTAGATACTTAAAATTTGCAATAGTTAATTATAACAACATTTGAAAGAAAATCTAATATAAATAAAATATTTAACTACATTAAACGTACTCTGGTAACGCAAACAGAACATGAAACTGTGAAGTACCTACATTGAGATAGCCAATAAATCCAATAATCAACCAAAGTCTAAACGAACAAGTAGCAGATGCCTTTTGTAAGAGAGCCAGAATGCCAGAGAGCGCCACTTTGAGCGGCTGCTTGACTCCTGCATCCATCGGCTTCCCGCGGCTTTCACCATATCGTCGGTCCACCTGGTGGGAGGCCAGCTTACTCTTCGTCTTCCAGTTCGTGGTTGCCACTCGAGAACCTTTCTTCCCCATCGGTTGTCAGTTCTACGAGTGGTGGGGCCTGCCCAGGGCCATTTCAACTTGCTAATTTGTGCTATTCAGTCACTTTATTTTTCCTGCGGATCTCCTTATTTCAGATCTTATCTCACAGGAAAACACCGAGCAAAGTTCTCTCCATAGCTCGTTGCGCGACTCTGAGCTTACTAATGAGGCCAACAGTAAGATACCACGTTTCAGTTCCATAATTAAGTCACCACTGGCAACACACACTGATTGAAAACCTTTGTTTACAGGCTCTGTGGTGTTTTGGACGAAAAGATAAGTCGAAGCTCTCCGAACGCTGCTCAGCCGAGTTGGATTCTTCCTGCGACCTCTTTGTCGAAGTTGGATCTACCTAAATACTACCTAAGTTAGATAGAGATATTAGATATATCATCTTGTCTAAGGCGTTTCTTTCCGCGCCACACACACCTACACAAAGACCTTCTTCGGGACTACTTGTGGTTCATCATAAAAATTATGATTTATTAAATATTCGGCAACTAATTAAGTGTGGAATTAGAATTACATTATTAGGTGATTCAGTGTATGCATTACAATGAATCCTTCAAATATGGAATGGATGCAGAACAACACCTAGTATAAAGAAAAATGCCAAAATGCAGTTGTCTTTGTTTCTTTGCTACCATCGATTATGTTTTGACATTGGCTTGAGCTGTGCTCAGGACTTCGGCAACAGAAGGGCGCCTCTATCGGGGGGCGAAGCGTATTTTTTTTTCTTGCTCTGTGGTTTAAATTGACAATAATCAAAAGTTTCATAAAATAACATAGACAATACTTACTTTTTTTGATAAAAAGTAGGCAGTTTAGAATATTACGTAAGTCTAATACGTCAAAAAAAAAAAAAAGATTTTATTGTCATTGTCAACACTCAAATGTCAATCTCAAAATTAAAAAAGCGCCAAGTGAAAAGTTTTGAAATCAATATCCCAGTGCTCAAAAGTTTTAGTGAGTACCTAATACAGGGTTTTGATTTGAAATTAGGTAGATACATGGACATGCAATACTTATCATAGCGTAGTTACAAACCCTATTTGAATACTATTACAGTAATATTATAATAATAAGTACCTTTATAGATAAAGTTGTAATGGATTCAGATAAAAACGCCTTTATAAAGGTTCCTTGTTTTACTATGGAACCCTCTAAATATGTAGGTCAGTAACTAATAAATGTACCCTAAATGCATAGAAATATTTTTATAGGTAAAAAACAAACACCTTAATCTTTTTAGTTTCATTTTATTCATTCATTTTAATAATAATTACTGATAACTGATTATTGTGTGCAATGCAACCTCAGCCCTAGTCTTGCAGACATGGAATTATATATTTTGCAGATATCTATCGACTATGGCTACCACATTCCATGAGATGGGATGTATATGGGAGGGATCTTGTTTGTCACAGTTCTTTAGGATTTCATGGGCATTTTTTTAAAAGCGGAACACATAAGTATAGGTTTATTTTGCTGTCTGTGCCCGACTGACTGCAAGACTGCAAAAAATCTGCTGGGGAAGGCTACACTGAATGTTTTTAGAACTAAAACCCTCAGGATGCGAGTTTCACTTGCTGTTTTTAATATTGTCTCCCTCTAGCTGCCCACAAACGCTGAACTAAATAAAACTTGCTGGTAAATGTGGCCCTGTTGTAAAAGGTCATTAGCACAACATTCTCTCCCTGCTTGGTTATTTCTGGCTAAACGTGCACCATCTACTAAGGCATCCCTCACTCTTTCCTCTTCTTCTTGCTGTAATGTTTGCCTGTCATCTTCAGTGCAATTAGTGTCTTCTGGGTCCTCGTAATCAGTTTGCAGTGTAATATTGTGAAGCAAACAGCATGCATTCACTATTTCAGCTGCAACATTGGGGTTGTAGTGTAGTTTTCTGTCCACTTACAAATACCTGTAAGGAAATGTAATAAAGGTACTTGTTAGGTGATAAAAGAGTCTTGACAAACAACAAACTGAACTAACAGTTTTAGGGATTCTATTGATACGGATGATGAAAGAGGAATATCATAATTTGAAATGTTACCTAAAGTGTGCTTTCAAAATCCAATGCATCACTCTACGGCATTCCTAGCACTCATGTACTTTTCTTTCTGTATAAAATTTGTTTGGAGCAGCATTTATTATAGGGGGCATCATCATCCTTCGTAAAGGTTTCCTTTCCGAATCTCCTGAAAAAAAATGCAAACAATTTTATCACCTACATAGACACAAGCTTCAATCTGCATCTATGCTCATTTGCCCACATTATGTTTGACTGTGTAATTATAACACCATAGAAACACTTATCACTACTTTTTATCTTGATACTTCACTTGAGAAGCTGCAGGAATGAACTAAATTCTTATATATTACATAGAATTGAATGAGATAGGAGCCTGTGACTGGCTAACTAATTTTTGATAAGTGCCACTAGCATAAAAAGCTAGTGCCTAGGATCTAAAAGATGAGCAAATAAGTATTATTTTGGTACGGATAGACTAGCATCAATTCACACCATGCATCAAGTTAGGTATTGGAAATCAACAAACAAAATGTACACTGTTACCTTTGTCTCCGTGTCGATGCCGTCGGAACGCAGGGTGACGGGCATAATATGGACTTTTGGAAGTGTAGTGGTGGTGGTTGTAGTCCGGTTTAGGCTCTCTACAGACTACTTCCGGTTAGTGGGGTTAGTCGCCTCCCCACTAGGTACTACCTTCCTTTAATATTCCGATGGAGAATGCAGGGGCGCGATAAATAAAAAGGTTGGAATACTTAGCTCACTGGGTTACTTTATTTCTTCGCAGAAGTATTATAACAAGCGATTGTACTTCCGATAATAGTGCGGCGGGGTAATTACGTAAAATTTGCAACAGCAATACGACAGCAGTAGCAATGCGACAGCAGTAGCGAAGCGTACATTCTCGACACCACTAATGATGTATGACAGCAATCACCGCGAGATTTACGCCTGTCGCAAACCTGTTGCGAGTTAGGTAATTAGGGGGCCGTTCTCTCACATGTTGTTCGTGTGGTATACTTGGATAATAACTACATATGTCTAGGGAGGAATTATTTTTCACCCAACTGGCAGCTAGTAGGTATTGTGAATACATAAATTCAACGTGGTAAGAAAATATTATAATTCCCAACAATTTGGGTCCGTGAAAAAATCTGTCATCTCTCTACTGACAGTAGCGGTCAAACCTCGCCCCGTCACCGAACCATTTGAATCTATCGTTCCAAAAAACTGAACATTGAGGTTGCATTTTTTTTTTCTCTTATATTTTGGCTCCACACATAGTGTATTTAGCCAGTGTCAAGTATTGTAATTTTTCATAATGATAGAATATTTCACGTAAAGTCAAGTCTTAGTCACAGTCTGCGTAGTCATAGTCCAGTCTAAGTCAGGTAGTCTCAGTCCAGTCTAAGTCATGCCCTAGTAAAGTGGTGGCAACTTTACTAGAAGCTTCTATGGAATTTTGGAAGCAACACGAAAACCACGTTTCACCACATTATATCACTTGCCCACACTCATGCTCGTAGTTCAGCACTTAATGCGTAAAACGCCACCGATTTTAAACATTAACACTGAAAAAAGCACGAGTTTTGAAAAATAATACAATGCAACGACGTGAACTTTTCCGCGTTCCCGCCAAAACTCGAGGTTGCATTTACGTGGTGAAATAAGGTTCTGATTATTGCAGAACCGCCACAGACTTATTTCCTCATAAATACCGTGCTTCTCTTTTGATGAGACGGTAAGTTTTTATAAATTCACGGTCGGTGAGAATATATCCGTTATGATGTAGAACGAGAAGCAAAGTTTCTCCTTGGTACTCTCCCGGAATCAACTTTATTAGCAAGCTCTAGGTATTCCAAGTAGATAATAATAATAATAATAATAAAGCTTTATTTAATTCCATGCATAGTACTCATTAAACTATAACAATTGGTAACTTATTAACCTATAATTCAATTACATTTAATTACACTCAGATAAATTTGATTTCTAATTGAAAATGTTATTTTGTAATTAGTTTAACTATTTTTTTTTTTTTTAAATTATTAGGTACCTATTTATTTAATGTATGGACCCCTTTCGGGTAAAAGCCTCCCCCAAGGAATGCCATCCTTCTCTGTCATTGGCTCTGTCTAGCCAACTTCCACCCGCGCACGCTACAATTTCGTCTGCCCATCTGGCCCTTGGTCGCCCTCTTGATCTGGTACCTTTTGGCCCAGACCACTTTATTGACCGTATTGTCCATCTATCGTCCTTGTAACGGGCTACGTGGCCCGCCCACCTCCATTTAGCCTTCGTTGCAAAAGTTAAGGCATCGCATACTTTTGTCTTTTTACGAATGTCAACGTTCTTTACCTTATCCTTTAGTTTTATACCTAGGCAACTTCTTTCCATTCTTCTCTGGGTAGTCTGGATTTTGTTCCTGGTTTTGAGATCGAAGGTCCAGGTTTGGCAACCATAGGTGAGGCACGGTAGAAGTCCTGTATCCATGACTATTTTCTTGGTCGGTAGCGGAAGTTGCGATTTTAGAATTTCTTTATGATGCCAAAACTTGTTCCAGGCAATCGCCACTCTTCAGTTAAGTTCTTCTTTGTTTCTTTCCTTACTAAAGGAGATTCGTTTTCCTAAGTATATGTAGTGGTTGACAAACTCGAGGCCAGTGTTATTTATTGAGATGGGCGTTGCACTGCGGTTAGACATAATTTTAGTTTTTTCCAAATTCATTTCCAAACCAGTTTTTATACTAGCCTGGTTTAATTCATTTACCATTTTGTTTAATTGGTAAGGGGATTCCGAAAATAAAATTATGTCATCGGCAAATCTAAGATGACTTAAAAATTTCCCATTTATAATAATACCTTGATTGGACCATGGCAGCTCTCCCATTACGTGTTGTAAGACTGCTATGAATAATTTCGGTGAGATCGGGTCTCCTTGCCGGACACCTCTCTTTATGTTCCAAGTAGAACATGATAATATTTAAGTCGAAAACCTTCCTTCAAAAACCTTAAAAAAGCACAAAAGTACTGAAAAAGTACGAACGCAACAACGTTTGCTCAACCGCTAATTTTGACAGCTAAGCGGTTGACGTTTGGCTGCGTTCCGGCTGACCGATGTGTCAACAGTTTAGCGGAATACCTATTAACGTACCGTTCACGTTTGATCGAAATAGCAGAATGCGAATGTACTGATGATCCACTGATGTTCGATCGATCGTTGACTTCAACGTAATTGTAGTCGTAGATGGATCACTAATGTTTAGTAGAATACGAAAACACATAAAAGTTGTCGATTAGCTGCGGATCGATGCGGTTTAATAACGATTTTGTTAGTAGAATTGGGCTCCATCTGTCGTCGCTCATCCAGCCCGATATGCATATTGTCTATCTGACAAAAAGTCGTGACTACTAATAAATTTAAGAAGCCTTTTAATTAAACCGACTTCGAAAATTTTGCTCACAACGGGGACAAGTGATATCGGGCGATATGATTTGATGTCAGCTTTTTTGCCTTTGCTTTTATAGAGGGGGCTTATTTTGACTTTTTTAAGTGCCGTTGGGTAAATACCCTTCCGAACACATTGGCTAAACAAAAAGCTTAATATCAAAGCTAGAGCCGGAATTGCGATTTTTAATAAGTTCGCGGACAAGGTCAGTACTCTTTGGGGCGATACTTGTTATATCCTGACCTCAAAGCAAACACGCAGACTCTTTTGATGTCTATGGTCTATTTTCTTTTTCATTAGTCTTTGATAGTCTTTGGTGATGTCATGTCACTTCTTTGTCAACAACCAAATATATAATATAGATTAAACTAAAATGTTTGTATTTATATTATCTGGCGACGAAGGTATTATCAAATGAACACACAACAGTTTACAGATTTTCTAAGGGTACAACAGGCCCAACAACAACAATTAACTGAACTCTTGCGAATCTTAACAGTTCAATCTGCACAACGTACAACAGAAACACAGGCAGATGAACCTAAAAGAGACGTAAGTGATATAAGTACAAAAATTAGGAACTTTTCACACGACAAATTTAACCCTGAAACAACATCAGCGGAAAACTTCATATAATATTTTGAAACCAAATGCAACATCTATGGGGCCGAATATACCTAAAGCAATACAAAAAGATTTAGTCATAACATGTCTACCCCCGGGTGTTTTCCACAAAATTAAAACTGCTTTTATCAACACTTTTCCGTCACGAACTTACGAAGAAGTAAAAGAAAAACTTTGTAGTTTTTACCATAAGAAAACCACAAGATATAAAGCGTTAACAGAGTTTTGGAATTGCACAAGAAAAGATAACGAATCTATGGAAACTTACGCGAACAAGTTAAAAGAACTTAGTAAGGAATGTGGATATAAAGGCGATTTGCTAGAGCGACAACTACGTGAACTACGTGACCGTTTCGCAACAGGTCTTAACCATGAGATGCTGGAAATAGACTTAAAACAAAAATGGCCAGATCTTCAAGATAGGAACTCTTACGGGAAAATAACAGAAGTTACATTTGAGCAAATATTTGCCGTCGCTCAGTCAAGGGAATTAACAGAAAATGATAACATGAACAATGACTATACAGTACAGCGTATCAAGCAGAGAAACACAAACAGATTCAATAGGAACGATAGTAATAATAAACGTCCACTATCCAAAAACCAGTGCAAACGATGTGGGAGTGGCAAAAAACATGATTTTAATAGCTGTGCAGCTTCCAATCACATTTGTAAAGCATGCCAATCAAAAGGTCATCACGAAAGTTGTTGTCTAAAGTCAGCTTATATATCATTTAGACAAGACACAGCATTCACCACCAATAACAACAAGAGATTAAACAGCAAACAAAAAAAAGAGAACAGATCTATAATGAACAGACCATCTACTTCTACTAGAAGTGATTCTTCTGATCAGAGTGATGAGGAATCAAATGCCTATAAAATTAACGCTGCCAATATGAGGTGCCAAAAAATTGACGCAACTATTAATGGTTTCCACTGCACCATGGATTGGGATCCAGGCTCCATCTACTCAATCATCAGTACTGCATTTTGGAGGGAAATTGGATCACCAGAACTAATAGAAGGGCCTAAACTACGAGCGTGTGGTGACCATAAACATAAACCAAAAGGAATAACAGCCGTCACAGTTGAAATACAAGGGAAACAAAAGATTTTACCAGTCGTTGTAATAAAAAACGCACACCCTATGCTATTTGGCTTACAATGGAGCGAAATTTTTAATATGGCTTTTCCTAACTCGGTTTACTCCATCAAACATCAAACAATGACCCTTAAACAAATCATTCACAAAAACAATGAACTGTTTGACAACAAATTGGGGGAAGTGAAGGACTATGACGTGAATATTCATGTGAAGCCTGGAGCTGAACCAAAACATTTACCATCAAGACCAATTAAGTTCAGTATATGGAAGAACGTTGAGCTTGAACTGGAACGACTGATGAAAGATGAGGGTCATGATGGGGATCATTGAAAGCGTTGACCCTAACAAAACACCAGTAGAATGGGCAACACCAACTGTAAACGTAGTCAAACCTAATGGACAAATAAGGATATGCGGAGGTTATTGCACGACCCTCAACACAGTGTTAATATCACATACTCACCCAGTACCACAGTTTGATTACTTAAGACAACGTCTTGCTAATGGAAAACAATTTTCGAAAATTGATTTAAAGGATGCATACATACCTACAAATTAAAATAGCACCCGAGTCAAAAAAGTATCTAACCATCTCAACACACAAGGGATATTTCCAATATAATAGAATGTCATTCGGAATAACTACAGCCCCATCAATTTTTCAGCAATACCTCGAGAAACTGTTAGATAACATACCTAATATTGCCATTTACTTTGATGACATTGCCGTAACTGGTTAAAATGAGCAAGAACACCTTACAGCATTAACACTAGTGTTCAATATACTGAAAAACGTAGGACTCAAAGTAAACCTTAAAAAATGCACCTTTCTTCGAAGCGAAATAGAATACCTAGGCCACACTATAAGCAAAGATGGTATTATTAAACCAACAAAATCCAAAGTGGAAGCTATTCTAAAAGCATCAACTCCTGAAAATGTAAAAGAATTACGATCATTTCTTGGACTAGTGAATTTTTATGAACGATTCATACCTCACTTGCATACCATTTGTACAGAACTGCACACTATTACGGGACAAAAACAAAAATGGAAGTGGACTGAACATGAAAATACGATATTCGAAAAAACAAAGAAATGCATAGCAAAATCTAAGCTTATTGCTTTTGACGAAAAACAACCTTTATTTTTAGCATGTGACGCCTCAGAAAAGGGAGTGGGTGCTGTTTTATATCATAAAAAGAACAACACTAAGCAACCAATAGCATTTGCTTCAAGGAAATAAAACCGGCAGAGAGTAAGTACTCTGTCATAGATCGAGAAGCACTAGCACTATTTTTTGGCATTAAAAAGTTCGACCAATATTTACGAGGGTCTAAGTTTACCTTAGTAACCGATAATAAGTCACTCATTCACATACTCGGAACTAACAGAAACTTACCAAAACTAGTTAACAATCGTCTTGTCAGGATGATCGGTAGCTATGATTATCATCACATCACACTATCACACTAATATTATAAAGCTGAAAGTTTGTATATGTGTATGGGTGTATGTGTGTATGTTTTTTACTCCTTCACGGTTTAACGGCTAGACGGATTTGGATGAAATTTGGAATATAGATAGCTTATGTACTGGATTAACACATAGGATACTTTTTATCCCGGAAAATGAACCCGTTCCCGTAGGAATGCTTTGTAAACTCAACTTCCTAAATAGGCAATTAATTTAAATGAATTAGACTGTAGCATATACTTATGGTCAAAAAATATTATCCTAGAAACATAAATAGATCCTGTGGGATAATGTTCTTTCTTAGCTTCGACATTACGCAACTAAAATGGTCAAAATTTAGGAAAATCGGAGGCCGCAGTATGTATTTACCTACTAATAATGAAATACTTTCCATCCAGGATAGATAAATGATTCCTGTATGATATCATTATCACTCAACATCCAATTCGATGATATGAAGGGCAATATACGCTCTAGCACGTACTAAAAAACAAAATACTTTCTATCACGAAAAAAAAAATGTTTCGTGTGGGATACCACTAATACGTAGGTGCTAAGCGTCAAACTCACTCTCGTGGGCCGCAAGCGGCCCGCGAGAGTAAGTTTGTAGTAATAATGACCTGTGGTAAAAGTTGGCATTTTTTTTGCGGCCCACGAGAGTGAGTTTGTAGCGATAATGACCTGTGGTAAAGTAGGTGTTTTTTTTCGAGGTTGTTCTGTTCGCTGGGCCGCAAGCGGCCCGCGAGAGTGCGTTTGTAGCGATAATGACCTGTGGTACAAGTTGGCATTTTTTTCGAAGTTGCACTGTTCGCTGGGCCGCAACCGGCCCGCGAGAGTGGCTTTGTAGCAATAATGACCCGTGGTAAAAGTTGGCGTTTTTTTTTCGAGGTTGCTCTGTTCGCTGGGCCGCAAGCGGCCCGCAAGAGTGGGTTTATAGTGATAATGACCTATGGTAAAAGAAGTTTTTTTTTCGAGGTTGCTCTGTTCGCTGGGCCGCAAACGGCCTGCGAGTGTGAGTTTGTAGCAAAGGTGAATTATAGTAGAAGTAGGCCTTTTTTTTCGTGGCTGCTCTGTTCTATCAGCGACTATTATTTCCTAAGATCAACGCAGGTGAAGCCGCGGATAATCCTAATAATATATAAATTCAAAAGTTGTCGCGTAAGTTTGTTCCCGTTTGCTTGACGGTGCAAACATATTCAAATGAAATTTTGAATAGAAATAGTATATACGATGAGTTGACACATAGACTTCTTTTTATCCGCGGGTGAAACCGCGGGGCGCAGCTAGTGAAATTACATATACAAAAGGAGAGAATAACATCCTTGCCGATTCATTTTCCAGAATGCCAAATATGGATGAACAGCCCTCAAAGGAAGAATATGCAGTTAATAATATCATACAAAGCTTAAACGAAAGAAAATTTGTAGATTTATCTATTAATGAAGAAACTGTCAAAGAACATACCAATGCAACTCTTATGAAAGTTATACAGCACATGAAAACCAACTGGAGCTCTTATAGATACGATGACAGCTGCATACAACCATTTTTCAAAAAACGAAGCGAGATATCTGTTGAAAATAAAATCCTATTATGGCAAGGTAGAATAGTTATACCATCGTCTATGAGAAGACTAACATTAAAATACTTACACCGAGGACACCCTGGCATATCCGCCATGAGAGCACTCATACGTTTTTATGTCTGGTGGCCTTCAATTGAAGAAGATGTTGACAACTATGTCAAAACATGTCATGGATGCCAGGAAAATCGACCAAACAATTCAAAACTACCAGTATATTCATGGTCCATTCTTGACAAAGTATGGGAAAGAATACATATAGATTTCGCAGAACCTTTCCAAGGCAAATACTGGTTGGATCTCTGTGATGCATTATTGAAATGGATTGAAGTAAGGCCTATGAATAATATAACTTCTGACAAATTATGTGATGTATTGAGCGATATTTTTACAACATTTGGATTACCCGAAATTATCGTATCGGACAACGGCCCCAGTTAACGTCTGGTAAATTTAAAGCCTATACTGTAAAGAGAGAGGAATTACTCATATAACATCTTCTCCGTATCACCCACGTACCAATGGATTAGCTGAACGCTTAGTACGCACTTTTAAAAGTAGCATGACTAGTGGAAATCAAAACATAAACACAACAGAACGACTTAGAGATTTCCTTTTCTCCTACAGAAACACACCACATAACACTACTCTAAAGTCTCCAGCTTTCATGATGTTCGGAAGACGATTAAATTGTATATTAGACTAGCTTTTGCCCGCGGCTTTGCACGCTTGTATTGTGTTATTTCTACGTTTAGTAGTCTAATAATAACTTAGTTCATGCATTTTCTATATACCAAACAACAAAATCCACTAAAACTTTTCGGACCTCAGCAAGTATTAGCAGATTAGGTAGCACACGTGTAAAAATGTTGTTTGGGTAGTAGGTAAGTATGGCTTTTCACGTGTCATCAGATCACCCACACATTGATAAAATAGTGGATTAGAAACTGCAAATCATAGGTACAATATTTAATTAAATATGTACCTACTTAGACCTACCTTATACTTAGACGTTAGTTTTTTTTAAATATACGATAGGTCTAGGCATCTAACTAATAAAAGTTCTATAATATGGTATATCTACATACCAGAGATACGGTCGACCTTGTCATTTTCACTTCAACAGATGTTCTTGTGTTTTCACCATAACCATAAAAACCGTTCAAGTCTTCATAAGAGGTTCCAGTAAATTTTGTTTAGGTAGTAAGTATACCTACCTAAATAATAGGTAGGTAATCTATTATTTAGGCAGTTTAGAAAAATATAAAACAATCACTGTTTTCGTCAGCTTTTCATATCCGCGCGCTTTTCGTTTCAAAACCAAAGAGTATCTTTGTTGCATTCACCCACAGATTAGAGAAAAAAACAATTTACTCTGTGCATTCAACACATAATTTTTTTTTACTTTCTGAAGTTTGGGTCGATACGAATTGAGTATTTAGCCAGTGTCAATAATAAGTTTATAAAATACATACTTTACAGCTGGAGTATTTATTGCATTTACCTATACGATGCGTACATAATTAATTTTGTTAATACTAATTAGAAATCACAAGTACTTACGTACGCCACTGTAAAAAGAGTCGACATTTATATTAAGTCCGCTATTTTTCAGGTTGTTTCATTCCCACTGCACTTTCAACACAGTGGTGGGAGTGAGAAAATAACATGTGTACAAAGCTCTAATCAGATTCGCTTTTACAAAGAATATTTCATTTTTAGGGTTCCGTAACAGTTTTAAAATAAAGGAACCCTTATATGTAAAATCACTTTCTTGTCCGTCTGTTTGTCTTTCATAATTTATTGCTCTAACCTGTGGTTTGTCCTAAAGAGAATATAACCGCTCAGTTTGTTTAGTTCATTGAAAAGCCCACAGACCTAAAATATTTTGACTATTAAAACTCATTTACCTACGTGAAAGAAGAAGAAGAAATCAAAACCGAACGGTTTTTTTTATATTGACTACTGTTTCTGCCAAATACGGCACAATTTTGCCACTAACCATGTGTCACAGACCTACCACTTCTTCGGTAATGGCTTTTTTTTTCTTCTTATATTTTGGCTCCACACATAGTGTATTTAGCCAGTGTCAAGTATTGTAATTATTCATCGAGTTATGGAATATTTCACGTGTAAAGTCAAGTCTTCAAGTCTTAGTCACAGTCCAGTCTAAGTCAGGTAATCATAGTCCAGTCTAAGTCATACCCTAGTAAAGTGGTGGCGACTTTACTAGAAGCTTCTATGGAATTTTGGAAGCAACACGAAAAACCACGTTTCACTACATTATATCACTTACTCCCACACTCATGCTCGTAATTCAGCACTTAATGCGTAAAACACCACCAATTTTAACCATTAACACTGGAAAAAGCACGAGTTTAAGTGCGACATATCAAAGAGTAGGTGTTTCAAGTTGCGAACTACTGCATCAACCCAATGTTTTTTATTTAAAATATTTTGCTTTTTTATCGGGAAGCAAATGTTAAATTTATCCGTTAATATGGCTATAAGGGAATCTTCTAATGTATTGACACTTCCATTACTTGTTTTAATAATTTCATCCCAGTCGACAGAATATAGGGCAGTAATGAAGTTAGTCTCTGCTCTGTTTATTGCTACTAGAGCTATCCAAAAAATTAACATTTGTCACGTGTCCCCCATGATTACACAATTCATACCATCATTTGTTATTTTGCCAAGGAGGCCTTCAAAACGCCTGAAATAGTCTGAAAGGTTCGTCTGATTGGAGTGATATACGCCGACAACAAGAACATTGTCGTCAAGTAGATGTATAGCACACACGTCAAAAATCTGTTCTTGTGATAAGCTGCAATAGTCCTGTCTATCAACTACCTTCATACCTGACCGTGCGTAGATGCAGCTTCCACCGTGCGCTATCTGCTTCCTACAGCTATACGACAATAAATCGTAATTACAGGGCCTAACGGACACTAACTGATGCTCACGAAGCCAATGTTCTGTTACTATAAATAAGTCGCAGGACAGTTCCTTTGTCAAAAGAACTTCGATGTTTTTCGTCTTATTAGTTAGACACCGAACGTTTTGGTGGCAAATCGTAAGAGACGATAATCTATTTTCGGGACGGTGGTTTCCCGGCGGCCGAGAAGGTGGCGGTCCCCGTGGTCCCAGCGGGCCCTGTAGCTCCATTAATCCTGGTAGTCCCGGTGGTCCTGGCACTCCTAGCGCGGCCACGCTGGTGGTGGGGGGCGCGCCTCCCGCGCGCCCGGTGCTCCTACGAAACCACTCGCTAATTTAGGTATTAGGTATTCTTAAACAAATTTATGTCAAAAGTTTTATATAGGCGCACAAGCTTGCAAAACAATTCTAAATAATTAATAAATTGTATTTCTAGGATTCATTTACACTAGAATGTACAAGTAAAAATTGTTTTATGCTGAATAAAGATATTTTTTTAACTCGCTAGTTTCGGTGCAGGCGGGCCAATTTTCCGCGGACATAAAGAACTCGAATTGGCTATTTGGCACCGACAAAGCGAATGACGAATAATAATTGTGTGCCAGTTTTAATTTCTCTACGTGGTACCCGTCGTATGGTCTTTTTCTATTCATGTACGACAATATAGTTTCCGCGGATGTTTCCGTTTTAAAGAAACACGCATGAATTTTTCACACTCGTTCTACCGTCTTTAATTCGTCATCAATACAGCCACTCCCTCTAATCACGGTACGCTTACGCAAGGCTTGCCTCTTGGCCTTCCGATTTACGACCTCTTCCCATTCCTCATTGTTTACAGTACCATTTGTCATCGGAGCATGCATGTACTTACGGAGGCGATGACGGAAGAATCGTCTTCACTATCTAGCACCAAACCAAAAAGGTATCGGCGATAGTATTTGAAACTAAAAAAGTGGCATTTTTGTAGTGGAAAATTATAGTTCCGCTCTTTTGAACTGTAGGAGCTGAATTAGATCATCACTGTGATTTAGAAGTTGGCAGCATTATTTTCATAAGTGACATTTCGATCTGTCAGTTTATTCCGTCTTATTAAAAAATAGAGTATAGCGCGCAACGCCGCGTGCAAGCCAGTCACCGCGCGCAATGCGCGCTAGATGCGCGAGCGTGCGCACGATACTCCCACTACTTGAAGCCGACATTATCCCTACATATAATAAATGTGAAATACTGGTATGCTTTGGAACACACACATAATTATAACTAATGTAATTTATCCCATAGGTTCTATTGTTCAAAAAATATCGCTTGCGCGATGCAGGCCCGCGACTTTTTGCCCTTTTTCCATACATTATGAAATTTTATTTGTATCAGCGCCATCTAGGGGCAGTGATGTGTCGTTGTTTGTTTGTTATGACTGAACTCCGTAAATACTGAACTGATTTTCATGCAGGTTTCACTGATATGCTTAGAAATAACCGGCGCTTAAAATAGGATATACTAAAATTGAGATTTCATTAATTTTTTTGGTCATACTTATTAAGTTTTCATTACGAAACGAAACTGAATTATAAACAACATGGCCGCTTCATGGTGAGATGGTGAGGTTATTTTTGGTCACTGACGGTAACTTTATGTCACCTATCTGGTGCCTAGCTGTTTATCTGGAGGCACAGATTAAAGAAAAAAATCTTTGTGTAGGATATGACCAAAGAGTAATAATTATAACCGCTACTCTAAGAGGTAGGTACAATAAGTAATTGAGAACTTAAGGTTAAATGTCAGGTGTTGCTAAGCACCAAAATCCGCGCGATGGCGGTGTTTCCCCGAAAACATGTTTTTATATATTTTACGTTAAATAACAAGAAATAAACTCATTTTAAGTTATTTTGCGGGTTTTTGATTGTGTTCTTAGCATATATTAGACATAGTTGAACCTAGTAATACCTACACTTTTGAGTGTAAGTCAATCAAAATCCAATTCCTGTATAATGTAATCGAATAACGCACACATAAGCAGAAACTAAAACTGAAGTTAGTGTATTGTGAAATTGGCCACATTGTCAAGCTTCTAAATGGCGCAGTTGTAACATTGCTAGATTTGCAGTCGTGTAACTCGAGTTCGAATCTCAATACTCGTAGTTTTATTTTGCTATAACTTTTAAACATTATATATTGGCTATCTATTGTGCTGAGTAATAATATCAATAATTGCTATTATTAGGTAAAAATTTAGCTTAGTGTACGCAACGTACTGCACTAGATTGAAAAGTAAAATAAAAGTCCAGATTACATTCAAAAAGATTTATTTTCAATTATTATAAATCTATACATTTAGCATTTATTTTTTACTCTTCTCAGTAAGATTATTGGCAGCACGCACTTTTTATAAAATGATGATTTCTGGACCATCTTCTCAATAACATCTTCGTCTCTTGGTATTTCTAACACAGTGATTGGTTGCACTGGTGAAATGAAGCACACAAAGTAATATTTCTGCATTTTTGTAACCCTTAGCCTGGCCTTGTACCTGTAATCCAAAGAATATGAATATTTATTTCAAACACATAAGATTTTATGCATTACCATAAGCTAGAACATAGAAAATGTTTCGCCACCAAGTCTTTATTTTTACCCAGCTACGCAAGGAGGTTTATGTTTTCTGAGTACATATTTCTTTCGTATTACCACTTCTCATTTCTATAGCCGCATAATGTCTTGAGTAGGTATATAACAATTGACAAAACATTATATTACATTATGACATGTTTTTACTTATTATTTATTATATAGAGGTACTACACTTTTTTGCCAACACCATCAACATTTTCTTTCATCATCATCATCAGCCTGAAGACGTCCACTGATGAACATAGGCCTCCCCCAAAGAGCGCCACTTTGAGCAGCCGCTTGCCTCCTGCATCTATCGGCTCCCCGCGATTCTGACCACTTCGTCGGTCCACCTTGTAGGGCCGACCTAAGCTGCGTCTTCCGGTTCATGGTTGCCACTCAAGAACCTTTCTTCCTCATCGGTTGTCAGTTCTACAAACGATGTGGCCTGCCCACTGCCACTTCAACTTGCTGATTCTCAAAGCTATATTGATTACATTTTCTGTACTAACGTAATATTATCCATTTGTATTCACACTGCATATCCAAATATCCACATCCACATACCTGGTAATAATAATTGTGATTTTCATTCATTTTCAGTCTTCCATCTATGAATATAAGTGGAAAAACGTTTTTTTCCTTGGCAACCTGAAACACTACTGAATTTCTAACCTCTAACTAGGTACCTATGGTAGGCTTAGATTTTTTGCAATGCATCTGCCCGTCTGTAAAAAAAGAAATAAGTAAGTAGGGACGAAGCACTCGGAATCTAGGATAGTCTTTGTACTAAAAAAAATAGTTCTATTTATGTGTATAGGTTCAACACTTACGAAACATCTTCGCCATGGAAACGCTTGAGCTGAGCATGAACCCGTTTTCGGTTACTTTTAGGCCTAGAATATCCGTGAGTTTTATACTCGATTGTGATAAGTTAGGTATTCATTTTTCTGTTCAGCAAACTTACAAAATACAAACAGTATACCTAACCTAAAACAGACGACAGACTCTGAATCTGTGTTGCCAGTGCACAGCGGTCAAAAAGTTTCTTGGATCTTGTATTTGCCTTTCCTGATAAAAGTGATACAGCTTGCAAAACACTTTTCTTTGCTGATATGAATGACATTTTCAAAGGAAACGCGTCTACAATAGAAATTATACGTAATCTCTATGAAAATTTCCAATAGTATACAATCAGATAAATAGCGGGGGTGTAACGGTATAATTATCATAAGTAACTCAAAATGTACACTTGGAAAGTTCTGGCAGCACTGAGTTGAATACCTCACAGTTTGAATTATTTTGTTATTACGATTTTGTGTTACACGGACACGGATCGGCAACGTCGCGCGCTGCGACATAGCGCCGCTCTGCTCTCGCAAAGTAATGTGTACTTGCTTACACCATGCACAAACTGACAACGTCGCACGCACAATGCACCACTACAAATGTAAAATTTGTCGAATTTACTAGGCTAAAATAATATACTTCCTAGCTATTATACAATAATGTTATTGATTTTGCGGATACACAAGCCTAAATAAGGGCTATGTTAAGTTATGGCGACTTTTAAATCACACCAGGAACTGAATCTAAGTCAAGCAAAGTTTGTATGGGAAACGTTTAACCTTAACCTTCTTTGCTACCTATCTATTTTATAGTTTCTCTATTTATGCCTTTACAGGTTGTATGACTTGTATGGCGTTTTAGGAGTAAATAGATACGTACCAAAAGATAATATATTAAAGCTTACATAATTTTAATTTTTATTAAATCTTTCGAATTAAAAGGTTCTGGCTTGTGGCTTTAAAAATTAAGCCATTTTTTCATTCCTATGCAATGCAGGTAGGAAATATACTATGCAGAACAAAGGCTACACTGACACACGTAACCTATTCAGAAGCATGAGACTGCACAGCATAATATGTGGCAGCTTCCAAATACCGGTGGCTGTCGCACGTAAACGTTACTGCTGCGAAAGTACCATAAAGTTACCATATGTCTGGACAAAGCTAACCTAGGTTTAAGGCATATTTTTACCGAATGTAAGTTGTGGCAGCCATCGGTGGTTGTGGACGGTGGCCGGTATGCATCGGGGCTAAGTACCTATAACTATTACTATAGGTAATGTAGTCCACGCGTGGCAACGCCGCGGGCAGCAGCTAGTTGATGATAATCACAAAAAATGTAAAAACACAGTGAAAATGTTAACAATTAAATATTCGAAAACTGGCGCGCGGTTATTTTACCGCGCGGTACACCAGCGATGCGCGCGCAGACCTAAAAACTCTTAGGCCCGTTTTCACCAAACTAGAATAAATTTTATTCCAGGTATAACTTTCCGAGAACAACCTAGTAACGCGAATATAGCCCTTATATCACTAATTTTGTGAAGGAATAAGACTTATTCCTTGGATACAATCAAAATGGCGTCTTTTTTGTGTAATTTCATTTGTCAATTAGCTGTATCCAGGAGTAAGGAATAGCCGTATACTTGGAATAAACGTTGGTGAAATCGGGCCTTAGTTTGATAAAAAATACAATTATTATCCGGTAAAATTAAGAATGCTTCGTCTATAAACATTATAACTAGTAGTGAGATACAAACTTGACTGGATCGGGATATGTAAAATGCTAGTGCCGCAATTGTAATTACCATTTCTTGGATTATCAACTTAAATACGATACAATAAGAGCCATTTTACGAGCAAGGGTGATGAAAACATTATTACACAGTAATTGATTAATATACTTACAATTACAAACTATCTATCTTCTATATGTATCGTATTCTATACATTTAAACGGTAACTGGGCTAAATCAGTACAATGATATTTTTTGAAAATGTTGATTGCATTACACTTCTCAATCAATATAAGCGGAAGTAATTTTTTTTAATTTTTTGTCTGTCTGTTCCTTTGAACACGCATTACGCTGTAACTGCATAAAAGATTTTGCTGAAATTTGGCATGGTTATAGCTAATTTCTTTAGAGAATATTTAGGATACTTTATATATTCTAAAACGGCCAAGTGCGAGTTGCACGAAGTAATAAGGATGTCATTATTATGCAAGATTTTTTTGTATATAGTATGATATTATTATTTTATTTATACTTTATTTTATATTTAGGATGAATGGATGGGATGGCAATAGAACCTGAAATGTTCTACAATATGTTGAAAAATTACAATCCGTGACACTGACTATGTGTGGAGCCATAATATAACAAAAAGCAACAACAACAATGACTTGAACTTCATTTTGCATGTGGTTAATTGAAATGCTTAGGCAATAGGTATGAACTGCCCATGTATTGTGCTATTGTGTTTGTTACAGATGCATTAAAATATCGCCTGATGGTAAAACCAGGTCGTTTGATGAACACGCTAATGGCTGCGCTAAATCAGAAGCTATCAGCGTTTTGTTTCTACAGAAAGCCAAGAATGCTCTAAGGTACGACGAAGAATATACTGGATTCTCTATATTATATCTATATGGATATTATAATATTATCTGTGACTGGGTGTAATTGAACTCATTAGCATCCTTTGATACAATACAATACAATACAAAAATTCTTTATTGTATACCACAAAGTACTTAATTAATGTTACATAATATCTGTAGTAGGTATTACAATGGACGGCCTTATCGCTAAAAGCGATCTCTTCCAGGCAATCTTTGGATGAACAGTATTAGTTGAACTAGGAGTAGACGGTGGTGTACAATAAGTAATCAGTTATCAAAAGGACATTGAGAAATAATCCAAAAACAGTCTAGTTGAAGCTAAATATTTAATGATAATAATATTAAGATAGAAAATAAAAAAGTATCAAAATATTCATACTCTAGATATACCTATACCTAATAAAAAGAAAAGAGCACAAATTGGTCTTATCGTATACTCATGTGTTTTACCACCATATTCCCAAATTCCGCTCTTGGACTCCACTACTACAATGATTTGTGCCCCCCCCCCCCCCCCCCCCCCTAGATGTTTCTGTATCCGCGCCTGCCTCTACTTCTACTTAAATCTACTCCTGGACCAAAACTTATGAAATCTAACGATTAACGCATCGATTTGGTGTTGATAATAATTCGAAGAAATGGGATAAACAGTACAAAATTCAATTAAAATAATTTTGTTATGTTTTTAATTATTAGGTACAAAAAAAGTAAAAAAACTTTTAAAGTCTCAAAATCATTCGTCATCATCATCATTCATCATTAACAGCCTGAAGACGTCCACTGCTGAACATAGGCCTCCCCCAGAGCACGCCACCTTGAGCGGCTGCTCGCCTCCTGCATCCATCGGCTCCCCGCGGCTTTCACCAGGTCGTCAGTCCACCGAGTGGGGGGCCGGCCTACGCTGCGTCTTCCGGTTCGTGGTCGCCACGCGAGAACCTTTCTTCCCCATCGGTTGTCAGTTCTACGAGCGATGTGGCCTGCCCATTGCCACTTCAACTTACTAACTCTAGTAGCTATATCGGTCACTTTAGTTCTCCTGCGGATCTCCTCGTTCCGGAGCTTATCTCGCAGGGAAACACCGAGCATAGCTCGCTCCATAGCTCGCTGCGCGACTTTGAGCTTACTAATGAGGCCAACAGTAAGAGACCATGTCTCAGTTCCATAAGTCATCACTGGCAACACACACTGATTGAAAACTTTCGTTTTCAGGCTCTGCGGTATTTTGGACGAAAAGATAGGACGAAGCTTCCCGAACGCTGCCCAGCCGAGTTGGATTCTTTGCGCCACCTCTTTGTCGAAGTTGGACCTACCTAATTGGACAATCTGTCCTAGGTAGACATACTTGTCGACAACTTTGAGAGTATCGTTCCCAACAATTACCGGTATAGGTGGAACATGAGCATTAGACATGATCTTTGTCTTGTCCATATTCATCTTAAGACCAACCTGCTGGGAGACTCTACTGAGGTCGTTGAGCATGGTGCTAAGGTCCTCGAGCGATTCCGCCATTATGATTATATCATCGGCAAAAGGAAGGTTAGTGATGTACTCGCCATTTATGTTGATGCCAGATCTTGTCCACTCCAAGAGCTTGAAAACATCCTCCAATGCGTTTGTGAACAGTTTCGGAGAAATAACGTCTCCCTGTCTCACGCCTCTTTGCAATGGAATTTGTTCCGTACTCTGGTCCTGTAGTCGGACTGACATAGTGGCCTTACTGTACAAACACTTCAAAACTTCGATATACCTATAGTCAATTTGGCATCGCCGCAAGGACTGCAGCACCACCCAAGTCTCGATTGAATCGAAGGCTTTCTCATAGTCCACAAACGCTAGCCATAACGGCCGATTATACTCTTCGGTCTTCTGTATAATCTGGCACAGCGTATGGATGTGGTCTATGGTGCTAAAGCCTTTTCGGAAACCGGCTTGTTCGGGAGGCTGGAATTCATCAAACCTGCGTGCGAGACAATTCGTAATGACTCTCGAAAACAGCTTATACACATGACTCAAGAGCAAGATGGGCCTATAGTTCTTCAAAAAGGCGTTATCGCCTTTTTTGAAGAAAAGCTTCACCACGCTCTTGTGCCATGCCTCTGGCGTTGTACCTTCAAGGATGACAGAATTAAATAACTTCTGGAGGACTAAAAGTACCGGTCTACCACCCGTTCTCAGAAGTTCGGTCGTAATTCCATCTTCACCTGGTGCCTTGTTGTTTTTAAGCTGTTTGAGGGCCATTCTAATCTCGTACAGGCTGACGTCCGGGATATCTTCGGTATAGTGTCGGACTAACTTGGCTCTGATATCTTGAGCTGCGTTAGTAGCGGGCTTACGTGTCGAGGTGTATAACTGTCCATAGAAGTTCTCGATCTCTCTCAGAATCTCAGGCTTGGATGAAATGACGCTACCATTTTCGGTCTTCAGTTTTGTCATTTGGTGTAGCCCAATAGACGAATCCTTTGCGAACACTTTAGAGCCTTGGTTCCGCTCAATTGCGGCCTCAATACGTGAAGTACTAAGAGCACGCAAGTCGTGTCGCAAGGAACTCCAGATTCGTCTATTGAGTTCACCGTAGGCTGACATATCAACTCAAGACTGCAGCTTCATTTCGCTCCGGTCGGCCATTAGCTCAAGAGTTTTTTCTGAGAGCTTTTGAGTCTTCTTTCGGCGTTGGGTCTTAAAGAATTTCGATCCAACAGCTTGGACAGTTTCCACCAACCCGTCGTTTAGCTCGTCCACTGTTTTACAGTCGGCTAGGCACTGGAAGCGATTTTGGAGTTCCAGCTGAAAGCCTTTGGGGTTTTGGATTTGGACAGGATTTGGACGGAGCGTAGACTTCACCAGACGTGACCTTTCGAGCTTAACACTGATATTCAATGTGCCTCTAACAATACGGTGATCGCTACCGGTTTTCACTTTGCTGATCACAGAGACATCATCGAATATGTGCTTCTTGGTCGTCATGATGAAGTCTATCTCATTTTTAGTGGAACCGTCGGGACTTATCCACGTCCACTTCTTGGATGGCCGCTTCTCGTAGAAGGAGTTCATCATAAAGAGTTCCTCTTTCTCCATGAAGTCAGCCAGCCTCTGTCCTCGAGGGTTCCACTGCCCGTATCCAAATGGCCCCACTCTTAGCTTATCGCTATTCCTTGTGCCCAACTTCGCATTGAAGTCTCCCATCACAACGGTGAAGTATGTTTCGGAAGTATGCACGGCTTCGGATATGTCCTCATACATAGCTTCTACTTCATCATCTGAGTGTGCCGACGTCGGCGCGTATACCTGTATAACCTTCAACGAATACCATACCGTTTGGTTATTCGGAGTACCAGGTACGCTACCCTGGCCGACACACTGTCGACTTTGACCACGTTGTTGACGAGAGACTTGCGGACGAGAAACCCGACACCCCCTTGGGAGAGTTGGTCTCCCTCCCGGTAGAAGAATAAGTTACCGGAATTTAGGATTATCGTGTCATGCCCCTGTCTTCGGACTTCTGACAATCCCATTACCCATCTCCGCCTCTAACTCGACCATCCTTTCGTCAGCCTTCAGTGTGCGCACGTTATGTGTTGCCAGGGCCAGGGGCCGTCGTTGGGGTTGGTAGCCGGGCGTCTGCCGGGGATTCTTAGCACCCCTTGCCCTGCCGTTACCGTGGCCGCTACCGTAGCCACGGGATAGCAGAGCTGCCGGGGACTGGGGGCCGTTTTTATTTGTGCCTGTCATTAGGGGGGGGGGGGGGTTGCCATAATCACCACGCTTGGCAGGCGGCTTGGTGATCGCAGTAGGTGAAGATTGATTACCACCAAGACCGAGGGGAACGCTGCGACCCATTCCCTGGATATTCCCTTAGCCGCCTTCTACGGCACCCACGGGAAGAGATGGGGTGGTCCTATTCGTAACCGGGACCACACGGCGCAAAATCATTCGTGCCAACTAATAATATACGTGAGGTGCCGCGATAATCTTCATAATTTAAATAAAAAATAGTCTACTCGTTAATAATCATTAATTAATGATTTACTACCATTTATTCATATATGTTTACATTTATGCTCATAAATTCAATTGCACCCTGTATAAAATTAAGACGAAGTTCGATAAGAACTTAACTTAGTCAATTTGATGCTCGACCGGTTCACCAATTTTAACAACGTGATGTTCAGTTATGGGGCCAATTTTCACCTTAATGGACATGTGAAAAAGCAAAATTGTCGGTTCTGGACCGAGACTAATCCTCGACGAGAATAATCCGACCAATTTAGAGCAGCTGAAGAGCAATATTATTCAGGAAAGTAACAAAATACCCAGAACAATTTTTCAACGTGTTTTCCAAAATCTGCAACTTCGGTTCAATGAGTGCCAAGCAGCCGAGGGAGGTCGTTCGGACAACATTATTTTTAAGTGTTAAAAACTCCTATGTTTCTACTTTTAAAAATAACAAATATAGTTTATTTTTGTTTCGTAGTTAATTTTTAATTGAATATTGTAACCGCCAACACCTTTATGGCCCACTTTGTATAAGTGTGCGAAGTTGATCATTGCACAATGCACACGTATGCCATACGACGTTTTTCATCACAGTTGCGAGGAAAAGACAGACTTTTATTGCCAAAAATGTTTGTGCAAAATGTGCAGTTTGTTATTCAAGACGCCCGCGCTGTGCTGCGGAGCGCGAACCACAGAATATTAGAGAAAATACCGTGTTGGTGTCGTAAACAAAATCGACGTGCAGCCCATAGAATTAAAAAAAAACAGGAATGAGTTTTGATTGACATCGAACTGACGTACAGCAATGGCGGACACCTAAACATGCCTGTGTGACGGATTAAAGAATTGCCATGTTAAGAAAATTACCCGAGACCGCCAAAAAAAAGATCTGACGTTGGTGTGACTTTTTGTATGACCAAAAAGCTACGCGATCTTGTAACAGGGTAGTCAAAATTTAATCGCTTATGTCATTTTATTTTTCATCCCTCAGGGTTAGTCCTAATTGAATTTGTAAAAAACTATTACGACATTAATATATATAATATCCTTTTACACGCTATTAATGCTATATTTGCTCCGTTTCAGTATGAAAGCGGAACCCGTATAGGATTATTTTGTTGTGTATCTGTCTGTCCATATTAGATGCAACTTATAGGGTACCTACCTACTTTACGATGACCTAGAGCTGGTGTGCATTATTTATCGTATAGGCTTAGAGTCAGATGTTGCCAAAAGATTACGAAGATAAATTTTTTAGGTTTTTTATTTAGATAGATTAAGATAAATTTTTAATCCTAGCGGTAAGTTCATGGTGTACGATAGTACGGCGAGCTTAGCTTCGGCAGTGCAGCCCTTGTAGTTATAGTTATACCTGCGTGATGTAATCCATACACTTCGATAAAACATCGTCAGCAACAAAGTTGACGCCACTTCATATTATCCTTTATGCTATAGGGGAGAAGAAGGGAGAGCGAAAAAGATGGGGGAAAAGGATGAATGTATGACGGTAAACAGAGGCGCAACTGCCTCCATTCAGGCTTTCCCTCCCATTTCTTTCTTCCTTTGGACAGGGCTAGGGCGTAAAACTAACTAACCGGGTCGGGTCTGCTAGTCAGTCAATAAAACTGTTTATTTCGCACGAAGAATTATAGCCAGGCTTTTGCTGAAAATGTTTTATGAACACACCATTCGTATTTTTCTACTTTACTTATGAAATGAAATTTCTTGCATCTTCCATTATGTATATTTGTTGTTTCTTATACAAACTTCCAATACTAGTAAGTGTCATTATGTCTTGACGCTACTGCTGCTCAACGGGAATTAACTGCTTTTTTGACATTTTCGTAATGGCTGGACTCCCCAGCAAACTCAATTTTCTTCGAGCGGAACCATCCATGATTGGCTGATGGTACCAACACTACCAACCTATCAAGTATCAACCAATCATGGCCCTTCTGACAGTTTGCCAACCAAAAAAGTCAAAAACACGTCTTAATTTTTAAAAATAAGTATCTATTAATAAATTTCACGACACTTTACTTTTTTTACGTTATAAAAATATGCACGATTAGTACGTCCATTACAGGTAAAATATACCCTGGTAAAATAACCTGAAAAAGGCCAACACATGCATAATATGCATAGTAGAAATATGCATTTGCATATAGTCAGTTCTCTAATTATGATCAATATAGGTGAATAACTTGTATTCGAACATAATTTCGTCATTCTCCCACACTTCCGGGTAAATTGCAAGTTTGATTGTTGGCAACACTAGCTGGTTTTGTGTATTGATTGCATCTCAATAAATTTAACGAAAAAGCAAAAAATTAGTGGAATAATAACAAGTTTACTTGTGAAAAGTGATCCCTGAGTTTTTTTTTTATCAAACTACTATGATTTCGACAAGTTTTCACAACGCGAGACTGCATTTTATAAATTTTTTTCTAAGCGTCTTGGGCGAGGTCCGGAGCAGTAATGGCAGGCGATAGACTTCCTATGATGTGAGTGTGTGCGTGTCCGCTTGTACTTATTAGCGTTCCGACTTCATAAGGGTACCTCGGTTCGGGATCAATTGGGACTCCGTCCTTCTTTTTTTATTAGGTCCATGGTGCAGCCATAATATCGGCTGCACGTCTATGCACGTATATAAACAAATAACCAGGTACAGGTCTGTGCTAATAACAATGTATTCGTATTTAGAACATAACTTACTGTGAATAATTGATTTAATTAAATATTTACTAAGGAGGTACCCATCAGATTGGTTTTTTCTCTAATATGTGGTATTTATTCAAGAAAATTTGTTAGCCGCATAAAAATTCTTTGTTACCTATAGGTAATCACCAGTAACGAAAATATTCAAGGCCTGTGGGTAATACTGAATTTATATAATTCTGGTAAATTAAAAATTCTGCTTCTATACAACTTGCAGCGAGATACAAACCTAAATGAATCGGGATATCATCAAAAACACTAGTGCAGTAATGTAAAGTAAAAAACACGCGTCGGAAATTTCTTGGATTATGATCCTAAAAGCGCCCCTCGTAAAGTGGCTCTTATCCCAATTAGAGCCATTTTACGAGCAACTGTGATGAAAAGTATTGTTCTTACACAGCTGCATGCATTACGAAACAGATAATTTAATCTAATCTTCCAGTTCGTGGTCGCCACTCAAGAACCTTTCTTCCCCATCGGTTGTCAGTTCTACGAGCGATGTGGCCTGCCCATTGCCTTATAGGTATAGGTATTAGGTACCTACTCGATTCTAAACAAGTATTTCAAATATGAGATCAATTGGTCAAGAGGTTGTCGGGATATAATTAAGGCCAAGGTCCGAGTTTGAGCACATACTTACTATAAATATAATATCACACCGTGTGGTCCCGGCGGTGTGAAAATAGGACCACCCAACTTTTTCCATGGTTGCCGTAAAAACCGGCTAAGGGGTAGGTATATTCAGAGAATGGGCAGAAGCATTCTCCTCACTTTTAAATCTTCTGCGATCACCAAACTGCCTGCCAAGTGTGGTAAATTGGTGAATATAGTGGTGAAACGGAACCAAACTTATGTGGGCTGCCTATAGTTTATAATATAGATGCTTAATATTAAATAATGAGTATTCAAATATATATAGGTAATGTTATAATTTATAGAGCTTACGCTGAAATAATTCATGTAAAGAACGAGTTTATTTCAAAACTAAGTGGAGAAACTGGTCAAGTCTTCGGATTCATTCGCAACCCGAACAGTACTGCAGCATTTATGAAACAGTTTTATATAGAAGCAGGTGTTTCACCACAAGAAGTCAAATATATTGAAGCTTGTGGCTCAGGTAACAGCAATAATGAACAACCTTTGACACTTTATCCTAATTATTGTTTTAAGCCCATGTTAATTTTCTATATCCCACAGCTACTCCAGAAGCTGACAAGGCAGAGCTACAAGCTATTGAAAGAGTGTTCTGCGAGAACAGAACCGACCCACTCTTGGTTGGTAGTGTCATATCCAATGTTGGCTTTACTGATGCAGCATCTGGGGTTACGGCAGTAACTAAGGTGATATATTATTCAGTTAGAATACTTAGTCCTGCCTGGTGGAGTTGATATTAGTGTGTGATCATCTGATCACATACTAAGGTAAAGGCACTTTATTCCGAAAGGTTCTGGAGTTAGCATCATATTACGAGGTATTTAGAAAAACGGTTATATACAAGAATTATATGCAGATCTTTTATTGAACAGATAATAATTATATCTATGCGTAATTTTTTTTTATCAAATAATTGATATTATAAGTAAACAAAGTAAGTAATTATAAGTAAGTAAACGTTTGAAATAATTGGATAATATTGCGTCGGCAACTGGCCCGAACGCACGCTTCATACATATTGAACCCTACGCATGTGGCATGTGGATACCATGCTTTTTACAAATTGTTTTTATCGTTATTTTTGTTCTGTGTGTCTACTTTTTGGGTTAAACTATTGCAAAATTATTATTATTATTAACCATTGTCGTTTCGAGTTTTGGGGAAAATACCGTGAACATAATTATGTGCCTTAACCTTAGTATTGATAATAATCCAGAAAAGATTATTATCGTTTAGGTTATTAATAGTTTTCTTTTAGAATTTAAATAAGTAATACTTGCAGGTTTTGCTGGGATGCCACCGTGGTTTGATAGCGGGTAATCTTCATTGCGACACACCGAGGCAGGACATACCGGCGATACGAGACGGACGTATGAGGGTGGTGACGAAACATGAACCCTTCCGAGGGTCATCATACGCAGCTGTCAACTGCCTGTCTGTCACAGGAGTCAATTCACATCTGCTATTACGTGGATATACCAAGACAAAGGTACCTCAACATGAAAGTTTGTTCTGAGATAGCGATTTAAGGCGACGGGTAGGGCAAACAAGGTATTTTTGGCATGTTTCTTGGGGTAATTAGAGCATGTGAAGCTTTGAATTTAATATATCCTTACCTAATAGGCATGATGACTGATTTTGAAAAACTGTGCCATAATATTCTAAATTAATACTATTTCCAAAAAATATACTATTTCTGCAAGAAACAAAGATTTATTACGAAAAAAACACTTATTAAATACTGGGTTTAAAGTTCGTTCCAAAACGATGGTTTGGTGTCATGGCGTCTGCTTGTGACGTCACGCACGGTAGTATATACCAACGGTAAACACTAGGAGCCAAAGCAACAAATCAGTTATTAGTTAGTCAGGTATCAGTTAAATATGAATTCCAAAGTATAAGTACAGTGCGGTCCCTCAGTGCGTTAATACGTCATTAAAATCTCTCAAGAAGTTATTTGTTCACGTTCCACGTGACAATATAACGTGAAATACGTGGCTAATCTTGCACGGTGAGATCCAACAGATATCAATATTGTCTAAATTTTCCAATTTATATTATTTTATGAACATCAAATTGGATGTAATTTAATACTTTATTTCATATAACTATTCTAAAATGATGAGCGACTTTTTAACTAATAGTAATAAATTTCATTCAATTTGAAATATAAAATGATGAAAAAAGTAGGTACTAGTAGGTATAATAGATAGGTACATGAAATAAATAAATAAAAAATAAATTTAAAATATTTATAAATGAAAAAAGAATGAAAAGAATCATCTTTCAATAGAAAACATTGTGAGAAGCGATGAGGCTTTGATATGCTTCAGTACCTAAATGTATAAATTGGGCGTATGAAAATGATTTTCTTATTCAAGAAATTATGGTCCTCAGAGACCTACGCGAGAAGGTGTTCAACCTTGGTTTAGCGGTTAAAAACGGAACACTGAAAAATATTGATTTCCTTTATATTTTTGAATAGATAATTACAATAGTGTGCAATGAGTGTGCATATAATATTTATAATGGAATTGATTTTTTAATGTGTAAATCACACTAAATACAAAATAAATAAATATGTATTTATGTGTGTGCGTAGGTATGTATGTATATGTATTAAAATTGTAAGGATTATAATGTAACTTTAATAAATGTTTATACTTTACTTTTTTCTTAGTTTTAATTGTCAATATTGTTAGAAATAGCTAAAAAGGTGATCTTACTTTTCTCGTGTTTGGATAAAGTATAATACACAAGATGTTTGCCATTTTCATAAAGATATAGAATCTGGCAAAGCTAAATCTGCAGTGCTTTAAAGTTGGCGTATTTTAAAATCTTGCATATGGCAGCACCAGTGCATACTACAAAAAACGGACTTGATACTTAGCAAAAACTTGCTAAATTATTTTTTTCCTTTTTATGCTATAGGTAACAAACAAGCATAGGTAAGGCCCTCCTGATGGGAAGAGGTCCCCGTAGCCTATGGACATCTGTAACACAAGACGTGCCACTGATGCGTTGCTTACCCTGTGATAATACTCTTTTGACCCTCCTTTTAGATTGCTGCATGTTGTAGCTCCGGGGAAAGACCGCTGGTGGAAGCTCATTCCACATTTTACAGATATATGGTGAGAAAGTGCGCATAAACCGAGTCGTATGTGACTTCCATGATTCAATAATGTGTGGGTGAGCTTTTTCACGGTGGCGAGAGGTCCAGTGGTAGAAACGCGATGCCGGTATTAGATCAAATAGTTCTTCAGAGCATTCCCCATTGTAGATACGGTAGAATAGACAAAGAGACCCAATATCTCTGCGTATTTTGAGAGGCTCAAGATGTTCGGTAAGCTTTGGATTGCCGACAATTCTGAGAGCTCGACGTTGTATCGAGTCAAGAGGCTGAACTTGATACTTGGGTGCTCCGTTCCAAAGGTGAGAGCAGTACTCCACGTGAGGTTGGACTTGCGCTTTGTAATGCAAAAGTCTTTGACTCGGCGTGAATATCGCTTTGCCTTATTGAGCACACCAAGTTTTTTGGACGCAAGTTTAGCTTTGCTCACTATATGACCACGGAACTATACATCGGAACAAATGTCGACACCCAAAATCCCATTACTCTCCGATACCGTAAGAGGAACGTCCTGAAACCGGGGAGCTACAACAAATGGAGCCTTTTTAGCGGTGAACGCGCAAACTTGTGTCTTCATTGGGTTAAACTGCACCAAGTTTAATTCTCCCCAGTCCGAGACCTGGTCAAGAGAGGCCTCAACTTCAGACACAAGTGTTTCTGCTCTCCTCAACTACGGCACGGAGTGTTTGCACGGCCGGCATATTGTGCATTACCGGTGCTGTCGTCCGCATAACAATGCATGTTACTAGTAAGCAACATATAATTAATATGCAGGACAAAAAGCGTAGGCGATAGCACAGAGCCCTGAGGGACGCCAGCATTGATAGGCATGAGGTCAGAGGAGGAACCCTCGACAACAACCTTGATGCTTCTCTTAGAGAGAAAACTGGCGACCCTTTGCAATGTCAAGACCCACTGCAAGTGCCTCCCCTTTACTATCCATGGCTTTAGCCCAGCGGTGAGTAAGGTAAACTAGTAGACCACCAGCTGATCAGCCGTGACGAAAACCGTACTGACGATCACTGATGAGCTGGTGATCTTCCAGATAACTTAGTAGCTGGGTGTTGATTACACGCTCCATCACCTTACAGAGTAGAGAAGTAATAGCAATAGGCCTGTAGTTTGACGGGTCTGATCGGTCACTTTTTTTAGGGATTGGGTGGACAAGGTCAAACTTCCAAGAAGACGGGACACTTCCAGATGAGTAGGAGAGCAAGAAAAGACGCGTTAACACAGGAGTTAACTCTGGTGCACACATCATTAAAACAATGGCCGGAATGCTATCTAGCCCACTCGACTTTCGCACATCAAGGGACAAGAGTTCCTTCCTTACCGCTCTCTGCGAGAAACGGATGTCAGGCATGGAGCTCTCACACCGCAGTATGGTAGGTGGTGTGGCGCCCCCATCGTCGAGAGTCGAGTTAGACGCAAAGAGGCTGCCAAGAATGTCGGCTTTCTCCTTAGCGCTATGGGCCAAAGTGTCATCCTGCCTACGTAATTGTGGTAAAGAGGGCCGACAAAAGTTGCCTTCAGCAGCCTTGGCTAGTGACCAGAAAGCACGACTTCCAGGAGAAAAACTCGCTAACCGGTCACCAATTCTGCCGATGTGGTCTGCTCTAGCCTCAGCCATGACGCGCTTACTGGATCTGGAGGCTTCTTCTTCAAGTTAGCTGTGTCTGGGTCCCGGAGCGCGTGTGCATCGGCCCAAGATCTGTAGGCGCCTTGTTTACGGCGAGACGCTTCCGCACAAAATTTATTAAACCAGGGCTGACTCCGCCCGCCAATGCGATCCATAGAAGATGGAATGAAACATTCCATACCTTGAAGCATGACATCGGCGATGGAGTCCGCGCCGTCCATGTGATTTATAATTGGTTTATTTGGTGGAGCCATCAGGTGACCAGAATGCTGGCTTTTATTTAACACAAAAGATAAGCATTGCCATTCAGCGTGGCAATGCTGCCAGCGTTCTGGGAACTTTTCCCTCCACCTACGGTTTGTTTTAAGTTTTATAGTTTAGTTTTTAGGTCTACTTTAGTTTAGTATATACATGTTATTTAAGTTTTTACATCTAATATTATAAAGAAGTAAAGTTTGAATGATTTATAATAATGCAAAAACCTTGAGCTTCTTCTGCAGAAGTTGTTTCTACGAAATAAATTAATCACGTTGAGTAAAATTATAGAGAGAATCTAATTTCATACTTTCTAAAACTAATATTAAATGGATATATAAAAAACCAAAAATAACTTATTAAAATTGTTAATGCATTCTAAAACCAAAAATAAATCTTCATCATAATAATATTATGAGTCATGATTGTGATGCAGATTTATTTAGTGACAACATAATTTATGATAACTCTGGATCTTAATATTCTATGCCATCAAATTCTGGTTCGACTTGATAGTCATCTTATTCACAATTTATTATTTTTACTAATTATTATGAACGGAACGGAACATCTGTAGTGTAGGAATAGATATACCTAAGCTAAGTATATACTCCATATCATGTTTTTGCATAAATAGACAGTCTTTAGCAAGGATTCATGTGTTTTACTCGTTCTCCCACAACGCTCCTTTTGCACATCGTCTAGTTCGTAGAGTTGGCACTTCTTTCCTTGCTGCGAATTATTAAATGATTTTAAGCATAGGTACTGATTCTACCACCATCATTCACCATTCACCATTCGTTTCATTTGAAAATGAAAACAAACCCGCTTTTACACATACAATGCATAACCATACTTCCCTCCGAAGTAAAATGATTATTCTGTAATTCATATATTTAGTTGAATATAAGTATTAAGTAGTTTTAATCCACTTAGGTATCCGTTAGCGTCACTTAAAAAACTGGTCGCCATATGAAAAAGTTTTTAGGGATATCAACTTAACACCAATGCAATTAGCTTTGCCACTTTTGCATGACTATGTGTCATAATTAGATACGTGAATTTAAATGTAGTGAGTTAATTTTCAGGACCTAACCCGTTACAAAACATCTATTCCAAGATTAGTGACATTGTCAGCGAGACAAAAAGAACATCTACGAGATATATTTGAAGACTTTAAATCCCGACCAATTGACGCTGAAGAACTAGCCCTGCTACACAACATACACTCTAATAATATTTCTGGACATTTAGGAAGAGGGTATATTATTTTGGGTGAGTTAGTTTCATATCCTTTGGGTATACTCGCCTTTGGGAAGTCTGTGGGTACCACAGGTGGGTACAGTACCTATAACATTTTTATTGATGGGTACAAAACATGACATAGCCGTCACATTTCTACTCACTTGTCATTGGCAGAATTATCACTAAAAAGCCATAGAAAACCATTAAACAAAGAAGAAGAGAAAAGAAAAGCGTGTTTATCGGGAAAGGGACTGTACATGAAGGTACAGGACAGAACCCTCAGGGAGCAAGTTCCACTTCACACTAATATTATAAAGGCGAAAGTTTGTATGTGTGTATGTTTGTTACTTCTTCACGCTTAAACGGCTGGACGGATTTGGATGAAATTTGGAATATAGATAGCTTATATACTGGATTAACACATAGGCCATTTTTTATCCGCAGCTAGTACCTAATAATAACCACAATGACAGAATGTTCTTCACTGTGCAGCCTAAATCATCAGTCCCCGCTAGTTACTTAAAATTATTGAATAATAATGAAAACTGTACTTGAAATACAATAGATACCTCTATCTTAATACTGTTGATTTTTCGGAAATAGATACAGATGACCAGCAGGACACTATAAGCCTCTCTGAAAAAATGGATCACTCTGAGGGAACGACCCGTCCGCTTTGTTTTGTGTACAGTGGCATGGGCTCGCAATGGGCCGGCATGGGCACGCAGCTCATGCGCATACCCATATTCGCGGCTGCTATTGAGCGGTAAGAAATTCGCATAACATTTTTATATATGAGTAGCTTTTGCCCGCGGCTTCGCACGCATGTATTATGTTATTTCTACGTTTAGGTAGTCTAATAATAGCTTAGTTCATGCATTTCCTCTATACCAAATCACAAAATCCACAAAAATTTTTCGAAGCTCAGCACGTATTAGCAGATTAGGTAGCACACGTGTAAAAATGTTGTTTAGGTTGTAGGTAGGTATGGCTTTTCACGTGTCATCAGATCACCTAGACATTGATAAAATAGTCAGTTAGAAACTGCAAATCATATGTATGTACCTACTTAGACCTACCTTATACTTAGCCGTTAGTTTTTTAAAATATACGGTAGATCTAGGCATCTAACGAATAAAAGTTCTATGGTATACCTACATACCAGTGATACGTTCGATCTTTTCCTTGTCATTTTCACTTCAACAGATTGTTCTAGTGTTTTCACCATAAAAACCGTTCAAGTCTTGATAAGAGGTTCCAGTAAATTTTGTTTAGGTAGTAGGTATACCTACTTAAGTACTTACCTATTATTTAGGCAGTTTAGAAAAATACAAAACAAACACACATTGGTCAGTTTTTTTTTTTTTTTTTTGTGGCAACTGTCTGTTTGACATTCCTGCCAGCTTCACGTCAAAAAAACCGCAATATAATAAATATGAAGACACGAAATTTTGAAAACTATGTGATCAGCGTAGTTTACAAACTAAATAATAAGTATGATAACAACAAAAGATGAGATGAGCTAAATAGGAATTAATACATGCATGAATGACGAACAAACAGTAATATTAATATTTTGGATATAATATATACACTAAAGGTTAAGATTATTTAATATGAGAAAATCGATGAGAGCCAAATATATATTAGGGTCAATGGATAATAAAAGTTCATATATATGAGTAGGGAATGAAACATGTAAAGAGCTAAGAGAATTAAAAAAAGACGAATGATTCAAGTGAGGACATGAAAAAAAGATATGATTAAGGTCCCCTTCATCTAACCCACATTCGCAGAGAGAAGAATCTTTTACGTGGATTTTTTTAAGGTGAGACGAAGAACAGCAGTGGCCCAGCCTTAAGCGAATCAAGGTAGATGTGAAGCGCTTAGGAAAGTGCCACCGTGAGAACCAAGGTTTAGGAGGGATGTCTGGTTGAACTTTGGCAAATGCAGAATCTTTAAGTCTACTGGACGATCTCCAGCCAGAAGACCATTTCACATCCGCGCGCGTTCCCAAAGACAAAGAGTATCTTTGTTGCATTCACCACATATTTTTTTTTTATTTTCATAAGTTTGACTCCATACGAATTGAGTATTTAGCCAGAGTCAATAATAAGATTATATAATACTTACTTTACAGCTGGAGTATTGCGTTAACCCACAGATTAGAGAAAAAAACAAAGTGCATTAACCTATACGATGCGTACGTAATTCATCATCATCAACAGCCTGAAGACGTCCACTGCTAAACATAGGCCTCCCCCAGAGCACGCCACCTTGAGCGGCTGCTCGCCTCCTGCATCCATCGGCTCCCCGCGGCTTTCACCAGGTCGTCGGTCCACCGAGTGGGGGGCCGGCCTACGCTGCGTCTTCCGGTTCGTGGTCGCCACTCGAGAACCTTTCTTCCCCATCGGTTGTCAGTTCTACGAGCGATGTGGCCTGCCCATTGCCACTTCAACTTACTAACTCTAGTAGCTATATCGGTCACTTTAGTTCTCCTGCGGATCTCCTCGTTCCGGAGCTTATCTCGCAGGGAAACACCGAGCATAGCTCGCTCCATAGCTCGCTGCGCGACTTTGAGCTTACTAATGAGGCCAACAGTAAGAGACCATGTCTCAGTTCCATAAGTCATCACTGGCAACACACACTGATAGAAAACTTTCGTTTTCAGGCTCTGCGGTATTTTGGACGAAAAGATAGGACGAAGCTTCCCGAACGCTGCCCAGCCGAGTTGGATTCTTCGCGCCACCTCTTTGTCGAAGTTGGACCTACCTAATTGGACAATCTGTCCTAGGTAGACATACTTGTCGACAACTTCGAGAGTATCGTTCCCAACAATTACCGGTATAGGTGGAACATGAGCATTAGACATGATCTTTGTCTTGTCCATATTCATCTTAAGACCAACCTGCTGGGAGACTCTACTGAGGTCGTTGAGCATGGTGCTAAGGTCCTCGAGCGATTCCGCCATTATGACTATATCATCGGCAAAACGAAGGTTAGTGATGTACTCGCCATTTATGTTGATGCCAGATCTTTTCCACTCCAAGAGCTTGAAAACATCCTCCAATGCGTTTGTGAACAGTTTCGGAGAAATAACGTCTCCCTGTCTCACGCCTCTTTGCAATGGAATTTGTTCCGTGCTCTGGTCCTGTAGTCGGACTGACATAGTGGCCTTACTGTACAAACACTTCAAAACTTCGATATACCTATAGTCAATTTGGCATCGCTGCAAGGACTGCAGCACCGCCCAAGTCTCGATTGAATCGAAGGCTTTCTAATAGTCCACAAACGCTAGGCATAACGGCCGATTATACTCTTCGGTCTTCTGTATAATCTGGCGCAGCGTATGGATGTGGTCAATGGTGCTAAAGCCTTTTCGGAAACCGGCTTGTTCGGGAGGCTGGAATTCATCAAACCTGCGTGCGAGACGATTCGTAATGACTCTCGAAAACAGCTTATACACATGACTCAAGAGCGAGATGGGCCTATAGTTCTTCAATAAGGTGTTATCGCCTTTTTTGAAGAAGAGCACCACCACGCTCTTGTGCCATGCCTCTGGCGTTATACCTTCAAGGATGACAGAATTAAATAACTTCTGGAGGACTAAAAGTACCGGTCTACCACCCGCTCTCAGAAGTTCGGTCGTAATTCCATCTTCACCTGGTGCCTTGTTGTTTTTAAGCTGTTTGAGGGCCATTCTAATCTCGTACAGGCTGACGTCCGGGATATCTTCGGTATAGTGTCGGACTAACTTGGCTCTGATGTCCTGAGCTGTGTTAGTAGCGGGCTTACGTGTCGAGGTGTATAACTGTCCATAGAAGTTCTCGATCTCTCTCAGAATCTCAGGCTTGGATGAAATGACGCTACCATTTTCGGTCTTCAGTTTTGTCATTTGGTGTAGCCCAATAGACGAATCCTTTGCGAACACTTTAGAGCCTTGGTTCCGCTCAATTGCGGCCTCAATACGTGAAGTACTAAGAGCACGCAAGTCGTGTCGCAAGGAACTCCAGATTCGTCTATTGAGTTCACCGTAGGCTGACATATCAACTGAAGACTGCAGCTTCATTTCGCTCCGGTCGGCCATTAGCTCAAGAGTTTTTTCTGAGAGCTTTTGAGTCTTCTTTCGGCGTTGGGTCTTAAAGAATTTCGATCCAACAGCTTGGACAGTTTCCACCAACCCGTCGTTTAGCTCGTCCACTGTGTTACAGTCGGCTAGGCACTGGAAGCGATTTTGGAGTTCCAGCTGAAAGCCTTCGGGGTTTTGGATTTGGACAGGATTTGGACGGAGCGTAGACTTCACCAGACGTGACCTTTCGAGCTTAACATTGATATTCAATGTGCCTCTAACAATACGGTGATCGCTACCGGTTTTCACCTTGCTGATCACAGAGACATCATCGAATATGTGCTTCTTGGTCGTCATGATGAAGTCTATCTCATTTTTAGTGGAACCGTCGGGACTTATCCACGTCCACTTCCTGGATGGCCGCTTCTCGTAGAAGGAGTTCATCATAAAGAGTTCCTCCTTCTCCATGAAGTCAGCCAGCCTCTGTCCTCGAGGGTTCCGCTGCCCGTATCCAAATGGCCCCACTCTCAGCTCATCGCTATTCCTTGTGCACAACTTCGCATTGAAGTCTCCCATCACAACGGTGAAGTATGTTTCGGAAGTATGCATGGCTTCGGATATGTCCTCATACATAGCTTCTACTTCATCGTCTGAGTGTGCCGACGTCGGCGCGTATACCTGTATAACCTTCAACGAATACCGTTTGGTTATTCGGAGTACCAGGTACGCTACCCTGGCCGACACACTGTCGACTTTGACCACGTTGTTGACGAGAGACTTGCGGACGAGAAACCCGACACCCCCTTGGGAGAGTTGGTCTCCCTCCCGGTAGAAGAATAAGTTACCGGAATTTAGGATTATCGTGTTCTGTCCCTGTCTTCGGACTTCTGACAATCCCATTACATCCCAGCGTAACTTACCCATCTCTGCCTCTAGCTCGACCATCCTTTCGTCAGCCTTCAGTGTGCGCACGTTATGTGTTGCCAGGGCCAGGGGTCGTCGTTGGGGTTGGTAGCCGGGCGTCTGCCGGGGATGCTTCGCACCCCTTGCCCTGCCGTTACCGTGGCCGCTACCGTAGCCACGGGATAGCAGAGCTGCCGGGGACTGGGGGCCGTTTTTATTTGTGCTTGTCATTAGGGGGGGGGGTTTTGCCATAATCACCACGCTTGGCAGGCGGCTTGGTGATCGCAGTAGGTGAAGATTGATTGCCACCAAGACCGAGGGGAACGCTGCGACCCATTCCCTGGATATTCCCTTAGCCGCCTTCTACGGCACCCACGGGAAGAGATGGGGTGGTCCTATTCGTAACCGGGACCACACGGGACGTAATTAGTTTTGTTAATACTAATTAGAAATCACAAGTATTTACGTACGCCACTGTAAAAAGAGTTGACATTTATATTATGTCCGGTATTTTCCACGTTGTCTCATTCCCACTGCACTTTCAACATAGTGGTGGGAGTGAGAAAATAACATGTGTACAAAGCTCTAATCAGATTCCCTTTTGCAAAGAATGTTCCATTTTTAGGGTTCCGTAACAGTTTTAAAACAAAGGAACCCTTATAGGTAACTGTACTTACCTAATAATATGACATTGATAATACTGTTTTATTATTATTTGTTTTTATATTGTGTATAAATGACTTTTTTTTTAAATATTTTATTTGTAACGCCTTAGACGCTTTTTTGTACTATTATGTTACAAACTGTGAAATAAATTGAATTTGAATTTGAATATGAATTTTAGGTAAGATCACTTTGTTGTCCGTCTGTTTGTCTTTCTAAATATCTGTCGAGACCATTACTTATTTTAGGAATAACGGAAAGAATTAAGCTGAAACTGATATCTATGATCAATTAATTCACATACGGCTATCATCATCATCATCATCATCATCATCATCATCATCATAATCATCATCATCAACAACAACGTCCTGAAGACGTCCACTTTCAAAGACCTTTCTTCTTCTTGCCAAATTCTAATAAACTTTACAACTTGTCCGTAGAGCCAAGCAATTACCACCAAAAAAGAAAAAAGAAGTTTAAATTCTGATTGCATAAATACACCCAAAGATATAATTAACCTTCTTGGAGCAACCGAGTAACCAATAAATTTTACTCTAACCTGTGGTTTGTCCCAAATAGAATATAACTGCTTAGTTTGTTCATTGAAAAGCCCACAGACCTAAAATATTTTAACTATTAAAACTCATTTACTTACGTGAAAGAAGAAGAAGAAATCAAAATCGAACGATACACGGCCATGTTGCTAATTCGAAGATCTTACCATAAAGTATAATTATACTTACCTATATCTAAGTACCCTTAGAGTATAGACTAAAAGCATAGAGAGAACTTCATTATCTGTCAAGCGTACCACTTTTTTGGACACTTTTTATAAGAAGTGGACACTTTGATGTGAATGAGTCTGTCAGATTTGTATAGAAAAACCTTAGAGTATAGACTAAAAGCAAAGAAGGATCATCAAAACGATAGTATATTTGTACTGCTCACACGTATCGCTACGTCAGTGGTGAAGGAAAGAAACAAACATATAGTAATTAGCTACACTTGCGAAATTTCACCGTACCATTTTTTCGACTCGAGTCAACTGTTTTTTCTGTTTGACTTTTCGCAAGCGTAGCTAATTACTTTATGTTTGTTTCTTTCCTTCGCCACTGACGTAGCGATACGTGTGAGGAGTACAAATATAATATCGTTTTGATGGATATCTCTATGCTTTTAGTCTATACTCTAAGTAAGTACCCTTTTAAAACATTTTTCATAAAATATTTCGTATCATTGGCTAAGTACAAATGTCGTCTAATGCCAAAATAAAAAAAAATCTACTTTCACACTATTAATATTTGTTGGTATATGTATCTATTTAACTTCTAAAATGCTAAACAAACCTGTAAAAATATAAATAGGAAACCTATAAAATGTTTTGATTCTCTTAGAGTAGCGGTACTAATATTACTCTTTGGTCATATCCATTCACAGAGTCTTTTTCTTTAATCTTTGCCTCCAGATAAACATGTGGCACAGAGTGTAGTCGATTGTTTTTTTTTCTAATCTGTGACAATATGTGGTAACTTACAACCACAGCTTACAACTTACCGTTATGGCGGAAACAGTAGCCAACTTTAAAAAAAACTTACCTAAAACCTTTACCTAAAAACCTAACCTAGTAACGTACCTAAAACCTTCCCATTCATTCAATAACGCATTTAAAAATATTGATAGACAGAGAAGAGTTAGTTGTATGAAACGTGCGCTACAGTTATACGTGTAGCGCACGTTTCATACAACTAATTTTTTTCTCTATGGGAGTCCCATCTCTTCAGCGTAAGCGGTTATTTTCTCTATGCTTACTATAGGTAACCAAAAAAAAAACCATCAGGCGGCCATGTTATTTAAAACTCCGATTCGTTCCGTAATGAAATCTTAATAATTGTCATCAAATTTTTTTAATGATATTTCAATTTTAATATATCCTATGTTAAGCGCCGGTTATTTCTAAGCATATTAGTAAAAACCGTATGAAAATCCATTCAGTATTTTAGGAGTTCAGTCATAACAAACAAACAAACAAACAAACAAACAGACAAAGTGTTTAAAAAGTGGCTTAACGTGATTAGCGGCTAATTTTAAGCCAACCTGTGTAATTTTTTTGTTGATATCTTGCAATTACAGACTTTTTTATCTCTACAGTTTTATTATATGTATAGATGTATAGATGTATAGATAGATATTTTAGAATTCCTAGTATGCTAACATTCTGCTGCAGGACTTGAAACTTAGCCTTCCAGCTCTTGGAACTTTGAACTCTTGGGGCACGGATAAAATAATATTATACTGTGCAATGTGCATGTGTTATATAGGTATACTTACCGGGTTAGATTTCGTCCGTTCCCAGTTCGATTATAAGTTCCATTCACTTTACTTGTTAGTGTATAATTTACACATTAGATTAGTTCAGAGGCATTTACCTTTTTGCATTCCGTGTAATACCTACTATTTAATAATAATTAAATAGGAGGTACTACACGGAATATTCTGTGATCCCATTAACTTTTTGACCCCCGATGCAAACAGAAGGATAGGTAAGGGTCGTGGCATCGTAGCTCCCAAACTGAACGGATAAACGATTTCTTTTGTTCAAAGGTAACTAATTGAGCGGGTGTTTATACTTTTTAGAAGTGTTTAGTCTCAGAGATTTATAAAGTTTAAATTTGATTTGTTGTAAGTAAGAATTACATTGGTCTAGTACATTTTATTACTGTATTGAGTATAAATTATCAGTAATTTTATTGAAGTTTGTCTTTTCAGGTGTCGGAATGTTTTGAACCCAAAAGGAATTGACATAGTGCATATTATTACGTCCCAGGACAAATCCATATTTGATAACGTCCTGAATTCATTTGTTGGTATCGCCGCTGTACAAATAGGTCTTACGGATATACTAACAGCTTTAGGAATATTTCCTGAATACATTATAGGTACGAAAAAATCCAATGCCTATGCATAAAAATAATTTTAATAAATCCAACGATGATGTTAAACGTTTTATTCTTTTCAGGCCACAGTGTTGGCGAACTCGGCTGTGCTTACGCAGACGGATGTCTCACAGCAGAGGAAGTTTTACTATCCGCTTACAGTCGAGGGAAAGCGTCTAATGATACTCCTCTTATTCGAGGTGCAATGGCAGCCGTGGGCTTAGGATATCAACCGGTGAATAGATATTTTAAGCCAAAGTGAATATCTCTACACAGCCATAGATTAAAGAATTCAAAACTGTTTTAATTGCTCATACAGATTTCAAAACTGTGTCCTCCTGAAATTGAGATTGCGTGCCATAATTGCTCCAGCTCAAGCACCATTTCTGGGCCTGAGAAGAATATACGTGAATTTGTAGCTCACCTGACATCTGATGGAGTATTCGCAAAGGAAGTTCCAACCGCCAACATAGCGTATCATTCGAGTTACATAGCTGATGCCGGTTTGTACCAAAGACTTATATGTATACACTAGACAGCACATCTCTAACTTGCACTGTCAACCACTGCAAATATGCCGGCCAGCATCTTCTCGCTCATACGATGCTCAGCACTCAAAGCGACTGCACGTCCAAGCAAAAAAAAGTGGGGTTTGTAGCTATTCTGGAACCACCATTTTTAAGGACTATAACGGGATAGTAAGCTCTTATAACAACGGAAATGGGCCCAATTTATAGGCGCATTCTTTCTTCTAATACACCTATAGTAGATTTGGCGACTACTACTTAGACCAATAGTACCCTTATAGTTGGTCTACGCAGAACTAACTGCTCCCCGCAAAGCCAACTATAAGCGCCTCAAAAGAACCATACACGACTCTAACGTACTCTGTGTTTCTGTTTCAAGCTCTTTCAAAAACAGTTGTGATATTGGCCATTAATAATTTTGTTGCTTGGGCGTGCAGCAGTGAATAGCAGTAAAAATTATGATCCGAATGTGCCATTGCACTAGCGCTGCGTGTTGGGATCATTGGTTAGACGATTTAATCTCGTAAAGCGCTGAAGCGGATTTTAGTTTAATTATACAAAAAATGGCAACTATTTGTTCTTCGAATAGCTTCTCTAGTATGTAGTAAATATATCTCTTTGGTTTGTACCTACTTGCTAGCGAAATGTTTTTCTATTAACTTCCTATCTTGGCTATGTCCCACTGTTTAGGCAGTTTTGAACCGTTTTAATATACTTAGGCCCGATTTCACCAAACTAGAATAAACTTTATTCCAGGTATAACTTTCCGAGAACAACCGAGTTACGCGAATATAGCCCTTATATCACCAATTTTGTGAAGGAATATGACTTATTCCTTGGATACAATCAAAATGGCGTCTTTTTTGTGTAATTTCATTTGTCAATTAGCTGTATCCAGGAGTAAGGAATAGGCCGTATACTTGGAATAAACGTTGGTGAAATCGGGCCTTAGTGCACTAGCTTACCCCACCTTGGCTTCGTACGGTGTAATTTGGTTATGCACTTGCAAAATATATCTATACTTGTATTAAAACTGTAACAGGTCCAATTCTGTACATTGAAGATACTTTGAAATTTTTTTTTGGAGGGCTCCGTATAATCGATGCTGAAGCCAAAACTATAATATTTTTTTCATTATTGTCTGTATGTCTGTCTGTGGCATGATTTGAGTTCATGTAACGAGTTAGGCTATAGGATACTACCCGTTTTCATCAAAGATCCCTAAACTACACCCTAACTAGGAATCCCTTTGGCTAAGGGCCTCTTAGATTTAACCCTTACCTAAATTCGTTTACACAGCGCTGAGTGACACTTAAATTGTAAAGTGACAGTTTATTCTTTTCTACGGTTTCCAAAAATGGTACGTTGCCGATTTTCGTTATTTTATTTGGTCTATTGCACTATGATTACCTGGGTGATCATATTCCCAGGTGATCATAGGACACTAAAGAGTATCCTATGATCACCCAGGTGATCATAGTGGAATAGACCTTTTAATTATATATTTTAGAAAATAATCGTCAAAAATGCAAGCAACATGCTTTATTGATATTAGCACTAGAGTTTTTAATATATTATGCATCCGAAAAAATTATAACAAATACCTATTCTGGCGTTATGCGGGTAGAAACAAATGCCAAATACAATTGAAAAAAAAAAACTGGCGTTTTGATAATTTAACCTGCCACTTAACGCTAAGGGGTTGAGCTTCGGCCCCCTAAAGTTAGGTGATCCCTTAAGCTTTGGGTGTCCCTTAATCGCTGGTGAAAACAGAATTACTGTCAGATGTCACTTAAATCTTTTTGAGGGTCCCTTAAAATTTAGAGATCTTTGGTGAAAACGGGCAAATCCCGAAATTCATCACGGTTCCCTCGGGAGAAGGAATGAAAGTAAAAATATGTACTTAGTTGTAAAATAACACGAGCGACTGCCATCTGACCTCGCAACCCATAAGGGACCAGTAATAAGGGCTTGGTCTCATCGTCCCCGGTGGCGCTGCCCTGGTACCGGGGACGATGAGACAAAAAGTGTCATCCTCCCCGGTAGCCTCAACAATGGTGCTTACCGGGGCCGATGAAACAGTAAAAGTGTCATCTGCCCCGTTATAGTCGGATCGATGAATTCATCTCGGTGACAGCGGGACCGATGAGAATTAAAGTCTCATCATCCCCGGTACGGCCAGTGCTGGTGCTTTTAACGGGGAGGATTACACAATTCTAGTTTCATCAAGCCCAGCATGGAAGGTAGGGAAATAGAATTTGCCTCATCATCATCATCATCATTAACAGCCTGAAGACGTCCACTGCTGAACATAGGCCTCCCCCAGAGCACGCCACCTTGAGCGGCTGCTCGCCTCCTGCATCCATCGGCTCCCCGCGGCTTTCACCAGGTCGTCGGTCCACCGAGTGGGGGGCCGGCCTACGCTGCGTCTTCCGGTTCGTGGTCGCCACTCGAGAACCTTTCTTCCCCATCGGTTGTCAGTTCTACGAGCGATGTGGCCTGCCCATTGCCACTTCAACTTACTAACTCTAAGAGCTATATCGGTCACTTTAGTTCTCCTGCGGATCTCCTCGTTCCGGAGCTTATAGAATTTGCCTAATGATTTATAAATGAAATGAGTCTGTTTATAAAGAATATAAATGTAATAGAGCCATAAAAATATGCTAAGGTTAAAATTAAAATAACGATGATTTAGTAGATAGAACCAGACATCGTAGTTCACAGAACAAAACGATAACTAAAATAGCTTCTAGTAAAATAAACGTGTTATTTACCTCTCACTTTTATAATTCAAACTCAAACTCAAACTCAAATTTTTTATTGCAAATAGGCTATTTTTAGCACTTTTACAAGTCAAAACTAGATAATGTGAATAAATAATAAAAATAAATTACTGTACATATTAAGCAAGCAATTACAAATAATTATTACCTTACCTTTTTTGTACCTATCTACACTGACCTATCATTATTTACATTCAATAACACAGCCAGTTGTTTTTTTTTGGTAGCTTTTAGTAGTCGAAACTCATATATATATATTTAGCTTACGATTCTTGAAATATAACAATTTTTTCATCTTTTTCCATTTAAATATTACTCACCTATAGTGACGTGCTAAAAACAAATGCAAAACGAACTTTTATGACTGTATTGTTAAGCACCTGGGTACTTATTCCCTTTTTTAAATGCCGCACTGACAAACATGTTTCTATGGAACAACGAAAGAATAACAATAGAAACAAAGGAGCACCATACTTAGATACACTTATTACATAACTGTATGGTATAATTGTTTAATCCGATAATAAATTTTGTACAGTGCGGGTATAAATATAAACACCCGAAAAGATTTTATATGTAGACCACAAATTATAAATTCTGTCTGAGTTTATTATTTTTAGCAGAGCATAGCAAATATCATACAGAAATTCTATTTTCTACTTACTTTCAAAGTTAATACGAGTTTTACTACTACCTAACAGCTACCACAAAAACAACTGTCTGTGTTATTGAATGTAAATAATGTTGAATAAAGAAGGGTCAATGTAGATAGGTACATTATAATTATTTATTATTCTGTGTCTGGGTGTCATATTGTATTTTATGTATGTATTTACAAAAAACAACTGTCTGTGTTATTGAATGTAAATAATGTTGAATAAAGAAGGGTCAATATAAGGTATATAATATTTATTTATTATTCTGTGTCTGGGTGTCATATTGTATTCTATGTATGTATTTACAAATAAAAGTATATAAGTATTGTATCAGTTATCTGGTTTCCATAGTACAAGCTATAATGCTTAGTTTGGGGCTAGATGGCGCTGTGTGAAATGTCCACACCTATTTATTTATTATTATTTATTATTTATTTGTAATTATAAAAGTAAGAGGTAAATAACACGTTTATTTTAATAAAAGCTATTTAGTTATCGTTTTGTTCTGTGTCTTACGATATCTCTCTACTAAATAATCGTTATTTTAATTTTAACCGTAGTATATTTATATTGCTCTATTACATTTATATTCATTATAAACAGACTCATTTCATTTATAAATCATTAGGCAAATTCTTTATCATAGCACCCTACCTTCCATGCTGGGCTTGATGAAACTAGAATTGTGTAATCCTCCCCGTCAAAAGCACCAGCACTGGCCGTACCGGGGATGATTAGACTATAACTCCCTATCGGCCCCGCTGTCACCGAGATGAATACATCGATCCGACTATAACGGGGCAGATGACACTTTTTTTGTTTCATCGGCCCCGGTGAGTGGCATTATTGAGGCTACCGGGGAGGATGACACATTTTGTCTCATCGTCCCCGGTACCGGGGCAGCGCCACCGGGGACGATGAGACCAAGCCGTAATAAGGATGGTTAAAAAAAAAAGTGTCACATTCCACCGGATTATTAATGGATTTTTCACCTCACTAGCTCGGAAAGATTCTCTTTGTCATTCGAAATCTGGGCGCAAAAACGCATTTTAATCGCTAGCGTGTAAAGTGTTTTTAAAATCCGAACCTTTCTATTGAATAATGGTATCGTCAAGAATTGAGGATTTAACCACAGATCTGCCCAAATTAAACCTTCTTGATATTGCCAGTGTCCACTGAAAATTCATGAACACCACAGACTACCTATTAAAAGATACCATTAATACTTCTTCTTTTTGTCGTTCGCCAACCTCATTTTTAGAATAATCGCACTATCCAGCACCAAAGAGTATATAACCAATACGTTATCCAGCAACGCGACTGCATGAAAAATGATGGAAAACACTTTTTCCTTAATTTTCAATGAATGACGTGATGAGCGAGCCACATATATGAATAAATGGTAGTAAATCATTAATTAATGATTATTAACGAGTAGACTATTTTTTATTTAAATTATGAAGATTATCGCGGCACCTCACGTATATTATTAGTTGGCACGAATGATTTTGCCCCGTGTGGTCCCGGTTAAGAATAGGACCACCCCATCTCTTCCCGTGGGTGCCGTAGAAGGCGGCTAAGGGAATATCCAGGGAATGGGTCGCAGCGTTCCCCTCGGTCTTGGTGATAATCAATCCTCACCTACTGCGATCACCAAGCCGCCTGCCAAGCGCGGTGATTATGGCAACCCCCCCTAATGACAAGCACAAATAAAAACGGCCCCCAGTCCCCGGCAGCTCTGCTATCCCGTGGCTACGGTAGCGGCCACGGTAACGGCAGGGCAAGGGGTGCGAAGAATCCCCGGCAGACGCCCGGCTACCAACCCCAACGACGACTCCTGGCCCTAGCAACACATAACGTGCGCACACTGAAGGCTGACGAAAGGATGGTCGAGTTAGAGGCGGAGATGGGTAAGTTACGCTGGGATGTAATGGGATTGTCAGAAGTCCGAAGACAGGGACAGGACACGATAATCCTAAATTCCGGTAACTTATTCTTCTACCGGGAGGGACCAACTCTCCCAAGGGGGTGTCGGGTTTCTCGTCCGTAAGTCTCTCGTCAACAACGTGGTCAAAGTCGACAGTGTGTCGGCCAGGGTAGCGTACCTGGTACTCCGAATAACCAAACGGTATTCGTTAAAGGTTATACAGGTATACGCGCCGACGTCGGCACACTCAGACGAAGTAGAAGCATGAAGTAGAAGTTATGTATGAGGACATATCCGAAGTCATGCATACATCCAAAACATACTTCACCGTTGTGATGGGAGACTTCAATGCGAAGTTGGGCACAAGGAATAGCGATGCGCTGAGAGTGGGGCCATTTGGATACGGGCAGCGGAACCACATCCATACGCTGCGCCAGATTATACAGAAGACCGAAGAGTATAATCGGCCGTTTTGCCTAGCGTTTGTGGACTATGAGAAAGCCTTCGATTCAATCGAGACTTGGGCGGTGCTGCAGTCCTTGCAGCGATGCCAAATTGACTTTAGGGTATATCGAAGTTTTGAAATGTTTGTACAGTAAGGCCACTATGTCAGTCCGACTACAGGACCAGAGTACGGAACAAATTCCATTGCAAAGAGGCGTGAGACAGGGAGACGTTATTTCTCCGAAACTGTTCACAAACGCATTGGAGAATGTTTTCAAGCTCTTGGAGTGGAAAAGATCTGGCATCAACATAAATGGCGAGTACATCACTAACCTTCGTTTTGCCGATGATATAGTCATAATGGCGGAATCGCTCGAGGACCTTAGCACCATGCTCAACGACCTCAGTAGAGTCTCCCAGCAGGTTGGTCTTAAGATGAATATGGACAAGACAAAGATCATGTCTAATGCTCATGTTCCACCTATACGGGTAATTGTTGGGAACGATACTCTCGAAGTTGTCGACAAGTATGTCTACCTAGGACAGACTGTCCAATTAGGTAGGTCCAACTTCGACAAAGAGGTGGCGCGAAGAATGCAACACGGCTGGGTAGCGTTCGGGAAGCTTCGTCCTATCTTTTCGTCCAAAATATCGCAGAGCCTGAAAACGAAAGTTTTCAATCAGTGTGTGTTGCCAGTGATGACTTATGGAACTCAGACATGGTCCCTTACTGTTGGCCTCATTAGTAAGCTCAAAGTCGCGCAGCGAGCTATGGAGCGAGCTATGCTCGGTGTTTCCCTGCGAGATAAGCTCCGGAACGAGGAGATCCGCAGGAGAACTAAAGTGACCGATATAGCTCTTAGAGTTAGTAAGTTGAAGTGGCAATGGGCAGGCCACATCGCTCGTAGAACTGACAACCGATGGGGAAGAAAGGTTCTCGAGTGGCGACCACGAACCGGAAGACGCAGCGTAGGCCGGCCCTCCACTCGGTGGACTGACGACCTGGTGAAAGCCGCGGGGAGCCGATGGATGCAGGAGGCGAGCAGCCGCTCAAGGTGGCGTGCTCTGGGAGAGGCCTATGTTCAGCAGTGGAGGTCTTCAGGCTGTCAATGATGATGATGATGACGTGACGAGCTAGTCATTTACTTGATGTTAAGCGTTACCGCCACCCAGAACTAAATTAATAAGCGAAAAACTAATCTTTTCTAAACCTTTTAGCTATTTTTTTGCATTTTCCTCGCTTTAGTGAGATGAAAAGTTGTGTGTTGCACTCGGCAGCAAAGTTTTTCTGCGTCTCGTACCTTTGAAACCTTCGCTACGCTCAGGATTCTTTATTTGAACCACTCGCTACGCTTGTGGTTCATTTGATCCTAGGATCCTTCGCTTGCTCAGGTTTCACTCGCGCCAAATACCAGCTTTTGCAACTTTGCTTTGTACGTATTGAGCAAATAACTATTTTATTTAATAGCGATTGAAAACTTATGTTAGTGAGTTTTCATTTACTATTAAATGTAATAGTAATTTGTTATACAAGGCTGCAAAGTTGGTTTTTGGCGTGAGTACTTGAAATTTGAAAGGTACGAGACGCAGAATAACCTTGCTGCCGAGCGAAACACACAACTTTTCACCTCACTACAGCGAGGAAAACGCAAGAAAAACAGCTTAAAAAGCTAAGAAAATTAGAATCTCGTTCGGTCGGTTCGAATTTTAAAAACACTTTCCACGCTAGCGATTAAAATGCGTTTTTGCACCCAGATTTCGAATTACAAAGAGAATCTGTCCGAGCTAATGAGGTGAAATAGTTATTTATGATATTAGGGCGGTAAGTTGGTTTTTACAAACGAGTAATGTGAGCCCCAGACGAAGTCGAGGGCTTACCATAGTCACGAGTTTGTAGAAAGCAATTTCCGCACGTGTATCATACAACGTTTTTCAACACATTTGCGAGAAAAAAGTACAATAGGTAATGAAACAAACTGTTATTCATTAGTGGGGAAGTCGCAACAAACAATCTTTGATGTTTCTAATCTAATATGACAATGGGTTTTAACGCATTTAATATTCACCCACGTGCGTGTGGTGAAAATTAGAACTACAACTTTAGTTTCATTTTCTCTTTAGTATTAAAGTGAGGCAAACGTATTGAGCAAAAACGCTTCCAAAGAGTTTCGATCCTTCAGCTTATTTATTTTCGTTATGTGAAACTCTCTTTGGTGGAATTCTTATATATTATCTATAGAAATTAAAAAAATACCGTAAAGGTTACGCACGGCGCTATACAACGTTGGATGCGGTAAAATAGGTACTTAGGTGAGAGTACCTATTTTACCGCACGCTCCGTTGTATGGTGCGTAATGTTTAACTTTCGAACAATGTATAACAGGCTTTGTAAATGCATTTTTTGAGCAAATGTGTTGAAAAAGTTATTATGTGCCGTTGACATTGTAGTCGATGTATTTTTTACATGTTTTATTTTTATGTTTTTTTTATGTTTTTTTTTATGTTTTATTTTTTATTATTTTAAGACGTGTAATTTTTGTATGAATAAAATGATTTTAGAGTTTGGTTAGTGTGAATTTTCATACAGACTAATAGACAAACTATCGGAACTCTGAAAAAAATATTCTACTACCTAGTTTTAATAATTCTTCATAAAAATGAATAATATTATTATCTAATCGTAAATGTTAACTTGTAGGTCCCAACCTACTACAGCTCTTGTCTGAAATAATTCGCGAACCAAGAGCTCGCAGCGAGCGATGGCTCTCAACGTCAGTGCCGCAGGAGAGGTGGAACGAGCCGATAGCCAAATACTGCTCGGCGGAGTATCTCACCAATAACCTTTTGGTAATAAAACTTTCAATCACCATCAAAATACTTTCCTTATTTTTTTGGTCTGTTTGTATCTCAAAATTTCCAGATGTGCAAAACGTTTGACTTATAAGAATTTTAAAGATACAGAAGTACTTTCGCTTCAGCAAAAGGGAAACAATTATTTAGTAGTCTGTGCTAGAAGATGCCAGACCCAACCACATTATACCTACACGATGGAGAGGAAAGGCTTTTCAGTTCAGTTTCTTGTTATTGTTCACACAGAGTCCGGTGTATTTCGAGGAAACCAGTACATTGATTCCAAGCAACGCTGTGCTCATAGAAGTTGCTCCACATGGTCTGCTGCAAGCCATTCTCAAGCGCTCGCTGCCGACATCCTGCACGAACATACCGCTCACTCAGCGAGGACATAGGGATAGTGCAGTATTCCTTCTTGAGGCTATTGGCAAGTGAGTACAATTATCATTCCTAATAATTATGTCCGTCAGTGATGATATACATATTTGGAAATAGATAGTAACAATGATAATGTTTAAGCCATTTTTTTTTGTTGATTCCACCACACAGTTCAATATTTTGTTTTTTAGGTTGTATGTCGAAGGATATAGTCCATTAGTGAGCGCCATCTACCCTAAAGTAGAGTTCCCAGTTACTACAGGAACTCCTCATCTGGCAAATTTTGTCAAATGGAACCATTCGGACACATGGTAAATTTTGAGCAAGTTTTGATAATAATTTGAATGACACACCCCTCCCATCTTTAGTTAGATACTTTTTTATTTGTTACAATAATAAATTAGTATTTTTTATTATGCTTTTAGGTCTATTACAGAAAACGCTGGAGTGCTGGCAAAAAAAGCTTTTTTGTGTACATTTTTAATAACGACACATGACGATGAATATAAATACTTGAATGGAAATGTCATACAAGGTAATACACTAGCGCTCATAGCGAAGCACGACTAGCCATTTCTAACCGATCGGTAAAGTTAAGCAACGTTCACTGCGGTCACTCTACTTTGATGGGTGACCGCTACAGAAAAACGTCGTATTTACAACTGAGCGCTACCGGGCTTCGGGGGTCACGTTAAGCCGTCGGGCCCAGATGTTGTAAGACAATGGTCAGCCAAGTCAGAAGCCTTTGGGCGGCCTGGAAATTTTGAATTCAAAATGAAAAAAGTATATCTAGTGTAATTCCGCTAAAAATATCATATAAGATTATCTATATTGGGGAAGCTGCAAATGATTGTTGTAGGCAAATGTATTACAAAAATGATTAGAAAAGTTTATAATGTATAATATTTATTGAAACCAAAACTGGGACGGCTAAATTGGTCCAACATTCGTTGCGCAGGATTAGGAAAAACCCAGTAAAAACCTAATCAGACCAATGGCAAACTAACATAAACGATCAAAATTAATTTTAAACAAATAAATTATAATACTGGTATTTAACTAAACTTAGAATACTTAAATATATTATTAAATTAAATGTATATAAATAACTTTATTCTGTGGATTGACTGGTTTGAAACTTGTTTGTATACTCTTCAGTTAAAATAAAGTTAGGCGTAATTATCGGTTTTTCGAAAATCCCCTCCCATCAGGGTCAAACGGGATATCAAAGTTTTTTCTATCGTAATCTATACATTGACGCACAGGCTAAACCACTTGTCCTAGAGACTTGTAATTTTGAAGGTGTGTTCCTTTAAAATTGTACGAATCCACTAAGAAAGGGTATTTCGAAAATCCACCCTAAAAGGGGTGAAATGGGAGTTTTACGATTGTATGCAACTTTTTATTTTGTGGATCGATTGGTTTGAAACTTGGTGAGTAAACTCTTCAATTACAAAAAAGTTTACTTTGGGTCATGGTTTTTGGAAAATTACCTCCCGTCAAGGTCATACGGTGTCTCAAATGTATAAACCAATGGACAGCCGCTAGTCCTAGAGACTTAAAATTTGGAAGGTGTGTTCATAATGAAGTGTAGGGATCTACTAACAAGGGGTTTTCCGAAAATCCACCACTGAGTGGATGAAACTGGATTTTTTCGTTTGTATGAAACTTTTTATTCTGTGGATCGATTGGTTTGAATCTTGGTGTGTATCATCATCATCATTAACAGCCTGAAGACATCCACTGCGGAACATAGGCCTCCCCCAGAGCGCGCCACCTTGAGCAGCTGCTCGCTTCCTGCATCCAACGGCTCCCCGCGGCTTTCACCAGGTCGTCGGTCCACCGAGTGGGGGGCCGGCCTACGCTGCGTCTTCCGGTTCGTGGTCGCCACTCGAGAACCTTTCTTCCCCATCGGTTGTCAGTTCTACGAGCGATGTGGCCTGCCCATTGCCACTTCAACTTACTAACTCTAAGAGCTATATCGGTCACTTTAGTTCTCCTGCGGATCTCCTCGTTCCGGAGCTTATCTCGCAGGGAAACACCGAGCATAGCTCGCTCCATAGCTCGCTGCGCGACTTTGAGCTTACTAATGAGGCCAACAGTAAGAGACCATGTCTCAGTTCCATAAGTCATCACTGGCAACACACACTGATTGAAAACTTTCGTTTTCAGGCTCTGCGGTATTTTGGACGAAAAGATAGGACGAAGCTTCCCGAACGCTGCCCAGCCGAGTTGCATTCTTCGCGCCACCTCTTTGACAAAGTTGGACCTACCTAATTGGACAGTCTGTCCTAGGTAGACATACTTGTCGACAACTTCGAGAGTATCGTTCCCAACAATTACCGGTATAGGTGGAACATGAGCATTAGACATGATCTTTGTCTTGTCCATATTCATCTTGTAACAATTAAAAATAGTAATAGTAGATTTTGTACAGATTTATATTAGCAACATCTGCCGCATTTTGAACGAAGCTCTTGGAAGCGCGAGAACCTTCTATTTGACACCGATGATTCATAATAAATCAATCGAGGGTTAAGTTCGCTTAGGTTGAGAATGTCATCGAGTCTCACAGATGTCGCTACCCGTATCCAAATGCATTAACTGTAGACAATAATAGGTGCAACACATCGCACATTCGATCGGCGATTTTAATTTGAGATTGATTAAGTACGTCAAGCGTCGTCAATTTTTGCTTGGATTTATTTTAAAAAAACCTCCCTCATGAGCTTGACTACAAGAGGAAATTCTCCCAAGATGAAGAACCATAGAGATATGTGAGTAATTAAACATAAAACACATTTTCTATGAAAATAGTGACCTCGTTGCACACATAACCTCAACACGAGCTTCTCGTCTTTTAACAGGGTCCAATTCCAATTCCAACTCCAACTTCAACATCAACTTCGTCTTAAACATTAAGATTAACACGCGAGCAATCATTTGAGTATTGTCAAGAGCGGTTTGAAGAGCTACCAATGTCAGAAGCACTCATGTCCAGGAATCACTTCGGATAGTTCCAAGCACAGCACATGACCTGTCAGGTCCAACCCAGGTCAGGCCACTTAGCTGTTGATGCTGCTTGGAAGAGGCTCAAAGTATGGTATCCATGAATGCTAATTTGTGACGTAAGTTCTTGAACCATCTTACTGTGCAGTGTTACGCCTAGGAACAGGTATTCTTCGAATCATTATTGACAATACATATTATGGTGCTAAGTGGAAAAACAAGTTGTTTCATTCAGATCATCTAGGCATAGAACCCTGGTTCTCATGCGAAACGGTGAGTGCAGTCGGTGAGCAGCTTTGACAAAATCAACGTTGCAATCTTAAGACCAACATGCTGGGAGACTCTACTGAAGTCATTGAGCTTGGTGCTAAGGTCCTCGAGCGATTCCGCCATTATGACTATATCATCGGCAAAACGAAGGTTAGTGACGTACTCGCCATTTATGTTGATGCCAGATCTTTTCCACTCCAAGAGCTTGAAAACATCCTCCAATGCGTTTGTGAACAGTTTCGGAGAAATAACGTCTCCCTGTCTCACGCCTCTTTGCAATGGAATTTGTTCCGTACTCTGGTCCTGTAGTCGGACTGACATAGTGGCCTTACTGTACAAACACTTCAAAACTTCGATATACCTATAGTCAATTTGGCATCGCTGCAAGGACTGCAGCACCGCCCAAGTCTCGATTGAATCGAAGGCTTTCTCATAGTCCACAAACGCTAGGCATAACGGCCGATTATACTCTTCGGTCTTCTGTATAATCTGGCGCAGCGTATGGATGTGGTCTATGGTGCTAAAGCCTTTTCGGAAACCGGCTTGTTCGGGATGCTGGTATTCATCAAACCTGCGTGCGAGACGATTCGTAATGACTCTCGAAAACAGCTTATACACATGACTCAAGAGCGAGATGGGCCTATAGTTCTTCAATAAGGTGTTATCGCCTTTTTTGAAGAAGAGCACCACCACGCTCTTATGCCATGTCTCTGGCGTTGTAACTTCAAGGATGACAGAATTAAATAACTTCTGGAGGACTAAAAGTACCGGTCTACCACCCGCGCTCAGAAGTTCGGTCGTAATTCCATCTTCACCTGGTGCCTTGTTGTTTTTAAGCTGTTTGAGGGCCATTCTAATCTCGTACAGGCTGACGTCCGGGATATCTTGGGTATAGTGTCGGACTAACTTGGCTCTGATGTCCTGAGCTGTGTTAGTAGCGGGCTTACGTGTCGAGGTGTATAACTGTCCATAGAAGTTCTCGATCTCTCTCAAATCTCTCTCTTGGTGTGTATACTCTTCAGTTAAAACAAAGTTCAGTTTATGTCATGGTTTTTTGAAAATCACCTCCCGTCAGGGTCATACGTGGTCTCAAATCTATAAAACAATGCACAGCCTAAACCGCTGGTCTTAGATACTTAAAATTTGGAAGGCATATTCTTTGTGCAGTGTAAGGATCTATTAACAAGGGGTTTTTCAAAAATCCACCACTGAGGGGATGTAATGGAGTTTTTTCGTTATTCTATCCACAGATACAGATTCGATTGGTTTGAAACTTGTGCGTATACTCTTTAATTTATATGAAGTTAGGAGTATGTCACGGTTTTTTGAAAATCACCTCCCGTCGGTCAAACAGGGTCTCCAAGTATTTTCTATCGAAATATATAATCTATCAAAGCATAGCCTTAACTGCAGGTCCTAGAGACTTACAATTTGGGAGGTGTGTTCTTTGTGAAGTGTAGGGATTCACTATCAAGGGTTTTTCGAACATCCACTCATAAGGCGGTGACATGAGGGTTTTGTATGCAACTTGCAACTTCATAGTTTCTTGAAAATTATCTCCCATCAGGATTATACGGGGTCTCAAATCTATAAATCAATGCACAGCCTAAACCACTGGTCCTAGAGAAGGTGTGGTTCTTGTAAAGTGTAGGTAGCAAGGGTTTATTTGAAAATCCACCACTAAGGGGATGAAATGGGGTTTTTCGTTTGTATGAAGTTTCTTATTCTGTGGATCGATTGCAACTTTTGTTTATACTGTTTTATTAAAATGAACTTATGCGTATCACGATTTTTTGAAAATCACCTCCCGTCAGGGTCAAACAGGGTTTCGAAGTTTTTTCTGTCGAAATCTATAAATCAACGCGCAGCCTAAATCGCTGGTTCTAGAGACATGAAATTTGGAAGATGTGTCATGTCGTGAAGCTTCGACATCCACTAAGAAAGGGTTTTTGAAATTCCACCGTTAAGAAGGGGACATGGGGGTGGAATTTTCTATGAAGAATTGGAATTGTGGAATTTTCTTTAATTTTCTTCTAAGCAAGCATGCACCACCGTGGATCGCGTCATCACTTACCATCAGGTGAGTCAGTGGTCAAATGCTATGTCTATTAATTGTAAAAAAAAAGTTTTATTCTCTGGCATTGACTTGAAACTTAATATACAAAATCATCCCCCAATGGAGTCAAATAGGGATTTGAAAATATGCCTGCGCATGGCGCGCAGGGTGGCGTAAATGATTAACCAATTGAGATGAATGTAAGTATAAGAAGAGGCTGTAAATTAAATATTTTCCATCCCAAAAAATGGATGGTTCCTATGGGATTGCAATATCACTCAACTTCATGATAATTATTATTTAACTAATTTGGATGACATAGTAACACGATAGGCTCTAGAATGTACTAACAATCGAAATATTTTACATCTCGGAAAAAAGAATGGTCCCTGTGGGCTATTAGTACGCAGCAGCTCGGGGTTGCGGTTTGCTTGGCCGCAAACGGTCCGCAAAAGTCAGTTTGCAGCGAAGGGGGCATGTTGGCGTTTTTATTCTGATTGCTTTGTTCTCTCGGGCGCAAGTGCCCACACAAGAGCGCGTGTGTAGCGAAGGTGACTATGGTAGAAGTTGGCTTTTTTTTCAAGGCCGCTCTGCTCACTGGGCCGCAAGCGGCCCGCTAGAGCGAGTGTGTAGCGAAGGTGACCTGTTGTTTGTTGTTGAAGTTGTCGTTAACTTTATTGTGAAAGTGACCTGAGTCGTTAATATACCTACTTTAATCTCCGTCATTCTGCTTATAGGCTCAATTATCTCTGTTAACACTATAATAATCCTTTTTCTTTTAAGAACTACGCGGGCGAAGCCGCGGGCATTAAACTAGTCTTCTATTATATAAAAGGCTTTGTCCTGACTGACTGACAGACAACGTACAGCCCAAACCGCTGAACGTAAAGACTTGTAATTTGAAGGGTGCTTTTCTTGTATGACGTAAGCGCGTGCTAAGAAAGGATTTTTGATAATTCAACCCCTAAGTGGGCCAAAAAGATAAAAAACGGTTGTATGAAAAACCCACATTTCGTGACGTATCGTTTTGAAACTTAACTCATACAAACAAGTATGAAAATAAAAGAAATGGTACCTTTTAGTTTTTCAAAATTCAACACTTAAAGATGTTAAAAAAATTGTTGAAGTTTGTATGAAAATTTAAAAAAAAACGTTTACCGTATCATACTGAAGTTTGAGGTGTGTAAAGAACATACAAAAGAAATTGATACGGGTCTCAGGAATTATTGAATTTCATCCTTTAAGAGGGTAAAAATACAGAAAAAGGTCCCGTCGTAAGACGTTGGCACAGGCAAAACCGCTAATTTATTTATTTATTTTATTCATTTATTTCACAGAATCTACAGATCTTAAGATAAGGTACATTTTACTTACTGCTAAGTCATACATCCAATTACAGATTCACTTTTTTTATTTATAAACATAAAAAGAAAAGAGAGTAGTAGTACGTACACATAAATAAGCAAGCAAGTAGGTAAACACAAAAAGGTGATTAAAATTTATAACTAACAACAGCTATTATGAATTTTATTGCATAACAATTGAAGACATTCAATTTATTTGTAGCAGTGTGCGTGAATGGGTTTGAGTGATGTGCAGAAGTGCACTAGATATATTATTACAATGTACAACACCACGTTAACATACCTAAAGTTTAATAACATTCATACTTAATAATGTTCAACACAAAGTTCTTGAATTGTTGTTTTTTACAGTTGAAAACATCTACTGAGCCAAAACGTTTGTTAAATGTTTCCTGTGTTCGACAGATAACCGAATTTTCGTAATAGTTAGTACGTGCGTGGGGGACATAAAACAAAGTTGTATGCCTCGTGCGGACCGATGGGGCTCGCAGTCGCATGAACTGCTCAGTGAGCTGGGTGCTGTCGATTACACCATGACAGACGCTATGCAAGAATAGCAGCTCTAAAAGCGTTCGCCTTTCTTTAAGTGAGATAATATTGCTAATGCTAATGAATCAATGTATCTTCAAGATAAATTGATTCTATGACGTAGGGTTGTATTACGAAAGAGTTTTTGAAAATTCAACTCCCTATGGGATGAACGGGTAAAAAGTATTGGTATGATAAACTTACATTTCCTACTGTATAGCTTTGAATCTTGGCACATACAAACAAGTTTAAAATAATGATGAAATGGTACTAGATAGTTTTTTGATATTCAACCCTTAAACGGGTGAAATAAGTAGTTAAAATTTGTGTGACAAATAAAAAATATTCCATCGGATAGTTCAGTCAAAGTAAAAAAATGGCATTTACAATATTTTTTGGTAGGGATGCCATCATACATCAGCCGGAAGACGTCCACTTATGAACACAGGAATTCATAAAACGTCACTTTGGATGCTTACAATAGGGGGAGATTTGCCATAATCACCACGCTTAGTAGGCGGCTTGGTGAGAATCGCAAAAGGTTTTATTGTACCGAAGAGAATGCAAATTGAAATTGTTATTTTTGGAAACTGTTAGATTATCACGGGCATTTGAACATTTTTTAGTGTTAGTGTCAAAGTATGCATAAAACATTAAATAAATAAATAAATATAAATATGTGTGGACCACAGATCAGTAATATGTAGCTAGGTGTGGACATTTCACACAACGCCATCTAGCCCCATTATATAAAGTTATTACCAGAGATATAGAAAAACTTATTTCCTTCCTACCTCTTAGACTACACTGTCACCATGAAATGAGAGGTCACTGCATGAGGCCACTTTAAAAATATTAAAAAGATAAATAAGTAACCTCTTTATCTATGACGATTTTTACACGGCTCTCAAAATATTTTATCCTAAAAAAATAAACGGTTGCTGAGGGATAGTCCACGCGGGCAAAGCCGCGCGGGTACAAGCTAGTAATATATATAAATGAAATGAGAGGTAATGATAATAATAGAGATATATAGGTATTATCTTATAGAATCGTTGTACTATCGGATCTTTTGTGTGGTACAATTTACCAGAGTTCTGCGTGAACATAGGATAAACTATTATACCTACTTACCAGCTTCTTTTATGTTTTATTCAGATTTGGTTAATTACTTACAGGCAAAATGTTGTATCCATTTGCTGCTTCACTTGTTGCTGTTTGGGATACCCTATCGATGGCTGTAGGATGTTTGAAAAAGACAACTTCAGTTAGTTTCCACGATGTGCTTCTATACTCTCAGCCAATATTGCACGACCAAAAACAACTCAAACTCAACGTGTCTCTGCAAAAAGGCACTGGCCGATTTGAGGTAAATATGCAGTGAATAGAAGATAGTGGTTAACGATTCGCTATTTGTGTGACTTCGAAAAGGTTCTCAATTCAACTGTATAATAATTATGTGTACTCGATACAACCGATGTTGAAGATATTTTTAATATGAATGATGTAAGTAGGTACTAGTAGAGTTGTAAGGACCACATATACTTACTACATATAAGTTTCTGACAATTTCGATTGAATTATATTGATTGGATACTAGTCTAGGGTAAAGTCATACTGTGACGATGTCATCCTCCTTCGTCATCATTTCAGCTAATCACCTGCTTTCTTAGCTTTCGCATCAAATATTGGCTACTCATAATCTAGATTTAAATACAAAATTGGAACATTAGTCGCATTCTTTTCATTTTCCATACATTTTCGAGATTCTTCGCTTAACCACCGAGGCATACGGTCCTCGCTTGTGCTCTACACCAAATTTTAATATTTCTCTGTTCATACAATAACAGTACTAGCTCTATTCAAGCAGTTTTATTTTACTGCCGTTCGAGTTGAACGAGTTTGCTATTTTATAATTAATTCAGTGATTTTCAGGCTTTTAAACATTCCCAAATTGTTGTTACATTTGTGAATAAACCCGTTCTTCCGAAGCTTACAGTTTTCATTTGCAATAGTTCCGGATTTCCCATTAGTTACCTACGTGTTCCCGTGAGTGTCCTCCCCTTTCTGAGCTACCAGGAAGAAGCTTCGGGGGGGGCCTCCGGGACAATACATAGGCGCAACGACAAGCGAAGCGAGGAGGAGCGTTAGGTCAACAGTGACCACACGACGCACGAGCCGAGCGAGCGAAGCGAAGCGTAGCGAGTGTGCCGCGGCAGCAGCCGGCGAAGTGCCAGAAGTCACGTGTCCTTATATAAACATACTAGCTGCGCCCCGCAGTTTCACCCGCGGATGAAAAGTAGCTTATGTGTTAATCCAGTACATAAGCTATCTATATTCCAAATTTCATCCAAATCTGTCCAGCCGTTTGATCGTGAAAGAGTAACAAACATACACACATACACACAAACACACATACTATACTAGATGTTGAGTGATAATACTATCATACAGGAATCATTTATCTATCCTGGATTATTTCATTATTAGTAGGTACCTACATACTGCGGCCTCTGATTTTCCTAAATTTTGACCATTTTAGTTGCGTAATGTCGAAGCTAAGAAAGAACGTTATCCCACAGGATCTATTTATGTTTCCAGGATAATATTTTTTGACCGTTAGTACATTCTACAGTCTGATTCATTTAAATCCATTGCCTATTTACGAAGCTGATTTTACAAAGCTTTCCTACGGAAACGGGCGAAAATTTTACGGGATAAAAAGTATCCTATGTGTTAACCCAGTACATAAGCTATCTATATTCCAAATTTCATCCAAATCCGTTCAGCCGTTTGAGCGTGAAGAAGTAACAAACATACACACATACAAACCTTCGCCTTTATAATATTAGTGTGATATAATGAGGCCAATTTGAAGGCTTTAGTTTTAGTTTTAAGACTCATTAAAAAACTTAAAACTAAATGGTAATTTAAAGGCACCACTTTATGTCATTTTAGTAACTTCAAACTCAAATTTTAATTGATTTTAGGTGAATGTGCTAATTTGAAGGCGCATTTTAAGTGACATAAAACCTTTTAGTACTGTCATTTAAAATTTTAAGTTGGTTTTTAGTATATTTTAACAAGTACTATTTTGGATCCTTCCTAAAAATAACTTAAAATTCTAGTTTTTTCTATGTATTTTTGTATATTTACTTGTAAAAGCAGTTGACACCAATACATCTGTTCAACTTCCACACAAAAAAGAAAGAAACTTGATATTTTGAATTCATATCCATATTTTATTTCAAAAAACAACAAGGCTTATGAATAAGACAAAGTAGATAAATTTCAAAGGTTTTATTATAAAATAATTGTTGCACATAGGTTCTAATCATTATGAGTAGCACTGCACATCAAAACAAACAAATAAATTTAATTCATTTTGAAACTCCCTCCTATGTAGCATTTTGCTTTGGCCTGAATTCTTCCAAGTATCAAACTTTGTTTGCTAGCTACCACTAACACCAGCTACTATAATCGTGATAGGGCTTTATAAGGCTGCTGCTATCTGTTGATCCGCCACATGGATAGCTTCAGCCAATTTCATAATGGCTTCCTGTAGGTAAGTTCCTTCCATTCTCCAGCACTGATGCCTGCGTGGCTGGTGCGGGATCGAACCAGCCTGTAGGCTCTAAATGAAAAAGCTACCTTTCTCTTCTTGCTTTACATATAATTATGGGTGCAGGAGGTTTTTGTTTGAGTGAGTAGAATAAAAAAAGGCTAAAACTCTGCATCTATTATCCAACGTCCAATACCTACCGCCGACAGCATTAAACTCTTTGATATAAAATCAAAGGTCATAATCATCAATCAGTAAACTGGCCAAATTCTTTGCGTGTGATGGTCTATCGTTATAAGTAGGTAACTGTGGCGGAGTTATGAGTTGTTTTGGGACTGTTGTGTTACTCCCACTTCGGCTGAGCCAGGCTGGACGACGAAGACGATGTATGTATTGATGTTGGCCTCGGCTCTGTTCTGCGTTCAGGGCGGGACGGGGTCTTCATTGTTGGCAGACGTTCAGCCAGGAGCAATTTGTTTGTTCTTGGATCCCCTTCTTGCCGGCCGTTGTACATACTTCCGTAATTTCTTCACGTTTCCACGAAAATTAATTGATATTTGAATTCAAAATATTATTTGACAAAAGTATAGACTAAGCATTATAGCATCGAAAAAATTCTTGGTCAGTGGATTATAGCGACATTTAAATAGTTTTTTTCATCTGTGAGTTCAATAGTGTATGAAAGTATAGTTGGAATCGTTATATTTAATTTAGAACTGTTACTTAAATTTAAATATTTTTAAAATTATCTAAAACTAAAACTAAAGCCTTCAAAATTACCCCCAGTGTGATTGTAAAGTGTTTCAGTTTCATTTGCTTACAGTATTATTGATTTTTTGTTTTAAGATTTGTATATGTGGTATATATCGTCGCTTGTTTGACTAAGTGACGTATCTGACCTTTTTACGTATCTGAAATTTTAAATGTAGCTGTTATATCTACTTTCAAAGACGCGTCGAACTGTCTAATCAACTTAGTAGAAAAAATGTCAGATACGTCACTTAGTCAAACAAGCGACGATATATGGTAAAAGAACATTATAAATTTGTACTGTTATGTTACATACGCCTTATGAGTTTCATTCTTATAAATTTCGATTATTATTAATTTAGATTTATAATAAAAAAATTAGATGTAGTAAAATTATTAAACAGTACTGTACCGTAATTCGAAACCTTATTATACATGAGAGTAGCGTACTTGACTTTCGATCCGGACTAGGCGTGCTGTGATTGGTCCAACCACTTTACTCGTCCAATCAGCGGCGTTTCCCCCTCCCCTGGCCCCCACCATCACCCAGGTAGGGCGCGGAGGCGGCCCTTGCCATCATTGGCGTTTGGATTTTCATCCGTAGCGGGTCGCAAGTAATAGTCTTTACTTTGCAGACCTAATAAGCGTAAGGTAAAAATACTTATCAGTATGGTAAGTGTAATTTATATCATTACATTATATGATAATTATTGATTTAACCGTTTTCGGAATTAATTCGTAATTGCATTAAATTTGCATTATTTCGTTTTTTGAAATTATAACGGTTTTCTTGCTGTGAATAAAGGTGTCATATTTTGTGTTCTAATTATTTTTAACGGTGTTACCGTTCGTTTTAGAATTCAGATACCTGTGAATAAAAATGTTCCAACCCCATCGATGAAGGACATTGGAGACGAAAAATTAACGAGGAAAGGAAAAACGAGGAAGAAGTCGATGAGCTCGGGATCAAGTTCCAGCTCTTCTGCAAACTCTTGTTCTTCAACAAGTAGCAGTGGCAATAAAAAACAAAAGACATCAAGTCTCAGTTAAACCGTTACCTATGATAGGTGATTATGACTTGCTTCCTGCGTAGACCCAAACACGAGGGGTGAATTATATGATGAGCTACAAGAAGCACCCGCACTTTGATCCATTGCAACCCTCTAGCAAGAAAAACTTAGTTTTTTCTGTATCAACACTAGCAACAAGTGACGGAACCTGCGGTTCCTCACGCATCTTCTGCTTTTTTGACCCATCTCAAAGTGTTTTTAGTTTTTTCTGTAGCAACACTAGCAACAAGTGACAGAACCTACGGTTCCTCACGCATCTTTTGCTTTTTTGAAACATCTCAAAGTGATGTAGCACTTCAGTCAGTCTGACTAGTGCAGTGTGCACTTCGCTGAAACACAGAAGCAGTACATCTAATATCCTGGGTTTACAAGCATCAAGACCAAGACCCAATAATGAAGTCAAAGGATTTTTCTGCATGGAGAACGCGTGGAGGATTAACTCGAAACAGACTTCAGTGGTATTTTTATGTCGATGCAATACTGAACATTTGTGGGTAAGAAATCAAATGACGTCTTTTCAATTGGTGAGTACTCGAAAGCTACCAGCGATATATTGCAGTACAGTGACAGTTATGAAATCTGTAACGGATTCTAGGAAGGTCTTACAGGCGCGTGCTACAAAAACTTCCACGCACACGCATAATATTACTGTCAAGCGTACAATTCAGTGCAATCTTGTAAAAAGTTGGTAGCTACGATGAGGAATGTTTTCTGACGTTTCAAGCTTAAAAAAGGTGGCGTTTCTTCTGCTGCGCAGAACGCATTACCTTTCAGGCACAAAACGATCGCGATTCATCTGCTACGCAGAGCGCATAACGTTTCAGGCACAAAAAGGTCGCGTTTCTTCTGCTGCGCAGAACGCATTGCCTTTCAGGCACAAACGAACGCGATTCTTCTGCTGCGAAAAACGCATGACATTTCAAGCACAAAATGGGTCGCGTTTCTTCTGCTGCGCAGAACGCATGACGTTTCATGCACAAAAAGGTTGCGTTTCTTCTGCTGCGCATAACGCACTTGTCTCATCTGAACCAGTAAATAACCAAAAGCAATTTCAAGCGTGGGCTTTACCTCGGACGACATAAGGCAATGCAACACAAAACAACACAGTTGCAAAGAAATTTGGTCTTAAAGACAAGTTTCGCGAGGGGAAGCAGCAAAGGAGATAGGTACGATGACTGGCCGCATACATACAAGATATAAGACATTTGCGTCATCTCACCGAAGTAGTAGGGCATAAGCTCGAAGATAGATGCCGACTCGAAGAGCCTTTATGTGGCAGTGAACTTTTAAAACACTTATCTGTATAGTCGTTTTAGAGAATGCTCAGGGCGCCACCCTACATTCTAAAAATACCTACTAAGCATTATAAATGAAGCTTGACTAGCCGTTCCTAACCAATCAGTCACCAAGTTAAGCAACGTTCGCTTTGGCCATAACTTTTATGGAGTTCCGCTACATAAGGTGGTATTTATACTATCTACAACTGAGCGCCACCGTGCCTTGTCCCGGTTGTTGTTGTAAAATAAAAGTTGTTTAGCCATGTTGGAAGCCTTCGGGTGCCTTAAACCTAGCACTACCAACCACTTGCCTACATGATAAGAAAGGATGGAAGCAAGAAAGCACTAGGTACAAATAGCTACTAGCTGCTCAAATAAAAGCCGCCTTTGCTAAGGCCAAAACAGTGACACACTAAAATACATGTCCAGAATCAGTGAATATGCACGCTCAAGGTGTCATATAAATTGTAAGACGATCGTCCAGTTTTGTGGCTACAATGCTTTTTAAACAACAACTGTACCTACACATTAGAATTTACTGCCTATGTTGCTAAGCTCCAGACTCCAGACTTCATTCAGCCCAGAAATTGGATAGTATTATAACAACAGATGGTTACTATTTGCCAATGCCAATGGTAGTAAGCCAATTAAATGCATCCTTCAACTTTTCTTTTGGGCTTAAGCTATGCATCAAATAACTTTGCCTCAATAATTTAACTGGACTGCGCAGACATGCTGAGAATGCATTATAATGATTTATTTGGATTCTTGACCATTAAAACCCTGCGGACCTGCAAATTCATATCACAACTGTGATAAGTTTGCTAGCGGTTTGAAGGTAAACAATGATTTCAAAGAAGATGATTTGAGGACACATGTATGACACAGTCTTTGTACACTATGATGAACCTGAAATGACTGCAAGTTCAACTACTCACCACTATACGGGCTGTGCCGTCCCGAGGAGACGTCTAAATTATACACTTTCAATACAAATTAATGCTTTATTCGGTTTCTTACCCAAAATTTTGTTCAGACTTCAATCGAGTGCTCGACTGAGGGTTAATCACTTATAGAACTAGTTCCCTCATACACACACCCTAGCTTTCACATTTTTATCGGATGGTGTACAAAAGTAGACAACAAAGTCTCACAATATATGGCTAGCCACAACCAGGCATTGCAAAATGATGGCTGATCAAACTCTTAAGGAATTACTTATGGCTTCGTGCCATTAGCCATATTACTTTGAATCTAGCGATATAATTGTTCTGGATTTGGATCTTGAATAATATCTGTGCAGTATTTGGATGGAAACTTATGCAGACCATCTGTAGAATTAGAGAGCTCCCCGCTAGCGCCTTCTAGCAGAGCGGATAGAAAGTTTCCAATAACAGGTGAAGCCAGAAATCACACTCTTCGTCTTTACAGTATTGCACGATCGACAGATCAGATGCTGAAACGACACTTTACCGACCAAAGCATCATAAAATAAGATATACATAAATAAAAATTTATGTATATCTTATTTTACGACCGGGCTTAAAAATCAAGAGCCTTGAACCCTCAGTTCATGATCAAGAACCTGTTGAAAATTTTGTAGATGTGAATCAAGAGTTGACTCTTTTCAGTCTACCCTTCTCTTCAAACTTGAGAGAATCTACCTTGAAAAACATTCTTTGAACAGGTTTGTTCGATTTTGGCTCACCATACGAAACTAAAATCTCACACATTGGTAAAGCAAGTTCTGATATCGTTTTACATCACTAAGCGTCGACCACATTATATATTATAATAATCGTATTTATATCATCTTAATAGTATCAGAAAATGAAGAAGTTCTTATTCAGCCTTTTGGATCGGAAACAAATTCGGGTAACCATCGGCATTCCAGGCAGAAAACTTTTGGAAAATAGCTAAAGATAATCAGCGCCAGTTACGTGCTGATGCTCGCTAAGCCCGCCACGGCTTGCGTTTTAGTAACGCTAGTTACTAGGGAGCCATCCCAGGAGAGGGATATTGAATATATCCGAAATAGTTCAGAGTAATTTCGACTAAATTTACGTGAGTTTAGCCATTGCTTTTTAACAATATGAGTCATACTCAACGACAGTTTTCAAAGTAAAGATAATTCGTAGTATAGATCCAGTTTACTGGGTCACTCACTCAGTTGCTTTAAGTATCACCTGATCATTGATTATTGTAACTGACCACCTGATCGGTTACAATACTTATAACTCGGTACGATGCTACTCGTTGGGAACCAACCATTCTTAACACCAGTGGTAAACCTAGACTAGCTGCGTGTACCTACCATTATTGCTGGTCAGATAAAAAAGATTTTGATTGAAGCCCGTGTATTACAGATACAGATAAGAAGTTCTATTGAAGGGAAATCATGCTCTTTCAACTGGAATCTTGTTTGATTCGATACTTCTTGGTTTGAATCTGCCAATCCCTTTGAATAATATCTTTTCATAATTTCAATTAGTCACCTACAGTGCTACAGTATCATTTTATGATATTTAGTAATAGCTGAATCTTGAATAAGCTGAACGTTTAAAACATTTTTCTTATCCAATAGAATTTTAAATAGGTAGTCTCGCAAAATTGTGCAACACACCTACCATAATATCACATTGGCGTCACCATCACCACCAGGCGATAACAAACACGTCTCTCATGTATAATAAGGTTTCGAATTAAGGTACAGTACTGTTTAATAGCGATGTTTTACCTGAAATTAAAACATTTATTAAACATACTTACCTAATTCGAAACCTTATAGTTTCTACATCTGCCTGGTGGCATAACTCAGAACATGAGAAATCCAATGATGGCAAGGGCCGCCTGCGCGCCCTACCTGGGTGATGGTGGGGGCCAGGGGAGGGGGAAACGGCGCTGATTGGACGAGTAAAGTGGTTGGACCAATCACAGCACGCCTAGTCCGGATCGAAAGTCAAGTACGCTACTCTCATGTATAATAAGGTTTCGAATTAGGTAAGTATGTTTAATAAATGTTTTAATTTCAGGTAAAACATCGCTATTTAAAATTACATTATGTGATGTTTATAAGTAACATTTTTATTTGTAACAAAATTATGATAAACGATTTTATGAGTTGCGACAGTGAACCATCACCGGGCTATGATTATTGAGTTAAAGCTTCAAATATTTAGTAAATATCTTCTCGTTTAGTTTTTATCAGGTAGGTAAGTTAAGTCTATACCTTTATTGTACTAGAACTAGAATGATTGGATAATTTAATAAAATTCTAGGTCTTAGAGGGATATTCTAAAGTTGCAACAGGACACATTGTTGTTTATGACGAGAAGTCAGATCAGAATGAAAACCAAGAATCGAGCGGAAAGTTTTTAGTAAATTCTGATGAACTCTATCAACACCTCAGTAGCCGAGGTTACAGCTACAGGTTAGTAATTTTTTTTTTCAGTAGTAGTTAAGTAGTAGTAGTTTTTTTCAGTAGTTAGTAATTTACACGTTCCACGTCTTTAATTTTACTGGCGGGTTTAATAATATTTGGCAGAAACATTTGGCCATCATCATCATCATCATCATCATCATCAACAGAGCGCCACTTTGAGTGGCTGCTTGCCTTCTGCATCCATCGGCTCCCCACGGTTTTCAACAGGTCATCGGTCCACCTAGTGTGTAGTTTCTTCCTCATCAACATTAGGTACTCTATTTTATTTAAGTACATATTTCAAATAATGAGTAAAATTGGTCATGAGGTTGTCAAGATATAATTATAAGGTCATGAGGTTTATGAGATCGGAAAAAAAATTGTTGCAAAAAAGTTTATGCTCGCGAAGTATACATTACAGGTTACCTACGAGCAGTAGGTAGGTATTACCTACCTACTGCTCGCAGAACTAGTGGCTTGAGCCATGCTTTCGGATTATTCACGAATGGGCCTGTGAGCGAACGGTACTATCTCACCAAACTGCGCATTCGAGCTTTTTTTAAGTAGTATATCAAAGTTGTATGATTAAACTCAATGTTCTTTTAGGGAGCAGTTTCGGAGTATTCACTGTGCAGATGAATCAATGACAAAGGCTCAGATACTTTGGAATGATAATTGGGTGACACTGATTGACGGGCTTATCCAATTTAACACTTTGCAACATACTCACGAAGGAGTTTCAGAGCCTACAGGGATCAAACACCTTACCATTGACATTAAAAAGCACATGGAAAGTATTCAGCGAAGCTTATTGGATGGTAAAACAATAATCGCAGCTGAAGTGAACAAAGTTTTCGATAGCACGAGGTATGAATCATTTCACACTAATATTAAGGTGGCGACTGACGAAGCACAAAACACCCTAAGTGGGTCGTCAGTGCAGGCTTTTATTACCCCACTCACAAGGTGGCGACTTTAATAAGCATTAGATTGATGTGAATAATTGCATAGTAATAATATGTTCCCCATCTCTTCCCGTGGGTGCCGTAGAAGGCGGCTAAGGGAATATCCAGGGAATGGGTCGCAGCGTTCCCCTCGGTCTTGGTGATAATCAATCCTCACTGCGAATCACCAAGCCGCCTGCCAAGCGTGGTGATTATGGCAAACCCCCCCCCCCCCCCCCCCCCTAATGACAAGCACAAATCAAAACGGCCCCCAGTCCCCGGCAGCTCTGCTATCCCGTGGCTACGGTAGCGGCCACGGTAACGGCAGGGCAAGGGGTGCGAAGCATCCCCGGCAGACGCCCGGCTACCAACCCCAACGACGACCCCTGGCCCTGGCAACACATAACGTGCGCACACTAAAGGCTGACGAAAGGATGGTCGAGCTAGAGGCGGAGATGGGTAAGTTACGCTGGGATGTAATGGGATTGTCAGAAGTCCGAAGACAGGGACAGGACACGATAATCCTAAATTCCGGAACTTATTCTTCTACCGGGAGGGAGACCAACTCTCCCAAGGGGGTGTCGGGTTTCTCGTCCGCAAGTCTCTCGTCAACAACGTGGTCAAAGTCGACAGTGTGTCGGCCAGGGTAGCGTACCTGGTACTCCGAATAACCAAACGGTATTCGTTGAAGGTTATACAGGTATACGCGCCGACGTCGGCACACTCAGACGATGAAGTAGAAGCTATGTATGAGGACATATCCGAAGCCATGCATACTTCCGAAACATACTTCACCGTTGTGATGGGAGACTTCAATGCGAAGTTGGGCACAAGGAATAGCGATGAGCTGAGAGTGGGGCCATTTGGATACGGGCAGCGGAACCCTCGAGGACAGAGGCTGGCTGACTTCATGGAGAAGAAGGAACTCTTTATGATGAACTCCTTCTACGAGAAGCGGCCATCCAGGAAGTGGACGTGGATAAGTCCCGACGGTTCCACTAAAAATGAGATAGACTTCATCATGACGACCAAGAAGCACATATTCGATGATGTCTCTGTGATCAGCAAGGTGAAAACCGGTAGCGATCACCGTATTGTTAGAGGCACATTGAATATCAATGTTAAGCTCGAAAGGTCACGTCTGGTGAAGTCTACGCTCCGTCCAAATCCTGTCCAAATCCAAAACCCCTAAGGCTTTCAGCTGGAACTCCAAAATCGCTTCCAGTGCCTAGCCGACTGTAACACAGTGGACGAGCTAAACGACGGGTTGGTGGAAACTGTCCAAGCTGTTGGATCGAAATTCTTTAAGACCCAACGCCGAAAGAAGACTCAAAAGCTCTCAGAAAAAACTCTTAAGCTAATGGCCGATCGGAGCGAAATGAAGCTGCAGTCTTCAGTTGATATGTCAGCCTACGGTGAACTCAATAGACGAATCTGGAGTTCCTTGCGACACGACTTGCGTGCTCTTAGTACTTCACGTATTGAGGCCGCAATTGAGCGGAACCAAGGCTCTAAAGTGTTCGCAAAGGATTCGTCTATTGGGCAACACCAAATGACAAAACTGAAGACCGAAAATGGTAGCGTCATTTCATCCAAGCCTGAGATTCTGAGAGAGATCGACAACTTCTATGGACAGTTATACACCTCGACACGTAAGCCCGCTACTAACACAGCTCAGGACATCAGAGCCAAGTTAGTCCGACACTATACCGAAGATATCCCGGACGTCAGCCTGTACGAGATTAGAATGGCCCTCAAACAGCTTAAAAACAACAAGGCACCAGGTGAAGATGGAATTACGACCGAACTTCTGAGAGCGGGTGGTAGACCGGTACTTTTAGTCCTCCAGAAGTTATTTAATTCTGTCATCCTTGAAGGTACAACGCCAGAGGCATGGCACAAGAGCGTGGTGGTGCACTTCTTCAAAAAAGGCGATAACACCTTATTGAAGAACTACAGGCCCATCTCGCTCTTGAGTCATGTGTATAAGCTGTTTTCGAGAGTCATTACGAATCGTCTCGCACGCAGGTTTGATGAATTCCAGCCTCCCCAACAAGCCGGTTTCCGAAAAGGCTTTAGCACCATAGACCACATCCATACGCTGTGCCAGATTATACAGAAGACCGAAGAGTATAATCGGCCGTTATGGCTAGCGTTTGTGGACTATGAGAAAGCCTTCGATTCAATCGAGACTTGGGCGGTGCTGCAGTCCTTGCAGCGATGCCAAATTGACTATAGGTATATCGAAGTTTTGAAGTGTTTGTACAGTAAGGCCACTATGTCAGTCCGACTACAGGACCAGAGTACGGAACAAATTCCATTGCAAAGAGGCGTGAGACAGGGAGACGTTATTTCTCCGAAACTGTTCACAAACGCATTGGAGGATGTTTTCAAGCTCTTGGAGTGGAAAAGATCTGGCATCAACATAAATGGCGAGTACATCACTAACCTTCGTTTTGCCGATGATATAGTCATAATGGCGGAATCGCTCGAGGACCTTAGCACCATGCTCAACGACCTCAGTAGAGTCTCCCAGCAGGTTGGTCTTAAGATGAATATGGACAAGACAAAGATCATGTCTAATGCTCATGTTCCACCTATACCGGTAATTGTTGGGAACGATACTCTCGAAGTTGTCGACAAGTATGTCTACCTAGGACAGATTGTCCAATTAGGTAGGTCCAACTTCGACAAAGAGGTGGCGCGAAGAATCCAACTCGGCTGGGCAGCGTTCGGGAAGCGTCGTCCTATCTTTTCGTCCAAAATACCGCAGAGCCTGAAAACGAAAGTTTTCAATCAGTGTGTGTTGCCAGTGATGACTTATGGAACTGAGACATGGTCTCTTACTGTTGGCCTCATTAGTAAGCTCAAAGTCGCGCAGCGAGCTATGGAGCGAGCTATGCTCGGTGTTTCCCTGCGAGATAAGCTCCGGAACGAGGAGATCCGCAGGAGAACTAAAGTGACCGATATAGCTCTTAGAGTTAGTAAGTTGAAGTGGCAATGGGCAGGCCACATCGCTCGTAGAACTGACAACCGATGGGAAAGAAAGGTTCTCGAGTGGCGACCACGAACCGGAAGACGCAGCGTAGGCCGGCCCCCCACTCGGTGGACCGACGACCTGGTGAAAGCCGCGGGGAGCCGATGGATGCAGAAGGCGAGCAGCCGCTCAAGGTGGCGTGCTCTGGGGGAGGCCTATGTTCAGCAGTGGACGTCTTCAGGCTGTTAATGATGAATAATATGTTTGCTCGCTTTGAGAAAACGCTCATACATCATGACCACAGCATCGCTTGAATTTAAAATACGCGCGTAATACGTTAATGATGATGATTGTGGACGTGATATATGGGAACCCAGTACCTCACCTTCGCACGAAATGATTCGCAGCGAATTCGCCTCTTCTCGACAAGGTCACAGCTGGGTGAAGTGCGCTCGAGTGCTCGGTGTGGCTCGGTGCTCGTCATCAAGCTGCTCGGCTGACATGCCCAAATATCTGACTTGTAAAGTGCTCGCATTGAGAGAATGCTCATGTTAGACGCCACCTATACAAATGCGAAAGTTTATGTGTGTGCTTGTTCCCTATTGATGCTGCAACAGCTAAACGGATTTGGATGGAGATACTTAGCATAAATGTTATCCGCGGGGTAGGTGCAGCTAGTTACGTTATATACGTAACTATTTAGAATAAGAATGTGAATCCAATGGCTACTTTCCTTCCTAATAATAGCATAATGATCATGGTGGTTTTGTTTCAGATGTGGAGGTGTTTTACTTAAGAACCTTTTATTCCGAAACACACCCTTTTCAAATCAAATAAGTTTTAAGCTAAAATATCCAACTTTGTCTGTGTCTGATGTAAGTATCATTTGTTAGTCTAGTCTAATAATTAGATTTTTTTGTTTATGTGAATAGGTATACTTTTTAGGTTGGTAATTTCATCAAAATCAGTTAGGTACGTAGTTTGTTTTAAATCAAAATAATTGGAATAAATGTATGTTGTATGATAATACCAATGTAATGAGTATTTCTCAGGTGATTGAAATCTGTTTAACGCCTATTTTTCAAAGGAACTATTTATATTATAAGCATAGTTGCACCACCGACCTCTTATCTCTCCAGTAATTCTTTCCATCCAAAGGTTGACTGGAAGAGATCGCTTTTAGCGATAAGTCCGCCGATTGTACTATAGATTAAGCTGTTTATTTCTGTATCTTTTTTTTCATGCTTGGTGTACAATAAAGGATTTTTGTATTGTATTGTATTGTTGCAGTTCAATGATTTTCAGAAGCTCGAAAATATAATATCACTGGTGAATACCACATTAGGACATCGTGTCACTTTGAGAACTGGCAGTGTTGGTGATCTTGAATCGTTACATTGGGAAGAAGCACCACCATTTAATGAAAGCGGTGTGGAAGTTAAGGTAAGCACCTTTTATTTAGTACATCATAGGTAGGTACATCATCAGTCTGAACACTTCCACTGCTGAACATAGGCCTCCCCCATAGAGCGCCACTTTGAGTGGCTGCTTGCCTCCTGCATCCATCGGCTCCCCGCGGTTCTGACCCAGTCGTCGGTCTATCTAGTGTGGGGCTGACCTAGAGAACCTTTCTTCCCCATCGGTTGTCAGTTCTACAGCGAGGTGGTTTGCCCACTGCCACTTCAACTTGCTAATTCTATGAGCTATATCGGTGACTTTAGTTCTCTTGCGGATCTCCTCATTTCGGATCTTATCTCGCAAGGAAACTCCGAGCATAGCTCTCTCCATAGCTCGCTGCAACTTTGAGCTTACTCATAAGGCCAACAGTAAGAGACCACGTTTCAGAGTCATAAGTCATTACTTGCAACACACACTGGTTGAAAACTTCCGTCTTCAGGCTCTGCTGTATTTTAGACGAAAAGTTGGATTCTTCATGCGACCTCTGTGTCAAAGTTGGACCTACCTAATTAGATAATCTGTCCTAGGTAGACCTAATTGTCTATTGTTGATCCCAACAAATACCGTTAGGTATAGGTGGAAGTGCAGCATTAGACATGAGTTTGGTTTTGTCAATGTTCACCTTAAGACCAACTTGTTGGAAGACTACTGATTTATTGTTTGAATTTTATGACGAAATATCTCATCGTCTTTCCTACACAAACATATTCCCCTGTTCCCTCTGGATTTTGGCATGATAGCGATTTGAGATTTTTGAGATTTTTTTAAATTGTACCTATATTAAATTAGCTAGTGATTCAAGCGATATACTTTTACTTTTACTTTTTTTCTATTTGTCTATTCTATGTTATTTTTTTTTTCTTTCCAAATTTTACTGTTATCCTACTTTTGTGACATAATAATAAGTGTTAAACTATTGGGAGAAGCCACTGATGCCTGAAATACAGTTTAAAAACTAGTTCGGGAATCTATGGACTCATTAAAATAATGTAAAAATATTTATGTCAATAAACTATTTTTGTATTTTGTATTTTTTTTTTATTTTACTTGATGCCCTGACACCGAGGAACAAGAATATTGTTTTGGTTTTTCTGATTCTATTCATCATTGTGTCTGTTATACCACCCATAACAATAGTTTATTTGAAAAACATTTGCACTTGTACTTTATTTTCAATTTCATTTTATGTTCTTATACAGGTTGAATATGCAGGAGTGAATATGTTAGATGTAAAGAGAGCAACTGGATCCATTCCTTTTGGAAACAACGAAATGTATTATGGAATGGACTTTAGCGGGTTAACCAATAGGTGAGCTGTCAATAAAAATGTACTAAAATAAATAATGGACCTTGTTTTTCTATATTATATTATTGGATCAGTACCTAGCTAGTGTTAGTTGTGTTTGGTAGTGTTCGCGTTTTAGTTCCTTTAAAGAATAAAGGCACTTTGCCCGTAAAAATGACACTCCAATGTCCTCAGATTACCGAGTGTACTAAGCTGATGCGTAGTATGTACATCCGTGACTAAGCTAAAACAGTGCGGCATCCTTGGAATTCAAGATATTTACTATTTTAAATAAGAAAACCCTCTCTCTTTCTCTTTCGCCTTCCACCTCTTTCTTTTTCCCGTATTTATACATCTCCATACATCGTAATTATACATCTGTTGCTAAACTGAGCTGCTAAAATCTGAGTTTAAGCTGTTTAAATGTGAAATTGCAGTGGAGAGCGTGTGATGGGCCTAGTGAGAAATGGCGCAGCAAGCACTGTGGTGTTAGCGCAGCCTGAGCTGTTATGGCCCGTCCCAGCTCACTGGAGTTTAGAAGAAGCCGCTACCGTACCCCTTGCTTACTTACAAGCTTTCTACTACCTTGTAAGTTAGTTTAAGTACCCTTGATATGCTTCTTTACTATTTAATTAATCATTCCCGGTAAAAGAACTTATAAAATAATGAGTATCAGCACCGTCTATTATATAATTATTGTGTTTATGTACTTTTACAGTGTGTCATAAATAAGCTCAAACACGGATTGAACGTTTTGATACACGGTGGTGCCGGAGCTTTGGGTCAGGCTGCTATATCGGTGGCTCTAGCACATGGCTGCCAGGTGTTCGCGACTGTGGCAGACAACGCCAAGAAAGATTTTTTACTTAAACTTTTCCCGCAGCTGAATGGTATATACCACTTTCTCCTACTTCCGAAATGCTTCTTCGTTATATGATTTTATTAGTAAAGTAAGTCAAGTTAGTGAGTCAAGTGTTGAAGCTAAATGGTCAATATAAACAGAGTAACGAATAAATTCTAGGTTTGTGATATAAATATACCTACTAGTCCCAAAAAAAAATTATTTTATTTTTTCAATTTCATTTCAGCGAGTACTATTGGTAACTCCCGTGACAATACTTTTGGAGATATGGTTTTAAACGCCACAAACGGTGCAGGTTGTGAGATCATACTTAGCTGCCTGCCAGAAAATCTAAAAAATGTAAGGCATACGAAAACATTACTATTAAAGAAATTAATTGTGATTAAACACGTCGTATCCTAGCGTTGCAGATTGTGCTTAGCGTCTCACAGTAGATATCTGTGTAGGAGTCAAGGTTTTAATTACGGACCATCCATTCTGGTAAAAAGTAACCTTTTAGATCCAACTGCTTTTTGTTTAGCGTTAGCTTACGTTTGTGTGCTATGTAAATGTAGGCTATCGCTGCCAGTACGTGCGGTGGGTACCTCATAGACCGTTGAGAGTGACGAAAATATTCTAGGTCTGTGGGCATGGGCGTACCCAGTGGGGAGCCGGGGGGCAGCATTTTTCGCGATCGCTTTGCTTGCACTTTTATTATTTATGCTTTGTTTTAATACATGACCAACACGCTCAAACTGGTTTAATAATATTACTAAAAAATATTGCTACGATTTGATGCCCGCAGCAGCAGCACTGCTTAGCCTAGAGGTTACTTTAAATTAAATTCCATAATTATTAATTAACTATTACATAAAGTTTATTTTGTGAATTGGTAATTATTATCAATTAACGTAAACTGAAATACAAACTATAAGTAAGGTGATTTATTGCGTACTGTGAAATGAATTGCTCAAATTGCGTACATTTCTTTAACGTAAGAAACGCGACGAGCTAGAGCTCCGCTACAGAAAGATGCACTGGTTGCTTGGAAAGCATTCTTCGTTGTCAGTGCACAATAAAATACTGTTATATAAACAAGTCCTTATGCCATTATGGACTTATGGTATTCAGCTATGGGGCTGTACTACACAAAACATTATACAGATCATTCAACGCTTCCAAAACAAAGTTCTCCGGTGCGCTGTAAATGCGCCGTGGTAAATTAGAAAAAAGGATCTACATCGTGACCTACAAGTAGACCTTGTGGTCAATGTTATAAAAAAGCTCGCCGAAGCTCATGAACGAAGGCTTCACCGTCATGTGAACGTTGAGGCGATCCAGCTCTTCGACAACACGGACATAGTGAGAAGACTAAAAAGGATAAAACCTTTTGAGTTGGTTTACTGATAATGAACCATAGTGTAGTGAGTGATGCTCAAAAAAACACGCTAACATTACAACACATTCTTAGAATTACTCTACTTAGCAGTTTAGGTTAAATTCATATTACTTATTAGCCATTTATAGGCTAGATTGTAATTTAAATGACGAACTTTGTAATGTACTTCATTACTGAAAAAAAATTGCCTACGTATTCTCTGAAATATAAAATGTAGCAAACATAGAAAAATTTTTGCGCTCGCTTCGCTCGCGCTTTTCATTTTTATGTACTTTATTTTAGTAAAGATGGTTATTTTCATGCTTTACATGAAAAGCACCATTCCCAAAGCCGTAACATTATTAATCCCGTGCAAAGCCAGGGTAAGTACGAGTAACACGATTTTATTCTAACACTTAATACTAACAAAACGGGTCTCTTCTAAAGATGATTCTTTTAGATTTCTGTAAATTATCAAGGTATAAAAAAAAATTAAGAATAATATTAAGTGAATAAGTTTGTAATTCTCGCGCGGAGAATAATAAAAAAAGCAGCGTTTTTTAAAAGATATATAATATGCAGAAAAAAATAAAAGATAATGAGTAACAAAATGGTGCAGACTTCATGTCTACAGTGACTAATAATAAGAGGTTTAGTCCATAGGTCACCGTGGCGGAATTGGCGGAGTCGGACATACCCGCGGGCCCGTGCCCTGCGGGATCCACGAGGCTTACTCCCCAGCCTCGGTAGAAAAAAAAACCGGTCTTTTCGTGCTTTTGTACCCGTTTTGACTTAATAATATGAGTTCAAGTCGCGAATGTTTAAAAAGTGTTAAATAAACTAGCTTGAATAAAATTCAACATTATTTTCAGGTCTGTCTAAATTGTACTGCGTTTTGTGGTATCACTATCGACACTGTACAAATACAAAACAAAGATGAGTTTGAGTACGGAATGTTTAATATGACAAAGTCAAGGTCGTATGTCGCCGCTGATTTTTCTTGTATATTTAACTCGGAAAACAGAACAGAACTGAGAGTGAGTAAGAATATTCAGTTCAAATACCTACCTAACTGCTTCGAGGTGGAGTAAATGATTGGTTACATGCAGTATTATTTCCACCAGGAGCTTCAGAGGTTGTTGAGTGACGGCATCGCCCTCGGGCACGTACGGCCGCTGTCGCACGTGACGTTCGCTCCGCACGAGGCGCCGCGCGCCTTCCGCCTGCTGGCCGCGAGCCGGCACCGTGGCCGCGTGCTGCTGCGGATGACGGACTCACCTGCTAACAGACACTCCAAGTAACGCCCTATGCTATACTATTATATTATATCACATCACTTTCATCATCAGCATGGAGACTTCAAATGCTGAACATACCTCCCACATAGAGCGACACTTTCAGCTTTGAGCGGATGCTTGCCTCTTGCATCCAACGGCTTCCCACGGATTGTCGGTGCTGCGATGCTGCGAACGATATGGCCTGCCCATTTCCATAACCTACAATTCGCTTATTCTAAGAACTATAATAACTCTATGTTCTATGAACAGTAGACCTCGCAAGCACAAACTTTTTTGAAACTCTTCTTGGGGATATCTTATATAGAAAATTTATAATAATTATGTGTATCTAATTATTATAACACAAACACATTTGTATATTATATTCCAAAATGGTATTTATATTTTATTTAACAATTTGCCACATATGTTAAAGTCGTTGAACTAATTAGGTATAACTATTACAACCCATGATCTAAATAACTCCTCATCAGTTTTTAGAAGTAAGTATTTTAAATCTTCCAGAAACATTAAAATAGTATAATTACCTCCTAAAGGCTAATTGTTCCTAATTGCTGTAACAGGAAAAACGTAGGTATATAAAAATTAGCCGCTAAATCTTGTATTATAGGTACCGACCCGTGCCGAACTTGGACCTTACGACCTTTATATCTCGGCAACCTCTTGACCGCTCTTGAATGCTCATATTTGAAATACTTGTTTAGAATTGAGAGCCCACTATTTTTACCAAATATTATCAAAATCGTCCGGTAAATGGCACCGCAGCAAACTCCCCCCCCTTTTTATGGGAAATACCCTTCCAATCAAAAATCTATGACTAAAAAAATCCCTGGACCTGTAGAACCTGTATACCAAGATTCTCAAGACTCGTTAAATAATGCGACCTATACGCGAGTACCTACGTACATCCGGACAGACGAAAGCAAAAATCTCGAGTTGAAGCAGAGACTTTCGCTCACTTCGTTCACTTGGTCAATTATCGCCATTTTAAACTACTCAAATGCTGAAAACATTTTCTATGGTTTGCAACTTATATTGTTGAAATTTTAATTGTTTACTTTCAGAGTCATTTGTTCGCGAGATAGTACACATTTGATGGTCTGGGACGGCAGCTCATTAGGCCTGCAGCTTGCTGATAGACTGATAGCTCGTGGAGCTAATAAATTACGTATTTATTGTTTGTATCCATCTTCTCCCCATCTGCTGAAATTAAGGTAAATATATGCTATTTTCTGTCCTTTTCTTTTTTTTTGTCATACCACTCCTATTTTCTGCCAAATAGATTGTTAAAGTCGCGTTTGACTAACACATGACTATGTTAACGAAGAAGCTTATAAAATATCCTCAATACTTGTATATTTATTTGGTGTTACCTGATGTGACATGCGGATATATTGGGGAAAAAGTTTCTTCGCATTTTTTAAGAAAATTCAAAACATTTTTTAATATAGTTTATTAACATTTAACTAAAGTATGTAGGTACCATTTCGTTCGATAACTTTTTGCCATCTTGTAGGTAGGGACATGATCCCATTGCTATAAAAGTTTTGGGGCTTATGATCAAAAAACAAGACAAGTAGTTCTGGCAGTCCTCTCGTGATGTTAACCTGACACTACCTAAAGAATTCCGTAGAGATCAAAACAGGTGAAAATCTGAAGGTGCAAGGTCAGAACTATACGGCGGATGCATTATCACCTTCCAGCCAAACTCTCTTAATTTTTGCTGAGTGGCTAAAGATGTGTGAGGTCTAGCGTTATTATGATGAAAAACCACATCCCTTCTGTTGATTAATTCCGGTCACTTTCTCTCAAATTCTTGCTTTAATCTCATCAGTTGTTCGCAGTAGAGTTCAGAATCGATGGTGCTGCCTGGTGGTAACAGCTCATAATGAATAATGCCCTTCCAGTCCCACCACACACACAGCATCACCTTGTTGCGAGTTAACCCGGGTATCGCCACAGTCTGTGAAGCCTGACCGACCTTTGACCACGACCTTTTTCGCACTTTCTTGTCGTACGTGATCCACTTTTCATCACCAGTTATCAGCTTCTTCAAAAATGGTTCGGTTTCATTACGTCGTAATAAAGAATCACAAATGCGTACACGGTTCATTAGGTTTCTTTCAGTGAGTTCGTGAGGTACCCAAATATCGAGGTTTTTTGTGTACCCAGTTTTTTTCGAATGCGCCAAAACTGTTTTGTGGTCAATTCCCAGTTCTTCAGCTACGTCGTAACTACTGATATGCCAATCTTGCTCCACTGTTTCAAAAATGGCATCCATTTTCCGTAGTAGGGCGACCAGAGCGAGGTGCATCTTTGACATCACAATTTCCGGATTGAAAACGCTTTAACCAAATTTGTGCTACTCTCACAGACACTGCACTAGGTCCATAAACATCGCAATTTCTTTTCGCGGCTTGCGTTGCATTTTTACCTTTTTTGTAGTAAAATTTTAAAATGTATCGTGTTTCTTCATTAGATTCACTCATCTTCACAGTACGAAAAACAAATAAAAATCACACATTTTTCCTAATTTGAATATGGAATTATCTTCTTTAAAATTTAAACTTTTAATGATACCAAAACCAGCCAGATACAAATAGTATAGCCAAAGAGATTTTATTACAAGTTCATACTTACTATAATGCGAAAAGACTTCCCCAACCTATTAACTTTGTATATATATATAGTTGTATATAACGTTGAATAATGTTTTATTTATCGGCAGATATTGGAAAATGATGGGAATAGACGTGGAAGTACGTTACGATGATAAATATGTTAAAAGCAGCGACGCACTATCAGTGTTGATAAATGAAACAATTCAGTGTGGACCCATCGAAGGAATATACGTGATCGCAACAGGATCTGTTTCAGACGGTCAACAGAACAATGAGCTTGGAGACATTGTCGCCTATTTAGATACAACTTCGAGAAACCTCTGTCCACTTTTAAAGTAAGTTCTTAAGCTTCTGTAGATTAAATTATTTTTTACCTAACAAAAAATGATCAGTAGATATAAGTACCATAATAACTTATGTTTAGATATTTTGCCGTGATTGTCGTCGGTGCCAACATTGGACAACAAACCTGTCTCTCGCGACATGAAGGTGGCCTTCCAGCGACAGCATTAAGTATTAAAGTAAGTAATTACATGATACGACTTAATACGCTTATACCTACGCAACTCTAATCAAATTTTATTTTGGTACTAGTAAAAAATTAGTGTAAATTATTTGTCACCGAAGCATTGCAGTATTAAATACTAGTACTACTTATATTTTATATCATCATCATCAACAGCCTGAAGACGTCCACTGCTGAACATAGGCCTCCCCCAGAGCACGCCACCTTGAGCGGCTGCTCGCCTCCTGCATCCATCGGCTCCCCGCGGCTTTCACCAGGTCGTCGGTCCACCGAGTGGGGGGCCGGCCTACGCTGCGTCTTCCGGTTCGTGGTCGCCACTCGAGAACCTTTCTTCCCCATCGGTTGTCAGTTCTACGAGCGATGTGGCCTGCCCATTGCCACTTCAACTTACTAACTCTAAGAGCTATATCGGTCACTTTAGTTCTCCTGCGGATCTCCTCGTTCCGGAGCTTATCTCGCAGGGAAACACCGAGCATAGCTCGCTCCATAGCTCGCTGCGCGACTTTGAGCTTACTAATGAGGCCAACAGTAAGAGACCATGTCTCAGTTCCATAAGTCATCACTGGCAACACACACTGATTGAAAACTTTCGTTTTCAGGCTCTGCGGTATTTTGGACGAAAAGATAGGACGAAGCTTCCCGAACGCTGCCCAGCCGAGTTGGATTCTTCGCGCCACCTCTTTGTCGAAGTTGGACCTACCTAATTGGACAATCTGTCCTAGGTAGACATACTTGTCGACAACTTCGAGAGTATCGTTCCCAACAATTACCGGTATAGGTGGAACATGAGCATTAGACATGATCTTTGTCTTGTCCATATTCATCTTAAGACCAACCTGCTGGGAGACTCTACTGAGGTCGTTGAGCATGGTGCTAAGGTCCTCGAGCGATTCCGCCATTATGACTATATCATCGGCAAAACGAAGGTTAGTGATGTACTCGCCATTTATGTTGATGCCAGATCTTTTCCACTCCAAGAGCTTGAAAACATCCTCCAATGCGTTTGTGAACAGTTTCGGAGAAATAACGTCTCCCTGTCTCACGCCTCTTTGCAATGGAATTTGTTCCGTACTCTGGTCCTGTAGTCGGACTGACATAGTGGCCTTACTGTACAAACACTTCAAAACTTCGATATACCTATAGTCAATTTGGCATCGCTGCAAGGACTGCAGCACCGCCCAAGTCTCGATTGAATCGAAGGCTTTCTCATAGTCCACAAACGCTAGGCATAACGGCCGATTATACTCTTCGGTCTTCTGTATAATCTGGCGCAGCGTATGGATGTGGTCTATGGTGCTAAAGCCTTTTCGGAAACCGGCTTGTTCGGGAGGCTGGAATTCATCAAACCTGCGTGCGAGACGATTCGTAATGACTCTCGAAAACAGCTTATACACATGACTCAAGAGCGAGATGGGCCTATAGTTCTTCAATAAGGTGTTATCGCCTTTTTTGAAGAAGAGCACCACCACGCTCTTGTGCCATGCCTCTGGCGTTATACCTTCAAGGATGACAGAATTAAATAACTTCTGGAGGACTAAAAGTACCGGTCTACCACCCGCTCTCAGAAGTTCGGTCGTAATTCCATCTTCACCTGGTGCCTTGTTGTTTTTAAGCTGTTTGAGGGCCATTCTAATCTCGTACAGGCTGACGTCCGGGATATCTTCGGTATAGTGTCGGACTAACTTGGCTCTGATGTCCTGAGCTGTGTTAGTAGCGGGCTTACGTGTCGAGGTGTATAACTGTCCATAGAAGTTCTCGATCTCTCTCAGAATCTCAGGCTTGGATGAAATGACGCTACCATTTTCGGTCTTCAGTTTTGTCATTTGGTGTTGCCCAATAGACGAATCCTTTGCGAACACTTTAGAGCCTTGGTTCCGCTCAATTGCGGCCTCAATACGTGAAGTACTAAGAGCACGCAAGTCGTGTCGCAAGGAACTCCAGATTCGTCTATTGAGTTCACCGTAGGCTGACATATCAACTGAAGACTGCAGCTTCATTTCGCTCCGGTCGGCCATTAGCTCAAGAGTTTTTTCTGAGAGCTTTTGAGTCTTCTTTCGGCGTTGGGTCTTAAAGAATTTCGATCCAACAGCTTGGACAGTTTCCACCAACCCGTCGTTTAGCTCGTCCACTGTGTTACAGTCGGCTAGGCACTGGAAGCGATTTTGGAGTTCCAGCTGAAAGCCTTCGGGGTTTTGGATTTGGACAGGATTTGGACGGAGCGTAGACTTCACCAGACGTGACCTTTCGAGCTTAACATTGATATTCAATGTGCCTCTAACAATACGGTGATCGCTACCGTTGTGATGTATCACCATAATAATGCCAAATTACATAACGCAATAAATAACAAATATTTCTAGTTCCTTTTGCCAAAACACAAACGTTTGGATACCAGTATGAGCAATGAGTTTCAGGGAACTGCTTCAACAATTTACTGATAACTTTGAATATAGGTTGAATACTCAAATCAAATACTGACAAATACAATACAATACAAAATTGCATCCTATATTATTTTATTTGTAGAGAAACATTAAGTTTGATGCATTTATGGAAGAGTCGTCCTGGAATCGGTCTGCAGTAGACGCTATAGAAGAAGCACTTCGGTGCAGGAATCCTGTATTATCTGCTGAACCTGAAGCAGTGGAGGAAACATCTTTGGTGAAATTTTTATCTGCAGTTGATGGTAAATTTTATAATCATAATAAAACTTATCTGGTTACAAAAACCTTATAATGGATTCAGGATTTACGTCCCGATATTTTTTTGATGTCTTATTATAATTAATATTGTTTGCTGTTATGAATATTGTGTAATTTTAGGAAAGTACGACGATTCTACGCTAAGCGATTCAGGTTTCCGAGAGTCAGTATTTTATATCAAAACACTCTTGAGGGACGTTCACCATGTTTCATTGGACGATGAAGATATACTGAAGCTTACTCAGAAAGAGTGAGTACTTAGCAATAAAAATAATAACCTGTCAAAAGCCTTGGACTGTAAAAGTATATTATGCTATAAGTATTATTTAATCGTTGATAGGATTGTGTTAGGTGATTGACCACGCGGTTCACCAAGTGCGGACGACAATGGAGCATGGTTGCCTAAAAGATACCGGCTTACTAGCTTTAAAAACTCCCACATTAATATTATCCAGATTAGTATAACCCTAGAGTGCTCGCGCTATGAGCATTTTCCCGCCCTCTGACAATAAATGCTATTATTTTGTAAACTATGTACTCGACGATGTCAAGCGTCCTAGTAGCTGCCCCTTCTTTCACCATCTACCTATATTGTAAGTTTTGGGAGGGTAAGTGCGCGGGCGACCGCGGGAAGAAAGAATTGCTAAGAGCGTGTCGCGCGCGGCGGCAATTTGCTAACTGCGCGACCACCCACGTGAGTATAATTTATGTGTTTATTTATAGCATACTTAAATGTTAAAATATTTTGATTGTGCTTTGTTTACGTCTTATTTGCGCTTAAATAGATGTAAATAAAATGTTGTCATGGATATTTCGTTGTAATTTGTTTTAGGTAAATATTATTTGCTACAAAAAATGTATTTAAAAGAAATCTCTTTGGCCCTAACTAGACTAAAATTATAAAGTGAAGATCATTCGTGGATGGTGCGAAAAACATTAAAGAAACAAATACCAAGATGTATACCACTGGAAAACTAGAAAATTCTTTTATAATATGCGTAGCTTGTTCAAGTTTTAAGAAAAATAGATGGACAAAAAAAGGGTGCAATGTATGTGCAAAGTTACTGTGCAACAAATACTGTATCTGAATGTATCAAGACTATTTCGCTAACACATACAATGGAGATAGTGAAAACATTATAATATAAACTTGCTTAATTTTTAAGTTTTTATAAATTTTATGTAAACATGTTCCTAAAAATTTGAATTTACCCCAAAAATGATTTTAAGTCCAATTTTCCAGAGACCTTATTATGTTACATGAATTAATATAACATTTTCTAAAAGGATATGTTTCATTTTGATACTCTTGTAAATATTTTGAAGTTTGTTTAGCTATAAATATGATTAAAATGCATTTTAATATGGGCGGCAAAATGCTCTACACGCTAGCACTCACGTTTCACGGAGAGGCGCGACCCTAGGGATAAGTAAGGAAGCAATGAAGCTATAGTATATAAGGTTTAACTGTTTTTTAGCTTATTTCTAAAACTTATTATTACACGGTTGATGCTCACAATTTAAAACAAAGGTTTTACTACCACCTATCTACGTAGAAAGTCATAAGGGATGCATAGTTTATAAATGGTAGGGTGACACACACGCCAAACTTTTCACCGATCTATAGGAAAGGGTCTATATACTTATACAAAGTATGTATTTATAATTTTGGAAGACTGTTAAAGTTTCAGATGAACAGACAGACTGACATGACAAACTCATAAGGGTTCCTTGTAGTAGCTAAATAAAAACCTAGTTTTTAGCATATGTGTAATAAATACTAATAGTGGGTCAACTCCTTTTTTATATCGTAAAATACCTACAAGATCTCTACTCCCTAAAAATAAGCAGGGTTGTCAGAAAAACATTTTCTTAGATAATAATTTTGTTTTTGTAATCATTTATTTTTGTCACAGCTGCTCGGACAGTCACTCTTATCACACCGCTTTTAGGTTCATAATTCAAGATATTACGGGCGCGTGCTTTTTACTTCACATTACCGCACTAGTGTTTTATGATGATTTCTCGATTCAGTTAAGATCGCAGTATCTCACTGCAAGTTGTACGTAGACTACGTAGTATCATCATCATCATCATCAGGAACTGCTGAACATAGGACTCCTCCACAGAGCGCCACTTTGAGCGGCTGCTTGCCTTCTACGAGCTATGTGGCTAGCTTATTGCCATTTCTACTTGCTTATTATAAGAGCTATATCGGTCACTTTAGTTCTCCTCCTCCTTAATCTTATTGCGCAGGGAAACACCGAACACAGCTCTCTCCATAGCTCACTGCGCGACATCGAGCTTAGGTACTAATGAGTCCAATAGTAAGAACCACGTCTCAGTTCCATAAGTCATCACTGGCAAGTGGCAACACACACTGATTGAAAACCTTCGTTATATACCTATTCGTATTTTGGACGAAAAAATAGGTCGAAGAATTCTTCTTCTATACACGTAGTAGTACATTCAATATACGTGTAATTTTGGCTGTATACTCAAAGACGTGTAATAGAAGAATTCTTAATTTATAGATTCAGTATTGTACCAACAAAGAGTTTTTATGCAGCTAAAATCGGTACATAACTACATACACATTTTCTTGAATAAATAAATTGTAGTTAGGTAAGAGTAACCTCTTAGTAAATATGTAATTTTATCAAATTGCAACTTGTTCTGCGTACGTGGCACGCCTGAACGGGCGTACCGATACGCATGCGAAGCCGCTCGGTACTACCGCAGACGTTGCGGGCAGGGAGGGACTTCCGGTCTCCTTCATACCGCACCCCATCGTTGCTCCGTCTAGCCGCCGAGTTGACTCACTATTAGTATTTATTACACATATGCTTTTAGCAAGCACCGTGGCTTATTTGGAATCTGTTTCGCAACGCTCATGATGTCATGGGGTGGTGCTATCCGGTTTCAGTCATAATAGATGTTCATCGGGAAAGGCTATAGGCTATATATATATATATACAAGAAAGTCAGAGGGTATTGAGGGTGGATGATGCGATTTCTACCCGCTCCTTGTCTTCTCATTTTTAAGAGACTAAACTTTTTCAGATTGTTGGAAATAATGAGAAATTCCGCTGAACGCAAGCTTGAGGACATTGAAGGTCTTCGCATTTACTTTTCACACGAAGATAATGATGAGCTTCAAGCAACAATGGATTTCATACCTATGCAAACATTAGTGACTCACGCTGAAACGGTAATAAGATTTATAGTAATGTAGGGTGTAAAATTATTGTCAGCAACAATAATAATGTACCTACATGTCATTGACAGACAATGTATTATATCCCTAAAATGTAGGGACAATATCAGCGCGTCACATTATACCCACCTATAGGTTGCCGTTTGAGCCGATTTTATTTTGATTTTAAGTTTGAAGGTGCGATCGACGCAAGCAAAACCCACTTGTTCATAATCCCGGGTCTGGAGGGTCACCACGCGCGGTTCCGCACGCTGTGCGAGCACCTCAAGCTGCCGGCCTTCGTGCTGCAGCCCGGACTCGACCATCTCGACGAGACGCCGCAGGAACTCGCTCTCAGATATTCCAAGGTATGGTTTGTTACTGACGCTACGAGTTATCTTACCAATTGTAACGAATCCATCGAATTGCTGCATAATAATAATTCAGAGCAACGTTAGTACTAGTTAAATAGACTTCCAATTACATTAAAACTTTGTGCGCTAAGCCATTCAAGAACAAACTGAGGCATAGCTATATACCGTGAGAGTCACGTTGAAAGGTATCAACCATAACATTTTTTTCTAACAGGTGCTACTAGAAAAGTTCAAACTTAATGCAAACTTTTATCTACTGGGCTACGAGTGCGGTATTTTTGTTGCCTTGGAGCTAGCATCGATTTTAGAAGACCATGGTAAGATTTCTTAAAGTAATTTTTATTAATATTTCACTTAAAATTTGCTATGTAAATTGTTGAAATAAACTTTGTGTTGTAGGTTTAACGGGAACAGTGTTTTGCATCGGTGACGGGCCGGATGAGATGAGGGCGATCCTCTCAGCGGAGATGGCAGCGTACGGGTCTGAATGCGCGCTGCAAGAGGGCGTGGTGCGGCACATGTTCGGGCTGATGGCGCGAGGTTCCACCGCGCCAGTGGAGCGCGCGCTGCGCGGCTGCTCCTCGTGGCGCGCGCGCGTGGACGCGTGCGTGCGCACGCTGCTCGGCCGCGTGTCGCACTCCGCACAGTACGCACGCGCGCTAGTAGAGGCGGCGTACGCACGTATCGGCACGGCGCGCCGCTACATCGCTGTGCCACGCGCGCTGCGCTCGCGGCTCGTGCTGCTGCGCGCACGCCAGCACCGCGTGCCCGCGTCCACAGGTGGAGAAGAATGCTCGCTGCAGCGCTACTCACAGCGTGCGCTCGTCGTGCGGGACCTCGCCGCACCCATGCCGCACGCCGCCACCGACCTGCGCGTCCCCGCCATCATCAACACATATCTCGACGAACATGTATTGCAACTTTTTGCCAATACAAACTTATGTGAAAGTTACTTGTATAAATAAAATTATAACCATTGTCATAGGGATAATAAAAATATCGGTAGGTACGACGAATAATAAATTTAATATAATTATATATTGATATCGCGGTGTAGGGGCATTTAATATATTATATACATGTTATATAGGTATAATGTAGGGGAAAGTGGGGTAAATGAGAACGTTGGGTATTTGGACAATGGACACAGCTACAAATAACCGCACTCCCAAATTCCACACACGAACAGTCACTGTTGTGCTACGGGTAAGTCACGGCTTTAACGCGTGCGTTGTTGTAAAAACGTTATTCAAGGCTACTTTTTTTTATTACAAAACTGGGCTCGCAATGCATTTTCAAGTGTTTTATGTAACACACTTTGAAGGACGAACTTGTTAGTCCTTGTAGTAGACTTCATCTCCACATAATTAGACAGAAGGTACCTGCAGGTGGATGTTCTATATTTTAACTTCCTGAAAGCTTTTGATAGGGTCTACACTCTACAACAGCATGCTGCTGGCCAAGCTGTGTCACACAGGCTTTGCCCCCGGTCTTATCCGGCTACTTACACGCTATCTATATACGCGATAACCAATAGTTTGTCTGACTGGGTTTGTACGCATCCCGGCTAATACTAGGCCCCCGTCTTGTGTTTGTTGATGATCAATAGATCTATTATTCATACAATTCATGTCTGCTCTGTGTATACAGAGATTGCGTCTGAAGCTAATCGCTATCGACTGCAGGTGGAGATGTTATATATAAACTATTAAAGTTTCAACATATAAGTATAAGTCGGTACACAAGTTTTAGCAACGTATGGAAATGAAAATGAATAATAAATTCAAATGAAAATGTTTGTTTGCACGAAATAAGATACACAATAAGATGACAGAAAAAAAGTAGTTCAGCAAATCTCACCAGAATCTGGCATACAAAAATTAAATTGAACACATTGCGAATATAAAAGATATTAAATGTACAATTTATTATTTTTGTCATGTGGCGTAAATTGTATAATTACAAAATTGTCAGCATAGTCATTGCCACCTAAGTAAATCATTAGTATTTAAGTTTAAATTCAATTCTTAGACGTTGCATCTGTACTGCATCTGTATACCTACCTAATTATTGAGGGTAGTTAATACCTCTAACTACGATGTTCGAGTAGGTAGTTAGTTACCTTATTATTTCCCAAATGCTAAATTTCATTTCGGTGCATGATGCGTTTTGTGCAATTTTTTTTGTACATTTTGTGTAATTAACCTAACAGATTTTACGTTTACGTTTCTTTTAGTGTTTATGTGTGTGTGTGTAGATATTGTTTGTATTATATTGATTTCTTTATTATTTCTGAGTATAAGTACTCGAAGTTTCTTATTTTTAGTTAATTTTACTTTTTTGAATTTATTGCAAATTATTGTATTTTTTATTTTTGTGATTTGTACCTATCTTATATTATCGAAATTGTTTTAATGGTGATGGTGGTTAACTGTGGGTAATTTTTTTTGCCTTTTTATTTAATGAAATAATAAATAATATTAAATTTGTTTTTTTGAATTTGTTTTTTATTGACCGAGCGAAAGAACTGAGCAAAAGTCTTTGTTTCATCTTGCAAAAAAATTCGCTTTCATCTGTCCGGGTGTTCGTACTGGCGTACAGATCGCATTTTGCAAATATTCTTCACGAAACTTGAAACAAAACTACACAGATTCTACGAGTTCAGGGTTTTTTTATTTCAAAAGGGGGTAACTTCCTGCGGCGCGCCGTGCTACTGATCGACCAATTTTGATAATATTTGGCAGTATGTTTAGGTATGTGTATGTTTAGTATGTTGCTTAGGTTAGGTAGGTACTTGCTTTTAAACAAGTGTTTCAAATATGAGAAAAATCAGTCTAGAGGTTGTCGAGATATCTGCCCTAAGGCCTGAGTTCGGGAAATACCATAAATATAGCATGATACCGTGTGGTCCCGGCAATGGAAGAAAAGAACCAACCCATCTCATTGCATTGATACCGTAAAACCGGCTATAGGGTAAATCCAGAAAATGGGCAGCAACATTCTCCTGAGTCCGGGACAGTTTACCAGGGGGGACAATAGCCACTGCTCATAAAATCTTTGTGGAACTTGGTATTACAACGTTGCCACACTTTTAAGATATCACACACCTCTCCCGTCTTGCTCACGAGACGCCATCCATTGGGTTGGCAGTTTGGTTTACAAGTGAGAAGTGATAAGGTATTTTTGCGTTTGAAGTGTTTTGTTTTTTCGATTTTAGATATTTGGTAAGTACTGTTTTGTGTGAGTAGATTCAAACATGTCACTTGTGTACCTAAATCAAAAGTGTGTGTTATCCCAATAACACCCATGGCAGATAGATTTTACCTACGTGTTTTTATATGAACTGTTTTACAACATTAAAGGCGTGAGGCGTGATGACATTGCATCTCGATTTCCAACGAGTCATCTCGTGCGCTAGCAATCGAGAATATCACGAATTTTAAGCTTGAGAATACGAAAACTCGTATTTCGAGATGTATTTTGAGATGACATTGCTCTCGATTTCCGAGAGTAGGTCCCCTGATTCGCTGAGCCAAATCAGCAGCATTTTGCCAGCAGCATCAGGTTTCTGTCAGCATTTTGGTCACGCGTCGCATCGACCAGGCGCTCTGATAAAGTTTGGCAAACGCGGTGAGCTCCCGGTCCCCACGGACCCAGGGTCTTAACGCCAAACGGCTCAATTATGTAACCGCTACCGAGATTATTATAGTTGCGCCGTTTTAGCTGCCCAGCCGAATTAGCCATGGCACCGCTGGCCCTAACTTGTGCCTCTGTGTGTGTTGTGTCTTACATAATTACACTGCATAATTAAGCTGTTCACTTAGCATTGAATAGTTTCATATATAGGATATCTCCAAAGCTCATGGTTTTCTCAATTGACAAGTAGCTTAACAGATATATCCTGGTAATCTCTAATTCAATTTATACGAGCTGTTTGTTGTTGAGAAGTTCCGTTGAATATCTTCAAAAGCCATGTTTGACCAACTCAAATAACAGGTACCTCGATAGTTATAACCCATTCGCACGAGCACTTTTTCAATGTCCGGTAAAAAAGCGTTGAAATGAAACAAATGGATGTCAAGTATTTGAAATAAGTACATTTGTTCATTTTAACGCTTTTTTACCGGACGTTGAAAAAGCGCTCGTGAGAATGTTGCCCTAAGGCCAGTGATTTCGAATGATGCAAAAAGATTTGGTTATAATATTATTGATTCAGTTTAGGACAGATTCAGTTTAGGACAGATTCAGTTTAAGGCAGATTCAGTTTAGGACAGATTCTGGATAACACAATACCTAATAAGCCTAATATACTTTTCGTTCAAGAGTTCCATTACGTATTTTCTAAGTTCATGATTAGGTAAGTCATTTGAGCACTGATACTTAGGTTCTTAATATTATAGCTATTGCCTAGAAATATGCAATATAAAAAAATATTAGCGAAGAGTTTGCTATTATATTGTGAATCAGGTCATATCAGGAGATATTTTATTATGCCCATTGCATAGTGAATTACTACTCTGCTGGTAGCAGAATAGCTATAGGATAGAAACCCTATAGGTAACCTCTTGCAGAAAAGTCCTACCACCTATTGCGAGCTACTTGGCTTAATTTTAGGTTAGAGAAAAAAAACGAGAATCATGTATAATTATTTACTTATTTCTGATCAAATAAACACAATATATGTAAAAAATAATTATGTGCAGAGATTCTGTTTTATTTACATAATCAAGTAAAAGTCATCAAAGTCGATTTTAAGCCATGTTCAAGGCTATAGTGTAGTCGCAGTCAAGTCAAAATTGTAGACTGGACAAATGACTGAAAAAAACAACAAGCCTAAAATGGCAACAGGGCATTTACACATATCCGCCAAAACCCCTCATGAAATTCACATTACATTTTTGATTGTCAGTGGCACACAAAGGTAAATAGATCACCTGAACCTACACCAATGTTGGCAAATATATGTCTACCCCTTAGATTATAATCGGAGATCTACCCCAAACAAAGTAATTTTTAATTTTCGGTCTTAGTCATAGACAGAAAATCAGTAGAGTTCAAAAGATATGACTCACAATGATTTTTGCTGTCGAATTCTCGCAATACATGTTCGTCAAGATATGTGTTGATGAGGGCGGCCGCACGCAAGTCAGCGGCGGCGTGCGGCATGGGCGCAGCGAGGTCTCGCACGATGAGCGCGCGCTGCGAGTAGCGCTGCAACGAACACTCGTCTCCGGCTGTGGACGCGGGCGCGCGGTGCCGGCGTGCACGCAGCAGCACGAGCCGCGAGCGCAGCGTGCGTGGCGCAGCGCTGTAGTGGCGTGCCGTGCAGATACGTGCGTACGCCGCCTCTACTAGGGCACGTGCGTACTGCGCGGAGTGTGACACGCGGCCGAGCAGTGTGTGCACGCACGCGTCCACACGCCCGCACCACGAGGAGCAGCCGCGCAGCGCGCTCTCCACCGGTGCCGCGGAACCTCGCACCATCAGCTCGTACATGTGCCGCACCACGCCCTCTTGCAGCGCGCATTCAGATCCGTACGCTGCCATCTCCGCTGAGAGGATCGCCTTCATCTCATCCGGGCCGTCGCCGATGCAAAACACTGTGCCTGTTTTCCCTGTAAACATCAGAAACAGTTGATACAAGGTTGATAGGGGAAACCCGGGTAGAGTGAATACCTTAAACTGTTTCTTATTATTGTCGTTTAGTTATAAGTAGGGAAATTAAAACAATTCTATATAATCAATCTTTATTTATTGAATTTACGGTATAATATAACATTTGCCATTAATATTAATAAAATTATGAGTTATAAGGCAAGTTTATAATAGGGGCTAACTATCCACTTTGCCCGAGACCCCGGGTAAAGTGGATATGTACCAGGGCAATGCAAAAAAAACATTATTTGGCATGAAATTAAACTTACAAACAAAATAAACATTGAAAATTAGAAGAACATATTTATAACAACACTTTGGTTATACGTCTAATGGTTGCAGTTATCTATCACAAACAAAATCATCACTGCCTTCGAAGGCTGAACACTCTTCATGATACCAGTGAGTACAAACGCTGCAAAGTATCCAGTTTTTCGTTGGCTGATCACCTTCTTTAATGTACCCACATTTCACCACAGAAAATGCACCTCATTACCAATTTTTTTATTTTTTCTGATTTTCATTATGTTTGACATCAGTGAATACGGTATCCATTTTGCCCAAACCGCTTTGCCTTTCGAGTATATTTTTAATGTTATTCCAAATCATTAAAAAACCAGTGTAGACTCGTCATCTACACATACTAGAAAGCTACATAATCATGCACTAAATCCTCCTCATAACCAAGAGCATGTCACAAATCACATTATAGTTATAAACGAAACACTTCCCTCTCCCTCTGTAAATTCATCTTTTTCGCACAAAAACACACTTTGTCAATTCACAAGCGCCGAGCGATGTAAAATCACGCCGAAGTACTTGTCGCGCACTAAGCGGTAACAGACACCATTGCTATGAGAACGCGGCAGCCAGCAAACGAATAATTTGGGAGTAGTGGGCACAATTCACTTTGCCTGGGGTATCCACTTTAGGCGGATTTCCTACTTACCTGATGGTTTATGTTTCTTTAATTTTGAGTGGTTTGATGAGTAAGTGTGGCACTTACTTTTGACGCTTACACATTTTGACCATGATACAATCAATCATTTCGACGGTATACCGTCAGAACTAATAATTTCATTATTCATACATAATTTCATTTCACATTCCTCATTTTTAATAATAATCAAAGAGCATCGAACATTTTTGTATGGAGCGTGGCCTGCCTACAATCCGCCACTTAAAAAATCACGATTTCTTGGCCGATATCTAATAAAACTAGTATCAATCGATAGAAAAAATTATAGGGCACAAAAAAATATCTGATAAAAATCACCTATGTTATATAATTTCTATGATATGTGAGAATGAAATTATTATTTTTTACACCAAACGTTACCTATATTTGTCGTGCAACTATAAAGTAGCGCTCATAGCGAAGGACGACTAGCCGTTCCTAACCGATCGGTAAAGTTAAGAAACGTTTGCTGCGGTCACTCCTTTGATACAAATCTCGCTACAAAGTGGTATTTTCAACTGAGCGCTACCGTGCGTCGGAGGGCACATTAAGCCCTCGATCCCGGCTGTTGTTGTAAAACAATAGTCATTAAGCTTATGACAGAAGCCTTTGGGTGGCCTAAGAATTCTGACACTAGGGATGCCCACTTGCCTAAATGACAAGAAGAAGTGCAACTATAGGATGGTGCAGTTTAGAATAATTGCCTGCAACATTAATTTCAACATTCACACATAATATAGTCAAACAGCGACATCATCATTAACAGCCTGAAGACGTTCACTGTAGAACCATAGGCCTCCTTCGTAGAGTCACTGAGCGGATTCTTGCTTCTTGCGTCCATCGGCTCCCCGTGGTTCTGAACATGGTCTACCTAGTGGGGGGCCGGCCTACGAAAACCGCCACTCGAAAACCTTTATTTTCTATCGGTTGTTGGTTCTACGAGCGATGTCGCCTGCCCATTGCCATTTCAACTTGCTCATTCTAAGAGCTATATCGGATACTTTAGTCCTTCTGCGGATCTACTCATTTCGGATTTTATCTCCCCGAGCATAGCTTTCGTCATAGCTAGCGCGACTTTAAGCTTAGATGCCAAGAGTCATTACTGTCAACACACACTGGTTGAAAACTATGTTTTCAAGCTCTGTAGTATTTTGAACGAAAATAAAGATCGACGCTTTTCGTACGCTGCCCAGTTGAGTTGGATTCTTCATGTGACCTCTTTGTCGAAGTTGGATCTACCTAATTAGACAGTATGTTCTAGGTAGTCTCGATTGGTCGATAACTTCAAGAGTATCTTTCCCAACAATAATTGGTATATGTGGAACATCCGCATTGGACAATGATTTTTGTCGTCTCCATTTTCTTGGGAAACTATAATGAGGCCGTTGAGCATGGTGCTAGATCTTCTAGCGCCTCCGCTATTATGACTGTACCATCGGCAAAGCGGAAATGAATAATTGTGCCGATGGCTGGTGGAGCTGTAGGGTTACGATAGGGTAGCATTAGTTTTTGTGTATCACCGCATGTCGGCGGCATGATTATTCAGCAGTCCACTCATTATGATGTTTGATAACTGTGCTGTTTAATGCCACAGAATACTATTTTTTAGGTTCTCGAGTGGCGACCACAAACCGGAAGATGCAAAGTAGGCCGGCCTCCCACTAGGTGGACCGATGACATGGTCAAAACCGCGGGGAGCCGATGCATAGATTTATAATAGTGGTTATTTATAAATAATTTTGTTCATAATAGATACTTTTTATATTGATCTTTTCTTATACAATTTATTAAAATAATGGTTAAATTTATGAAATTTTATGTTTTAATGTTAATTTTAAGAATTTTTTTACATATTTTTTATTATAAGGTTCTTTTCTTATAAATTTCATAATAATCGTCCTTTATAATTTTATTGTTTAGATTTTTTTTTTCGTATTTATTAGGTAATATAATAATCACTTTCAGGTTGTTTAATCATTCCATGCCTAGACATTTATACCCTAAAGATACTAAAGATACTAGTTTACCACACTATCACACTATGCACGAGCTGAGCGAGCGAAGTGAAACGTGCCGCGGGAGCGGCCGGCGAGTACCAGAAATCACTTGTGCTTATATAACAAATTACATAGGTACTCTAAAGTGTTTCTGTTTCATTTGTTTACAGTATTATTGACTTTTTGTTTTATGATTTGAGTTAGTTATGGTACAAAACATTATGAATTTATACTGTTATGTATTATATGAATTATGAGTTTCATTCTTATAAATTTCGATGATTATTATGTTAAATTACATTATGTGAAATGATGTTTACTTATAAGCAACATTTTTGTTTTTAACAAAATTATGATAAACGATTTTATGAGTTTCGCCAGTGAACCCATTTCGACATTTTGGCATGTGAACCAAATTAATCTTACTATCAGGCATTAGCCTGATTTGTGAAATACATGGTTTAAAAAGTATTTGTATAAATATGTCAGTGGGTATTAAATATTGATTTCATCTAGATAGACGAAATCATTATTTGATTGCGTATATTGATTCAATAATAAATTGATTGCGTAATGTCATCTAGACATTACGCAATCAATTTATTATTACACTAACGTCATTTGGTCTTTCTAGCAATTTAAAAAAACATTAGTCATTTAGCAATTAGACCATTTTGCCTTAATAGTGATTATGTAACTGAGACATTTTGTATATAGGTATACCTAAACAGATTTTGCAACGCATTATAACCCTTCTTTTACATTGAGTTAAGGCCATAAATAATTTTTATTTAATATCTTCTGCTCCCTAGTGTGAGTTTGGAATATTTTCTTAACATTTTATCATAAATAGGTATATGGTATCCTTGTATCATTTTTATGCTCATTTTGTCAACGAAACATGACATTTACCTTGCTCTTCCAAAATAGCTGCTAGTTCGAGCGCAACCATAACTCCAGTTTCGTAGCCCATCAGGTAGAATGACTTCTCCAAGTTCAACTTCTTTAGTAGGACCTGGGGATCGTAAAGCAGAAAGTCATTTAGTATTTTATTATTCAGATATTTTATTCTGTTCTGATTGTCTCCTGCTTCAACTGCAAAATCATAATATAGATTCACCTGTCGGGATGTATGTAGGTACTTCCATACAAGTCGTTATTTTTAACACCTAATTTTTCTACTTGGTAATATACAAAATCTACAATTTAATAGAATTTCATTTCATCGGCGATTTTTTTTTAATGTCTCCCAAAATTATATTATTTTAAACTCGATTATTATAAAGAAGCATTTGAAATATGATCGAAATAAGTTAAAAGGTTGTCAAGATAGTATTTAAGTATAAGATCTGCGATTTTTAGTTTTTGAGTGAACTTGTGTAGTTTTAACGGATCACAAAATTAGCGTTCATAACTGTACCACACTACGAAAAAAAATTTGGTACCTAAGTTTATAAAATACAACGAGAAGGCGGTGGTGCACCAGGCCTATTTGATTTAATACCTTGGAATATCTGAGAGCGAGTTCCTGCGGCGTCTCGTTGGGATGGTCAAGTCCGGGCTGCAGCACGAAGGCCGGCAGCTTGAGGTGCTCGCACAGCGTGCGGAACCGCGCGTGGTGACCCTCCAGACCCGGGATTATGAACAGGGACGTCTCACTCGCACAAACTTCATCATCTCTCTGTGAACACAAAACCATAGTCATCACAACAGCATCGTTCCACAAGTAACCAAATATAAAAATACCATCCATACCATAGTCGAGTGCGAAACAAGGGTTGGTAAGAACACCATTTCAGTTGTGGACATAAGTTCATCCGGATCCAAGTGCGAGTAAAACATATCCAGTCCATTAACTTCTTCAAAATGCATGTCAGTGTTTCTATCTTCTAATAGTTTTATCCTTAAAGCAATTGTTTAATTATAAGTCATTCATGAAACAGAAATTCTACAAGGTGAGTTTGAATTGGTATGTTATCCTGAAAGGGGGGGACTGGGACCATGATAGCCCACAAGTTGTGAGAGCCTTACTTGAGACTGCGTGTTTCCAAACCTCCATACTAAAAAATAAATCCACTCACAAAATTGCACGTGCAATCGCTACCAGAATTAACATGATACTATAAATTCATTTCTAGACACAGGTCGTTAAACTCATTTAAGTGCATTCGGTCAAGGACGAAGTTCAACCACCCAGCTGCGCTAGGGCTATCTTTAAACGTAAATTTTACATGACATTTCTTCAATGAAAATCTATTAATTTAGAAAAGTCGTAGAAGAAACATTGTCTATCTTGGAGAGTAGATTTATCCCCTTTTGGGATAATATACCAATTCAAACTCAGATAGTACATAGGTAACCTACCTACTAAAAGTTAAATTTACATTAACGAACGTATGACCGGGTGGACGTTACTCTACAGAAGTACAGAAGAGTATGTCGTTACAATGCCAACAATTTTAATCGTTAGACCACACTCTTTACTGCTAGTGCTCTGTCATCAGTGTAGAGGCATTATAATTGTTACTTATTTAAAAGTGAGACGTCTGTTACTTTGTTTGTCTCGCTTTCATACCAAAATAGCCATACTAATTTGGATGAAATATTGCACACTATTTTTTATACGGCTTCGACATAGGAAACATACATTTTATTACAAAAAATTGAGAATTCCTATCAGACTTCCGCAAAGCTACAGGTGAACCCGTGGGGCACGTTCTTGAATTTTTATATGGCTTACATGTTCACTGTCAGAAAAGGTATATCTTCTTCTTCAAGATAAATATTATGTATATCTCTCAGGAAAGCAGATACAACCGCTGACTTTTCCGGTGTTAATCCCAATTCTTCCAGCGTAGCTTCGTTAGATGTTTTGTCAGAAATATTCAAATCTATAAGTAAGATGGTATAATTAATAAAATGTCTTGACATGTCGTGCAGTGCTATCTAGCTCCAAAAACTACAGAGATTATACTAATATGGATACCAGATAACCAATAGATTACTTATTGTATGTAAGTACTTTTGTTTATTATAATAGATATAGAATAAAATATAACACATAGACCCAAAAACAAAAATTCGATGCTCATGTTACAAAGCTTTGTCCTGTGTGGGAGCCCAAACCACAACCACTTAGCTATAAGGGGAGGCCTAAATACTAAGGACTCACCAGTACAAGTTCCGATTTGTTGAGCCAAAGATATATAAGATAGGTGTGTCGGTTGGGCAAGCAGATTAGAGTCAGGACTCTGTAATGCACGTTCTGCGGCTTCTGTAGCATCACGAACCCAGGTGACTCCACATAAGTCTTGATGCTAATCAAAATCATGATATATGATTTAATTATACGAATAACATTTAGAATTATTAATGGTTACGTTACGGTCTTTAAAAAGTGAATACAACTTACGGTTTCCAGCATGGACACATCCAGATAAGTTATAGGAAACTTATTTTGAAAGAAACTGTAACACTCATAGTTGTCGTCATACTGTACAACCAAAAACTTCCTGCAATAGATGTGCCATTGTTTTTTTAAATGTTTAAAGTGTAATGCAGTTTGTTTCTTTCGTACATTACAAAACTGTGAATGTTTTCTACCTGATTATGTGGATTTCATGTGAAAACGCCTAAACCCACACTACATATACTGGATATATGACTTAGATGCTTACACTACTGATACTAATATAATTTACCTCATCATCATCATCATCATCATCATTAACAGCCTGAAGACGTCCACTGCTGAACATAGGCCTCCCCCAGAGCACGCCACCTCGAGCGGCTGCTCGCCTCCTGCATCCATCGGCTCCCCGCGGCTTTCACCAGGTCGTCGGTCCACCGAGTGTGGGGCCGGCCTACGCTGCGCCTTCCGGTTCGTGGTCGCCACTCGAGAACCTTTCTTCCCCACCGGTTGTCAGTTCTACGAGCGATGTGGCCTGCCCATTGCCACTTCAACTTACTAACTCTAAGAGCTATATCGGTCACTTTAGTTCTCCTGCGGATCTCCTCGTTCCGGAGCTTATCTCGCAGGGAAACACCGAGCATAGCTCGCTCCATAGCTCGCTGCGCGACTTTGAGCTTACTAATGAGGCCAACAGTAAGAGACCATGTCTCAGTTCCATAAGTCATCACTGGCACACACACTGATTGAAAACTTTCGTTTTCAGGCTCTGCGGTATTTTGGACGAAAAGATAGAACGAAGCTTCCCAAACGCTGCCCAGCCGAGTTGGATTCTTCGCGCCACCTCTTTGTCGAAGTTGGACCTACCTAATTGGACAATCTGTCCTAGGTAGACATACTTGTCGACAACTTCGAGAGTATCGTTCCCAACAATTACCGGTATAGGTGGAACATGAGCATTAGACATGACCTTTGTCTTGTCCATATTCATCTTAAGACCAACCTGCTGGGAGACTCTACTGAGGTCGTTGAGCATGGTGCTAAGGTCCTCGAGCGATTCCGCCATTATGACTATATCATCGGCAAAACGAAGGTTAGTGATGTACTCGCTATTTATGTTGATGCCAGATCTTTTCCACTCCAAGAGCTTGAAAACATCCTCCAATGCGTTTGTGAACAGTTTCGGGGAAATAACGTCTCCCTGTCTCACGCCTCTTTGCAATGGAATTTGTTCCGTACTCTGGTCCTGTAGTCGGACTGACATAGTGGCTTTACTGTACAAACACTTCAAAACTTCGATATACCTATAGTCAATTTGGCATCGCTGCAAGGACTGCAGCACTGCCCAAGTCTCGATTGAATCGAAGGCTTTCTCATAGTCCACGAACGCTAGGCATAACGGCCGATTATACTCTTCGGTCTTCTGTATAATCTGGCGCAGCGTATGGATGTGGTCTATGGTGCTAAAGCCTTTTCGGAAACCGGCTTGTTCGGGAGGCTGGAATTCATCAAACCTGCGTGCGAGACGATTCGTAATGACTCTCGAAAACAGCTTATACACATGACTCAAGAGCGAGATGGGCCTATAGTTCTTCAATAAGGTGTTATCGCCTTTTTTGAAGAAGAGCACCACCACGCTCTTGTGCCATGCCTCTGGCGTTGTACCTTCAAGGATGACAGAATTAAATAACTTCTGGAGGACTAAAAGTACCGGTCTACCACCCGCTCTCAGAAGTTCGGTCGTAATTCCATCTTCACCTGGTGCCTTGTTGTTTTTAAGCTGTTTGAGGGCCATTCTAATCTCGTACAGGCTGACGTCCGGGATATCTTCGGTATAGTGTCGGACTAACTTGGCTCTGATGTCCTGAGCTGTGTTAGTAGCGGGCTTACGTGTCGAGGTGTATAACTGTCCATAGAAGTTCTCGATCTCTCTCAGAATCTCAGGCTTGGATGAAATGACGCTACCATTTTCGGTCTTCAGTTTTGTCATTTGGTGTTGCCCAACAGACGAATCCTTTGCGAACACTTTAGAGCCTTGGTTCCGCTCAATTGCGGCCTCAATACGTGAAGTACTAAGAGCACGCAAGTCGTGTCGCAAGGAACTCCAGATTCGTCTATTGAGTTCACCGTAGGCTGACATATCAACTGAAGACTGCAGCTTCATTTCGCTCCGGTCGGCCATTAGCTCAAGAGTTTTTTCTGAGAGCTTTTGAGTCTTCTTTCGGCGTTGGGTCTTAAAGAATTTCGATCCAACAGCTTGGACAGTTTCCACCAACCCGTCGTTTAGCTCGTCCACTGTGTTACAGTCGGCTAGGCACTGGAAGCGATTTTGGAGTTCCAGTTGAAAGCCTTCGGGGTTTTGGATTTGGACAGGATTTGGACGGAGCGTAGACTTCACCAGACGTGACCTTTCGAGCTTAACATTGATATTCAATGTGCCTCTAACAATACGGTGATCGCTACCGGTTTTCACCTTGCTGATCACAGAGACATCATCGAATATGTGCTTCTTGGTCGTCATGATGAAGTCTATCTCATTTTTAGTGGAACCGTCGGGACTTATCCACGTCCACTTCCTGGATGGCCGCTTCTCGTAGAAGGAGTTCATCATAAAGAGTTCCTCCTTCTCCATGAAGTCAGCCAGCCTCTGTCCTCGAGGGTTCCGCTGCCCGTATCCAAATGGCCCCACTCTCAGCTCATCGCTATTCCTTGTGCCCAACTTCGCATTGAAGTCTCCCATCACAACGGTGAAGTATGTTTCGGAAGTATGCATGGCTTCGGATATGTCCTCATACATAGCTTCTACTTCATCGTCTGAGTGTGCTGACGTCGGCGCGTATACCTGTATAACCTTCAACGAATACCGTTTGGTTATTCGGAGTACCAGGTACGCTACCCTGGCCGACACACTGTCGACTTTGACCACGTTGTTGACGAGAGACTTGCGGACGAGAAACCCGACACCCCCTTGGGAGAGTTGGTCTCCCTCCCGGTAGAAGAATAAGTTACCGGAATTTAGGATTATCGTGTCCTGTCCCTGTCTTCGGACTTCTGACAATCCCATTACATCCCAGCGTAACTTACCCATCTCCGCCTCTAGCTCGACCATCCATAATTTACCTACTACTTATTTTTCCAGAAAAAAAGTGGATACCTAATCATTTTTAGGCAGCTGTTAGAAATGATAACGTATTTGTACAAAACTCTGTTTAAAACTTTTACGTTTGTTCACTTTATTTTAACAGTGCCTACGGTATCTTTACCGTGATTGAAATCATTTCTGAGTTCCTGATATTTCAGCGCATACACCAGGTTCTTGGGTAGACTGAAGAATGCGGGTGGATGATAAAAAAGATTGAAATATGAAGTCTACCCTCTTGCACAGCCGTTTCATACCGGTATCATTGGCATTCGAACTCGTTACAATAAAACATACCCACTATATTACTGCACCGTGTTTTTATATATCTATTAACGAATTGAATTTCAATAATAACTTACTTTAATGAGGAGCATAGCGTTGCTGCACTACGGTCAGTAAATGAAGATAGCTTTATGACACTTTGTGCAGTCATGTAAATCCCTTCGATGGGGCCTAATAGCTTTGTGGCATTTTGCAACAACTTAATTATATCATGCGTGTCATTTAAATCTCCAGCAGTCGTGGTCAGTTGAACTTGCAGTTTTTCCCATGAACTGTAAAACACATAAGTGATCAAATATAAAAGCACAGTGTTTTTCCGATACACCGATAAGTGAATAAAGATGAACAGTTGGACAATACAAATACATCCAAAAACTTCTTAATCTGATCGCCTGGACTCAAATACGGTATATTGGTATATTTTCAACATATTTCAGGTAAAAAATCTAGTAAATGACTGTCATGTCATACAGAAGATTTTAAAGAATACCAAAATAATTATAAACTACAAAAAATCACAAAGTGGGAAAGTAAATAAAATTAACCATCATGCTGTGAGTTGCTGGAGTATCGTTCTGTTAAGGAATCGTGAAATCAACTAATAGTACAGACCATAATTTTGTGCCAAAGCGTGTAAGTATAAATAATGTCAGGCTAAATACTATTGACAATCCGTATAAATTACAACATCTCTCATTATTTCTCTATTCTATTTTTGATAATTAATAGCATAGACATAGAGACATTAAAATACCTTTTCTTGAAGTCAAAGTAATGCGGAGTGCTGAGGAAATGTAAATGTAGTTTTTTAACTCCTTGGTCTATTATTTTGTCAGCCAGCTGTAGTCCTAAGGGCTGTTTATCACAAATTATAATGTGACATCCAGATTTTTCAAAGGTAAGTCTGTAAGGGGTAAAAAAATAATTATAGACATTGAGGTATGTATTACACCTCACTGATTATAGATCATGTCAGCTAGAAACAAGATGACATCGATCAATGGGGTGATCGGAGCTTTGATTGCAACGAAACAGGAGAAATTTCATTCCTAATTTGATAATTCCCATAATAACTATGCATATGAACTGTCAAATCCATACAAATTAGTATTTCTATCGGTTGCAATCAAGTTCCGTGATCAACCCCCAGGTGACGTGTAGCTAAAGTCTGTTAGAAGATACGCTGATCATCCATCTGAACGGGTCGAGATGGATTATGTTGCAGATAATGAGCTATGTTTCAATTACCTACAGCTGCTTACATTCTGAGTTACAAAACATACACACAGATACAGAGAATCAATAATTTATAGTCCCGGACCAAACATAAACGACAGATAGAATTGAACCTGCATATAATTTATTTATCATCATCATCATCATTAACAGCCTAAAGACGTCCACTGCTGAACATAAGCCTCCCCCAGAGCACGCCACCTTGAGCGGCTGCTCGCCTCCTGCATCCATCGGCTCCCCGCGGCTTTCACCAGGTCGTCGGTCCACCGAGTGGGGGGCCGGCCTACGCTGCATCTTCCGGTTCGTGGTCGCCACTCGAGGACCTTTCTTCCCCATCGGTTGTCAGTTCTACGAGCGATGTGGCCTGCCCATTGCCACTTCAACTTACTAACTCTAAGAGCTATATCGGTCACTTTAGTTCTCCTGCGGATCTCCTCGTTCCGGAGCTTATCTCGCAGGGAAACACCGAGCATAGCTCGCTCCATAGCTCGCTGCGCGACTTTGAGCTTACTAATGAGGCCAACAGTAAGAGACCATGTCTCAGTTCCATAAGTCATCACTGGCAACACACACTGATTGAAAACTTTCGTTTTCAGGCTCTGCGACCAAAAGATAGGACGAAGCTTCCCGAACGCTGCCCAGCCGAGTTGGATTCTTCGCGCCACCTCTTTGTCGAAGTTGGACCTACCTAATTGGACAATCTGTCCTAGGTAGACATACTTGTCGACAACTTCGAGAGTATCGTTCCCAACAATTACCGGTATAGGTGGAACATGAGCAATTAGACATGATCTTTGTCTTGTCCATATTCATCTTAAGACCAACCTGCTGGGAGACTCTACTGAGGTCGTTGAGCATGGTGCTAAGGTGCTCGAGCGATTCCGCCATTATGACTATATCATCGGCAAAACGAAGGTTAGTGATGTACTCGCCATTTATGTTGATGCCAGATCTTTTTCACTACAAGAGCTTGAAAACATCCTCCAATGCGTTTGTGAACAGTTTCGGAGAAATAACGTCTCCCTGTCTCACGCCTCTTTGCAATGGAATTTGTTCCATACTCTGGTCCTGTAGTCGGACTGACATAGTGGCCTTACTGTACAAACACTTCAAAACTTCGATATACCTATAGTCAATTTGGCATCGCTGCAAGGACTGCAGCACCGCCCAAGTCTCGATTAAATCGAAGGCTTTCTCATAGTCTACAAACGCTAGGCATAACGGCCGATTATACTCTTCGGTCTTCTGTATAATCTGGCGCAGCGTATGGATGTGGTCTATGGTGCTAAAGCCTTTTCGGAAAACGGCTTGTTCGGGAGGCTGGAATTCATCAAACCTGCGTGCGAGACGATTCGTAATGACTCTCGAAAACAGCTTATACACATGACTCAAGAGCGAGATGGGCCTATAGTACTTCAATAAGGTGTTATCACCTTTTTTGAAGAAGAGCACCACCACGCTCTTGTGCCATGCCTCTGGCGTTGTACCTTCAAGGATGACAGAATTAAATAACTTCTGGAGGACTGAAAGTACCGGTCTACCACCCGCTCTCAGAAGTTCGGTCGTAATTCCATCTTCACCTGGTGCCTTGTTGTTTTTAAGCTGTTTGAGGGCCATTCTAATCTCGCACAGGCTGACGTCCGGGATATCTTCGGTATAGTGTCGGACTAACTTGGCTCTGATGTCCTGAGCTGTGTTAGTAGCGGGCTTACGTGTCAATTTATTTATGGCCGCTCAATATTGTAACAGCTATAGAAAATAATAATGTATACTTAAATCATGATTTTAATTCAGTCAGCAAAAAAGTTTTAAAGCTGATTCAGTAACTTGATGCCGACTGGTATCGCCTCTCCAGAACAGATTTTTAGAGTTCTAAAACACGTAGTTTTTTCTTCAATTAGGTATAAAGTACCTGTTCTGTATGCAAATCAATCTCTCTGGGCATAGGATGATCCTAAGTATATATACAAAATGTATATAAGTTTAGAGTCTGAGACTCAAAATTTTGTTTTGACTCTAAAAGACTGACAAAACCAATGCAACGGTTTGCTCTAATGCATTGAACAACGTTGACGTAAATAAAATTTGTTCATTGATTTTGCTTACAGCCTTACTGGAGTTGCTCGCATTATGTGGCTAAAATTATGTTAACTGTCACTGTAGTGTATAGACATTCTCATAAGTAAGTATTATATTTATCTATGTATATGGTATTATACTAGCCCTGTCGTCTCAAGCGATACACTGCGCAGGCTGCGGGGAGAGAGACGAAGTGTGGCAACACTACGTACCGGGCGGAGATGAAAGACGAGTGTGTATGCGCTAGAGCCGATATCTTATTTATTATTTCCTAGGTGTTTCCTAGGTATATTGCGTGTGCATTGTGATTGTGAGTATTGTGACAGTGTATTCCACAGTCACCTGGGCTGTCTAGAAGATAGCGAGTCTCTAATCCGCAGCAGTACGCGGCCGCGGTGCTGGCTCGCGGCCAGCAGGCGGAAGGCGCGCGGCGCCTCGTGCGGCGCGAATGTCACGCGCGACAGCGGCCGCACGTGTCCGAGGGCGATGCCGTCACTTATCATGCTGTGTATTTTCTAGAAGTCAAAAAACAACAAAACAATTCTTAAGTATTTTTTTTAAATGAACTAGTTATTCAGATTTAACAGTCCAAGGTATTCAGTAATTTATAAAAAAATATTAATGTACAGTTAACTAACCTGTAATTCTTCAGATTTTGGATTACTAAGAATGCTAGATATGTCGACTGCTACATACGACCTTTCTTCCGTCAAATGGCTCATTCCGAAAATGTAATTTTCATTGTTAAGCATTTGTACTGTATCTAGGGCTGTTCCAAAAGGCCCACAACATTTGATTGTAGTCTGATTAAAAAAAAAACATTATTTAGTAGGTGTTGCATCGAGCAGAAAGTGACCTATAATTTTAAATTTCGCGAATTTTTGGAAGCCTAAGTTTAATAACACTGTTTTTTTTATTTCCATTTTTCGCCTCATTAGCTACTGTATGAAATGTTGTTATTTAGTTAAAAGCAAGTGTACTATCACATAGACATGAATATATAAAACATTAGGTTTATTTACATTTTTTAAGTGCCCTTTAAGACAGCAGATGACCACATTACACCCCATTCCATTTGTGGCACTCAGAACTAAGTCTCCAAAAGTAGCATCTCTTGAATTACCAATATCTTCCGCTGTAATTAAAACATTTATATCAACATTACGCTGAGTGTTTCAATACAAAGCACACACCATAAATATGTATATTGTACCGTTTAATTCAGGGAACATCTTCAGTAAGAATCGTTTTTTGGTAACATCGCTAACCGTGGAGAAAACTCTGTAGCCCTTGGAGAGAGCAATGCTGATCGCAGCCTGTCCCAGCGCACCAGCTCCTCCGTGCACGAGGACGCTGAATTGTTTTATGTTCTTTGTTTTCATCCAGAATGTCTACAATTGAAATAAATATACGTAAAATAATATACGCTTTCTTTGCTTGCTATATGTTTAACTGAATATTATACACTTACAGGTTTTATGACTAGGCAATAATAAGCGTAGACATAGGCAAAAGGTACCGTCGCTGCGTCTTCAAGGGACCAATGCAATGGCACAGGCCACGTCAGTTCAGGTTGTACCCTAACTTGACTACTGGCAGCACCATTTGGAACTAAGCCCATTACTCGCTCACCGCTGAAATAAATAAGAGTACAAATAGCGAATAAACCTTGCGTCCTAAGGGTTTTCACACAAGTACCTCCAGTGTAGCCTTACCTGATAAAATGTCTTGTAAGTTTTTTATAACAGCTAGTGTATACATGACGCCCAAACTAATTAACTGTTTTGGGACCGCTTCACCTAGGATTTAAGATACATGGGTTTGGGCACCGATTACTTTGGGTTTTGAATTTAGCCTTTTACAATTTACTTATTTTTTAAAAACTTCTTTGATATATACCTACCTTTCAAGGTCAACGAGAAGAACCACTATATAGGGTCACTGGGCTTTAGAATTCGAGCAATATAAGACCAGAATTGCCCGCGACCATGATAAGACAGCGTAGGTTTTGATGATGTCCAATTTATTAGCAAACAGATGGGCATGGGTTGATTTTTTTGATTAATTGAATTCATTTTTTACAGAATCATGAAGCCGTAGAATTATTATAGCCATTGCCAGAGAAAAAGAGTCTTGAAATAGAGACAGACAGACAGACAACAAAGTGTTCAACTAAGTATTGAATATATTTCGTCCTGTTTAAACGGGCACATACGGAGATGGCTTCGTACCCATTTACAAAGAACCAAACTCTTTCCATACAAAATTACATCCATTCATCGATTTCTATTGAGAAATTATGATGTTATTATAAATATAGGTAATCCTTTTGGTAAATAGTTCAACTTAAGTTGTACCTTTCTGAAAATCCACTGAATTCCATTCCATAATCATACCCCTTTGAACATTTGTCGTGACGTGGAATTACACCAAGTGCTCGTTTCACATCGCCAACATTTACGCCTGCGTAATGAACCTGAATAAATTGAATTAATAAATTGAAATTCGCATTTACTGTGGTATGTGCCAACATTTACCTATTTTATTATGCATTTGCATGACAATGATTAGTATTGTGCCGTGTGGTCCCGGTTACGAATAGGACCACCCCATCTCTTCCCTCATTGTCATCCTTGAAGGTACAACGCCAGAGGCATGGCACAAGAGCGTGGTGGTGCTCTTCTTCAAAAAAGGCGATAACACCTTATTGAAGAACTATAGGCCCATCTCGCTCTTGAGTCATGTGTATAAGCTGTTTTCGAGAGTCATTACGAATCGTCTCGCACGCAGGTTTGATGAATTCCAGCCTCCCGAACAAGCCGGTTTCCGAAAAGGCTTTAGCACCATAGACCACATCCATACGCTGCGCCAGATTATACAGAAGACCGAAGAGTATAATCGGCCGTTATGCCTAGCGTTTGTGGACTATGAGAAAGCCTTCGATTCAATCGAGACTTGGGCGGTGCTGCAGTCCTTGCAGCGATGCCAAATTGACTATAGGTATATCGAAGTTTTGAAGTGTTTGTACAGTAAGGCCACTATGTCAGTCCGACTACAGGACCAGAGTACGGAACAAATTCCATTGCAAAGAGGCGTGAGACAGGGAGACGTTATTTCTCCGAAACTGTTCACAAACGCATTGGAGGATGTTTTCAAGCTCTTGGAGTGGAAAAGATCTGGCATCAACATAAATGGCGAGTACATCACTAACCTTCGTTTTGCCGATGATATAGTCATAATGGCGGAATCGCTCGAGGACCTTAGCACCATGCTCAACGACCTCAGTAGAGTCTCCCAGCAGGTTGGTCTTAAGATGAATATGGACAAGACAAAGATCATGTCTAATGCTCATGTTCCACCTATACCGGTAATTGTTGGGAACGATACTCTCGAAGTTGTTGACAAGTATGTCTACCTAGGACAGATTGTCCAATTAGGTAGGTCCAACTTCGACAAAGAGGTGGCGCGAAGAATCCAACTCGGCTGGGCAGCGTTCGGGAAGCTTCGTCCTATCTTTTCGTCCAAAATACCGCAGAGCCTGAAAACGAAAGTTTTCAATCAGTGTGTGTTGCCAGTGATGACTTATGGAACTGAGACATGGTCTCTTACTGTTGGCCTCATTAGTAAGCTCAAAGTCGCGCAGCGAGCTATGGAGCGAGCTATGCTCGGTGTTTCCCTGCGAGATAAGCTCCGGAACGAGGAGATCCGCAGGAGAACTAAAGTGACCGATATAGCTCTTAGAGTTAGTAAGTTGAAGTGGCAATGGGCGGGCCACATCGCTCGTAGAACTGACAACCGATGGGGAAGAAAGGTTCTCGAGTGGCGACCACGAACCGGAAGACGCAGCGTGGGCCGGCCCCCCACTCGGTGGACCGACGACCTGGTGAAAGCCACGGGGAGCCGATGGATGCAGGAGGCGAGCAGCCGCTCAAGGTGGCGTGCTCTGGGGGGAGGCCTATGTTCAGCAGTGGACGTCTTCAGGCTGTTAATGATGAATGATGATGATGATTAGTATTATTATTTCCGCCTGCCACAGTTCCAGTAAGTCATACCGTAATTAAATTTCCAGTCCCAGTTGGTTCATGTGCATGTACCCATCTCAACGAGTCGACGTTGCCGATCATATCACTCTGCAGTGTTAATTTTTCTACTGCTGTTGCTGCTGAAGTTTCCTTTAGCGGCAAGTAATATTTGCCTCCCAATAATCCCTAAAACGCTCAAATTTTATTAATGCTCTTTATATCTAATTATATTATTATGAGATAAATAATTACACTCATTAAAAACTCACATCTTCAACAATATTGTATGCCAGTGAATTGGAATCATGCAGTTCATTTAAGCATGGTAAAGTATTTTTTGAGTTTTCATGGATCATCGTAACATTAACACGATTACGAACGGAATCTCTTCTCCATTGCTTCACTAAGCTAAGTAGCCCAGCGACAGGTGGGTAGGATGTCAAGATTGTAAGACCGCTTTGAGAATCCAAATTATTTCGTGTGTGTGTCAAAATAGGCAGATCTGAGATTGAATGAACAGTAAACGTTGACATCGTGGTTACTGTTGCAGAAGTCTGTTTCCAACATGCTAACTCAAGCTTAGTTGTTGCATTTTTCAAAACTGATACAACACTGTAAGAACTAGAAGGGTGCACGTGGTCTTGTTCTGTTGTTATATCTTCTTCGTTTACTATAAAAGTATTATTTTTTATCATTCGGTGAAAACTACGTAAAATCTGAAAAACAAAATAAATGATAATAAAACTTAATAACTTTACAAAATAGTTTATAACCAACAAAGAATAACGGTACTCTGTAGTAATTATTTGATAAGAAAAATTAAAAGGTCCCATATAGTTTCTAGTCTCAATGCACTTACTATTGTAATACCTACGAAAATAGTGTTTTTCAAAATCTAGTTCCTAACTTTCATGGTGTTACCATTAGAATAGGTAAAGAATTTTCATATAAATGATATTGTTTGGTTGTATTAGGTTACTCACACAGAGCATTGAAAAATATGACACTAGGTGCGAAGCGTATTTTTTTTTCATGCTCTGTAGTTACTCATCATACTCGTAAAAATTCAGGTGTAGAGTAATCACAAAACTATGCTTAGGGCAAAATTCCTACAACTTTTTTAGAGTCACTGAGTATATAGGTAAGCCGGGATACCGTCTGTACTAATAATTTCATTATTCATAATTTCATTTCACATACCTCATTTTTAATAATGATGAAATTTAGAATAGTGGTTATTTATAAATAACTTTGTTCATAATAGTTACTTTTTATATTGATCTTTTCTTATACAATTTATTCATATAATGTTTAAATTTATACAATTTTATGTTATAATGTTAATGTTAAGAATTTTTTTATCATACTTATTTTTATTATAAATTTCATTACTTATAATTTCATAATAATCAGCATTCATAATTGTATTGTTCATAATGACTTTTTCATATTTTTTAGTTAACATAATAATAATAATTTTGAGGTAGTTAAATCATTATATACATATGCATGTATACCCTAAAGATACTAAGATACTAGTCTAAGGCAAAGTCATAAATAGGTGCAACGACGAGCGAAGCGAGGAGGAGCGTTAGGTTAATTGTGACCACACGGGCACGAGCCGAGCGAGCGAAGCGAAGCGTAGCGAGCGTGCCGTGGCAGCGGCCGGCGAAGTGCCAGAAGTCACTTATGCTTATATTAAAAAATTACAGAAACCATCTATATTAAGTTTCAGGTTACCTTTATTTGATTTAAATATTTTACACGTGTTTTTATTAGACATTTCAAGTTATTTATTAAAATAATGCACAAAGTTCACCAACAACACCAAAATCAACATAACATGAGAAAATATAAGTTATTGTACAATTACCCACAGTCCACACGTTAATTTTGTTTGTTTTGACTGGATGAAGTGCCTGCATAGATTGAAGAGCAAATTGGCTTGCCGTACTACGTTTTTATAACTGATTAGGATATATATAACAATCAACAGTTCCAGACACATTAATTTACAGTATTATTGATATTTTGTTTTATGGTTTAAGTTAGTTATGGTAAAAGAACATTATAAATTTGTACTGTTATGTTACATACGCCTTATGAGTTTCATTTTTATAAATTTGGATTATTATTAATTTTGATTTATAATAAAGAAAATTAGATGTAGTGAAAGTATAATAAATCACATTATGTGAAATGATGATTATAAGTAAAATTTTTATTTGTAACAAAATTATGATAAACGATTTTATGAGTTTCGACAGTGTTGTAATTTGCTTCAATTATGTGATTTGGTCACGTAATTGATAGGAGAGCCCTATTAGGCGTTAAAGTGGCGTTTTATGGAGGAAGGCCTGTGATCAGCAGTGTACGTCTTCCGGCTGTTGATGAGATGTGATTTGATCTACCAATATCTAATTCTTTAAGCTTTCTGCACAAATTTCTTAAAACCTAAACGAATAGAGGGTTATTGTGTTAGTATTAGGTCAGTGTTATACTTACTTCAGATTCTTTCGATAATTTTCTGACCAATATGAGATCCACATCGTCATATAAATTTTTAATTGACGTAAGATTTTCAACTGTAGCTATTTGTCTTAAATTAACTTTTATTCTTGGCGCACATCCGTTTTTAGCAATATTCTGTATTTCTTCCAGCATAACGTGGGTGCCATTGTTTTCTAATGCAAGCCCAAGAACGTTAATCTCAGTTTTTGAAATGTTTTCCGCTACTATTTGAAGTATGACGTGTAAAGATGTAGAAAACTGCAAGTTACCAAAAATGATAAGTACAAAATCATTGGCAAAAGCTTATCACATACATGCATTATACACTCTAGCATTTAAAAAAATTTTTTTTTTTTTTTTTTTTTTTTACTATTGTTAGAGTGCCCAATTAAAATTAAGCATTCTAATTATATTACAATCTAGCCATCGATTTGGCTAATGAGTAATTTTAATTTAACCTAAACTTCTAATAAATATTATTAAGAATGTGTCCAATAACACGTTTCTTATTGTCTCTATTAAGGTGAAGGCACATTGTTCTTGTGTTCTTTTCAAGTAGCACTTACACTGCACCACATTAGACTATCACGTAATTAATACACTTTAACACTACATTAACTAAACTAACTCAAAAGGTTTTGTTCTTTTTAGTCTTCTAACTAGATTCGTGTGGTCGAGGAGCTGGATTGCCTCAACATTCACGTGATGGTGAAGTCTATGTTGATGACTTTCTGCATGCTTTTTAATAATATTGTGGACGAACTCTATTTTAAGATCCCGATGGAGGTCGTCGTTTCGTATATACCAAGGTGCATTCACAATTTCCCTTAGTACTTTATTTTGGAACCGCTGAATGGTTAATATATTGTTCTGTTTAGTACAGCCCCACAGCTGTATACCATAAGTCCATACTGGCATTAGGACTTGCTTGTATAATAATACTTTGTTGTGTATCGACAGAGTAGAGTGTCTTCCAAGCAGCCAATACATTCTTTTATAACGTAAATCGAGTTCTTCTTTTTTTTTCTTGACGTGGGCTTTCCAGCGGAGCTTCACATCAAAAGTCATACCCAGATACTTGGCCGTATTCTCATATGGAATCAGTTGGTTGTTGATATAAATAGGAGAATACTGATGGATTTTGTTACTGAAGTCAATGTGAATCGATTTGGATTCGTTTAACTTAATCCTCCATTTCTTAGTCCAATCGTAAACTTGATTGACAGCCATTTAAAAAAAAAAAAAAAAAAAAAAAAGAGTAATTTTTATTTCATAATTCATTCTTGAGGTACCTACTTTAAATATTCGTCCATTTTTTTCGTCCAATAGTATATATTTTTACATTTTTAGACTGGGAGCCGACCCCAATAACAAATGGGAAAAAGGCAAAGAGGATGATGATGAGTATACATTTTTACCTTGCAACAGAGTTTATATTAGAAAAAAAAAACAATATTATCACCATTTCCGACTCAAGTCACCTGACAACTACGCGAAGAAAGTTGACAAACATGGTATGAGTCGGCGGTATGAGTACAAAAATACGACCTAAACATGAACACAGAGAAAGCGATTGAAAAATGAACGATCGATCAGACTCATAACATTACTTTTCTTGTGTTTTAGTTGGTGAAATGCTTTCCCGAGCGAACAGATATATGGGTCAATTTTAAAGGCACAGTTCAGTTCAGTTCACAGATCTAAAACTTCTAAAACTGTTGCTGCTCTTGTCAAATAGACGCCAATGTAAAAGAGGGATATATTTTTAGTATTTTGAGGACTAAGCCTTCAAAATCAATAAAACTTAAACAAACAAACGAAAACAAACAAAACACTTACTTAACAAAAAAACTTACATCAAACTTCGAATAAAACCTTGGAACAAATGCAAGTTTTTGCAAAGCGACTCGATCGGCGTTCATTTTCATAAGATTGCGGAAACGAATATCTTCTAACAAAACACCTCCACATCTAGAAATTATTTTTCATCATTAGTATAAAGATCAACTCTTCAAGTCGTCATTATATTAATATTTTTATACATTTACATCTGAAGTGAAAAATATTCATGAGGAGTCTCCGGCCAATTTTAGCCAAACCAAAAAATGTATTACTCAGATATAGGATTGGAATAGCTTCTGCGTTCCTGGTACTTTTGGTGCTGTTACAAGTAGGTACGATGTTCACAGGTGGACAATTAAAATCAGTCCAATCACGGAAAACATCCCTTATAAGTACAACACCTCTAGAAATGTACTATAAAATAGAATTTTAAAACATACTTAGTCCACAACAAAGTAACTTTAAATGGTAACCTATAGAAACGGTCTAATTTTATAACATAAATATATTATCTAACGGCCAATTTTATAAATATAATGCAAAGTTAGGAAAAAAAATCAACGATCTCCTGCCATTATGTTTACCTGGTACGATTATTTAAATGAAACAGCTTGGCTTGTAGTGTTCTTGCAGTTTTGACATCATTAATTTGAATTGACTTTATGCTCTTAAGATGCTCTTTCACATCGATTATAATCCTTCTAATTCGATCAGGCTGCGAAATGGCATCGTATCGTGTGTGCTTCAACGTGTTAAGCTGGATGAGTCCGTCTAGGAACGCTACCCAGTTATCATTCCACAAAACATTTCCTTCTGATAAAGCTTCATTTGCACTGTGAATACTGCGAAATTCTCCGCTGCAAAGATGAAAAATGAAGCTTATTGAGCCTGTTTAAGAGATAACTTTTAAGTGACTTCAAAAAAGCAAACGATATCCATTTGGGTGTAGGTACTCATTCTAGGTATACCTGGGTGGTGGTAACCTAACTTTGGTACAATGCAAATAGTGATAATATTCTTATATCTTTTATAACATATTATGTCTCTGTATAAATTCATCGACGATCTAAGTACGATACAGAAATAAGAATAGTCCCCATGGAATATATACAACTGATACAACAAATCCATAGCGATATGGTTAACAATAATTGAAGATAGCTAGAAAATATTAATTACTTATGGACTGTTTAGTGGTCGGCTGACTTGAATATGATTTTGAGTATACAATACCCACTATATAATACCGTTGAATAAATAATCGATATCTTCAAAATCAATATTCAATTAGTTATTTATTTATTTATTTATAAAAACGATAGTAAGCTTACAGTCAAACACCAAAACGCTACCTATCTTAAACAATGCGTATAAAATAACTTAAACTCGCAGATAATTTTTGCTAGCCTATCATTGAATATGTCGACATGCTGGAACTTGTGCGTAAATAGATTAAGCATAGACAACGCTCTATTTGTAGGCGCGTTGTTGGCATGGCAAGTGCGTAGCACGGGACATGAGAACACCTGGTGCCGGCGACGGCTCCCGGTACGAGTGTAATTATTGGGTACAAATAAAGTCAGAGCAGCCAACACCGTCGGGTTGTTAACCCTGTTGCGAAGGATTTGACAATAGTGGATATCTAGCAACAATTTCCGTCTTAACTCTCTTAGTTGTGATGCTTTAAGAAACTCCTCAAAATGTTTCGCTATTATGAAAATTAATTGTGTTGCATCTCCAACACAATTACCCTAAAAGCGTTATTAACAGCTCTTTTTCTTCCGCACAAGCTATTTTGGTACTTGCTCGTCGATAAGACAGTGCATAGAACTACTCAAGCATGAAATCCACATGATACTTACCTGTAATCGTATCGTCTCTCGTAAAAAAGTCCGTATATATCTGAACTATTCAAGTCACAAACTTTATTACAATTGACCATATCTTCCGAGAAATTATCCATCGTTGGAACATCCGTACCGAATATAAATCCCGTGGCAACTTTTGAATTATTGTCCATAATCTAAAAAAATCAACAGTAAGTAAATAAATGTTGTTGCTGAATAAAAATATAGGTTTTAGAAAAAAAAATTGGGAATGTTTGCTACAGGAAATGTATCATTAATTCATTAGATAGATATATAGATAAAAATGCTTTATTGCACAAGAGTAAGTCAAGTACATAGGCGAACTTAATGCTAAGTAGCATTTTCTTCCATTAAACCTTTGTGTAGTGTGGAACGAGTGGTAGTGCTGGTTGAAAAAAGAAAAAATTACCCAAATAAAAAAATAATAAGAGATAGGTAGATAGATAACAATAATAGTTTAGATATTATAAGGTTTCATTAATTAAATTATTGAAAAAAATATTATGTATTCATATAGATTGTAGGTACTGTCGAAGGGTGTACAGAGCCAGGAACTCGCAATGCAAACAAGCTCCGGAACGTTCAGACATTTATTTGATAATTCACAAAAACAGTAGTCTCATAGGCGGAGACAAACGCCACCGCGTGCTAACTTGACGCTAACGCCATCTAGTTTCAATTTGCTAAATCAACATAATTGAAGGTTTTACATTTTAGACATACCGCCTCCCAAGGACTAATATAGTCCTTCTCACAAGACTAGTTTAAAAGTATAGAAGTTACATACATACAAATATTGGTTTATTTCAAAAGCTAATTCTCAAAGTTAATGTGTTTAAAATACAAAGTTAATATTCAAAAGTTAAAGTGCAAAAGTTACTGTTACATTCAACAATAAAAAGTTTAGGTAAAAAGTTACATTACAGTTGTATCAGTGGTCACAGGTAGGGGACATAGCTTCGAAGCTGGTCGCTGTATGAAAGAGTCCTTATAGCGCAACGTAACAACTCGTGTGAGATTATCCTTGCCAGGATGAAGTTCAACTACTAGCCCATACAGCCACTTTGCCGGAGGTAAATTGTCTTCTTTTACCAAAACGACGTCACCTACCCTCAGTTCAGGAGTTTTGGTCTTCCATTTGTAACGCTGGAAAAAGTGAGTTAAATATTCACGAGACCATCTCCTCCAGAAGTGTTGTACCATCCTTTGGGTAAGCTGCCAACGGCGTAAACCACTGATTTGAACCTGTTCGTAATTATGATCAGGAGCCATCACCAAAGGTTCGTTTACCAAAAAATGACCTGGTGTCAACGGTACAGGGTCATCTGGATCAGAGCTAATCTGAGAAAGAGGACGCGAGTTAAGACACGCCTCAACTTGCGTTAAGACGGTTGCGATCTCTTCATACGTGAGAGTGGAATCTGCGATTACTCTCCTAAGGTGATGTTTAGTACTTTTGATTCCTGCTTCCCATAGTCCGCCAAAATTAGGAGCATAGGGAGGAATAAAGTGCCATTCCGTGCCATTGTTCGCTAACGAAGATGCAACTTCATTGGGAAATAAAGAGCGTTCGCTAGATAACAAAGTCCTTAATTCCTTAGAGGCGCCAACAAAATTGGAGCCGTTGTCGCTCCAAAGCTGAGTACAGCGACCTCTTCTAGCGACAAAACGCTTAAACGCCGAGAGAAACCCTTCAGAGGTGAGGTCTGACACAGCTTCAATATGAACGGCTCGTGTTGCCATACATATAAAGAGACAAATATACCCCTTATAAGATTTTTGACCTCGTCCTCGTGACACCCTAATATTTATCGGGCCAGCGTAATCGACACCGGAGTGCAAAAATGGCTTATTAGGTGTCACTCGACAAGAGGGCAACTGCCCCATCAACTGGGTTTTTGTCTTGGCTGCATTTCGAATACAGGGTATGCAGTCATGAATGTGAGCCCTGACTAAATTTTTCAATTTGGTGATCCAATACTTAGAGCGGATGTAATTGCATGTTAATTGTTGACCTCCATGCAATGTTTTTTCATGAGCATCCGCTACTAAGAGTTTAGCGAAACGCGATTCTCCACCGATGATCATTGGATGTTTGCTGTAATCAGGTAAGTCCGAATTTTCAATTCGTCCTCCTACACGTAATATTCCGTTCTTATCCATAAATGGATTAAGTGTTGTCAATTGACTTTTATTGCTAATATTTTTCTGTTTCAGGATGTTGGAGATGTCTTCGTGGAAAGAACGAGCCTGGTGCTGCCGAATACAACAGTTAATAGAATCGTGGATCTCCGACGCGGTAAGATAAAGTAAGTGTTTAATTTTAGCTGTAGGGTCTTTTAGGTTAAGAAACCGTCTACAGTAGGCCACAACTCGTACCATTTTTCTAAATGATGAAAATTTAGAAAATACTTCCAAGTCTTCATCTAAATCTACCGACGTAACATGAGCTTTTATTGTTCTAGCTTCCATGTCAGTTTTCGTGCAGATAGAACCTGGCTTCCCGTACGGAATATCATCACTTCGCAGCCAATCCGGACCGTACTTCCATAAATGGTTTTCGATTAGCTCAGAGGGAAAATTTCCGCGTGACGCACTGTCAGCGGGGTTCTGTTTGGACTGTACATATGACCATTGAGAAGAATCTAAAAGATTTAGTATTTCTGAGGTACGGTTGGCAATGAAGGTTTTCCACCGACTCGGGTGATCACTCAACCAAGCCAAGACGATGGTCGAATCCGTCCATGCATGTAATTTTGATTTGCTAATGTTCAAAATTTCAGCCACTTCTAGGAGCAACTTAGCCACCAGAACAGCTCCACACAACTCCAGCCGCGGGATGGAAACCTGCTTGATGGGAGCAACTTTCGTTTTAGCAGTAACTAGGTGAGTTGTAACCTTGCCATCACTAGCGACACTTCTGATATACACTACTGCAGCATAGGCCGCATTAGAAGCGTCGCTAAAACCATGCAGCTCTACCTGCACATCCGTGCTTAAAGTTTGTAACCATCGCGGTATATGAAAGTTGACTAGCTTTGTCAATTCTGTGCGATACGTTTCCCATTCTCGCAAAAGTTCATCGGGCAATTTATCATCCCAGTCAAGTCCAGTTATCCAAAGTTTTTGGATGAATATCTTCGCTGTTATGATGCAGGGAGAAATCCAACCAAGCGGGTCATAAAGGCGACAGATTTCACCAATAATTCCTCTTTTTGTTTCAGGTACGGGAGAATCAGACGACAATTTGACGTTGTAGTCAAACTCATCAGTCCGGCGATTCCAAGCGAGGCCAACTACCTTGGTAACCTCATCTTCTCTCAATTCTCTGTCCATTCTGGTATTCTCCATGAGTGGTTCCAGCAAACCCTTCCTATTACTGTCCCACTTTTGAAGTACGAATCCCCCTTTCAGCAGTAATTCGTTCATTTCTTTGTATAACCTAATTGCTTCTGTTTCAGATTGGCAACCAGTCAGAAGATCATCCATGTAAAAGTCTGTTTTGACCTTACTTGCCGCGAACGGGTATTTATGACCTTCATCAATTGCAACTTGTTGCAGTGCTTTCACAGCTAAGTATGGAGCACTTGACGTACCAAACGTAACCGTGAGAAGACGGAAATCATGAATTTCATCAGTGTCATCTTCTCTCCATACTATACTTTGATAGTCGGCGTGGTTTTTAGTGACCTTGACTTGCCGATACATTTTTATAATGTCAGCAGTAAGGCATATAGGATGCAAACGCCAACGCATGATTGTGTGCCGTAATTCCGGTTGTAACTTTGGACCTACCATCAACGTATCGTTCAAGGAAACGTTGTTAGCGGAGCTTCGACTGGACGCATTAAAAACCACTCTGGTTTTTGTAGTGCTCTTGTCCATTCGAATCACAGCATGATGTGGCAGCCATACCTTTCCGTCTACCTTTTTTGACTTTTTAGAGACTTCCTCCATGTGTTCAAGGTCGAGATATTCCTTTAGCACCTGAGAATAATCTTTTTTCTGTTCAGTATTTTTGGCTAACCTTTTTTCAAGACTAACTAATCTTTTCACTGCGACAGTTCGGGTATCCCCATAGTTAGGCACTACGTTAGGACGGAAAGGCAATTCCACAACATAGCGACCGGATTCATCTCTGCAAGTCGTTGCCATAAAATGCTCTTCACAAGCTTGCTCTTCTGGGGTCAAAACCTTAGCCTCTATCGAACTAGGTTCGGATTCGAGCTCCCAAAACTTCTTAAGCAACTCGTTCTCTTCCAGCTTGACATGCAGATTCACAACCACGTTGTGACAACTTTGGTCTTTGTCACTATAGCCGCCAACTTGACCCGACAACACCCATCCGAGGTAAGTATCCTGCGCAATCGTTGAACCAGTAGGGCTTCTAATCAAACCCTTTTTCAGGATACTACAATACACCTCGGAACCTAACAAGATATCAATCTTATTTGGTGAATTGTACTGCGGATCAGCCAGATTGATGCGACCTAATTCTGTCCAGTTCGGTAGGACAAATTTCTTATCGGGCAAAACCGAAGTAACAGTATTAAGCACATATGCTTTTACCTGCAATGTAAAGGTAGGATCATAAAGTGACTGAATATTTACCATAACCATCGACTTTGAGGTTAAGCCACTTTGACCCCCACCTAAACCCAAAATACAGCTTTTAGCTGCGATCTTCTTCAGCCGTAGTAATTGTACAGCTGCTTCAGATATAAAAGAAGCTTGAGATCCTTGATCCAGCAAAGCTCTTAATATCTGAGGATACCCATTTATGGACTCAGCCTTCACCAAGGCTGTGGCAAGTAAAGTCTGACTGTGGACTTCTCCTGTCACGAAATGGTTTGCTATATTGGTGGTCTGACTCGTCTCATGAGATGATTCCGGTTGATTTTCATCAGATTCTGACGCTTCAGTGGCTACGGAAACTGTTAACGAAAGCGGTTTGCCATGGATAAGCGTATGATGCTTCCCATTGCAGATCCGGCACTTTGTTGTTACACGACACGCTCTACCTGAGTGACCACTGCCAAGGCAATTAAAGCAAAGTCCCAGTGACTTTACAATCTCTTGACGTTGGGCTACATCTTCCTTGGCAAAATTCCCACAGGAGTACAACTTGTGGCTTCCGTTACAGTGAGGACAGGTGACGTTCTGATTTGAAGTAACATGCATGACTTTAGTAGTATTGTTTTGATTGTTCGATTTAGGCTTATTTTTAATCGGCTCTACATATTCTAACGCCCTAAACCGTGACTCAAGAAAATCTTTAAATTGACTGAAGGAAGGTAATTCTTCACACGAGCTATTAACGTGCAGCTCCCATTGCTTTCTGGTTTCAGTGTCCAGCTTCGAGCTGACTACGTATATAATAATGATGTCCCATGATTCTACTTTTATTCCTAAATTAGCCAGCTCATGAATACAATCTGAAGTGGTATCCACGAGATCTTTTAGCGCTTGAGACGACTCATTATTAATAGACCGTTGATTAAATAGACGCTTTAGGATACAATTTGACATGAACCGTTTGTTATCATATCTGTTTTTTAACATTTCCCAACATTTTTTATAATTCGCCTGTGTTATAGGAATATGCTTAATAAGTTGTTCCGCTTCGCCTTTCACTTGGGTTTTTAAATAGTGTAAACGTTGAACATCGTCCAGTGTAGAGTTGTTATGCACAAGTGAAACGAACAAGTCTTTGAAAGAGGACCATTCAACATAGCTTCCATTAAAAACCGGTATTGATATTTTTGGTAAATTTACTATAGACTCTTTCCTTGTGTCAGGCAAATCGGAACTACTGCTTTTAGGCTTGAACGCAGTAAGTGCGGTTTTTAACTCTACTTTATACACCAAATACGTTTCATAACCGAGATTGAAAATGTCGTTCTTCATGTAGGTACTTGTAGCCAATTCTTCTTTTTCGTATGTAGTAATAATATGTTCATGTTTATTTGTAAACCTGCTAATTAAGTCTTCTAATCCTTCCAATCGAGCGACTATGTATGGTTCTGTCATTCTCTCTTTTGGTGACTTTTTGAAGTTGACTCTTCCTTTGTCTATCTGACTCTTCAAGTCATCCATTACTCTTAAGTCACCTTCCATTTTAGTGAATTACCACCTTGATTTATGTGCAAGTGCAAAACCGATGTAAATTTTCTAAGTCCAAAAGTGTTGCGATATTTTTACAAGTCCAAGTAAAGACAGTGAGAATTTTTCTAAGTGTTTGAGAACCCTAACACCTCGCTGTGAAATCGGGCATAGGTTCCCCGTCTCGTCGTTTTCGACGAGATTATTCTAAGTCCTGTCTCTACTTCAAATTCTTACAAGTTCATGCAATCTTTACTTTAAATTCTCTAAGTGTTTGCTCTATGGATAGTAATAAAGTACTCACGGTTTTATATGCACATTACCAGGTTTGACTTCCAATTTTTAATCCAATTAAATCCGTTGCATTGTAATCCAATTAAATCCGTTGCATTGTAATCCAATTGAGCTGCACTCCAATTCCAGTAATCCAATTGATCCAAACTGTCCTGTCAGTTGCTGCCGTATTCCACTAGATGTCGCTGCTTGTTTCTAATTTCAATGTTCCAAATTGACTCTGTAACTCCGTCGTAATAAATTTCCAGTTTCTGTTGTGACAAGGGGTTAACTCCTATGCGCACGCGCAGAAACCTTAACTAATTTGCCTATGTGATTTTACTATGACAAAGCTTTCGCTTCAAAATCGCTCCGACTCGTAGGGACCCTTGTCGAAGGGTGTACAGAGCCAGGAACTCGCAATGCAAACAAGCTCCGGAACGTTCAGACATTTATTTAATAATTCACAAAAACAGTAGTCTCATAGGCGGAGACAAACGCCACCGCGTGCTAACTTGACGCTAACGCCATCTAGTTTCAATTTGCTAAATCAACATAATTGAAGGTTTTACATTTTAGACAGGTACCTCAAACCATCCTGTCCCCCTGTGCAATGAGACTTGGAGCCGCACCGCCCGCTGGTTGGCTAGCACCGGCTGAGCAAACAACTGTACGTCGCGGAACTCTACGTCCAGCGACTTCTTCTCCACATTGAGGAACATGGCTAGCATGTCCCAAGCACACACCAACGCAAATGCGAAAGGCACTAGCGTTTTACCTGCAATTTTACACTTTCAGTGTTAGGTATTACATTTTGGGCGAGACATCAGGTGCACAAGACGTCTTTAAAAGTGACAGGCAACTAGCGCAACGGGCACTAGGGTGCAAGCTTTGGAATAAAATTGAGAAGACGTCTATTGCAGGAGTAGATCTTGTGAAAAGACGCGACCGACTAGCTAACCTACGGAATAAGGATCTGTTTCATAAAGAAACGAGCGCTGAGGTAGTTCGCAGTAAAAATTGCCTCGCCCCAGAATTTGAATGCTGTCCGTGCGTCAAACATCATTGCCCTCGCATTCTCCACGAGGGTACGGTTTTAACGTTCAGAAACTCCGTTTTGGTACAGAGTATAAGGTGCGGTTATACAGCATCGTTTTAAATAATCGTCAGACTCCTTATTTTCGTACTCTGTGTCGGTATCTGACTGTAAGAACCGCTAACTCTTTGAACTCTTTCAATTTATCTAAGACGTTTTTGTATTTAATCATGAATATTTTTTCTTGTAAGCAGGTCTCTCAAGATGGGGCATGTTTTTTACTTACCATTGATCACATGACCTTCCAAGAAACTGCACTCATTGTTGTGGATCGACAAAATAAATGTACATGAAGCTGCCGTTGCTCTGTCAGCTAATTGGTATAGTGGTAAGGGCCTAAAACATAACAATTAGCATAAAAAAGTCATAGTAATTTTTTCATCAATATTGAGTAAAGTTGCTTATATTATAATATATGCTTTAACTGATAATCGACCACCAAGCAGTAGCGCGCAAGCATTACTGAAAATACGCTACAAACCCTTAAGCATAAAGTTCCGATGATTCAATTTGGGTAGGCCCCACTGACCTCTATTATTTACTGGACTTCATAAATATTGACTGAAGGCATTTGATTTTCGCCATTTTGGCGCTGATTGTTAAGAGTGACACCGTGAGCGTCCTCGGAACTAATTAAACAAACCAATCAACGCAATGGATTTTCAAATTATAGTTCTCAGGACGCTGAGTGGCGCTTCGTATTGGCACATTCTCAATTTTTGTACGATACTTATCGTCTATCCAGCGTACTAGTTAGTATAATAATATAGAGATCAGGAATAGGGCCATTTAAAAAAAAGTTTTTTTTTATTCCTAAGCATTTTTTTATACTTTTATTAAAATGACGTACTTAGTTTTATTATAAACTAGCTGCACCCCGCGGTGTTACCCGCGGATAAAAAGTATAGAATATCGTACCTATGTGTTAATCCAGCGTAAAAGCTATCCGCATTCCAAATTTCATCAAAATCGGTTCAGTTGTTACGGAGATATAAGGTAACAAACATTCACACACACAAACATAAACACACTAACATTCGCATTTGTAATATTAGTAGGATCTCAATTTTTATGTTGTATAAATTAACTTATAAAATCATAATAAATCTATTGTTACAAATTATAAAGTAGACTATTTACCACTTCTCTTCATGAGCCCATTCCACAAGATGTGACAGGCACGGAGTACCAGTAGACACTGGGAATTCCATTTTAGGATATAAAACCTGAACTTTAGGATTAAAGCCTTCCGTAAATAATCTGGAAATAAGATAACATTTACCAAACTTTCGTTTTAAGGTTCGATAAGTTTCGACAACACTGCTAGAGAATAGCAGCGGACACTTAGCTTTCAGCTATAAAAAGTACATATAAGTTAATTTCGATAATATCAGCAAACTGTGTTAAAAAACCACACAAGCAAATAAACAGACAAATAAACAAACAAGCAAATAAATGAACAAATAAACAAACAAATAAACAGAAGGAAAATGATGATTTAAAACTTACTTGCCAACTGCTTCCAGAAATATCGTGACATTGTCCGGATGACTACGGCGAGTGAGTGGGATGTAGGTGCAGGAGTCTGGAAGCGAACGCTTGAGGATGGCCTGTAGCAGTGCGTGTGGTGCCACCTCCACCAGCACTGCGTCTGGTGGGATCAACACGCTCGTCTCCTCGAACAACACGGGGTTCTGAAAGGCCAATCGAATATAATATATTATTCCATCATCAGCTGGAACACGTCCACTACTGAACATGGGCCTTCCCCTATAAAACCACTTTGGTCACTAATCATAGGGTTTACCTACTATCCTTACACTAGGAATACACATCATCATCATCATCATCATTAACAGCCTGAAGACGTCCACTGCTGAACATATGCCTCCTCCAGAGCGCGCCACCTTGAGCGGCTGCTCGCCTCCTGCATCCATCGGCTCCCCGCGGCTTTCACCGGATCGTCGGTCCACCGAGTGGGGGGGGCCTACGCTGCGCCTTCTGGTTCGTGGTCGCCACTGGAGAAACTTTCTTCCCCATTGCTCGGTGTTTCCCTGCGAGATAAGCTCCGGAATGAGGGGATCCGCAGGAGAACTAAAGTGACCGATATAGCTCTTAGAATTAGCAAGTTGTAATGCCAATGGGCAGGCCACATCGCTCGTAGAACTGACAACCGATAGGAATACACGGTACAGCATAATTATATAATGATGTGAATAATCATCTGAATCAAGGGTTTGATAGCTTGAATCATAGTAGTCACCTTTCTGATGAAGTTGTTATTCTCATACTATATAGATTTATTAATATATTCACCAATAAGTTGTTGGTATGGTATTCCGCCGACGAGTACTTGGCTGTTGGTTCATTCCATTCACTTTGTGGCACTGACGTAGACATCCATTTCTCACTTCTGGCTCTTCGTGTTTGAATTACTTCTTTTAAATATTTTAGTAGAGTAGGACCTAAAATTATTCATAACTATAAACTACACAAATGGGCGTTTTTTCAGTAATTTTTTCTGCAAAATTGGACGATTTCTTATTAGGTATGTTGTACGTTGTCCCAATCATCTGGCACACTTAAGGCGACGGGTAGAGCAAACAATGTGTTTTTGGGCACGTTTCCTGGCGTAATTAGAACATGTGGAGCTTTGAATTTAATATATCATGTAATTCATTTCGTTGTTTGTGATGACCGCAAATACAAGATTAATAAATATAGCTCTATAGAAAAAAATCGCAAACCTCCCTCAAAAAATTTTAATGTTCCCATTGTACTGAGCTTCTATCGAATACATTTTTACAAAAAAATAATTAATGTATTCCCAACAAACGTTCAGATGTGATGAATTAATAACTTTGAAAAAATACTACATATGTAAAAATAGATATTAATTGAAAACCGTAAAAAACAGTAATTTCACGCATTGTCTTTGTCGTAAGTGCCGCGCTGAAGTAGACTGAATTACTCAAATATTGTTTATTAACGGGATATCTACCAAGTAATTTATTTGTTTTGGTTTGTGTATTTTGTTGTTCGTCCGTGATCATGGTGCTTGCAACAGTACCGAAATATCGGCAACTCGAAACAAATAAATTTCATGGTAAATATCCCGTTAATAAACATTATCTGACTAATGTTAGTGACCATGGAAGTTTAAAATCTTATAGCAGATTGAATTGATATTTAAGACTACGACGTTAAGGTTAATGTTTCTTTGAAAGGATTTGGACCTGCCTATCTGGCTCTACCCGTCACCTTAAAACCAAAATTATGGATGCGATTCACATTTTAACGGCTAAGCTTAGTTGTACTCATTTATGTCTCCAAGTAAATTTTATTTATATACTAATACACTAATATTATAGCAATCTTCTTCAACCATAAGTTAAACGTATAAGTGCTTTACTTTTTTCGAGACCTCATGGAATTCTCGACAAGTTTAGTAAAATAATATCTCGCGTTTATCAGTTTTATTATGATTATTTGATAATTGAATTTTAGCACCTTTGCTTTTTCATAATCATAACTTAAGATTTGTTCTAAAATACTAACCAGCTTCTGCGATATACCGTGAATGAAACGCTATGTTAGAACATGAAACTTCCTTTGCGAAAATGCCTTTTGCAGTCAAATCTGCAACAAACACGCGCATTGCTTCTTCAGGTCCTGAGATAGTGCAAGACTCGGCGCTGTTGTGACAAGCGACTTGTATTTCAGGTGGGCACATGTTTGATATCTAAAAAAAGGGGTTCAGGTTACATTCACATGCTCAATAGTCGGAAAACATTCACTGCTGAACACAGGCCTCTCCCATAAAACGCCACTTTGGCAGGCTGCTTGGTGATCGCAGAAGATTTTAAGGTACTGAGGAGAATACTGCTGCTGGATATTCCCTTTAGCTGGTTCTTACTACACCCGTGAGAGATCGGGTCGTCGCAGTCTCACACGGCTAGGAACATTGTCATCGTGAATTTAATAAGGCGTGGATGTAAAGCATAATTCTAGATTTAATTTTTTCTTTACAATGAGCTCTTACTTGTTTAAAACCTATGCCGATAGCAGCCATGGAGCCCCGAATGAACTCAGTCTCAAGTGACACGCGGCCGCGACTGTAGGCCGATAGTATCATCTCTTCAGCTGTTAGACAGCCATCAGCGTACGCGCAGCCCAGCTCGCCCACACTGTGACCTGAAATAAAAAGAGGAAATTAAAACATAAAACAAAACCAAAAACTATTTATAAAATGTACATAATAATTCGAAAAGTTCCAATATGTTACCTTTGTTGGCCTTTAGCTGTATGGAAACACAAAGCTCATATTCTTAAATCGTCACCTGCACTGTCTGTCTGTCCATTTGCCAAGATTCTTTTTTGGCTAAAGTTGTCATTTTACTGAGATGAGCAATTGCCTAATTTTGAAAAAATCTTACTTAATGTCGTTAAACAGCATATAATAATATTCATTCTTTGAGAGGCGTTGAAAAAATTACAACTACGGAACCCAAGGCACTGACTTACCTATAAGTTTATCAGGAACTAATCCCAGCTCTAAAAGGCAATCTGTAATGCCAATTTGCATCGCACTAATTCCAACAAAGGAGTGAAGAATGTTGTCGAAAATTTTCTTGTCGGGAGACGTTATTATTTGAACAAGGTCAATTCCTTTTGGTTCTAATACTCTACGACACCTGAAATAGATAAAAATGATATGAGTTCATATTACGAGGTAGGCTATTGGATACTTTTAATCCCGAAATTCAGCACGGTTCCCGCGGGAGAGGGGATGAAAGTAAAAATATGTACTTATTTGTAATTCATTAACGCGTGATCCGATTTCATTCATTCTTTTTTGTTGAAAAGGGGGTTGTTTTAAATATTGTCACGTAAATATTTCTAGGTCGTCGGTTTTGTGCTTCAGAAATTACAGACATTCAACCTTCAGTATTAGGTCCAAAGCCACTCCTATCCTGTACTATGGGAACCATTTCATGCATTCATCCTTTTCCCTTATCTTTTTCCCTTATCTTTTTCCCTCTTCCTTCCCTCTTCCTTTAGACTGAGATAAGGCGTAAATCTAATTAACCCGTGCGAAGCCGAGGCCGGTCAGCTAGTAGGGTAATATTTGTGTGATGTCTCAGGATGACGTCGCAGTGCAGTGTCACGCGAAACTGTATAATTTAGAGACCTGAAACTGGAATCTGTTATGGGCAGTGACCCATACCCCATGACGCTTAATATCAGCCAAACGAGTAGCTCTTCACGTCATTCGTTTACATTACAAAAACCATGATATTTATTTTTATCCTGATTGAACAAAAAATGGTAGCCATGTAAACCACAAGAGCCGTTTTCATGAAAACGACTATGGCTTTGTTAGATTTAGTTTTCACTGACCGTTCAATGGCGGCCGCAAAGATGGGTATGCGCATGAGCTGCGTGCCCATGCCGGCCCACTGCGAGCCCATGCCGCTGTACACAAACCACAGCGGACGCTTCAAGCCGTCGAAATATTCTACTTGTTCAGACCCGCTCACTGTTTTGTGTTCTAGGCTAGAGAAGGTATCTGTGGAAAGTCATACCTGATAATATAAAAATCGTGTAAAATGAAATGTTGTCTGTTTCTTTGTCTGTGTGGATTTTACTCCAAATCCAGTAACAAATTTGGATTAGTTATGAAAAACAAATACTTTTGTATAATAATTATGCAAAGCATCTTTATGGGAAAACGAGTAGATTGCAGGTGAAGCCGCAGGACTACGCCTCTAGTTTACATATAAATTAAGATATTGTCAAATATATGCCCATTATAGCATTAAAAAGAGTACATTACTGCCAAAAGTGCAGCATAGCGCAAGTCCAGGTCATCACATGACAGTGTGGTCAGCATTGCAACCCTTGATGGACAAGCTGGAATGGCCGAGGCCTTTATAGCGTAAACAGCAAGGGCTGCAATTATGATCAAGCTTGAAGGTTGAGAGGGGAGCTAAGCTAAGCTCGAAGACAATCATGTCATAGCGTGGCCAGCAGTGCAGTCGTTGCGGACCAAGGTTTGTATAATAAAGCAAATAATTTGTATTAAAATAGGTAAAATAGATAATTTATTTAGGTATTATTTTAAAAAATCCGATACGGGTATAAATAAACTTTTTACTGCTATACATTTATACCTCTTTATTACCATAATACAACCTGCGGTACACCTGCACCTTATTGTTTTAACTCAGAACCTAATATTCTTTACTTTCTAGAGTAAAAAGTATTTTATGATGATTTTAGTAAAGTGAGCGATAATTAGGTAGGTCCGACTTCGACAAAGAGGTGGCACGAAGAATCTAACTTGGCTGGGCTGCGTTCGAGACGCTTCGACCTATCTTTTCGTCCAAAATACCGCAGAGCCTGAAAACGAACGTTTTCAATCAGTGTGTGTTGCCAGTGATGACTTATGGAACTGAGACATGGTCTCTTACTGTTGGCCTCATTAGTAAGCTCAAAGCCGCACAGCGAGCTATGGAGAGAGCTATGCTCGGTGTTTCCCTGCGAGATAAGCTCCGGAACGAGGAGATCTGCAGGAGAACTAAAGTGACTGATATAGCTCTTAGAATTAGCAAGTTGAAATGGGAATGGGCAGGCCACATCGCTCGTAGAACTGACAACCGATGGGGAAGAAAGGTTTTCGAGTATAGCGACCACAAACCGGAAGACGCAGCGCAGGCCGGCCCCCCACTCGGTGGACCGCCGATCTGGTGAAAGCCGCAGGGAGCCGATGGATGTAGGAAGCGAGCAGCTGCTCAAGGTGGCGTGCTCTGGGGGTGGCCTATGTTCAGCAGTGGACGTCTTCAGGCTGTTAATGATGATGATGATGAGCGATAATGTGTACAAAATTGGATTCAAATCAGACGAGCCATTTTGGCATAAAAGCCACCATAAAATTATGTAAAGGGATATAAATTGTTTTTACAATGGTCGCAACGGATGCTTTCCCAGCTATTGAAATATTAGAACCTCAGAATTAATTCAACTTACCAAGGATAATGAAGCCTCTTCCTAAATGTCCGGAAATTCTGTTTTCATGTATATTGTGGAGTAAAGCTATCTCTTCAGGGTTGATAGGTTGGGTTTTCAATATATTGAATACCCTCTTCACAGAAATATTCTGCCTACCGGATATATTTACGAGGTATGGAATGTTAGTTTTATAACGATTTAGATCCTGAAACATTTTAAAATGAAATCGATCAAACAAACTTAAGTAATCAGTAAGCATATAGGTAGGCCCGGTAACTGCAACTCCATTAGAGTCTATACCATGTGGTTCGTGGATCAAATAGTTTTTTTTATATGTGTGGACATTTCACAAAGCGCCATCTAGCCCCAAACTAAGCATTGCTTGTACTATGGGAACCAGATAACTGATAGAATACTTTTAGATACTTTTTTTGTTTGTAAATACATACACAGAATACAATATAATACCCAGACACAGAACAAACATCGATATTCATCACAAAAATGTTTGTCCTGGGTAGGAACCGAACTCACAACCTATAGTTCAGAAGGCAGAGCTACTACCAACTGAGCTGAGCTAACAGGCCAGTCAGTAGTATTCGCCAAGTTCGTTAAGGTACTTTAATTGAATGGTTTCATCATTGAATAGTAAGTACATTGTTTAGGAATTCTAGTCATGGCACGAAGACCGGGCTTTTCATGAAACTGTTAAAGTTTTACTATTTTTCTTGAAAATGATACATAAATAAATCAAAATAAACTTAATTAACTACGGATCTTTTATACCCAGTGTGTAATATCGAGTTTTGTGTACATTATCTCACTATCTATTTGGAAATAAATAAAATGGTATCTATTACCTTAGGCTTATAGTGCCCCTTTAGCAAAACATGAGCGTTGATTCCTGTAACAGACATACTATTGACACCAGTGTAGGTTCGCTGAAAGGATTGGTTGCCCGTCAGAACACGTATGCGCCCTTGCTGTAGCGCTGCAACGTCGCGCCTTGGACATTCGCCGTGCAGGTTTCCAGCCAGCTCGCCTCTGTGGTATCCCAGTAATACCTTAAAAAAACAAAATATTAAAAATAATAATATTTATTTTAATGCTGTGCATGATTAAGGTGGAATGTTTCACTAGCACGGGAACTTTAAATTTTCTTGCGTTCTTTTGCCAATAATAGCTTAATTACTCAACGTGATTACATGAAAACTAATTTTGCGCAAAATAAATAGAATGTATCAATAAATTGCAATTAAAAGTATCACCTACATATTGACTGACATAGACTGAAAAACTAAGACTAAATTTGTTTATTGCCATTTGTCGCTAAACCAATGGTATTTAGGAGATACTTTTAATCTTATTTTGTTGATACATTCTATTTCTTTACGTTCAATCAGTTTGAATGTGATCATGTTTAGTAATTAAGCTATTATAGGCAAAAACACGCAAGAAAATTTGAATTTGCCGCGCTAGTGAAACGTTCCACTTTAATAACTAATGTAACATGCACACTACGCAAAGGTTAACTGGAAGAAAATGCTACTTAGCATTAAGTTCGCCTATGTACTTGATTATCTTGTGCAATAAAGCATTTTCTATCTATCTATCTATCTAACATGTTTCCCGCGCTCTTAGGGTGCTTATCCACTGCACCGTCACCGGGATGTCACCCAGGAACGAGATGGCAGTGCTGAAGTAGCGGTACATACATTTGACCGCGTGTCCAATAACACCCGTCACCGAGCGTTCGTTGACGGGCGTTTAGTGGACAAGCGGCCATTGTAAACGTAGCTACTTCGGCGTGGCGCTGTCACCTCGTTCTCGGGTGACGTCCCAGTGACGGTGCGGTGGACAAACACTCTCAGTATCAGTTTTAATTACTAGAAAATGAAACCATATAATTATGTCCCCCCCACTAGGTGGACCGACGACCTGTTGAAAACCGCGGGGAGCCGATGGATGCAGGAGGCAAGCAGCAAAGTCAAAGTGGCGCTCTGTGGGGGAGGCCTATGTTCAGCAGTGGACGTCTTCAGACTGTTGATGAACTAACCAAGGGTAGGTCAGCCCATATTTTATATGTACTCAGTATGGTTGATACTCAGAACTCTAAATACTTTTTTTATGCTAAAATAGGCATACGTTTGACAACATCTCACCTGATGGTAAGTGACGAAGTTGTCTAAGGTGGAGCATGATTGCCGATGTAAACATGCTCCATGCATGTTTGCATTATAGTCTTGAGTGACTGCACTACACTTACTTCCATTTGAACATACCTAGGCTTCTTCTACGCTACTGTTCTGGTTTTTATTCAGCTCTCTGCGCCTATCATTCATCTACAAATTTTACTGACCTTTGTTACAGCAGATAATCCTGATGCAGCTTCTCCATAACCGATATTTGACATTACACTGCCAACTAACAGAGGCTTTTTCCTGTCTTTGCAAAATACTTCATCAATGGCTTCCAACTCTGATATATCGGCTTCTGGTACAGCTATGATTTAACAATACAGTGTTTAATATGAATTGAATTATGAAGTAAATATGATGTAGTATCGTTTAAAAGCATTACTTATTTGATGTTTACCTGAGCCTACTGCTTCGACATACTCCACTAAGTTGGGGGAAACGCCAGCGTAGTCATAAAAGTTCTTTAAAAAGTTGGCTGTGTCTGCTGGGTTCCGATAAAAACCGTATCTTGGACCAACTTCTCCTTCAAGAAGTGAGACAAATTCACTTTTGACATGTATCACTTCAGCGTAAACTCTGAAAAATACGTCAGGTAAAATGACTATAATATTTTCCCCTTACGTTTTATATGAGTAAGATGAAACTAATAATTATGGAATAGATTATTTTGTTTTAATATTTTATGACACATTTATTAAAAATTACACTTTTCAACTTGTATTTAAATTTATTAGAACCACGAATTAAATTCTTAATAGACAATCAACAAAAATTAGTTCTCATTACCGTTTGGCATCTTTGATTTTTTGTAAAAATAAAATGTTAACGGCTTCCGATTTTATAAAACCTGCTGCATCCTGAGAGAAAGACTTTGTATTTCCGTCCTTGCTGATATTCATTATTCTGTGAAGAAAATTGTAAGTATGTACTTTATTATTTAATCCAGCCAAATACAAGTGATGTTGTTTAATTTGTTTAGAGGAAATTTATATATTACCATATAGCGGATACGTACTTCTGTATCATTTTGTATACACTGTCATAAGCTGAATAAAAGTCGTAACCCTGTCGCCCTGTTGCTAGTTTCTTTCGCAATTATAATTATAAAAGTACCATTCGATTACACTACTTACCTATAATAATTATACTTAAGCTGTTAAAGAAATTTCGTAGCAAGCTGTCGGCAATGAAGAGAAAAATACCTTTGATAGTGCACTGAAGACTGGGGGTGCAAGCACAAGTTGGCTCCTCCAACCACAGCCGCCTCACACTCTCCACGGGACATGGCCAGGTAGGCTAGCTCAAGCGCTGCCGTGGAGCTGCAGCAAGACTCGTCAATGGAAACGGAAGGTCCCTTGGCGTTCAGCCAGTACGAAATACGGTTGGCAAACATACTTTTGTTGCATCTGTAGAGTTTACGTTTATACTTTGAACAAAATGATCACAACAAGAATTCTAAAAATGATATTGTTAGATTTTACTTCGATAAGGGTATCATCATCCTCTTTGCCTTTTTCCCATTTTATTATTGGGGTTGGCTCCCAATCTAACCTGTAGCAGCAAGCTACCAGAATAACACGAGCGACTGCCATCTCACCTCGCACCCATAAAGGACCAGTGACAGGGATGGGTAGACCAGGTGTCAGATTCTATCAGGCGTCTGACTACTCGCAATGATTGCCATAGATGTTCTTATGATATATAAGGGTTTATACTCAAAAAATGTTTTATGTAAATTTTTTCTATGTAACACTTTTCCTTAGTTACAGTTTTATTGCTAGTATTTACTGACCGTCATGTCCAAAGGAAAAAGATGAATAAGGATGAATGGATGCAGCAGTGAAAAGAGGGAGGTGCAATGCGCCAGTATCTACCATCCTCAATTCACCGCTTTATCTATTCATCCTTTTACGCTAGCTTTTTCCCTTCTCCCTTCTCTATTCCCGAGTACATGATAAAGAGTGGCTTTATTTTCATAGCCAACGTGTCAACAGTTATGAGACGTTAGATAAAAAAATACATACCCAACAATACCGAGGCCTCTTCTAGATATTGAGGCGTAAAAACACGCTTTTTCTGATTCAGAAAAGCATGTTCCTATGTAAACGCCGATTTTCTTCCCAGATAGTTGTTCTACATTTACTCCTAACAATGGAAAAAAGAATGATAAGTATTAGCTAAACAAAAACAGAAACTTTTGTAACTTAATAATATCAACTACTATCAACAAAGCTAAACGGCATTTTAATACTTACGGGAACTTTTTACTTATGATCTCTTACTGTTGGCCTCATTAGTAAACTCAAAGTCGCGCAGCGAGCTATGGAGAAAGCTATGATCGGTGTTTCCCTGCGAGATAAGCCCATTGCCATTTCAACTTGCTGATTCTAAGAGATATATCGGTCACTTTAGTTCTCCTGTGGATCTCCTCGTTCCGGAGCTCATCTCGTAGGGAAACACCGAGCATAGCTAGAGAGCTATGCTATGGAAAGCCATAGCTTGCTGCGCGTCTTTGAGCTTACTAATGAGGAAAACAGTAAGAGACCATGTCTCAGTTCCATAAGTCATCACTGGCAACACACAATGATTGAAAACTCTTACAACTACTTTTCTTCGTCATAATTTTGACGCCAAAAATTCGTAAATTTAGGTGGCTATAAATACAAAGATATTGTAAAAACTTAAACAAGAAAGACGTAGGTACGAACATAGTTTTTTTTTACTATAAAGACAACATATAAAAAACCATCAAAATCGGATAAAATTTAGAGGTGGAAAAGCGTTGGTGCTTTTTATATGGACAAGAAGAAGAAGCATAGAAGAGAAGCATATACCTCCCGGTATATGCTTCTCATTTAAGTAGTTAATTACCTACCTAAGTTTTTTGGAGTTATTATATACCAAATCGACACGTTAGATTTCGTAAATTTTGGTCCATATGTGACCGGTGTTAGGGGTAGATACCTAGCTTCAAAGGGTGTGAATTCAATTACGCCCAGTATATGTACTCACGTTCATTATAATTATATAACTGGCCATGACATTTCATCCAAACATACAATAGTTTTGATAATTATGAAAGGTCAAACAAAAATTTACCATAAAGAATTCTCACCTGCATCGTAAATTGCCTCATAACATGCTTCTAACAATTTTCGTGACATGGAGTCCATATCGACCCCAAGATTGTAGTGCACTTTAAAGAACTGTGCGTCAAAGAGGTCAGCGTCGGGTATAATGCCCGCGTACTGGACCACCTCAGGGTGGTTGTACTGCCAACGCAGCTTACCAGATGATACTGGATTCAGCTAAAAAAAGGTGACATTACCTATAGCAAATAAACTCGTACCTTGATGGTATCATTACCACTTGTATTCAAAAAGAAATTGATTTTCATCTAATTTAACTTACAATACCTTTATTAAACAAATATATTATATACCTACGCAATAAACTACGAAATCTTAATACCTTGTTACCTATTAATATCAGAGGTTAGATTCATCGTACATACATATAAGTAAGTATAGTAGAAGTTCAAATTATTGGTGCTTTTAATTAATTTGGTTCAAATAATTGTACATGTAATTAATAAAGACCTGACGGAATGACTCTGGTTCCCTGGAAGATGGGGCGGCCTTTAGTGTGGGACGCTACTTGCGTCGATACTATGGTACCGTCACATCTTCCCGAGACACAAGTTAGGGCCGGCGCCGCGGCTAATTCGGCTGAGCAGCTAAAACGGCGCAAATATAGTAATCTCGGTAGCGGTTATATATTTAAGCCGCTTGGTGTGGCACGGACCCAGGGTCTCAACCCTGGGTCCGTAGGGACCGGGAGCTCACCGCGTTTTTCAAAGTTTATCAGAGGACCTGGTTAATGCGACGCGTGACCAAAATGCTGGCACGTATTCAGCTCAATGAATCAGCATTGCAATTCAACGAGGCAATGCTGCTAGCATTTTGGGTACGCTACCTACCGGTAGTGGGCATTTGGACTGTCTATAGGCCATCGCGGCTAGTATACAGTCTAAATGTTCTTTGTAGTAGATAGTGTAACTAGTTTACTAGTTTTAGTAGTGTAGTAGTTAGTTTAAAGAATGAAAGCACTATACCCGTATAAAAAAAATTACATAATCATCCTGTCTAACCTAACCTAACTAATATAACTTTTTTACTCTAACTAGCCGACCCGGCCTGGCTTCGCACGGGTTAATTAGTTTTACGCCTTATCTCAGTATAAAGGAAAGGAGAAGAAAAAGGGAAAAAGATAAAGGAAAAGAAAAAGAAAAAGAAATTAAAACTATCCTATAGCCTATGTAATTATAGTTAATTTATCTAAGATATACAACTATTTGGACTCATAAAAATAACATCATTAACATTAATACCTTATTATAAAGAATTTTCTCAAGATCCTTTATGTATCGTGCGTCTGGGTAGAGGCCAGCCATGCCAGAGATTACGATCTTTTCTCCATCTGCCGAAGGGGATACGCCCTTTGATGTCGGCACAGCACCGCCACCGGCATGTTCTTGCAGATTTGGACCCATTGCTGAAGTTATTAGGGCTGTTTAGGGCCTTATAGGTTTCATTTACAGATAAAAAAAAATAGATAGCTAACTTCGTACTCGATTGAATAATAATTTTGGTGTTGTGATAACGAACGCTACACGGCCTACTGATAAAAAATAATTTACGTGACTACTATTTAAAAAAGTATTTGAATTCTCAAATAATGGTCTTGACCTGCTACTATTTAACATTAACCCATATTTGAATAAATTCAGTGAGGTAAGCGCGGTCAGCAACAAATTAAATCAGGAATACGCAGAAAACCTCAACAAGCAATGTTTTTTTTTACGGGCAATGTGCCTTTATTACTCAAGCTAACTACTACAATACTAAAAACTAAACTAAACTAGCTAGACTACCTACTACAAAGAACACTTATGGACTGTATAAAAGCCGCGATTACCTATAGATAGTCCATGTGCTACAGCCCACTACCGGTAGGTAGCGTACCCAACATGCTGGCAGCATTGCCACGTTGAATTGCAGTGCTGATGCGTTGGGCCAAATAAGTGCCAGTATTGTGGTCACGCGTCGCATCGACCAGGCGCTCTGATAGAAAAGTTGTTTGTTTTAAACAGGTAATGTTGGTTTTAAACAGGTACAATATTTTATAGACGGTATACTGGACCGACATAAAATCATTTTTAAGGTGACGGGTAGAGCCAGGTAAGCAGGCCTAAATCCGTTGAGAGAAACATCGACCTTAAAGTCGTAGTGTTAAATATCAATTCAGTCTGCACTTCAGCGCGGCGCTTACGACAAAGACAACGCACAAAATGACTAATTTTGACGGTTTTTAATTTACATCTGTGTTGATACAGTATTTTTCAAAACTATGAAGTCATCACAAAATCTGTATTTTAGTTGGGAATACACTAGTTTTTTTTTAATATATTCCATAGAAACTAAGAGAAATTGGAACATTAAAATTTTTTGAGGGAGGTTTGCGATTTTTTCTATAGAGCTCTATATACATTAATCTTGTATTTGTGGACATCACAATAGACTTAATGAAATGAATTACATGATATATTTAATTCAAAGCTCCAAATGCTCTAACTACGCCAGGAATCGTGCCAAAAAACACCTTGTTCGCCCTTTGCCTTAAATGTACGAATTGCGTGAAGGTGAATTGCAGCATTTTGCTGCAACTCACCTGATGTTAAGTGGCGATGCAGTCGAAGGTGTAGCAAGTTTGCCTATGAGGAGCCTATTCACGTTAATCAACTCTTAAAGAGACCCAAATTATAAGGGTTCACTACGCCAGTCCAAAACATGGTTCAACTTGTTACATTTCACCTGTGTCGGCTCATATAACGCTCATTTGAACTAGAATTCATTACTTTACGAGCTATGGAGAGAGCTATTCTTGGTGTTTCGCTGCGGGATAAGATACGAAATGAAGAGATCCGCAGGACAACTAAAGTGACCGATGTAGCTCTTAGCCAGTTTGAAATGGCAGTGGGCAGGCCACATCGCTCGTAGAACTGACAACCGATGAGGAAGAAAGGTTCTCGAGTGGTGACAACGAACCAGAAGGCACAGCGTAGGCTGGCCTCTCACTATATGAACTGACGATTTGGTGAACACCGCGGGGAGCCGATGGATGCAGGAAGCGAGAGTATTAGAACTTTTGTTAAGTTTTTTTAACGTCAACGCAAAATAAAGAGCTCCATTCTCAATTTGGTTGTATTTTATTACTTACATATTTGTCAGGAAGCAAGAAAATTGGGAGTGAGTTCCATTCTCTAGCAGTTCGCATGATAAAAAAGTCAGCGAATCGCTTGATGCTGCAATTTGGCAAATCTACTATATACATACTTAAGGGTGAAACGACTCTTTGTATGTAGTTAATTGTAATAACACCAACCGGAATTTCTTTTTCACCTCACTAGCTCGGAAAGATTCTCTTTGTCATTCAAAATCTGGACGCAAAAACGCATTTTAATCGCTAGCGTGGAAAGTGTTTTTAAAATTCGAACCTTTCTATTCAATAAATTTCATGTCAAGAATTGAGGATTTATTCACAGATCTGTCTGAATTTAACCTTCTTGATGTTGCCAGTCCACTGAAAACTCATTAATACCACAGACTACCTCCTAAAAGATACCATCTTTTTCTCGTTCACCAACCTCATTTTTAAAATAATTGCACTGTCCAGCACCAAAGAGTATATAATAACGAATACGTTATCCAGCACGGCGACTGCATGGAAAATAGATGAAAAACACTGTTTTTTTTATTTTCCATGAATCACGTGACGAGCTAGTCGTTTACCTGATGTTAAGCGTTACCGCCACCCATAGCTAAATTAATAAGCTGAAAACTGATCTTTTCTTAGCCTTTTAGCTGTTTTTCTTGCATTTTCCTCGCTGCAGTGAGGTGAAAAGTTGTGTGTTGCACTCGGCAGCAAAGTTTTCCTGCGTCTCGTACCTTTGAAACCTTTGCCACGCTCAGGATTCTTCATTTACGGAAAGCGAACCACTCGCTACGCTCGTGGTTCAATCCTAGAATCCTTTGCTTGTTCAGGTTTCAATTCAAGTACTCGTGCCAAAAACCAAATTTGCAGCCTTGTATGACAAATAACTATTGTTTCTTGTCCTGACTGTGAATAGAGGCAGGTGCACCAGCCACCCTGCCGCCATTCGCTGTGTCCTCCATTTATCCCTTTCCCCTACATCTTTTCATTCTCCCTTTGGGCAGGAAAGGCTGTAAAACTAACTAAACCACGCGAAGCCAGGTCAGCTAGTACGCAATATATTTAAAGACCCCATTTGATCCTATAAGGGTTTTCCAATTTAAACGGAACCCTAAAACAATCGATCAAATATTTTTTTACCCACACTACCTAAAATCGAAATACATAGGTAGTAAAGGAAGGTGAAATCGCATGAATAATGTACAGCATTAAAGACAATAAGTATTCCGATAAATACGATAAAGACATCAGTTATTTTATCTGTGAAGGGCACGGCATGATTAATTACCTACAAATTCTACATTATTGACATTTTTGGTCACGTTTTCCTGAGTGTAGCTCCCAACGAATCCCATCATACCAAATATTTTCTCAGTACCTACTTTTAGTGTACATTATCATCATCATCAACAGCCTGACGACGGCCACTGCTGAACATCCTAGAGAGCACCACTTTGAGTGGCTGCTCGCATCCTGCATCCATCTGCTCCCCGTGGTTTTCACCAGGTCGTCGGTCCACTAGGGAGGGAGGGGAGAAGGGGGGGGGGGGGGGCTACGCTGCGTCTTTCGTGGTCACCACTCAAGAACCTTATAAGTTTATAACGACTACTTACCTATACTTACTATTGCTGATGTAATTTTCCTGGCCTATCTAATTATTATTTAGAAAGGTTCTCGAGTGGCGACCACGAATCGGAAGACGCAGCGTAGGCCGGCCCCCCACTCGGTGGACCGACGACCTGGTGAAAGCCGCGGGGAGCCGATGGATGCAGGAGGCGAGCAGCCGCTCAAGGTGGCGTGCTCTGGGGGAGGCCTATGTTCAGCAGTGGGCGTCGTCAGGCTGTTAATGATGATGATGATCTAATTATGCGAACGTGGCATATTATGTTTAAGGTATGTTGCCGTCGTCACGTAGGCGTGTATGATAGAGACAATAGAGCCCGTGAGTGAATTTACCTTGTATTTTAGCGTTTTGGTGAAAATGGTTTTCAGCCTAAAATCTAAATCTTAACAAAATCTTTTGTTCTTGGAGTCAATCGTTAAAATAGATTATAATCTATGTCTATGCATTTTTTTTATTTATGTTTGGTATTCTAATTAAAACTACTTTTTTCATTATAATTTTGACGCAATAAATTCGTCACTTTATCGCTATCGCTTCGTAGCTATTACCACAAATCCTCCATCCTATACCCGTTCTCTGAAGTAAACAAAAACCACCAGACTGCAATATATTTTTTTTTTTGTGTTTCGCTCTTATTACAATTTGATAACTTTATCTCTTTCCTTTTTGCTGTTGCTACGCTTACGCACCCATGGACAAAAAGGAACGCGTGCCCAAAACGCAATCTCGTTACCATGGAAACATTTCACAGAAGTGACATGGCGTCATAAACAGACAACGTGCGGCCTGTTTTTTTTGTTATATTTTTGTGTTATAATTGATATTAAATGCTACAAACACTAAAATAAAATGGTAAATGTAGTGCGCCTTTGTGCTGCAACGTTTCTTATAGGAAAACTCTCGAATTATCTTTTGACCAGTAAGTTTTGATGTGCATGTCACTGTGTGCGTGAGATTTGCGTGTTGTAAAAAGTGGCACGCAATATTTCTGTTATGTTAAGTCTGCTTACTGTATAGCTTTAGATGTATGTGCAAATATAATAACAGAGTTTTAATGTTTTACCAAATAGTAGTGCCTTCCGTTGTCCCATAAGAATCAAAACTGACTGATGCCTGATTTCACTCTTTCAAGCTTCTCCTTTCTAGTTACGGTCCGAAGCCTCATCCATGATACATTCTCGCACATCCTTCATATTTGTTCTAGTATACAAACTAGCGTATAAAAATCTTCGCCTACTTATAAAATAGCTTTTGTTGTGACAAGCTTTAATTAAATCACCTTTTATCGACTATTATCTCAACATAATAGCAACCGCTAATAAATGATTCGATTTCACAACCACGATATTTATTATCATCAAAATGGTGCGACTCCTGTGGGATAGAGTCAGATCATTGCCTGAGCGAGTGAAATCGTGAGTCGGAGCTATTATTTAGTTTAATCGTTTCACCCTATACATAAATGCCGTGGGCGTAAACTTTGAATATCAACGATAGAGATATTGTGATACTAAATTCAGCCGTCCATTGTCGTAATTAGAGTATTCTTTGTTTGCGTTTTGGCTTATCTAAACCTAACATAGTGTACTATTTGAACAGTGGAACTGTCATCCCGTTTATATTAACCGGTTATATTATATAGTTGATCGTAACGGTTTTAGTATTATATGCCTTGAAAAATTCTAAATATAAGATATGGATATTCCCAATGACTGCTACGTCTCGGGAGCTTTGGCAGCAGTTCTGCGTGTGTCCAGGCTGGCAGGAATAGCTCCGCTCCGTTTTGTGAAGAAAGACTCTGGGTGGCGAATCAGCGTGTCTACGTATAGTACATTATACGGATACATTGCTATCAGTGAGAAAATCTATATTTTTATCTATTCCTTTTTTTTTTTTTTCTATTTTTTGTATGTATGATACACATAATAGAGTCACAGTGAAAAGAATAAAAAACCATCCGAGTGCCGTTGGACATACCTATACATCATCATCATCATCAGCAGCCTGAAGACGTCTACTGCTGAACATAGGCCTCCCCCAGAGCGTGCTATCTTGAGCGGCTGCTCCCTTCCTGCATCCATCGGCTCCCCACAGCTTTCACCAGATCGTCGGTCCACCGAGTAGGGGACCGGCCCACTCTGCGTCTTCCGGTTCGTGGTCGCCACTCGAGAACCTTTCTTCACCATCGGTTGTCAGTTACGCGAGCGATAAAGTATTTGAAAATAATAAAACTAAATTATTGTACATACCAAGCAAGCACATAATAAGCAACATTACATAGTGCTTAATGTCAAAATATTATTTATCAAGCCTATTACAATACGAGTTTGAAAAAGAAAGTTCTCTTTCCCGCAACAGGTGCAAGCAATCCGGCACAATGTAGAATAGAAAACTCCGATCAGTAGCTTCGATTATATCTGTAAAGAAGAACTTTATTCACACACTTTATCTTAAGACTAGCTGACCCGCCCCGGCTTCGCACGGGTTAATTATTTTTAAATAAAGTTAGTTCCACACAACCGTGACAGGTGTCATGAGAAAGGATGCTAATGAATTCAATGTTACACCCTGTTTAGAGTCAATACAACGCCTAAATGCTTAAAATGGCTTAAGATGAGACAGTGTCTTGTCAATAATATTCCAACAATGACTTTGAAATTAATATATGGTAAAGTTCAAGACTAATGCTACTGCAAAATATAGTGAAAACACGAATGAATGAACTTTTCTCGATAGAAAAAAAATTACAAAATTGACTCCAAACCGTACAAATAAAAAGCGATTATTCAATAAATACCTTAAATAAGATCGTGAAACTTTGTGTAGTAGTTGAACTAAATATAATGGAGGGCTTATGTATAGTGGATTTTTAAAATACCCATTATATTCAGTGTAACAATAAATTACTTAAACTATTGTGCGTTGGAACCATTTTAACTTAGACCGCCCCTGCCACTCGCCCCCCGACTCATTCCCGCTTTGGCCTAGTACTATATATCTATTCTGTGGATTGGCCTAGCATAAACACATAAATTAGCCAGTAATAGGTATTATTTGCTTTCAGCCTCATTTAACATCTGCATTATCGGCATAGTATGCGTTTTTCTACAGCGAGACATCAACGATCAGCGGCTGAGTGTACGTGTCGTCGTGTCCGTCATCAACGCATCCATGATTATACTGATTACAGGAACTTTGGCCCACACTGCCCCGCAGCAGATGGGGTCTGTTATAGCGTGTTTAAACCAAGTGCAAAAGGTGAGCTATACTTATTTATTTAGATTACTGCAAGCCTGTATTTAGCGAGTTTTGGTCGGAATAATCAGAGCAGTTTTTATACAGGGTGTTCCAGAACTCAACGCCAATCGGGCACGGGGTGAAAGGTCATACCAGTCCTGGGAAAAATAAAAAAAAATCTGTATCGGTTATCGATTTTACTGTCAAATTTAAAAATGACGGAATTTTAGGTTTAGTGACCACAAATTTCACAATTTTACGGAGATTTTTTCACTAACATGTGCCTTAATAAACGTACTGGTGAATCGCAGTCACAAAACAAGCATAAAAGAAAAAAAAAACATTATTTTTAAATATTTTTCCTGAGACTTGTGTGACTTCCCCTTCTCACCCTGTGCCCGCTTGACGTTGAGTTCTGGGACACCCGATTTATAATATAAAACAATAGTTACCATCATCGCTCTTTGTCGTCATCATTAAACCAAAGCGTTTTTCTGCTGGGTCACTGGCCTTCTCACACAGGCAGAGAATGTATAGGCCATAATCCACTACGCCGAGTGCGGTGTTGAGGCATGACCGTTATTCAACAATGTTTCAACATTAGCAGCACTGCACTATTACACTTTTTAAACTTTCGCGACTCTAATTCATATTATAAAGATAAGACGGGTTTCTTCGCGCACTTAAATGTATCAAAAAACAATTTTAGACTAACCTAGACGTTTCGACCAGTTACATCGGTCACGAGGGGATGCACTATTAACCGTAAATTATAAACCGATGATTTTAAAATATTTACGAGACATTATTTAAAGTACCTCTTTTATAACAAAGAAAGAATGAATGAAATCGGACCACGCGTTAATGAATCACAACTAATTAAATATTTTTACTTTCATCCCCTCTCCCGAGGAAACCGTGCTGAATTTCAGGATTAAAAGTATCCTATAGCCTACCTCGCAATATGTGCTCAAATCATGCCATGTTTAATTTGAATCCATTCAGTAGTTACGGCGTGATGCTCAGCCAAGATGCAGACAGACAGACAGACAGAGACAGACAGACAAACAGAGAGACAGATAAAAATGATAAAAATTATAGTTTTGGCTTCCGAATCGACACTAGCCGAAGCCCTCCAAAAAAATTTTCAAAATATCTTCAATGTACAGAATCGGACCTGTTACAGTTTTTAGTGTAGACTAGCTGACCCGGCAGACTTCGTACTGCCTTTATACGGAAAAAAGAAAACGCTGTTTTTAGGGTTTTCCCGGCAATTATTCGAATTTTTCTCACTTTTTAAACCTTCCCTAGACCTCCACGAACATTTCAAGACCAAGATAAGATAAATCCGTTCAGCCGTTCTCTAGTTTTAGCGAGACTAACGAACAACAATTGATTTTTATATACATAGATTATGTTGGTCACAAAGCAGCCAAAAGAAAATATAATATCTAAAGTTGAATCTTTTACAGATAAATGGTGACTTGAACATCCCATACAAGCCAATATTTTCGGCGAGAAAGAAGTTCATAGTGGTCATCCTCTTTATGATACTGATCTTCTTTATGAACTTGGCTGACTATGTGCTGCAACTGCTGCAAATAATAAATATGGGCAACACGCAAGTTGAAAGTATCTATTTCATCATTCTGTTAACGCACACTTGAACAAGTTAAGCCAGCACCCACCATAAGGCTGATGGTCCACTTCTGGAGCGGAAAGCTTAAATTTTCGAGAGTTTTTTTACTTTTGTAATTAGCACAGGTAACACCGACGATCCGACGATCTGGTGAAAGCCGCGGGAGCCGATGAATGCAGGAAGCGAGCAGCCGCTCAAGGTGGCGCACTCTGGGGGAGGCCTATGTTCAGCTGTGGACGTCTTCAGGCTGTTGATGATGATGATGATTCATGTTGTGTGTTAGAAATGTAATTACAGCGGTCTGTATGAACTGGCTCTATTTCTAGCACCGATGTACGTGTTGTTATTGGCCTACCACTGCTGCAACTCAATTATAGAGCTGCGCAAGATGCAGTTCGTTGCAGTCACGATGCACGTCATGGAAACCTATAGAGCTATTAACGATGGCTTGAGAAACTTGCTTCATGGTATGAATTAGTTCTTATCTTCATAGCGTAGAAAATGAGTATAATATATCTACCTACCGACTTTTACATAGGTAATTAAAAAAAAAAAAAAAAAAAAAAAAAAAAAAAAAAAAAAAAAAAAAAAAAAAAAAGTCTTGTCCCGTTGACATGGGATAATTAATTTGTCTGAAAATATAATATATTTGGGACACCATGTGGGCCCTATATCTCATGTCTTGTGCCCTATTTTATGCTACAAATGCTGTGATATTTGTGGAGCCAGCACACTTGGTTTTCCAGCGAAAAAGCTGGGTTTGTTGTGATTTTTTGTGCGATTGCCATTTTTGACGCTTGCGTCACGACTTACCGAGGCAACGGTGACTACGGAGCAGGCGCACTGGCGCGCTACACATCAAATTAAGTTACTGCACATTGCGCACTACAAAGGCGCAAGTGCAGACTGAGAACGACATCACCAGTGACAATTTATTGACAAGCATAGCAAGTCGGCTCAAGACATCATTTTTATTTGTTTTGAATTCGTATGTTTTGGATGTTATATTATATTTCTTGTAAATATAGTTAGGTAAAATTTTATAAATGATCGGACCAAATACGTTATCTTCTTCGTCAGCCCCGGATGTGTTACTCGAGTGCTCAATTTGTGCTGATAGAAAACTGTATAAAGGCCCTCGTGGTCTGAAAATTCACTGCAGTCGTCGACATGTTCCACGTACAGACATAACTCCAGGCATAGTTCTTACCCCGAATGTACCGAATGTACCTCTGTCATCGTCCTCGGTGACAGCAGGAGCACCCAGCAACACATCTTTGGCTACTAGGCTTGCACAGCTTAAACGTACTACAAAAATCATCAAACGTATTCCCAGAGGCGCCCGCGTAACCGTTGCTCGAAGTCTCGCGGATTGCGTGGAGAAGGTTGTCAACGAAAATACTCCATCAGTGTGGGAACACCTTCTGACATTTGCATACAAAACTTTCCATTTAGGACCAGACACAAAAAAACGTTCATTAACAGCTGCCATCAAACTTAATACATCTCGCGAGTTCATACCTACACCCACGACTGACATTGACCAGGCCACCCCTTCCCGAACCCATCTTAAATTCATCGAAAATAAGGTGTCAGATGGGAATGTGAGTGGCGCTGCGAAACTGTTATTTTGCAGTGACTCTCTTGCCACGAACTCCGCGGAGACTTATGCAACGTTATGCGACAAACACCCTACGCAGTCGCCTTCCACGCAGCTCCCGTCTCCTCCCTCGACCGAATTGCCTCTGCAGATCGACGAGAAAGCCACGCTTGAAGCGGTTAGATCTTTCCCAAATGGTTCTGCGGGAGGATTGGATGCCATAACCCCGCAGCACCTTAAAGATCTAACCGACCCTTTCGTCGGTGAAGCTGGAAAATCTCTCCTGCGTGAGTTGACAGCATTGGCAAATTTAATTCTTGACGGTCGAGTTCCTGCTGAGGTATTACCAATCCTACATGGTGCCAATCTGGTGGCACTAACGAAAAAAGATGGCGGCGTTCGACCTATTGCCGTCGGCAGTACTATCAGACGTCTGACGTCAAAGATGTGCTGCCGAGCAATCCAGGAACGAATGTCAAAAAAGTTAGTGCCGCACCAGTTAGGTTTTGGAGTAAGATCCGGGTGTGAGGCGGCTGTACACGCTGCACGTACGTACCTAGGGTCTAAAGATTATGAGGTTTTCATCAAAATTGATGTAAAGAATGCATTCAACAGCTTGGACAGGGGCGTTCTACTATCAGAAATTCAAAAAGAAACACCGGAAATTTATAATTATATGTGGCAATGTTACGGTGCCCCTACAAAATTACTTTTTGGTCCTAACGAAATTTCATCATGTGTCGGTTGCCAGCAAGGAGACCCTCTCGGTCCAGCCCTTTTTAGCTTAGGAATTAACCCTATAATTAGAGAACTAAATTCTAAATTTAACATTTGGTACCTGGATGACGGTTCTTTAGGTAGCAGTGCATCGGTGGTTTTGGATGACCTTAAATCAATCATTCATCGCTTCAGCTGCATAGGTTTGACTTTAAATTTCAATAAATGTGAAATATTCATTCCGGATCATATTCCAGACCAAACTCGCGCATTTATCATTGACAAATTTAACTCGATATGCCCTAACATTTTGGTTCAATCAAAATCCTCGCTGACCTTACTTGGTGCCCCAGTATTTTTGGAAGCAATCTCGCCTTTAGTGACGTCAAAAATTAAAAATTTTAATGACGTTTCCGGTCGCCTGTTTGAAGTTAAACCTCACATGGCCATATATATTCTTCGGCTTTGTCTTTTTACCCCAAAATTTATGTATTTATTGCGGAGTTGCCCTATGTGGTATTTCCAGTCAATCATTGATTTGGTCGATTCGACTCTAAAAGAAACTGTCACCAAAATTCTAAATCTTAATTTCGATAGTCGCGCTTGGGCACAAGCAACTCTCCCCATTTGTTTCGGTGGCCTAGGCATCCGACGTTCTTCTACCGTGGCACTCCCGGCCTTCTTGGCTTCTTGTCATGGCTCGCAAACCCTCATCGGCATGATTCTAAACACTCCTGTTACCGATGTTCGGGTGGCTGGTCAGGCAGAGGCCTTGTCGGCTTGGTGCGCTTCATGCCCGGGTGTCAGTATTCCTACTGAAATGGGGAGACAGAGTGCGTGGGACGCTCCACTCATAAAATTAATTCATTCGGCTTTATTAGATCAGGTGACAGATGACGCGGATCGAGCACGTCTCCTAGCTTCTTCGGAGGTGGAGTCAGGTCACTGGCTCCGTGCCCTCCCCTCCGAAAACTTGGCGACCGTCCTAGACCCCGGTAGCCTACGTGTAGCAGTGGGTTTACGTTTGGGGGTTGGACTGTGCGAGCCTCATCGCTGCCAGTGTGGACTAGGCGTGGACCAACTCGGACGACACGGGCTTTCATGTGTGAAGAGTGCCGGCCGGCTATTTCGACATTGGGCAATCAATGATTTAGTCAGGCGGGCACTCTCCACAGCATCCGTGCCCTCGACGCTGGAGCCGACTGGATTGCTGAGAGACGACGGCAAGAGACCGGATGGTGCCACCTTAGTCCCGTGGTGTCTTGGACGCACACTTGTCTGGGACGCCACGTGTGTGGATACCCTGGCACCATCTCATGTCGCCAGCACGGCTCGTAGCGTCGGGGCCGCGGCTGAACAAGCGCAAACACTAAAACGGCGCAAATATGCGCAGGTCAGCGCTAACCACGAATTTGTTGCGCTGGCCGTAGAAACGCTAGGCCCGTGGTCGTCCGACACGAAAAATTTCTGTAAGCAAATTTCCACTAGGTTGGTCCTCGCCTCAGGAGATCCCAGAGCTGGCACATACTTCGCTCAGAAGCTAAGCCTTCTCATTCAGCGAGGTAATGCTGCCAGTATTCTGGGAACCTTACCACGTGGTGGTGAGTTGGATGGCGTATTTATGCTGTAAATTTTGTAAATAATGTTTCTAGCTGTAGTTTTTTATATTTTTTCTTCGTGACTGTTTATTTATTGAGGAATATTATTAATTCATGCAATAAATGTTTCATGCTTTAAATTAATAAAATTAAACACGGCAAATAAATACCATTTACATTAATAAATTACAGAAAAATTCCAAATCCTAAACCTTTTTGAATTTATTATCACAACACCTTAAAACATATAAAATTACTAAACTAGGCCTAAAAACTAAACAATAAAATACAAAATACAATTACTAAAACTAAATTAAATCTAAACTAAGTATTTATCTAAAACATAGGTAAATAAATGAAATGACTGATGTGTTATATAGTCGGTCACCTAATTTTAAGCGACACAGGTGCCCTTTTAACACTTGCAGTGCCTCTCGCAGATATCTACATTAAGCAAGTTTTGCATGACAAATGCCCTGCGCATATCTTCCTTAGACGTAAGCACATTCTAAAAATTTAACACATAGTCTCCTGCTAGGTATTATATATCCAGTAATTTCACTAGCATGCAGTGCCCTTCAAACTGCAATACAGTAGTGACTGCACACTGAGCTGTAGATAGTTAGTACAAATAAGGCTAGGAAAAGTCCTCAATCATCATCTATTCTAAGTTTAGTGTGGACAAAATTGTGGCATAACCGAAGTGAATGCTTTTTATATATTTGATTTGGTCGACCACTGTATTCTGTACCGAATGGGTTGACAACACGACGATATGAATTACAAAATAACAAATAATCACAGTCAAAACGAAAATGATACGGCAAAGGCTGTCAATTATCGTGGAAATTCACTGTCGAAAAACAATAGGTGTTTTTCGACCACGGAATATTTATTACGGGAAGTCGAACAGCTGTTAAGCTGCAAGTGACCATTACTTAGCTTGTTACGCGACTTTAAGTGCCGCTATGTGGTCTATGTTTAGCAGTGGACGTCTACAGGAGTGTAGTGGGCTGGAGCACTTGGACTGTCTATAGGCCATCGCGGCTATTATACAGTCCATAAGTGTTCTTTGTAGTAGGTAGTGTAGCTAGTTTAGTTTAGTTTAGCTTAGTTTAGTTTAGCTTAGTTTAGTTTAGTTTAGTTTAGTTTTTATTATTGTAGTAGTTAGCTTGAGTAATAAAGGCAATTTGCCCGTTAAAAAAAAGTCTACAGGATGATGATCAACTACTTATTATAAAATTAAAAAAATTAGGTATGTTCTCAAATAACTTTGCTCACGACTTGATTAGTTATTATTATTTTGCAGGGGACCAGAAGCCACCGTTAATATTACCTTTCCATAAATCCTGTAAAAAGTACAAGAAAAAAAGGTTTTTTGATAACAATGTTTCTTGCTTTCCTAATTTCAAAGTAACTATTTCAGGTACGTACTTACTTATCATTTTTTAATGATTAGTAGTTCTATTGAATGATAATAATGAAGACAGAGAGTTTGGGTTTTTTTGTAGAAAATAGCATGAACAATTTAGCCAAACTCATTCAGAGCACGTTTCTTGTTTCGATCGGCATTATTTGGTGTGCGCCCGCGATTTATCACGACCATCTGCCTCCACAATTATCCAAATGCGATGGCAGAATATTGGCTCTCACGTACGAAAATATATAGATAGGTAACTAACTAACTAACGTGAATAAATGATTCAGTACTTCAGTCAACTGAACTGTTCATCTGAACTAGTGGGCACCAACTATCACTGTGCTAGCGGGTAGCAGACATCTGAGACTCAATGAATAGCTCATGGTGTTATTTCTCTAATCTAACTCCTACATTTATACCTTTGATCAGTGCATAATAAGGACTAGAAACATGTCACGTGACTTACGGCACTTTATCACCACAACATGGTGGCGGTACCGCATATATATGCATACAAACCTTGACCTTGAAACCTTCCATATCATTCTTTAACGATGTTGACCACATAACTACCTATAACATATTTATATTTTGTGTAGATAACTTTGTGCTGGAACCTTATTACTCCCTTATCAAAGGTTTATACAGGCATCCACATTGTCATTCATATCAGCTGAAAGACATCGAACACTAATCATATAGGGAAGCTTATGATCATTAAGATGGGGTTGCCATAAGCATCTCGCTGATGATTGCAGTAAATTACAATGCAGAATGCCAATAATGCACTGCCCATTTCTTAGATACATTCCTCTTCATTCACGGTAAGAGAAGGCGTGGTTCTATCTATTGTTACGCCACAAAGAGCAACTTGCCTTGTGTTATGCTGAGATACACACAACCACCAATACACAACATATCGACATAGACTGTATATGTATATTGGCTGTAATGAATTGATGCTAGTTGTTGTTATTGTTGTTACTTATTTCACATATTTTTTCAGATGTCGTCCCCAAAACAATCCATCCACAACACGAAGTGGTCCGCCGCCTGGCACGCGGGTTCTCGTCTACGTGTGACGTAGTACGAGAGTTGGACCAGAGTAATGGGCTGGTGCTGCTCTTGATGCTAGGCCACATGCTATATCAACTTGTGCTCTCACCTTACTTTTTTATTACTAGCATACGTAAGTTCAGCCTCTTGACTCGATACAACGAAGACTATCAGAGTTTTTTTTTCATCAATGATAGGCTAACATTTGACCACGGTCTCACCTGATAGTAAGTGACGACGCGGTCGACGATGGAGCATGCTGATCTAGAAGATACCGGTTCACTCTAGCCTTAAAAACTTCCAGATTATATTTGTCAGGAAACAATGACACTGGTAAGGTGTTCCATTCCTTTGCTGTTCGAATTATAAACGAGGAATCAAAACGCTTTGTACGTATCCGTAGTTATCAGTGCTGCCAAGCTTACCAAACATCTATAGCCTCTCAATACAGTCAAATATATATTATTGTTTTAATGTAAACGATTGCCCACACTAGGTGGACCGACAATTTGGTGAAAACCACGGGGAGTCGATGGATGCAGGATCATGATCAGGATGCAGGATGATGGTTGCAGGAGGAGCCGCTCAAAGTAGCACTCTGTGGAGGAAGCCTATGTTTAGCAGTGGACGTGTTCAGGCTGTTGATGATGATGATGATGATGACTGTTTATGATAAAATGTAACATATCACAAAAAAAAATCAAATAGTTATTCTGGTTTGTAGTTGATGGCAACATCCCTTCGAATATTTACCTGTACCCCGTGATGCTGCCCCTGTTCTGGTGCATCTACTATACTGCTAGTCTGTTGGCAGTCATTGAACCTTGCCACTTGACACAAATGGAGGTAGGTATTAACTTTATTATATAATGTTTCTATGTGCTAATAGTTTAGTAAGTATACGTATCGAATAACATTACACGACATAAAGAATTGGTATAATTATGTAAATTGGTATTCAATAAATTAGGGACAATAGATAACTTTACTCACCTGTTAAATAAAACATGCTCAAAGAATTAAAAAACGAAACGTCATTTTGTCAATGAATTCTTCTGTACTAAACAAGTTTACGTGTGTTAGAAGCTAGTTAAAATTAAACAACTTACCAGGAGACATGCTACAAAAACATATTATTAAATTTTTTAGTAAAATATGAATAAAATCTCTATGCAATATAACTTTTTTTGTGCCAGTGAGTTGGTAACATTCACCTCGGCTACCCACGAGACGTGTGGGGCCGTGTAGGTGCGGCGGAGAGTCCCCCGACTGTCCGCCACCGCGTTCGGCGTTTCCCGCGCCTTCTCCATCCTCCATAGTGGGGTCACTATGGAGGATGGAGAAGGCGCGGGAAACGCCTCCTCCGTCCCCCGGTCCATCTGCGCTAGAGCGGGTCAGAGTTGGCATCGTCCTCCTTGACCCGCTCCACAGATGCAAAATAACTCAGCTAACTACACTTGAACAAGACACCTTTTTAACAAAAAAAAAAACTAACAAAATCAGTTCATCCTGAACGAGGAAATTTAGAACATGTGTGAAGTGCTGAAAATAACCTATTTGTAATATTTATAACAAAAAGGTTATGTAATTACCTATTTCATTTGATTTTATTTCAGTAAATAAGTGCTTATATAACTTGAGCTCTTCAAGCCGCGAGTGAATAGGTATCTTCTAGGCAAGCATGTACCGTGGTAGATGGCATCTTCACTTCCCATCAGGTGAGATTGCGGTCAAATGCGAGTTTATTTCATCGTAAAAAATATAAGCTAAGAAAAACGGATATATTAACAAAATAAAGATAATTATATAAAAATAAAACACAAAATACCTACTACAGGGAAACGTGGCCTGTCAAAAGTGGCCAGATTTTTGAGCACGCAAAAATCTGGCCACTTTTGACAGTTTTGCTTGTAGACTTATTAGACTTAAATTTAAAGATATCAAATTATAACATTTTCTCCCAAGAACTCTTCTTAAGTTGTTAAAATAACCTGTGAAAAAACGATATTAATCATTTTGCATGGCGGAGGATTGCATCATTACATTTTTTCTTGATCAACTATCAAATTAGGAAACAAGTCCTCTATATTAGCTAATTACAGCAGTAAATAACGAAAACGAACTAAACGAAAAATTACAAAATTGCATAGTTCTGAAAGTGATATTTTATTGTTTAAAACGTGAATCATAATTTGGATCCGTTGACTCAAATACATTGCAAGTTACCGCGTTTCCACTCTAGGTTATTTTTATTGGGCAATGTGGGTTATTGGAACTTTAACGGTTCTGGCGCGAGTAATAAATCTTTATTTACATCTAAGTGTTTCTATACAGGTGGAAACTACCCATCAGCTGGTGAGCCACCTAATTCAAGCCACACCTCCTTTCTACTATCAGCTGGAGATGGAACTGCAGCTGTTCTTCAGACTCCTTGTCCTCAACCAGGCCTCGTACTCTGCTTTTCAAGTCACAACGCTATCGAGGTCTCTCGTGCTTACGGTAATTTCTTTTAAAATAAATAACGCCCATCGATTACATATATACCTACTTAAATCCCGATCCTAATTAGGATTCCCTGTATTAGGACACAAGAACTATACAAGGACCATTTTCTGTGCACAACAACTTGTCCTGTGTATTAGTTTTTCGCAGTTGTAGGTATAGTCTGCACTAATGAGTATACATTTCATAATTTTTAAAATAATGTCAAAGTATTAAATTTCTGAAAAATGTACTAAACATGCACTCAACAATTATATATCCAGCAACTTGTGGCGTAACTACATATGTATTCGTAGTCAATTAACAATGTAAATTGAGAAAAATGGTTACATTATAATCATCAATAGCGCTCATAGCGAAGCACGACTAGCCGTTTCTAACCGCAAAAAGTGGTATTTACAACTGAGCGCTACCGTGCTTGCCGTGTGGTCCCGGTTACGAATAGGACCACCCCATCTCTTCCCGTGGGTGCCGTAGAAGGCGGCTAAGGGAATATCCAGGGAATGGGTCGCAGCGTTCTCCTCGGTCTTGGTGGCAATCAATCCTCACCTACTGCGATCACCAAGCCGCCTGCCAAGCGTGGTGATTATGGCAAACCCCCCCCCCCCCCCCTAATGACAAGCACAAATAAAAACGGCCCCCAGTCCCCGGCAGCTCTGCTATCCCGTGGCTACGGTAGCGGCCACGGTAACGGCAGGGCAAGGGGTGCGAAGAATCCCCGGCAGATGCCCGGCTACCAACCCCAACGACGACCCCTGGCCCTGGCAACGCATAACGTGCGCACACTGAAGGCTGACGAAAGGATGGTCGAGCTAGAGGCGGAGATGGGTAAGTTACGCTGGGATGTAATGGGATTGTCAGAAGTCCGAAGACAGGGACAGGACACGATAATCCTAAATTCCGGTAACTTATTCTTCTACCGGGAGGGAGACCAACTCTCCCAAGGGGGTGTCGGGTTTCTCGTCCGCAAGCCTCTCGTCAACAACGTGGTCAAAGTCGACAGTGTGTCGGCCAGGGTAGCGTACCTGGTACTCCGAATAACCAAACGGTATTCGTTGAAGGTTATACAAGTATACGCGCCGACGTCGGCACACTCAGACGATGAAGTAGAAGCTATGTATGAGGACATATCCGAAGCCATGCATACTTCCGAAACATACTTCACCGTTGTGATGGGAGACTTCAATGCGAAGTTGGGCACAAGGAATAGCGATGAGCTGAGAGTGGGGCCATTTGGATACGGGCAGCGGAACCCTCGAGGACAGAGGCTGGCTGACTTCATGGAGAAGGAGGAACTCTTTATGATGAACTCCTTCTACGAGAAGCGGCCATCCAGGAAGTGGACGTGGATAAGTCCCGACGGTTCCACTAAAAATGAGATAGACTTCATCATGACGACCAAGAAGCACATATTCGATGATGTCTCTGTGATCAGCAAGGTGAAAACCGGTAGCGATCACCGTATTGTTAGAGGCACATTGAATATCAATGTTAAGCTCGAAAGGTCACGTCTGGTGAAGTCTACGCTCCGTCCAAATCCTGTCCAAATCCAAAACCCCGAAGGCTTTCAGCTGGAACTCCAAAATCGCTTCCAGTGCCTAGCCGACTGTAACACAGTGGACGAGCTAAACGACGGGTTGGTGGAAACTGTCCAAGCTGTTGGATCGAAATTCTTTAAGACCCAACGCCGAAAGAAGACTCAAAAGCTCTCAGAAAAAACTCTTGAGCTAATGGCCGACCGGAGCGAAATGAAGCTGCAGTCTTCAGTTGATATGTCAGCCTACGGTGAACTCAATAGACGAATCTGGAGTTCCTTGCGACACGACTTGCGTGCTCTTAGTACTTCACGTATTGAGGCCGCAATTGAGCGGAACCAAGGCTCTAAAGTGTTCGCAAAGGATTCGTCTATTGGGCAACACCAAATGACAAAACTGAAGACCGAAAATGGTAGCGTCATTTCATCCAAGCCTGAGATTCTGAGAGAGATCGAGAACTTCTATGGACAGTTATACACCTCGACACGTAAGCCCGCTACTAACACAGCTCAGGACATCAGAGCCAAGTTAGTCCGACACTATACTGAAGATATCCCGGACGTCAGCCTGTGCGAGATTAGAATGGCCCTCAAACAGCTTAAAAACAACAAGGCACCAGGTGAAGATGGAATTACGACTGAACTTCTGAGAGCGGGTGGTAGACCGGTACTTTTAGTCCTCCAGAAGTTATTTAATTCTGTCATCCTTGAAGGTACAACGCCAGAGGCATGGCACAAGAGCGTGGTGGTGCTCTTCTTCAAAAAAGGCGATAACACCTTATTGAAGAACTATAGGCCCATCTCGCTCTTGAGTCATGTGTATAAGCTGTTTTCGAGAGTCATTACGAATCGTCTCGCACGCAGGTTTGATGAATTCCAGCCTCCCGAACAAGCCGGTTTCCGAAAAGGCTTTAGCACCATAGACCACATCCATACGCTGCGCCAGATTATACAGAAGACCGAAGAGTATAATCGGCCGTTATGCCTAGCGTTTGTGGACTATGAGAAAGCCTTCGATTCAATCGAGACTTGGGCGGTGCTGCAGTCCTTGCAGCGATGCCAAATTGACTATAGGTATATCGAAGTTTTGAAGTGTTTGTACAGTAAGGCCACTATGTCAGTCCGACTACAGGACCAGAGTACGGAACAAATTCCATTGCAAAGAGGCGTGAGACAGGGAGACGTTATTTCTCCGAAACTGTTCACAAACGCATTGGAGGATGTTTTCAAGCTCTTGGAGTGGAAAAGATCTGGCATCAACATAAATGGCGAGTACATCACTAACCTTCGTTTTGCCGATGATATAGTCATAATGGCGGAATCGCTCGAGGACCTTAGCACCATGCTCAACGACCTCAGTAGAGTCTCCCAGCAGGTTGGTCTTAAGATGAATATGGACAAGACAAAGATCATGTCTAATGCTCATGTTCCACCTATACCGGTAATTGTTGGGAACGATACTCTCGAAGTTGTCGACAAGTATGTCTACCTAGGACAGATTGTCCAATTAGGTAGGTCCAACTTCGACAAAGAGGTGGCGCGAAGAATCCAACTCGGCTGGGCAGCGTTCGGGAAGCTTCGTCCTATCTTTTCGTCCAAAATACCGCAGAGCCTGAAAACGAAAGTTTTCAATCAGTGTGTGTTGCCAGTGATGACTTATGGAACTGAGACATGGTCTCTTACTGTTGGCCTCATTAGTAAGCTCAAAGTCGCGCAGCGAGCTATGGAGCGAGCTATGCTCGGTGTTTCCCTGCGAGATAAGCTCCGGAACGAGGAGATCCGCAGGAGAACTAAAGTGACCGATATAGCTCTTAGAGTTAGTAAGTTGAAGTGGCAATGGGCAGGCCACATCGCTCGTAGAACTGACAACCGATGGGGAAGAAAGGTTCTCGAGTGGCGACCACGAACCGGAAGACGCAGCGTAGGCCGGCCCCCCACTCGGTGGACCGACGACCTGGTGAAAGCCGCGGGGAGCCGATGGATGCAGGAGGCGAGCAGCCGCTCAAGGTGGCGTGCTCTGGGGGAGGCCTATGTTCAGCAGTGGACGTCTTCAGGCTGTTGATGATGATGATGATGCTACCGTGCTTCGGAGGGCACGTTAAGCCGTCGGTCCCGGCTGTTGTCGTAAGACAATAGTCGTTAAGCCAAGTCAGAAGCCTTTGGGCGGCTTAAAAATTCTGACACCAGGACTGACCACTTGCATACACGAGAAGAAGAAGAAGAATCATCAATAATAAGTAACCACACGCGGCCTGCATGATATGTATACTTCAGTAGTTCCAAAATAATGTTGCAGTATTTAACAAAAAGGTATACTTATTCAATATTACAGCGCACTAGTATCCCGCCTCTATACGCTTTTGGCCTCATTAGTAAGCTCAAAGCTCAGTGTTTCCCTGCGAGATAAGATCCGAAACGAGGAGATCCGCAGGACACAGAACTCGCCCTATTTACATAGGTCTAAGTCTATGCCGCAGGAAAACTAAAGTGACTGATATAGCTCTTAGAATTAGCAAATTGAAATGGCAATGCGCAGGCCACATCGCTCGTAGAACTGACAAACGATGTGGAAGAAAGGGTCTCGAGTGGCGACCACGAACTGGAAGACGCAGCGTAAGCCGGCCCCTACTCGGTGAACCGATGACCTGGTGAAAACCACGGGGAGCTAATGGATGCAGGAGGCAAGCAGCCGCTCAAAGTGGTGCTCTGTAAGTGAGCCCTATGTTCAGCAGTGGATGTCTTCAGGCTGTTTATGATGATGATGATGATAAGAATCCCTGCATGCACCGTATACGCAATACTATCGGATACTTACAATTCTTGCTGAGTCATACCGCGTAGGTACCGATTGTACGCTGAATTCGCAGTACCGTCATCATTTATATAATGCACTTCACTATTTATATAATAGGGAAAACGCACACACACGAGAACAATAGGCATGAATTAATAAATCATCATCCTCGTTGCCTTTTCCCATTTGTTATTGAGGTCGGCTCCCAATCTAACCAGTAGCGGCAAGCTACCTGAATTACACGAGCGACTGTCATCTGACCTCGCAACCCATAAGGAATCAGTAACAGGGTTGGTAAGATCAGGCGTCAGATTCTATCAGGCTTCTGACTATACCCGTAAAGATTGCTATAGATGTTCTTATAACAACCGGGACCGGCGGCTTAACGTGCTCTCCGAGGTACGGAGCGATGGCATCGAAAACTGCACACAAATTACTAGGTAAGTCATTGGTGCAGGGCCGAGGATCGAACCCGGTGTCGTAAGATTCGGAAGCGTACATACTATCATTCGGCCACTATTGCTCTCCACAAGCATGAATAAATGATTGTATATTTATATTATTATGTTCGAATATAGGTTACATTTGGTCATACATTATGCATTTGCATTTCAATACAACTTCCGTCGCACGTGTGTTTTATAAAGGAGGCAAAATGGAGGAGTGTAAAAAAATGACTGCAAGCTAGACACATTATCTTGAGTGATTGGTGTGGGACTGCAATGAGCTGTATTTCAACCAAGACGCAGGAATTCCGGGTATAATAGGTGTCGGCAGTCGGGGCAGTGAAAACACTCAAATCAAAGTACCAACTGGCAGCTCTGGATTCTATACAGAAGAGAGCTAGAAGAATAGTTAATGATGAGACACTGCTTGGAAAGAGGATGCAAAGTCTAAAACACAGATGAAAAGTAGCTTGCCTGTCCGTCTTTTACCGTTTGCATTTTGGGGAGTGTTCTCATACATGATCTCATCCCATCCTCTTCTTTTCGTCATAGAACAACTAGACGCGGTGAAACCTTCCATCCTTATGTCGTTAACGTGCCCCATGTTTGCACAAATCGTTTCGGAAATTCGTTTATAATCCGTACATCTAAGGAATGGAACTTGCTTTCCGCAGCCGTAGTCCTTTCACATACAATCTAGGCGTGTTCAAGAGCATAGTGAATAGGTATCTTCTGGGTAAACATTTCCACATTAGACTTCATCTACACTTACCATCAGATGAGTTGTGTCCAAATGCTGACACATTAAAATATAAAAAACACCTTCTGAAGCTAATGATGATGCTGACCAGTGGTCAATCTTACTGCAGGATTTAAATCGATGTCACTCGCTACTCCCCAAAGTTAATGATCGTTTATATTATTTTTTTAATTGCCACGTAGTCTCGGCGCAAAAATAGAAACCCCATCGTTTCCTGTAGGTGCTGTAAGAGCTGTTTAAGGGAATACACAGGGAATGGGCAGCAGCATTTCCTTGCATTATAATTTACTGCGATCACCAAAACGCCTGCGAAGCATGGTGATACAAACCCCTCCCCCTCAGTGGATGCAAAAATAGCCCGATGAAGTTGATAACAAAACAACTTAAAGCTTTGTTTTTCTCTTTTCAGATGCTTGGCAGCGTAACTACTTATCTTGTTATATTAATAGAACCGTAAGAGCGACCAGCTTTACCAGCACAGCTGATCCGTGATTGACGCTGTTCATTCAGCTGAAGCAGCGGTGCATGATGTTTGAGCCTTTGCTTTCTCCTGTTTATGTCATTTGTCCCATAATTAAATACTGCAGGATGAAACTGTGTTAGTTGTCCCATCATGAAATAACCCTTTAGGAACTAGTTGGATAGACGGAAAAGTTCTCGCTATACGTAGTCTGTTCCCACAAAAGCACCAGTTTTAATAGCAACCAAAAATATGCTTATTGTTGAATGTCACTTGAAGAAATCTGTAAAAGACGCACCTTAGGAATAGTCTTTAAAAATCTTTTTGTGTCGCTTTTTTATACCTGTATTAATTAATAAAGTAATTAATACGTTATCAATTACTGTTTGCATGACAAAATAAATAATGAAAAATTGTTTCGTTGCATTATTTTAATATTATGAAGTTTTAGGAAGTATTTATTATGCGTGTGAGCTTTATAAAACACCCAACGATCACATGCATAGAACCTGGACCCTAACTAAGATTCCTTGTATCTAGGGCATTCAAGAACTACAAGGACCATGATCCCACAACGTCCAGACCCAGAACAATTACGCTTTTTTTCCTGTGCACAAATACTTGTCCTGTCGCGGGAATCGAGCCCGCCGCCTCCGGGTTATAAGCCGACCTGCTCAACCACCACACCACACGGCTGTCTCTATGATGTTCGTTGTAAATTTTGGTTTTGATTCCAAATAAAACAATAATATTATGACATTAAAAGTTTGAATAAAGGGATCGAGTCTCGGTGGTTAACCTTATTCCTACTTCCCTACTAATATAGCCTCCAAAGTGACATTTTATGGGGGAGGCCAGTGTTCAGCAGTGGATGTCTTCCAGCTGTTGACGTCCATGGGCTGTTAACTATGAAGTTGTGAGAGGCTATGTGTGTTTTTATTTAGGTACTAGTTGACCCATCCCGGCTTCGCACGGGTTCCTTACCCCTAACCCTGGTCCAGTCATGGGAAAAGGGAAGCGAGGGGGAAAACGATAGTGGAAAGGATGTGGAGGGGAAAAATATTTATTAATGAATTTACTTACGAAAAATCTGGTTAAGCTATGTTATAGTGAATAACATTACAAATGTTCAACAAAAATATCATATTGATCCAAACAAGATTTTAAAAACGGTATCAAAGTTTAGGTATATTGTTTCTATGCCGTTTTTTTGTATAAAAACTTGTTTGGATTAATATGATATTTTTGTTAAACATTTCTAATGCTATTCACGAGAACATAGTTTAGCCAGATTTTTCGTAAGTAAATTGAGTTATATAATATTTTCAAAAAACTCGCAATGCGCGAGCGAGATGGAGGACCCACGTAACAGCAGCCTTAAACAACATGAATGAGTCATGTTTGAGTGTAAAATACACGTATGGCAGTGCCGACATACAGTTAGTACTTACTAGAGGCACAGCCTTACCTACCCATTATTAGCGGTAGCTCAGAACTCAAGACTACACTATAGATTCTTCTATAGACCCTGAAAATATTCTATAGGTCTCTGGATACTTCCATCTCTGATACCAAAGTATTTTTTTGTCCAAGTCTAGGTGACGGTTACGTTAATCACTCGTCACATTAACTATATCGCCGCTAGCCCTAACAGGTCGCTTTCATAATACGTCACCTTGTGCATCTAGTCAGTTTCCTTTTTTCTAGGTAACCTGCGCTCGAAAAACAAAATCTGCCATCTAGGTATACTGTTGCCAAAGATATCAAACGACCATGAATAGGTCCACCTATTGACTACGTTTGAGTTAAACATAAAACTTGTAACTACTGCTGCCATCTATGTTGTTGCTACTAAAGCTACACTAAAACGTGTAATCTATTACATTGGTGCAAAAGTGGATTAAATTAGTAAATGCTACTACTACCATCTAGGTTGTTGCTAAGAAACTAAATAAGCAAACGATGTTCTATATATACCTTAAAACTTGTAACCACTGCTGCCATCTATGTTGTCGCCAAGGAAACTAAATAAATATAAAAAGTGCCATCTATTACATTTTTGCTTAACTAACATAAAACCAGTCACCACTTTGCTATCTAGATGTAGGTATTTCCAGGGAAACTATATTAGTAGGCACTGCCGCGTCATCTAGTTAAATAGATAGATAGATAGATAAACTCTTTATTGTACACACCAAACATTAAAATAAAAAGTTACAAAGAATAAATTGATTCACAAAAAGTGGGGAACAATGGGCGACCTTATCGCTAAGAGCGATCTCTTCCAGGCAACCTTTGGATGGAGAGGATTGATCAAATTCGTAAAGGACGGGGTGCACATTAACTATCCTGCATACCTACTAATAAGGTAATTAGGCCTTACCATATTACTAACTAAATAATGAATAAACATACACATACTAATTCCTATATCGCAATAATATACCTACATAAACTACATATAACAATGTTATATAATAACTACATACACTATATGTATATACATATACCTAAATAATGAATATAATTATAATAAAATAACAAAAGCTTACGGAGTAATAGCGTTGCTAAATCCGTGATACATAGTAATAGTATCTATAGTGATCGATAAAGTCGAGCTACCCTGACAAATACAACTCCTTTACTTGATCTCTGAAACTGTGCAATGACGGTGCCCGTCTCGCAGTGACAGGTAAAGCGTTCCAGAGGCGGACAGCTTGAACGGTAAAAGATCTATCATAGAAGGTACTGCGGTGTAAAGGCATCCTAAGAGTCAGGTTTTCCGATGACCTAAGAGACAAGACGTTCGAACTGTACATGTTAAAGCGTTCCTTAAGATAGCGCGGAGTGGAGGGGTTAAACAATACATTGTATAACAGGGAAAGGATATGGGCATTCCGGCGAAGTCGTATGGGCAACCACTTGAGCTTTGCACGAAAATGAGAAACATGGTCATATTTGCTCAAGCCAAATATGAACCTGATGCAGAGATTTTGTAGACGCTCAAGCTTATTTAGCTGGTCCTCCGTAAGATCAAGGTAGCAGATGTCAGCGTAATCTAAAATGGGAAGCAAGAGAGATTGTGCAAGCGCAACCTTGGTGGCAGTGGGCAAAAAATTACGGAGCCTCCTTAGAGAACCTGCCGAAGCAAACATTTTGCAGCTAATGGCCTCTAACTGAGGACCCCAGCTCATGCAGCGGTCCATTATGACTCCAAGATTTTTAACGGATTTACTGTAAGGGATGATCACTCCGTCAAAAACAATGCCTGGAAGTGTCAGCCAGTCCACCTTAGCAATCATTCGTGAGCTACCTAAAATAATGACCTGTGTTTTGACTGGATTAATTTTCAGTCCGAAAGATTGACTCCACTCGGTTATACGACACAGGTCATGATTTGTTGCTTCAATAGCTTTGTCTATTTCAGACAGAGGGGCTTGATGATATATTTGAAGATCGTCTGCATATAGGTGGTAGAAAGAAGTGAGATGACGAGATATCGAATTAATGAACATGGCAAAGAGAAGAGGTGAAAGGACGCCGCCCTGCGGCACGCCGGCTGTTGTGTCACACCAGGTAGAGACTAGTTGTGTATGTTAAAAAAAAATCTAGCCTATTAAGGTAGACGTATGTCTACCATAATAGGCTAGATTTTTTTTATAACTAGATAGGCCCGCATTTGACCACAATCTCACCTGATGGGAAGTGATGATGCGATGTAGATGACTACTATTCCTCAAAAAATAAACAGTCGTGTAACCAAAAATTTAATAACTCTAAAAGTTACAAGCATTTTAAAATACAGGAATAGAAAGAGACAATTATTATTACTCAAACATGCAGTGACGTCAGAATTTGGTCCTTCATAGTACCTCATTACTAAGCTGTGGCAACAATCACGCAAAGAGTTTGTAAGGGATACCGTCTGTACTAATAATTTCATTATTCATAATTTCATTTCACATACCTCATTTTTAATAATGATGAAATTTATAATGGTGGTTATTTATAAATAACTTTGTTCATAATAGTTACTTTTTATATTGATCTTTTCTTATACAATTTATTCAAATAATGTTTAAATTTATTAAAAATTATGTTATAATGTTAATGTTAAGAATTTTTTTATCATACTTTTTTTAATTATAAATTTCATTACTTATAATTTCATAATAATCAGCATTCATAATTGTATTGTTCATAATGACTTTTTCATATTTTTTAGTTAACATAATAATAATTTTGAGGTAGTTAAATCATTATATACATATGCATGTATACCCTAAAGATACTAAGATACTAGTCTAAGGCAAAGTCATAAATAGGTGCGACGACGAGCGAAGCGAGGAGGAGCGTTAGGTTAACTGTGACCACACGACGCACGAGCCGAGCGAGCGAAGCGAAGCGTAGCGAGCGTGCCGCGGCAGCGGCCGGCGAAGTGCCAGAAGTCACTTATCCTTATATTAAAAAATTACAGAAACCATCTATATTAAGTTTCAGGTTACCGTTATTTGATTTAAATATTTTACACGTGTTTTTATTAGACATTTCAAGTTATTTATTAAAATAATGCACAAAGTTCACCAACAACACCAAAATCAACATAACATGAGAAAATATAAGTTATTTTACAATTACCCACAGTCCACACGTTAATTTTGTTTGTTTTGACTGGATGAAGTGCCTGCATAGATTGAAGAGCAAATTGGCTTGCCGTACTACGTTTTTATAACTGATTAGGATATATATAACAATCAACAGTTCCAGTCACATTAATTTACAGTATTATTGATATTTTGTTTTATGCTTAAAGTTAGTTATGGTAAAAGAACATTATAAATTTGTACTGTTATGTTATATACGCCTTATGAGTTTCATTCTTATAAATTTGGATTATTATTAATTTTGATTTATAATAAAGAAAATTAGATGTAGTGAAAGTATAATAAATCACATTATGTGAAATGATGATTATAAGTAACATTTTTATTTGTAACAAAATTATGACAAACGATTTTATGAGTTTCGACAGTGAACCAGTTTGTAACTATAATATATTATAGTACAATCACGTGTTTTCATAACAACTGTGGGGATCAAGCGGTTATTTTCTCTATGGTGGGGATAATGTGGGGATGCTCTGTTTTGCGAGAAAAGGAGGGGTGATGAAACAAAAGCTTCTTACTCCGTGATTTTGTACCGATTTTACGTATTTTTTTTAATTATTGCATTCATTTATGAACTACTTTATGAAAATAATATTTACGTGTTCATTTTTAATAGCAGATAACTTAGCCTATTAGCCTAGCAGATAAGTGCCATCTTATGGATTTGTATATTCAGTATATTATAGGTACTATTTTTGTTGCCGCCATAGATTAATAAGATAGTCAATAGATAGTGTGCACGAGTAACTGTTTTGGAATATTACTTTGCATGACTATGTTTAACTGTATTATTTATTCTATAGGTGGCTACAGTGTTATCACAAATTAGAAAAATATTACTACAGTTTACAGGCATTAAGTATAATAAAATATTTTATAATTATACAATTGAATGTGTGTGTAAAAGGATTACTTTATAAGCTTTTAAATTACCGTCCAACCACAAAGAGAAAAGAGTAAAAGTGCAGTAGAAAAAGTGATAGAATGTATGATCATGTTTTAGCTTTTAACAATATTTTTTTTTAAATCTTTATTTATTATAGAGGGTTTGATCCGACATGATCATGCCACCCTCATAGGCGCTTCAATTCGCTATTTATCTACGTCTAATGGAACAATTTAATTGCAGCTGTCAAAAACATTTTCTCAACGGACAGACTGTAGGAGGAGTAATCATTCGATAGTTCGAGAGTTATTTTCATACAAAGTACGAAAACACATACAAAAATAACGTCGGATAATTTTACTGGTCCTTCACCCAATGGAGATTAATTTGGTAAAGCTAATACATCGGAAGTGTGAAGGAAGCATCCAAACCCTCAGAAGGCTAGTTTTACCCATTTGTCTTAAACAACGAGACTAATGATATTCAAAACGTGATACTTAGTACTAAACTTACAAAAGTACGAGCTTGGTGCTTGGACTATAATACCATGCTTCCTAAAAGCCAGTGTCCGAGCGGTGGCATGTGCGCTTTGCAATCTCACGGCACCGGGTTCGATCCTCAGTCCTGTACCAATGACTTATCTAGTAAGTAATGTGCAGTTTTCGATGCCATTGCTCCGTGCCTCGGAGAGCACGTTAACCCGTCGGTCTCGGTTGTCATAAGAACATCTATGGCAATCGTTACGGGTAGTCAGACGCTTCATAGGTGTTTGTGTAGGTAGGCATATAATATATGTTTGTTTGTTTACTTGTAATGTCAGTATTGGTATACCTACCTATGCAGGTAATATACCTATTATTAAGGTATTGATGTGACATGATATCATGTAGTGTAATGTTGTGTATGTCACGAATAAATGTATTTTCTTTCTTTCTTTCTTTCTTGATAGAATCTGACATAATAGTCTAACCATCTCTGTTGCTAGCTCCTTATGGGTTGCGAGGTAACATGGCAGTCGCTCGTGTAATTCTGGTAGCTTGCCGCTACAGGTTATATTGGGAGCCAACCCCAAATAATAAATGGAAAAATGCAAAGAGGGTGATGCTTTCTAAGAACCGAGGGCGAAGAAGAGTTACACCACCTGCATTTTATCACGAGCTGCAAAATATGTAAGTAGGAAAAAGCCAGCTTGAAATTACACTTGGGGGAAGACGGCCAGGTGTGTCTTCAGTTATGCTCTCTGCACATTATTGGTCTATGTGTAGGGTCACACCTGCCTAGAGTATCGACGTCGCCGACCAAATAGTACAAAAAAATACGCTTCACCTTGAAACGTATTTTTTTTTTAATGTAGTGTCGCCGATACTTCCACGGCGGCGTGGTTTTGACAGATGGGCTGCACAATAGATAAAATTGCCTATACTTATACACCCCGGTTAATGTACTGTTTGATAATTTAGAGAACAATATATTTTGTTAAGAATTTTTATTTCCCTTGTTTTAATTTATATCTTCTAGTTCTGCGAGTTGTTTCTTGATCTAAAGATTTATATAAAAAAAATTAGCACAGTTTTTCCCAACTAATAAAGTACCAAAGTGAAACGTCTCTATGTCTCTGAAACGTATCTTAGCGGAAATGTGGCGAATTAGCGAGTGAAGTTACTGGGTAAATGAGACTTAAGAAGCGATCTCACAGCCTAGAATTAATTTTTAAACTGTGTGATGTCTCTTCATCACACAAATGTAATTTTTCCAGGGTGGGAATCGAACCCACAACTTACAGTTCAGAAGGCAGCGCTGCTACCAACTGTGCTGTGAGGCCAGTCAAAAACCTTTTTTCTCATAGACTCCTCTACAATTATATAAGGAATTACTCCATTGTATTAAATTACTTATAATACAGTATAACACCTAGACACAGAACAAACATCGATGTTCAATACACAAATAATTCTTATACATATTTTCCTAACAATTTGTGACTGTCAATAGTTGTCTTATTAGTAAGCTCAAGAGAGAGCTATACTCGGTGTTTCCCTGCGAGATAAGGTTCCGAAATGAGGAGATCCGCAGGAGAACTAAAGTAACTGATATGCAATGGGCAGGCCATATCGCTCGTAGAACTGACAACTGATGGGGATGAAAGGTTCTCGAGTGGTGACCACGAACCGGAAGACGCAGAGTAGGCCGGCCCCCACTAGGTTGACCGACGATCTGGTGAAAACCGCGGGAACCTGATAGATGCAGGAGGCGAGCAGCCGCTCAAAGTAGCGTTCTCTGGGAGAGGTCTATGTTGAGTAGTGGATATCTTCTGGCTGTTGATGATGATGATGAAAAACTGTCTGTTTGTTGTTTGTTCGTTTATTTGTATGATATTTGTGGTAGAATGGTTGAACCAATTTTAATGGAAATTTCGTATGACAGGTTTATACAGGGTGTAATTGAATTCATTAGCATCCTTAGAATCTAGGTACCTACCCCTGACACCGGTCACGTTGGACCAAAAGTTTTGAAATCCAACGCATCGATTTGGTATGGATAGTAACTCCAAAAAGAGAATAACTTATTTATAATCGACTGCTGCAGTACAAAGTTAAATTAAAACAATTAGGTATTATTTTTAATTATTTCATACAAAAAAGTTAAAAAAAAAACTTTTAACAGTATCAAAATCATTCGTGCGAACTACGTTAAGCGTCGCAGCAATATTAGATAGATAGATAGAAAATGCTTTATTGCACAAACAACAAATGTAGGTACATAGGCGAACTTAATGCTAGAGAGCATTATCTTTCAGTTAACCTGGGTGTAACATGGAAATTTATGTACAACGCAGCTTAAATATACATAGTATATATATTTTTACACGTTAATAAACTAAGACTCATAAATATATATTAACTATCTTTACCATGAATATTAATAATACATTTATATTTAAATATATAATTACACTATATTATATACCTACATATACATATTCATATGACAATGGAGTTACTATATTTTTGCTCAGTTATTGTCTTTATTTTGGAGTGCGAGATAATGGTTATATACCTTAGTTTTAAATACACCAATTGACGATGCCTGACGAATTTCAGGAGGTAAGCTATTCCATAGACGTATGGCTGTAACAGTAAATGAATCAGAGTAACAAGCAGATTTATGTTGTGGGATTATGAGCTCGAGATGTTGAAAGGAACGCTGCGGCCGACCACGTGAAGAAGAAAAAGTAAAACGTTCTTTAAGATAATTTGGGGCTATCGGATGAAAAAGAATATTATAAAGCAGACATACTGTGTGTGCATTACGTCTGTAGCAAATGTTTAGCCATTTGAGTTCAGATCTAAAGTTCGACACATGGTCATACTTGCGCAGACCATAGATGTAGCGGATGCACAGATTAAGTAAACGTTCCAGCTTGTTTAGTTGCTCCTCGGTGGCATCAGTATAGCATACATCCGCATAATCAAGAAAAGGGAGCAGTAAAGCAGTGACAAGGGCTACTCTGGCATGTTGCAGCAGAAAATTCTTCTATATTCATAAATAACAATAAAAAATATTTTTGTTTGCACTCTTTACCCTTTAATAATCATTAATAATTAATGATGTACTATCGTGCACTCCATTCATGCTAATGAATTATATTGCTTACTGTATAATTGTATATTCGAGATTTTTGGAGATCAATATATGACGTATTTTTTATCAGGGTCCCCGGGTAAAGAACGGGTAAGCAGAGGGCTTAAACGCGGGGTGTGACTTTTTTTAAAATATTTGATTGAATGACGTGACGAGCTAGTCGTTCACCTGATGTTCAGTGACACGGCCGCGCATAACAGTTGCAGTATCACCCGGAACTTTAAAACAATAAAGTTTCGCGTGACTGTACTGCGCACGTCATCCTGAGACATCACACAGTCTAGCAATCAGATTACTAGACTGAGTGATCAGATCATATAGTTTCATTTGCCCAGTAATTTCACTAGCTACAATGCCCTTCAAACCGGAACACGGTATTGCTTGCACACTACGGCTTGGCGGCAGAATAACTGCCAAAGCGGTGGTACCTACCGGCCTACCTAGACAAACTTTGCAGACAAGTCCTGCCACCTAATAAAATCTGAATACACTAGCGTACGTAACTTCACAATAATAACAGTTGTTTTGTGTATGTGTAAAACACGTCTAACTAAATCGTTTACGCATAATGTAAATTTTCATAGAAGGAACTATTTGAGGTAAATTTTTTTTTTTTAATTAACATAAAACATTTGTTTTAAAATATTAAAGAGAATGTTTAAATCCATCATTCACTTTAATCGGGCAGATTTACAAGACTGCGCGCGCAAAGCGTAGCCGCGTAGCCACGTAGCACTCACGCTACGGAGTCTACGAATGTCAGTTTACCCGATTCGTAGTCGCGTAGCAGTACCGTAGCTCATCTTCGTCGTTTAACGCTCACGTTGTTGCAAACGTAACGGATATTTCGATTAAAGAAAACTGCCAAAAAAGTGAAAGTTACCAATTTGGTGATTTTTAGTGGTATAGTGGCTACCGATGGAAGTGTGTAGTACATGAATTTGTAGTGTGTTTTTGTATGGAACGGACGATTTGTGAATGAAACTTTATGTGGATTGGTTTCCGACGGCTGGAGCGCGGCCAGGCGGCCGGCCTGAGCCGCGGCGCTCCATGTAAGTCTTTTGTGAATAAAGTCAAGTATTAATGAGACTTCGCATTGTTCTCCCCATCGTAGGTCACGGTAAAGGGCATCCGCGAAGAGTTACAATGCTAATAATAAAACATTTTTTTTAATCTTAACTGGGCACTTATTTTATATTCATTCAGGCCCTACCTATGGGTGTAAATTTTGTCGATTCTGTTATACAAAATCGTAAACGAAACCTTGTTTACCAGCTCTAAACGTGCTGCTGTCCCGTTCATATAGTTTGAAATGATAGGGACAGCAATGGTTTTAGAATTGCATATTATGTTTAAGATACTTTACAACAAAAATTACCATTCTATTAGCTCTTGACGCATGTTTTATTGCTATGAACTTATTATTAAGAATTACAAATTGTATCGACAAAAAATATTTATTCTACCTGATGTCTTTATATAAATGCTAGTTTCACTCCGTGGTTTCACTCCCGAAAAAAAGTATCCTAAGTGGTTACTCCAGCGTACGAAATTCGTTCAGTAGTTACAGAGGTTAATGATTACAAAAATTCACACTCACACACATTCGCATTTTTAATATAAAAAAACCCTTTTATTCCAACCATTACAAAAAAATATCACATTACATTATTCTTTATATACTTATTATATTATATTTTATTATTATTAGTATTTAAGTATTATTGTTTAGTTTGTGCTTGGTAATGGAAGTCGCCTCATCGGCATAGGCCTCCCCCACTTTCCTCCACTCCTTCCTGTCCCTAGCCTGTTCCAGTGTGGTCCACTTCTTTCTCTAAATATATCATCCCATCGTTTCCGTGGTCTCCCTCTAGTTCTTTTTCTATCCCGGGGTTATCCATTCTGTGACATTTCTTGCCCATTTATTTTGATCCATCCGGCAGATATGTCCCGCCCATTTCCACTTAAGGCTTCTCACTGTTTCTATTATGTCATTTACTTTTGTTTGATTCCTTATTTTTTCATTGCAAATTTTATCAGATAGTTTGATACCTAACCTAATATTTTTAATATTAGTAGGATAATAATAGATACAAGGACATAAAGTAAGATATAACACGTATAAATTGTAGTACCAAATATGAAATTTAAGTTAGGTTGGGTTTGCGTCCAAGTCGAAAATCCATTTATGGAACCCTTGTCATCCAGGCCGAGGCCGTCTTCAGAGTCTGCAGCACTGACCTCATTAAAAACGCGGCTTGTATGCATTCCTCAAAACACTAGAGGCTCGTAGCTCGCAGTCGCGCCATTTATTATTTACCGTTTGCAAAGCAAGAACCTTCGCGAGTTACGCGACTTGTATCTCACATGTTTTAGAACAATATATAGCAGCTGTGGGCCGCGTACTTTATTATACACATTCTCATTCCTTTAGGTACAGAAAGACCAGACATCCCAAAATGTTCAATTTTAATTTTTATATCAAAAATGATTTTTATAAAGTCTTTTTTTTATAATAACTACTCCAGAATGACTACAATTTCACAGATCTTTATTTCTACTCATATAATAGTGTATAGTGTATATAAAAACCTTATGTACAGACACTGGAGGCACTGAAAAACAATCCATTTTATCAACAGCTTGAAGACGTCCACTGCTGAACATAGGCCTCCCCCAGAGAGTGCCATTATGATGCTGCGCTCCTCCTGCATCCATAGGCTCCCCACGGCTTTCACCAGATCGTCGGTCCACCGAGTGGGGGGTCAGCTTACGCTGTATGCACCGGGAACAGTAGGGGTAGGTTATTAGAGTGACCTTATGTGTATATTAACATTTTATTTGATTTAAAATAGGGCAATTATAATTGTAATTTAAATTATAATTACTTACTCGACTTTCAATGTAGTTTTAGCCAGTATATTTTGTTTTTTAAGTTATTTAAAGAAACTAGCGGGTCGCCCCGGCTTCGCACGGGTATAATAGTTTTCGCAGAGCACGCGATGTAATAAAGAATATTTTAGGTAATTTTTTTACAATTTGGGTTACATTATTGGAGTTTTAGAAAGGATCCCTAATTTTTGAAAATACAATATAGGATTTGTCACCCGGGGATAGTGTAGCTTCCCAACGTTGAAAAAATTTTTCAAATCGGTTCATTAGTTTCAGAGCCTATTTAATGCAAACAAACAAACAATCAAATCTTTCCTCTTTATAATATTGTTATAGATTATATATTATGGATATAATGAGTTTTCTTTTTATGTAAACGAATGACGTGACGAGCTAGTCGTTCGCCTGGTGTTAAGCGACACGGCCGCCTATAACAGATTGCAGTGTCACTCGGAACTCTAAATTAAAGTTACGCGTGACACCGCGCACTGCGCACATCATCCTGAGACATCACACAGTCTAAAAAAGTTTTCTAGACTGTGAGATCAGTTCATAAAATCTCATTTACCCAGTAATACAGATACAGATAGAGATGTTCATTAATTGTATGTTTAAGGTTGCTATTAATTACGTTGTTGTTGCTCTCCTAGTTTCGAGCAGAGTTTGTATCACTATACTCACTTCCCCTTATTACTATTCATCTCTCCCCACTATCCCTCCCTTAAGGGTTCCGTCAGCGCTTGAAAAGGTTATTCATGCTGATTGATCGGCGTCCCACAACATGTAAAGCTTTTCAATGTTAACATATTTGCTGACCTTTCACTGTTATTAAATAATTTTTTTACATTTTTGTTATAAAATGTGAAGAGGTAAACACTTTTTGAAGACATGGTTGCTCAATTACCCAGTACAAACATATTTCGCCTTGTAATTCTGTAGACCGTGGATTCAAATCCTACAATGATTTGAAGGTCATCAACAGTGTTTACACAAACAGTGATTTTAAATGCGTTTTAGAGTATGTACCTTACTTAGTTCTATGGGACTTTGGGACTTGACCTTGGATTACTGAACTCATGTTAGAGATACGACGTCATCTTCTCTCGGTGTTTGAGTGGAGCGAGTAGCGTGGGCGCCGCAGCTGATTGGCAGCGATTCTCGAGTTATGAAACACTCTCGTCGGGCAACTTGTCCATTAGGGCAAGGTCAATGACGTAGATGTTTTTAAAACTCCTCCCCGCTGTTGGGAACAGTAAGCTAAGTGTACAGACGACGTGCTCATAAGTTTGTTTTGAACTTCGGTCTTAATCTTTATTAAAACTGTCGACGCACACTTGAAAGCAATACATCAAATTCAGGTTCATAAGCTTATATATGTACCAAGAATGTGAAGTAATTAAGAAAAGAACTCAAGTAAGATCATTATGGGCCCCGTCGAGCGTAGTAAGTTAAGAAATAAGAGGACGGTTTTTAATATAATTTTGTTTTTCGGAATATTTAGTAGCTCAACTTTTTTTAATGTTAAACTTTTTGACCACGTTCTCACCTGATAGGAAGTGAAAATACGATCAATAGTGTATATAGGATGTTAGCTAAGTTCTTAGAATATAGACTAAAGCTTTTTGACTAGAGTCGAAAAAAATGGTACGGTGCGTATCACAAGCGTAGCTAATTATTATATATTTGTTTCTTTCCTTCGCCACTGACGTGGAGATACGTGTGAGCAGTACAAATATAATATCGTTTTGATGATCTCTCTATGATTTAGTCTATACTCTAAGGCTAAGTTAGTATATATATTCACTCTTCTCTTGAAAATTGGAGTCATATTTTGCAGCAAACACACAATTCAAATTGAAGCGTCTTATTTTTTTTTATTGTGTGTAAGATAATCAAATCTACAAGGCTCAACCTTTTCTAAAATGTGTAGAATCCGGTCTGGTTCAAGGAGCCTAGAGATGTTCGAATGAGCTGCTCTAGTGCCCTTATTTATTCAATGTAACACGACGCCAGCTTTCATTTAGTAAACATGAGAACATTTAGCGGACAATTGATGCAAAAACAGCCTTGTAGCTCATAACTATTAGTAGTAATTTATAGTTACTATACCAAAGTCCATCTTCCCATATCCGGCAAATTCACAAATATAGGTACAGCGTGTGTGGTGTGATGGTTGAGCAGTTCAGCTCATAACCCGGAGGCGTCGGGTTCGATTTCCGCGACAGAACAAGTATTTGTACACGTGAAAAAAAAAACGCGCAAATACTTGTCCTGTGTCTGGGTGTTGTGGGACCTTGGTCCTCACAGTTCCTGGGTCCCTAGATACATAGGATCCTAGTTAGGTTCCGGGATGTATGTGTGTGATCGTTAGGCGATTATTTATTTATTATTTATTATTGCAACCACAGATAATATAATATTATACTAGCTGCAACCATAAAGTTATATTAGGTAAAGTTCATGATCTTTACTTAGCCATGCGTGACACTCACAGAGCACGAAAAAAAATACGCTTCCACCCGAAGCGTCATATTTTTTACTGCTCTGTGGTGCCACTAGACTGTGTTATATGTGGATATATACATGTAAAAATAGTAATAGTAATACTTGCTTATGAATTCATAACTGCACATTGATATAAATAATTTAGTTAAATCAATATTTTGAGTGAGGGTAATTAAAATTAATGCTAATTAGTTTCACCGATTGAAAATGAATATTCAATTCTATGGTCGTATGAAATGTGGTTTCTGCCAGAATAGTATTCAAGTTGACATTATAACGGGCAAATGTGCCTTTATTCTTTAAACTAACTACTTAAAAACAAATAAACTAGCTATACTATCTACTACAAAGAACGTTTGGACTGTATACTAGCCGCGATGGCCTATAGAAAGTCCAAATGGTCCAGCCCACTACCGGTAGGTAGCGTACCCAACATGCTGGCAGCGTTGCCTCGTTGAATTGCAATGCTGATCGTTGACCCAAATAAGTGCCAGCGTTTCGGTCACGCGTCGCATCAACCAGGCAAACATTCAACATCTATAGGTGAACATTGGAAAACGTGATGAGCTCCCGGATCCCACGGATCCAGTGTCTCATTCAAGGTTGATCGTATTTATTCTTTTCAGCTGACTCAAATAAGGAGAAGGTTTTCAATTCAAATGTATTTTTTTGATGCTTTTTTTACCTCAGAGCTCTGCCATTTAGGTGCAAACTTATTAGGTAAATATATTTTTTTATTGAAACCATAAGAAATATTTATAAAATGACTACAATAATAGATGGTTAATTTACTGGAGTGAAATGAGTTACTGACCCTAAATGTTTTAGGTAAATTAAAAACTATACCGTTACAGTATATTTAATTTGAAAAACAACTACGCCGTCTTGCTTACATAGTCATTCTGCAATTAAGATAATTTGTTTACTTAGACGTTTTGTCTACATAAATATAAATTGTTTCTGCAATCCACACTTTGTGCAACTAAGACGTTTTCTCTACTTAGGGTGGGTTTTTGATCTGTAGCTGAGGTTAATGGTTAAAAATGCTAAAAAAATTGACCATTGGCTAGAATTTGTCAGCACTTTTAAACATTGTTTTTTTTTATGTGATTGAATGACGTGACGAGCTAGTCATTCACCTGATGTTAAGTAACACGGCGGCCCATAACAGTTGCAGTGTCACCCGGAACTTTAAAACAATAAAGTTTCGCGTGACACTGCACTGCGCACGTCATCCTGAGACATCACCCAGTCTAGTAATCAGATTACTAGACTGAGTCAGATCCTAAAGTCTCATTTGCCCAGTAATTTCACTAGCTACAATGCCCTTCAAACCGGAACACAGTAGTGCTTGCACACTACTGCTTGGCGGCAGAATAACTGGCAAAGCGGTGGTACCTACCTAGACGAACTTTGCAGAAAAGTTCTACCACCTAGTAAAACCTGCTGCTGTAGTGGTTACCTGCAGATCAAAAATCCACCCTTATAGTCATTTAACAACCAAGATTTTGTTTACGCAGACTATCTACAACCCAGACGATATGACGCTAACCTATCTAATCTAGCAAACTGTTACCAGCGGATCACAGTGATAATTGATAGCTAATCTAAACATACTAGGAAATTAAAGACGAGCATCGCCTCAAATCCCAAGCTGCAGCGGACAGCAAATTAACCGATGCGCCGTGAAAATCCCCGAAGCCGAAAGAACCCTTTTAATTCGATTTAATCGCTCTGTCAGAAGCACTCGATTATTATTCTCTCCGGGAGCGGAGTAATGACCGACCGGAATATCTTAAATACTGACAGGGATGTTGGAATCATTACGCGCGGATTTGTAAAGATTCGGCCAATGCCACCCCCAACCGTCTGCCAACCGTAGGATTAAAACCGATTTTTATTCGCTACTATCGCAGAATTTAGGCTTCAAAATTTTGATTCAGATTACTGTGACACTGTGCTTCAGATAATGTTATACTAATTTAGCATCTTTCACTATGTTATTAAATCATAATTACTAATACTACCGGTGGGTTGCTGGAGCATTTGTACTGTCAATAGGTCATCAGGACTAGTATATTAGTACAATTTTTTTTCGTAGTAGATAGTGTAGCTAGTTTACTAGTTTTTAGTATTGTAGTAGTTAGTTTAAAGAATAAAGTCACATTGCCCGTTAAAACAATCACTTAGAAACAATTAAAAAAGTAAATAAAAAGAAGTTAAATAACATATAATAATCTACGCAACTAAGCTAGACATAAAAGCTAAACTAAAAAACAAAAAACAAAATCTTAATAACTTTAAAACTAATATATAAAACTTAAAATAACAACCTAAAGAAATCTTGAACTATCTATAGACTGGCAAAGGTCTATAGATAGTTCAAGCAATCTGTAGAATCTGGAAAAGCTAATAACCTAAGCAAATATCGGTTTCGTTTTTCTTGACGGTAAAGATAATACGCTAATTGGTAAGACATACAAGCGTTTTGGCTTACGACATATTGCCTCGCAGGCACGCGCTCATAACATTAAAGCATGTCAAGAATAAATCTCAACTTTACGGATGAAAGTTCATCGCAAGTCGCATTTTTCCGCAATGTTCGAACAAACATGAAGTTAATGTTATCGTTTATGCTCAACCTAAAATTATCCGTGTGACATGGCGTCCTGAAACTCGTATTACAGCGCTACGTCGTACAAAATTATGAAATGCCATCACGTTATAAAATTTACGTTGGAATTTCAAACACACGCCTTTACGTGGATATGTATAACGTATAGGTATAGGTACATTCTGAATACTGCTTGAATTCATGATGCAGAGGTGGTAGAACTTTTCTGCAAAGTTCGTCTAGGTCCACCGAATCACCACCACCGCATCATTTTTCAAACTACTACAAATTATTTAATGATTTTAAATTAATGCTCTTATTTATATATCAATAAATTTAACTAGATATATTTGGTCAAACTGACGGACGCTGCAAGCTCGGTACCGCGCGCGCGGTACTGAGCTCGCCAAAATCTTAAAGCAGCTTAAAAAAATATAGCGTTTTAAAAAGAACAATGTCCGCGATTTTCGCAAAACTATTGAGCGTCAAGCAAAAACACAAATATTGAAATCAGAAAATCATACTAACTGAAACAATGTCCTTCCACAATAATAGTTGCGATCAAAAGATTGAGCGTCGTTGGCAACAAATATCTGGCGAATGACTGCTCGGGTCGGGAGTACTCGCGGCGCTTCAAGAACTCATTTGCCTTCGAGACGTTCGCCTTTCATTCAGTTCCATGAAAAATATTGCAATATCTTCGTTCAATTAAGAGAAAATAAAGTATAAAGATATCATTTTCTTTGTTGATAATACGATTTCAATTATCTTTCCGACTGCCGTAATTCAATACGGGCCCATTAGCCCTTTTACAGGGGTTTGTTTACTCTAGAAGTGCCTCACGGTTTCGTTCACTGTTTACCCGTATTTCCACCGGAAAGTTCAATTTTCCGCATCCTCATCATCATCATCATCATCGTCAACAACCTAAAGACACAGAGCGCCACTTTGGGCGGCTGCTCACCTCCTACATCCATCCGCTCCCCGCGGTTTTCACCAGATCGTCGGTCCACCTAGTGGGGGGCCAGCCTACGCTGCGTCTTCCGGTTCGTAGTCGCCACTCGATAACTTTGAGAGACCTTGAAATTGTCCAGTGCTTATAAGCATTGGAGGATATTTTCAAGCTATCTCAAGGTTCTCGAGTCATCTCACTTTAGGCCGGCGAAAAACAATTTCAATTCTGAATTTTTTACTCATTACGGTTAATATAGGAATATGACTATTACTAGTATCCAAAGATTATAAAGCCCGTTGATAGCTAGTGAACATGGTTTCTCGTACAAACACGACTCGCCTGTGCGGGCAGGGGACGAGGTAACAAAACGAGACAAAGCTATACGAAATTACAAAGGACAGAGCAGGATGGAACAAAAGACATCAACGGGTTCCCGTGATTTGTATGAAAATATTAGTTGAAATAAACTACTAATTTTCGTATGAGGGGAAGTTGTATCATAGGTCAACTGGATTTATAGTCAATGCTAGTATCCTATATTGACCGTAATGAGTAATAAAATTAAGAATTGATTATTTCTCCTGCTTAAAATGAGATAACAATATTATAATGAGACTAGTCTACTTTCACCTCGCAGACTTGATGCAAGTGCAACTCGCATTACAAAACCCACCCATACTGATTTAGAAAAAAACAGAGGGTGTACTAAGGCATTCATTCAACCAACTAGGGTAAGGAGGCGAGGAGGGTAAGAGGGTGGAGGCACTGTATATAGACGGCGGTCTGATAGAGATAATTAGTCACCTTTTACAAGTCTGTTCGTCGGCATTGTGAAGCACTCGAGTCCATTAATTACGAGATAGAAGGCGAGCGGTACTCGATGACGGTCGGGCCTAAGAACGGGAGTTATAACGAGAAAGAGCGAGAGCGAGCACATTTGAAAGCGGCATTAGTGCCGAACGATGATTTATTTTCGCATTGACGGATTAATGAAGCGGAAAGAGCGATATTTTAAAATGAACGGGAGATGAAGTCTTTTACGGTTCTAGTTGATATCTTACTCCATCATCGAATCGGGTTGTGCTTTATGTTCCACGTTTAGTCAGGCTTTGAGGCAATTATTCTTATTTCTTTTTGTCAAAAGGCCAATGTCATTCAAATAACAAGTGTTTTGTTTATATTCATCACCTAGAAAGGAGCTGATGGTCTGCAAACGGTCGAATAGATTTTTGCATCATATAATAGGTACTTAAAGAACTCGATCAAGGCACCATTCAAAAAAATCATTTGTATTACTTGGGAGCCAGGCGATACAGGACACAGTTATTACTTATACTACTCTTTTTTGTTGGGGATCAAAAACGGGCCGTAAGAAAGGATTTTTTGCGCGGGTAGAAACAAAATCCCCGCGGATCTCCTGTGGAATCCGGACGCGTTAAAATGACCTACTTTTCGTGTCTATGTAAACACGAACGTGTGTATTGTGAGTACAAAACTCGTTTCAAAATTATTTACATAGGTCCAATCGTATAAATGTGTAAAGAAGCAACAGCCCATGTCATACAAACATCAAAACCAATAGGTATAACTATTAACGTTCTGTCGACATAAATTCCTGAGAATCGTTTCGATTTTTGAATTTGTTTCCCCAAGGTAATTCAGAGCGGTTGCTCACCTCCTGCATCCATTGAACTTTCTGCCCCATCGGTTGTCAGTTTTGCGAAAGATGTGGCCTGTTTATTGCCATTTCAACTTGCTAATTCTACGAGCTATATCGGTCACTTTAGTTCTCCTGCAGATCTCCTTATTCCGGATCTTATCTTGGAGGGAAATACCGAGCATATCTCTCTCTATAGCTCTACTACTGACTGAAACAATGTTAATAGCAATCACGTCAAAACAAGTGATTTACAGCCAACTTCAAAAGAAGCAGAAGGGTTTTCAATAAAAAAAAAACAAACAAAACAGTTTTTTTAGTGTTTGTTACCTCAGAACTTAAGCAGGTATGACAATTCCAAGTATTTTCAGTACCTATTGACCCAGAGTGAAGTCGAGTTAACCTCTTTTTTGGGCCTTTCATGTGCCATCTTCGGCCGTTGTTGTCAGCATTAATTTAAATATGGTTAAAACGCTAAAATTTATCACAGAGAGACAAAACCTAAAACTTTATGCCGTATCTAGATTATTATCATCAACAGCCGTTTGCTTCTAGAAAATTCGTGTTGGCAGCTTATTCTTATCTCCTAAACAAAAATTATGAAAGCCGCTATCTTGTTCGACAAAGTTGAACGTCTTCTGTCGGTGTCGCAGCAAGTTGTAAGAGCGTTCGTGTACCTCTACGCGACATGTTAAAGTTCGAAGTTGAAAACATCTGTCGCTTGATGCTTCAAAATACCGGAAGATAACACCAGAAAGGACCAAATGTTTCAAAATAACCACCACCGAGTGGTCGAACGACTTGGGTGAGAACGGGATGCGTGCACTTGATACCCAAAAGTTTTCAATTAAGGCCTTAAGAAGATTCCGCCGGAAACAATTAAGATTGTCGCGCGCGGAATTTCTCGAGTTAACGTTTTGAGGATTTACGATGTTTGCGAATTTGCGGAGGCAATGTCGACGACGGAATCGTGTGCTACTTGTTTATGTTTGACTCAATTGCTTTTCAAACTTCGTCAAGCCGAGATAAAGGTTTTGTTTACGGCCACTTAAGCTTAACTTAAGCTTTGTTTCAAAATGTTTGAGCAAGTTGTTGCATTACGATATACTTCCACTCATAAACTAAAAAAAACCCTCATTAGTGTTGAATTTTCAAAAGTACTATACCTATATAGCACACACAAAATAAGGAAACCTTTCTAGTCCTAAGTTTCTTGTCCCAGCAGTTTCGGCGTTGACTGTCATGTTAGAATATAAAATACACATAACGTACATAGCACATACATTACATTACATAAGTATATAATTATGCATAAATAACAAAATACGTAGTAGCTAAACACAACATTCTACTTCATAAAATACATAATATATTATTACAATAATATCAATGACTATTTATACACATACACGAAAATAATGTTATTATAGTAAATAAGCTTTGTCAGTGGTGTATATGTAAGAAAAGTATTACAATAATTATTTAAAATTACCTTTATAACATTTTTAAGATTTTTAGTTAAACGAACTTTGTTTTAGACTTTATATTGGGGGTTAACTGCCTTCTGGGCCACAGCTAACGCTTTTCCAGGAGACAGGGCTTCATAAAAATTGTGTTACTTATAAGGTCAAATAAAGGTATTTATTATTAAAAAAAAAAAAAAAAAAAAAAATAGCATACCTAAAAAATGAATTTGGATACTAACATAATATTTCTTATGATCCGCCGATCCGCAGGTGAACTAAAGTGACCGATATAGCTCTTAGAATAATCCTAAGAGCTATAATAACCTAAGACCAGATACTTCTCTACAAGTTACTGCGGAATACAGTTGATTCCCCAACCTTGCTTAATAAAATAAGATTCTATTGCCAGCGACTTAGTGCTAGAAAACGAATGTTATTTGTTCAAGCTAGAACTAGCACTAGATATTGTTCCAATACCTTTATCAACCGCGCCTGTCGGTCATATAATGAGAATTTTAATGATTTGGATATATTCTTGTTAACCTTATCTAAATTTGTTTGTGAACTTAAATCTCATAAGTAAGATCTTTTCAATTTAAACTGTTTTTTTTCCCATAATATCGTAGGTATTTTAACTCACTTTTCTGTTGTAGTAAATTAAGTGGATATTATGTGGGTACCCACTTTCAATAGGGTGTCTTTTTCATTCATGATTTATTAATATGTAGAAACTTTATTGGTTTATGTGTAAGTAAGATTAGTTAATTAAGTTAAACATTTATAGTACTGTTTGTTTCTCTTAAACATTAATAAAATAAAATAAAATAATATCTGCTAATTATTATGAAGTTGAATTGGCAACAGCCTGGGTAGGTCACATCGCTCGTAGAACTAGCAACCGTTGGGGAAGAAAGGTTCTTGAGTGGCAACCATGAATCGGAAGACGCAGCGTAAGCTTACCCCCACACTAAGTCGACCAACGATCTGGTTAAAATCGCGGGAGCATGGATGCAGGAGGCAAGCAGCCGCTGAAAGTGGTGCTCTGTGGGGGAGGCCTATGTTCAGCAGTGGACGTCGTCAGGCTGTTGATGAAGATGATGATGAGTATGTTGCTCATATAGGTATTAAAAATTATTAAATGTTCTTTCGTTGTAAATGATTGTTGTAGTTAAATGTGTGTACGTTGGGGAAGTTGTAAAAGATTGTTATAGGTAAATTTATGACAAAAATTATTAGAAAAGTATTAGCTTTAATATTTTATTTACATAAACTGGGATGTCTAAATTGGTCCAACACTCGTTGCGTAGGATCAGGAAAATGCCAGTAAAACCTTCCTAATCCTGCGCAACGAATGTTGAACCAGGTTAGGCTTCCCAGTTTATTTAAATAAAATATTATAGCTAATATTTTTCTTATCTTTTTTATAATTCATTTACCTACAACAATCTTTTACAACTTCCCCAATATTTTTTTACATCGGACTTAACTAGCATTTGACCACGCTCTTACCTGATGAGAAGTCACGATGCGATAGGTGTAGCATGCTAGCTAAGTAAGTACCTATTCACTCTTCTCTTGAACACGCCCGGGTCATATTTTGCCGGATTTTTTTTACCAATTAAAAAAAAATTTTTTTTTTTTTATAAATAGATAATCTTACAGTTATTTTAGCGGAATTACACTAGATATACTTGTTTCATATTATATTTATAAATGATAAGAACAACTAAAAGATTCACTAGCCTCGTATGTTTCAGTACCATTTTATTTGTGAAACAATAACGCAGCTGTTTCTCGCCACAATAAAATCGCGCGGTGGTTGCTAAAGTGTTTATCGTCGGGCACCATTCGGTACATTGTACAAAACTCGCGATCAAGCGTTATTCAAATAAAGTACAAACAAACAAGTCACCGCTCCCTTGGCCGTCCTAGTTTTTTTGTGATTTTAAATCCCTGAGCGTGAAACCATTTGTAACACTAAAACTACCTAGAAAGTCAACCCTTAGGCGGGCCTGGCGCACTTCGCGCTTTAGACACAAGCTACAAGTACCCTGGCCCATCTATTCAAGTCGGTCCGTTACGCGTCATCAGAAAAACAGTACTATAGCGATAGAAAAGAGGCCGCTGCTTTGGATAGGGGCTGGTTAGGCTATTTAAGGTTGTGTGCACTTGCGTTGTTGCAAATCGCTGCTTATTTAAGCGACTTCGCGGAGTGAATCTCCTATACCTGTAGGTACCCTACTGTGCCTTAGGTTCAGCCATGAAGCTAGCACCTATGGTAAAAGTGGAGCCAACACTCCCAAATAATAGGCTTGTGTTCTGCTGTTTTTTTATTGCACAAATAAATAGTATTCCTTAAAAAATAAACAGTCGTGAAAAAAATATTAAATATCTCAAAAAATGACAAAGCTACATGCTTGATTGACTCAGGCGTGACTTCGCGGAAGTTCATCTTAAATACAAAACGAAAAAAGTACAACACACAACAACAACAACACACAACAATACACAACACACAACAATACACAAAACAAACAACAACAACAACACACAATCTGTACAATTACACTAGATATACTTTTTTCATTTTGTATTTAAAGCTACATGCGTTTTAAAATACTAGAATAGAGAGAGACAGCTCAAACATGCAGTGACATCACTCTTGCTTGTTCACCTCATTACTAAGCTGCGGTAGATTTACATACACTCTCTTTGGCATGTAACTTTACAACGTGCGTTTTCATAGTAACTGTAGGGATTCTCCTGTTTTTGCGAGAAAGGGACAGGCGATGCCCCCTCCAGAAACTTTAAAAGCTTATTATTGCTTGATTTATTTACCGATTTTTCATATTGTTTTAATTATTGCATTCATTTTTAATCTACTGTATGAAAATAATATTTACTTTTTCGTTTTTAATAGCAGGACACTTTTTTTATGCAACATGGATGGACAAACAACACTACCCTATTACCGATCCACGCTGAATTCTAATGGCGCTATCCCACTAGAGGTCATTGAAAGTTATTAATGACTTAAAATTGTTTGAAGTGGGGAAAGACAGGCCAGGGTGTAAAATAGCAATAGGTTGTAGAATTCGGTTTATTCAATAGTTTCCCAGAATGTTGCCATTATTCTTTTTTTTTTTTTTGATTGAATGATTTGACGAGCAAGTCGTTCACCTGATGTTAAGTGACACGGCCGCCCATAACAGTTGCAGTGTCACCCGGAACTTTAAAACAATAAAGTTTCGCGTGACACTGCACTGCGCACGTCATCCTGAGACATCACCCAGTGTAGTAATCAGATTACTAGACTGAGTGATCAGATCATAAAGTCTCATTTGCCCAGTAATTTCACTAGCAACAATGCCCTTCAAACCGAAACACAGTAGTGCTTGCACACTACTGCTTGGCGGCAGAATAACTGGCAAAGCGGTGGTACCTACCTAGACGAACTTTGCAGAAAAGTCCTACCGCCTAGTTACCACCTCTTACTACTACTACTACAATAACACCAACTATTAATAATAACATAATGTTCATATTCATTCATTTATTCTGTTTCCACATGTGCATATTGTTCATAATGTTTGGCTCCCTTAGCATGTCATGTCACGCACAATGACAGACTGTGCTCAGTCGCGCCATAATCTATTAATACACTACCATTGTACATTGTTGGTATTTTCACCACAGATTATTTACGGTTTGTTCTCTCGACTCGTCGAGCACTGCTAATGATACAAAGCTAGCTGGAATCCGATAACATACAACCAGGAACCATTCAGTCAAAAGAACTACCATTATGGATATTTTACTTGTTTCAATATAGCGCTCATAGCAGAGCGCGACCAGCCGTCCTTAACCAATCAGTAAAGTTAATCAACGTTCTGTTGTGTGGCCCTGGATAGTAGCTCCCACACCACACTGTGTTAGATGATACAGAAGATATCACTGTGATACCATTACTTGCTTCCCCAAGCTGACCGGCAGGCCGAAACCGGGTACGAAGTCAGGTGGCCCAAAGAGCGATTAATGTGAAGCAGCAATTGATCAGTTATTTAGTATTTCGATCCACAGTTCAATTAATCAGATTTTATCAGTAGGTGTATGTGACAGTTTTGGTATTTAAATCGGCTCATAATAATAATTGATTACAAAGATCCCTGAGCCGCTTGTACTCGATGTCGCATGCCAATATAAACATTATACGCTCAATTTACTGCCCAATTTATGCTCAATGAATCAAGCCTATTGTTTCAATATAACCTTTATTACAATCGGTTAGGAGCTAGCTGGAATCTACTTTGAGATCGTCTTAAATCGAGGCGAAGTCAAGCTATGTACACGAATGGTTACGCTCCAACGGTTGTAGGTCTACGGCGCGTAGCAATCCGCTACACAGTATTTGCTACGGTCGCTAGCTACAGATTACTTGTCGTAGCCGGTCGTAGCAATAACATTGCGTATTTGTATTACATCGTTTTTATTAGCAGACAATAGCTGCTATAATATTATTATGTACGCAAACAAAAGAGACAACTTTTGGATAATAATATAATTGTACACAATATCGTATTTTAATAATGTATCAGGTTTATTTATTTAAAGTAGATATTGTTTTGTAGCTTTATCATTATCATCATCAACAGCCTGACGACGGAAGACGTCCACTGCTGAACATAGGCCTCCCCCAGGGAGGGCCACTTTGAGCGGCTGCTCGCCTCCTTCATTCATCGGCTCCCCGCGGCTTTTACCAGATCGTCGGACCATCTAGTGGGGGGCTGGCTTACGCTGCGTCTTCTGGTTCATGGTCACCACTCGAGAACCTTTCTTCTCCATCGGTTGTCAGTTCTACGAGCGATGTGGCTTGCCCATTGCCACTTCAACTTGCTAATTCTAAGAGCTATATCGGTCACTTTAGTTCTCCTGCGGATCTCCTAATTTCGGATCTTATCTCGCAGGGAAACACCGAGCTCTCTCTATAGCTCGTTGCGTGACTTTGAGCTACTAATGAGGCCAACAGAAAGAGACCACGTTTCAGTTCCATAAGCCATCAATGGCAACACACACTGATTAAAAACCTTTTTTCTTTTGACATTTAGCTTATTATCTACATAATAAATACACATACCAATTATGATGATGGAAGGTTAAATGGACTGAATACGTATTTATACGGGTAAATGTATATCGTTAATGTGATGCGTCATGCGAGCGTGTGATTATTTATAATAGGCCAATTTGTCTCTGAAATAACAGCCGCTCCCCGTTTGTTATATTCAGTTTAATAACGCTCATTTTACACACGAGTTTTTTTTTATGTAAACGAATGACGTGACGAGCTAGTCGTTCGCCTGATGTTAAGCGTCACGGCTGCCCGTAACAGATTGCAGTATCACTCGGAATCTGTATCACTTCTGATATTAACTCATATTTGAATGTACATTACCATACTCGCCATCGAGTAGCGAATAGTGCATTATGATACAAGTGAAATGATCAATTCACATTGCACACGCGTGTCATACGCCGTTTTTCATCACAGTTGCGAGGAAAAACAGACTTATTGTTATTGCAGTTTATTAACTTATGTGAAATAACTATGTGCAGGATTCTTATTTTCACGCGTCGTAGGGAAGCCTAGGGAAGGTATATTAAATACCTCTTTGACGCCCGCGCTCCGTGTTGCTGGCGCGTACAAAATCGACATGCAGCCGATATTAAAAATATCTCGAAAAAATATAATAAAGCAAATAACAGTATTCGTATTTAGAACATAACTTACTGTGAATAGTTTGGTAAAATTAAATGTTTACTAAGAAGGTACACATAACACACAACACACACACAACACGGTTACATATAATGTATTTATCATAGAGTTGTTTTTTCTCTAATCTGTGGTATTTATAGAAAATGTGTTATTCTTAAGCCGCATAAAAACTCTCTATTACCTATAAGTAATACTGAATCTGTAAAATCTGGGTAAATAAAGAATTTATTTAGGTACGCATAACTTGCTGTGAGATACAAACTTACTATTCATCAGAAAACACTACGGGGGTAACATAGTCACTTAGTGACAAAACCCCTTTAAAAAAAATAGATTAAAAAAAAAAAAGATACAAACTTAACTAAATCGGGTTATTATTATAAACACTCGAGCCACTGTGATGAAAATTATGAAATCCAGCACAGTGCCTCTAGTGGTCTATATGTACCTAAAAGATTCTATATAAATATTTTACGAGACTTGATATTGAGGTATATTTGAATAAACTCGTACTGAAAGGAACACATCGATCTATCTTCCATCTTAGACTCCCAATTATCAACCATATTGCAAGCCCATAAAGGCCATTATTAGTCAATTTTATAAAAAACTAAAACCGTTCTGTTAGTACTTACATCAACAGGGTTTCAAGCTACGATAAAAAGCCGACGTCACTACGTATTGACTAGTCTGTTAGCTCAGTTGGTAGTAGCTCTGCCTTCTGAACTGTAGGTTGTGGGCACGATACCCATCCAGGACAAACTTTTGTGTGATGAATACAGGTGATTATTCTGTATCTGGGTATATATTGTATTCTATGTATGTATTTGCAAACAAAAAGTATCTAAGTATTCATCCGTTTTTTTTTTCTTTTATTTTGGCTCCACACTTAGTGTATTTAGCCAGTGTCAAGTTTTGTAATTTTTCATCGTATTATGGAAATCACTTAAAGTCAAGTCATAGTCACAGTCAGTGTAGTCATAGTCTAGTCTAAGTCATAATCCAGTCTAAGGCATGCCCTAGTAAAGTGGTGGCAACTTTACTAGAGGCTTCTATGGAATTTTAGAAGCAACACGAAAAACCACGTTTCACTACATTATATCACTTGCCCACACTCATGCTCGTAATTCAGCACTTAATGCGTAAAACACCACCAATTTTAAACATTAACACTGGAAAAAGCATAAGTTTTGTAAAATAATACAATGCACCGACGTGAACTTTTCCGCGTTCCCGCCAAAACTCCATTCTATCAGTTATCTGGTTCCCATAGCACAAGCTATGATTAGTTTGGGGCTAGATGGCGCTGTGTTTAATTTCCACACAAAAAATGCTCTCGTCGGTTGAAAGTGATCAATTTAATACACTTTACAGTGAGTTGCGGCAGTTACTTTCCGCGCTTCGTTAAAAGGCATCTTCGGATGCTGACTCCACTCATTTCCGCGTACTCTGTACTTACAATGAAAATAGAATTTGTGTCTGAGTAGTGCGGGCGGGCGGGCTCGGAACGCGTGCGGTAAATATTTACTTTTATTGCGAACCGTTTTTTGTCAGCGTGGCTGTAATCCGGCTAAAGCTTTATTGAATGCTTGTGAATGTTAGCAACTATTACGGGCCGTATGCGATAAATATTCAAACAGTTCAGATTCTTGGAAAATACTGAAGTCATATATAAATATATACTTCAATTTTATTTTATTTGAGGCAAGTGGTTGGCCCTGTTGTTAGAATTTTTAGGCTGCTAAAAGCCTTCTGACCTGGCTTAAGGCTGTTAGTCAGCTTAGAAGCGGATAATTCAAAATTTTCTGTTTTACATTTATAGCTAGTATCATCAGGTAACCTCAATGTATGTTATCTACAATCGCAGGCAGAGGAGAATTCGTTACATCATAATACATGAAAAATAATCCCCTAAAATGCACCTGATTCCATACATTGGTTCCTAAACCATTTTTTTACAATTAAAACTGTTTAGAAAGCGATACATGTCATCAGCAAAATAGAATAATCTCCGCTTTCCGCGATTTTCATTACCATGTACAAAAGTTAACTACACTAGTAACAAAAGCTAAAAATCTGCATAAAATAATTTCACGCTTCAGAGTGGACCACACTTTAAAGGCTATTTTCTTACGACAACCGGTAATGAAGACTTGACGTGCCCATTGAAGCAGGGTTGTTATAAAAATACCGCTTTTTGTAGCGGTTACTCACTCAAGTACCGCATACTGTGAATGTCAAGGCTTCACGCTCACGCTCACGCTTCACAAGGCATGCTACTTCAAATGTAGAGCTAAAAGCATAACCTTTCATTAATTGTCAGAGTTCATCTTTGACGCCTCGGTCGTCTTGTCAACTCTGTGCAAAAGAGCTCCGTAATTTGGAATAAAAATTAAGTCTCTAAGTGTCTGTTTTGGTGTAATTTGATTGTTGTCTAATAGTGCATACAATAATCTATAAGTTTATAATCCGTGTGGAGTCTAAAAGTGCAGGAATTAAGCAGAAATTAAGTAAAACTTTTCCAACTAAGTTCTAAGTGAATATTTAATTAACAGAAGCGGGTACAGTATCGTTGTTAACGTGTATAGCATTCGCACGGTTACGCGCTGCACATAACCGTGAAAGTCGCGTGGACCCAGATTGGAGCGCACTCGATACGTCATTGCGACGCTCTAGGCAAAGATTAAATAAACCGCAGAAGGGTCATTACGTTTGAAAGTTTCTAAATATAAATAATATAATATAATATTATTGCTCGATAAGTTTTACTCAATAATCAACATGAAATGTTTAGGTTGTTTGAAGACGACCAAAGAGGCAAACTTGGTTAAATGCACGTCTGACATATGTGGAAAGTCTTTCTGCATGCTATGTATCAACGTGCCGTCTCTCACTGCCGATAGGAAGAAGGTATGGAAATGTCCCGAATGTTGCGCATTGGAAAGAAAGGGAGGAGACAATAGCCTTACACCAGTTCGGCCTGCGTCTGATAATGTCACCATCCGTAAGAAGTCAGACTCAACGGGATCAGACATCAGTCAGCTTACCGAAACGCTACGTTTGCTGACGTTGGAGTTTTCTTCGGTGAAGACAAAACTAAGTGACCTGACAGAGTCACTATTGTTCAGCAATGAGAAATTAGACCAAATGATGCTAAAGTTGGTTGCCTCTGAAGAGCGAATTAAGTATCTGGAAAAGCGTGACAGTGAAGTTGATGCCCTACGAGCCACCATGGTTCAGCTTCAGAATGAACTGAGGGTTCAGGAGCAGTTTACTTTGAGAAACGAAATTGAAATAGTGGGGATCCCGGAAAGCAGTTCTGAAAATCTTCATCACACCGTACTAGTTGCCGCCAGGAAGGTGGGTATAGAGCTTGAGGATAAAGACCTGGACTGGGTTACTCGAGTGGGCCCACGTAGACCACCCGTGACCACAGTCTTGCCTGAAGATGGAGCTACGATGCCGCGGCCAGTAGTAGTTCGCTTACTACGACGTTCCAAACGTGATCAGTTCCTTAAAGCTGGAAAGTCTCGGAGAAATATTAGCAGTACGGATTTGGAGGTAGTTGGCCCCGCACGAAAAATCTTCTTTAATGAAAGACTGACTAAGGAAAAAAGAGTCTTATTTCGCGAGTCCAGATCCCGAGCCAAACAGCATGGCTATGCTTTCTGCTGGTGTACAAATGGTGCTATTTTCGTCAGACAGCGTGAAGGAAAGGGAGCCGTGCCCATTACGTCTCACAAAGACCTGGATTATCTTCTGCCTCCTGCTCCATCTACTATTACTACATAGGCTATTGCATCAATCCCATAAAAAGTTTCAATTATGGACCACTAATGCTTTTACTCTATGTTACAATGTTTTCCTGCAAATATCGTTTTCCATATGTTATTTAAGATGTAATGTAAACTATATCTTTGTCTTCAACCATTGTATACAAAAAATAATAAGACACCTAGTAATAACTAAGATACCAATAACGGTTAAGGCTCGATGTATTTATTTTAACTGTTTATCGTATTTTTTGCTGCCAACTTACTTTAAAATATCGTTTCGTCAAGAAATCCAATGTTATTACCATAAAAAACTGTTTTGCTATTACTATTACATGATTACGCTGAATCAAATTCCCTTGATAACTTTATGTCATAACACTCTTTCGAAACACAAAACAGTGGAGTGGTCTACCTGGTCCCTGGATAAGTTTAAAATGCAACAATGATGTTCACCGATGAATTAGGTTTAGAGTTGGACTCTTTCAAAATTAACTGTGAACTAGTAAGTAACATAGCTAATTGCAAATTAGTATTCAGGCCGGACCATGCTTTTAAAATATTTTCGCTAAATATAAGAAGCATACAGAAAAATGGTGATACATTATTGGTAGCACTTTCGCGATTGGACTTGTCGGTAGATGTTGTGATTCTAACCGAGTGTTGGCTGAACAATTCGGTAATCGTTCCATATATTCCGGGATACAACTCGTATAAAACAGAAAATCACTCTAATCAAAATAGTGGCGTGGTTGTATATGTAAGGGATGTCTGGAGCCCTATGGTCTCAGAACCATCCATAGCTGAAGCTGATTGTATTTCTATTTACATTCCTAAAATCATACATATTCTCGGAATGTACAGATCACCATCAATTAGGCACCTAGATAACTTTCTTTCATCATTGGAAACTTACGTTAGTGAAACAGACGGACTACCCTTTGTCATTGCCGGAGATATTAATGTGAATATAATGGATAACACGCCAGGTAACTCACTTAGTTTGGAATACCAATGCTTCATGGCAGAACATGGATTTCTTCCCGCAATCACCCAGCCCACCAGGGAATTATCATGCCTTGATCAAATTTACGTCAGAAATATGCGCAGTACTGATTCAGTGGTTGGAATTGTTTGTCAAATAGATATAACGGACCACTACCCAGTCATAGTAGGTATGAATCTTTCTAAACCAAAATCGGTCCGTCCAAGCCGTTTTATTATGAAAAGAGATTACGACGCTATTAAAAAAGATCTTGCAACTGTAGACTGGTCTATTGTTTACAGTACAGGTGACGTCGATGAAGCCAACAAGGTATTTACAAAACTTCTTTCTGACATTGTATGTAAGCACTCAAAAAATATTAAACTTAGCAGGACGAAAAACAATCTAAAGCCTTGGATTACTCCAGGATTAATGCGATGTATGCGGCACCGAGACCGTTTGCATTTAAGTGTTAGAAATGATCCAGATAATAAAATACTCAAACTGACTTATACCCGTTACCAAAATTTTTTCATAACCCTATTGCGAAAATTGAAGTCAGAATATGAAGAAAGAGAACTTAAAGCTAATAAAAACAACCCAAAAAAGCTTTGGCGTTCAATAAGGAATATTTGTGATTTAACTAGTCATAATAAAGAATCGTCCGAATTACTAAAATTACCTGGTTGCAAGAGCGTACAACAATCTATTGACTTGGCTAATGACCATTTCTCTACGATTGGGCAAAAATTAGCAGATCAAATACTTGCAAATATAAGTAAAAGTGAAACCGATCTTGCAAAAGCGGTTAAAGTTAATTTTTCTCCAGCTAATTCTTTTTTTATGAGCCCAACTGATTTTGAAGAAGTTGAAAAATTAATAAACAACTTACAAAATGGTAAAGCTCCAGGACTTGATGGACTAGGAAATTCTCTTATAAAACATATTAAGCGCGAAGTTATTATCCCATTAACGTACATATTTAATCTAAGTCTTTCAAATGGAGTTTTCCCTTGCGATTGGAAAATAGCATCAGTTACCCCGATCTATAAAAGTGGAGCTAAAAGCTCTGTTGATAATTATCGGCCAATTTCCCTTTTAGTAACTTTCTCTAAACTACTTGAAAAGTTGGTAAATAAACAACTTATTAATTTTTTGGAATCTCACAAACTACTTTCTCCAAATCAATTTGGTTTCCGTAAGTCGAAAAGAACAGACGAAGCAGTCACGTTACTTACAACTCTTGTTGCTGCTCATCTGAATAAAAATCAAAGCTGCGTTGGTATTTTTCTAGACCTGGCAAAGGCTTTTGACTCTGTCTCCGTTCCTATCTTACTAAATAAACTGGAAGGTATGGGTATACGAGGTATTACCCTCAACTGGTTTAAAAGTTACTTAATGGAACGGAGACAGTGTGTTAAGATAGGGCATACCACTAGTTGCATACAATCAATTAATTTCGGAGTACCGCAGGGTAGTATCCTCGGACCCACGCTATTCCTTCTTTACATAAACGACATTCATGACGTCCCAATTAAAAATGCTAATATACTATGCTACGCTGATGACACCGCATTAATTTTTCATGGACCCACTTGGGCAGAAGTAAGTCACTCAGCTGAGCAAGGCATAGGTCTGATTAATGACTGGCTACTGAAAAATCTCCTCACTCTAAACACAAAGAAGACCATGTACTTATGCTTTCATAAGACCGCGGCTTCTGCTCCTAGTATAATGACAAAAATTAAAATTCATAGTGACTCATGTACTGGTAATACACAATCATGTTCTTGTCAAACTTTAACACGTATAAACGTAATAAAGTATCTTGGTGTCCTCATAAATGAAAATCTGAGGTTTGAGAATCATATTAGTGCTCTCTCGGCAAGAATAAGAAAGGTCATTAGTGTAATGCGAAATTTGCGTCACGTGGCATCTCTAGATACACTTAAATCTGTTTACTACGCATTGTGTCAGTCCTTGATTGTCTACTGTATAACATGCTGGGGAAGTGCTGCCAAAACATTTCTTATCCGGGCTGAGAGAGCGCAGCGTTCGGTTCTAAAAGTGATGCTTCGAAAACCGTTCCGATATTCTACCTCGGCTTTATATCAAGACGCTGGAGTGCTAAGCGTACGTCAACTTTTTATACTAAGAACTTCTGTTTGTGTACATAAAGAAGCTATATCATCTTGTGACCACGAGTTTCTAAGTAAGCGTAGAAATTATCTATTGAACACTCCAAAACTAAATACGAGGTTTGCGCAGCGGTTTGGTGGTTTTGTCAGGGCGTATGTGTATAACAAAGTTGTCAAAAACTGCAAAATTAAAGACAAATCTGTCGCCGAAGCAAAATGTGTTATAAATAAATGGCTGGCTACATTATCATACGACAAGACGGAAGACCTTCTGAAAGTAATATGCTAAATCGTAATACTTAGACTGAGTTATTTCTTTCATTTTTTACAAGCTTTTATACTGCTGCTTTTTCCTTTTTTTTATCATACTTTAGCTTATTTATCTTTTCCACATAATAAAACGTAAATAGCGTACACGTAGTACAATATAATTATTTTTCTGTCGACTGAGGATCAAACAAAATGTAAGACACACTGGGTTCAGGATTCCTCGATACAGGCTTGCCTAGTGAGGAAACTGACGGATAATATTATATCACATGATAAAATAGGTCAGCAAACTATGTACTAATGGCAATTCTTACCCTCGTCTTATTTATATAGGTATGTGGGATAAAGTGTAATTGTTTTAGGTATATACGCTGTTGTGTTAAAATATGTACATCTTTTGCTGAATTAAAAACATTTTCATTTTCATTTTTTTTTTTTCAGTTCCGTAGCCGTTTATTAAAACTGAAAATATGAAATAAATTTGCATCTAACAGTTTTTCGAGTGTTGGCCACTTATTCTTCTTCTTCTCGTGTAGGCAAGTGGTCAGCCCTGGTGTCAAAATTTTTAGGCCGCCTAATGGCTTCTGACTTGACTTAACGACTATTGGCTTACGACAACAGCCGGAACCGACGGCTTAACGTGCCCTCCAAAGCACGGTAGTACTCAGTTGTAAATACCACTTTTCCTGTAGCGGCCACCCATCATAGTAGTGACCGCAGCGAACGTTGCTTAACTTTACCGATCGGTTAGAAACGGCTAGTCGTGCTTCGCTATGAGCGCTACATAAACAGTAACATACGCTTTCACATAAGAAAATAAATATCTATCTCCACCCCAGCGTTGAGAAGGATGCCTCCTTTTTTTGTGAGTAATTTGTTAGGTCCGAAAGGTCTCTTTTTTGTACAGACATTACTTATCGTACTTCCCAAATATTTCTGTTTGTCTCAAATTCAGCAATTTTCAGACATAAATCTGATCAAATAAGATGTAATCCATCACGATTGCTCAACTCGTAACAATCGACGCACTGATTATCTGAAAGATATCAAAGTCGTTAAATGACGTCATAAAATTGGTAAAACGTCTATATTGCAAGCGCCTTATTCCCGACCTTGTCCCTGTTTTACTGCCTCTAATAAAAAATATTGTTTGCCCGGAGCTCCCCTCCGCGAATATCGAGGACATTGGATGTCAAATAAATATTGTAGCAATATACGAAGCGTACATAGTTTTATGTGCAAACAGAATACAATACTTTCATGATAGTTTGCATTGAACCTTAGGCCCCCATACACGTTCAATTTTATTGATCAATATAATTGACGAGCCCACTTCCGTCAATGTTTTCTCCATACACTAAACCGAAAAAGATTGACCAATACTAAACCTACACGATCAATAAAATTGATCTATCACAAAGATTGATCATTAAAATTGATCGTGTATGGGCCGCCTTAAACATCTAACTACAATGTCAGACGTACTAGCTTTGTGTTCATGAATTTCAAGTAGATACGCTCTACATAACCTTGTCGGGCGACCATGGGAACCTCATGATTGTTGGGAATGATTAGACATGCGTGGGATGGTGTAGACGCTGTGTTCTGTACTATTACATCTAACGCGTGGTCCAATCGTTGTCGTTTCACGTTTTCATTACACTCGTGTGGATGTGAGAATATTTTACAAAGTAACTTTCATTGTATCACATATTGTTGTTAAGAGTTAAACTTTTATAACTCTCAACAATAAGTGTCGTCTTAGTTAGTGTAGTTTAGTGCAGTGTAAGTGCTTCTCAAAAACAACAGATGGACATTACCTTAAGGTGATGACACATTAATAGAGACAATAAGAAAGTGTTATTGGACACATTCTTAGCTAATAAGGTTTCTAGAAGTTTAGATTAAATTTCAATTCAAAAGATGGCTAGATTGTAATATTAGTAGAGTGCTTATTTTAATAGGTACTCTAGGAAATAGAAAAAATATACATTGCCGTTTGGGGTAGAAACCATGGGACCGTGGGGACCAGGCGCTTTTGAAATATATAGGGATTTGGAAACTTTTGGTGGAGGCGACCAGTGACCAGAAAGCTGGCTCTTATTTTGCACAAAAAATCAGCATTGTCATACGGCGTGGCAATGCAGCCAGCGTTCTGGGAACATTCCCCTCCACCAAGGGTCTTTTTGATAATTTATGAGTGTAAGATTATTTATATAAATTGTATTACATATACATATTCATCATCATCATCATCATCCTCTTTGCCTTTTCCCATTTGTTATTGGAGTCGGCTCCCAATCTAACCTGTAGCGGCGAGCTACCAGAATTACACGAGCGACTGCCATCTGACCTCGCAACTCATAAGGAACTTGTAACAGGTATGGTTAGATCAGGCGTCAGATTCTATCAGGTGTCTGACTGCCCGTAACGATTGCCAAAGATGTTTTTATGACAACCGGGACCGACGGCTTAACGTGCTCTTCGAGGCACGGAGCGATGGCATCGCAAACTGCACATAACCTTACTAGATAAGTCATTGGTGCAGGGCCGAGGATCGAACCCGGTGCCGTCAGATTGCGAAGCGCACATGCTACCGCTCGGCCACCATCGCTCTCTGTATTACATATACATATTGTAATCTAAAATTAGTTTAGTAGAAAAACAACCAGCCCTGATGTTATTATACATAATAAATGGTTAGATGAATACATCACCATCGGCCGGAAAACCTAGACTTTTAAAGATAGAGCCCCGTAGAAAATACCAAATTACCATTCTGGCTATTTCAGTTACCTAGATTTGAGGTTATGTATAGCCTGAATATGTTCTGGTAGAGACACGCTTTCTAATGGATGTCAAATAAAACTTATTAGGTTAACGCACCAGACGTACAAGTCTTTAGTCTGGGGCTAATTGCCGCCTTATACCGTCAGCTACACAAATTGAGGTTATAATTAACTTTCTTATAGAAGTTGCAGGTAATTCACAATTCGAAAACTGAACAAAATTAAATATTCTTATTTCATTCATCATCAGACGTCCACTGCTGAACATAGGCCTCCTCCATAATCACCACGCTTGGCAAAGATGGGCAAAGATAGAGCAAGAGAAAACACTGACTAGCTATTCCACTGTTATGCAGTATTTATTGGTAAGAGCGTTAATGTTTATTCTTATAATTAATGGTGTGAGCTAGTCGGCCACCCATGGCATGGCGTACATGTGGCACTCAAAACTCTAAAAATATAAAATTTCGCGTGGTATTGCACTGCACACGTCATTCTGAGACATCAGCACAGTCTAGTAATCAGATTACTAAACTAAGAGTAATAAGATTACTAGACTAAGAGTCAGGTCCTAAAGTCTCATTTACCCAGTAATTCCAGTTTCCAGTAGTCTGGGTCTCTTCAAATCAAGAGTGAATAGGCATCTCATGGGCAAACGTGCTCCAACATAGACCGCATCATCGCTTTCCATCAGGTGAGATGTTGTCAAACGTGAGCCCATTCAAGCATAAAAAAAAATAAATTTGTTAGTTGTACAATGCCCTTGAAACCGGAACACATTCAAAAACACAATCTAATCACAATCTAATTCTACTATCTCCATTTCACCATCGGACGACAAGACGTACAGCTACACGCCATCCATTTATGGTTGATATTCCTTCGATTCGCACAAAGCGGTTTGACTTGACATTTATAATCCGAGCAGCAAAGGAATGGAACACTTTACCAGCGTCTTTGTTTCCCGATAAGTACTTACAATCTGGAGCTTTTCAAGTCGCGAGTGATCTTCTAGGAAAGCAGGTACCATCGTAGTCCGCATCGTCACTTTCCATCAGGTGAGATTGCGGTCAAATGCGGGCCTATTTAGTTATAAATAAAAATAAATAACGGTAGTGCTGAGAAACTACTGCTTCGCGGCAAAATAACCGACAGAGTGATGGTATCTATCTAAACGAACTTTGCGGTAATAAGAAATCTGTATGGAAAACTCAATCATTGCAGTTTTATTGACCTAAAAATTACAAGCAACGTTCACTTTATTGGGTGTATTTTTGTATGCTATGGAATTTTGTATTCGTGAATTTCACGTGACCTATATCCTTGACAGCAGGGAAACACGACGCCCTCTTACTGTCGGAAATGAGTAGACATGCGTGAAGACAAAGTAGACGCGGCATCAGTGGTCTGCGAATTTCTGCGGTTCAAACAAATTCCGGAGATTTACTTGAATATAAGGAATGCGAAAATTGCATATCTCGTCCACGTGGGGGCTTTTTTTCCTATAAGAACTGCATTTGACCACTCACCCTGATGGTAAATAACGCCGTGGTTGACGATGGAGCATGCTTGTCTAGAAGAAACCGGTTCACTCTTGCCTTGAATTGTTCATTTCTGCCTAAACTGGGCCTAAGCAAACCAAAACATTTTCCAGGAGATAGACTGACAGCTGTTTTCTCTTATTTTGCAGATAAATCACCATGTTTACCGCATATCAGGTACGTCACCGTTCGTGAAAAAAAAAATACAATGTAAGTACTGGCTACAATATAAGCAAGTCCACGGGCACTCATTAAAAAAGACCTCAAAAACCACTTTATCACACGCCCCCGTTAAAAGGTTAAATGGCCTAAGTTGGAGTGCACCTGGGGCGGTAATCCGGAGCGATGTCTCCCCCTTTCCCTCCTATTCCTACTGTCCCTCCTCTGGGCAGCCGTGGGGCATCATTGTCTGTTATCTGCAAAGGCAAGTCGCGTCAGAGAACAGTGCCGGAGACAACCTGTCCAACGACAAAAATAATATCTTACGTGAAGTGTGCCCTTTCTCCTCCCCTCACCTCGGTGCGGGCTGCCAAGATAAGAATGAGCCGGTGGGTAAGGATTGCGATCTAAATTCACCTCACAAATCAACGTCAGAAACATTTTGTAAAACTGGACTAATAAGTTTCTATTTCTCTATCCCTACATAGGAAATTAAAAAATTAAAATAACGTAAATGTTTAAGATTCAAATAGGCCCAATTTGGAAAGCGTTAGTTGACAGTCCTTAACTTACTAAAAATATATGTCTTTTACATTGCCGTCTATTTGAAAAGAACAGCAACAGTTTGAGGAGTTAGATCTGTCAACTAAAACCTTTAAAATTGGCCGCATTATCTAGTTAAAATAATTTGTAATCATATATTTCGCTACTAATTAAGTTATGTTTTTGTCATGCAGTGATGGTTGGTTAGTAGAGTTAAGGCAATAACACGTTTAAACACCTATACCTCGCTGCAGGACGCTTCTTAGCGGAGCCTCGATGCCTTTATTCAGAGCTGAACTGTTAACTGACCGTCGTCTCCGATCTATTTATCATAATGTTATTTATTTAATCAATTTAACTCCAGGATGCTGGCAATATAAGTATTCGATCGGCGTAAGACGTCTCCAACCAGAGACGTCTGTAATATTCTATACAAAGTGAATACAAAATAATCCGATTCTGAATAAAGAACGAGATTAGCATAAAAGTGTAGGGGTCACAATCATAAATAATTAAACTGATGAGCTCTAAAAACGTCTGTGTATTCAAAATGTTTTACTTGCAGAATCACTAAAAATCACCACTATACCACTCACTGAATCACTATGTGGGCAAAACGTCTTAATTGCAAAACGACCTATGCTTTTCTTTTAAATGTCTAAGTAGTACTAATAATGTTATTGCAGTAATGACGGTTGCATAATTCTGTGACCAGTAAATAATCGTCACAAAAAAAAACGTTCTCACGACTATATGATCTCGTCAATCTCTGACCGATTTGATTATAATATTTGAAACTCATGTAAACATGTATAAAAATTATCAAAATTGGGCAGTAAATGAAGCTGCGGCAAACTTTCTGCCTTTTTGGGGGAAATACACTTCCAATAAAACATCGCCGATGATTAAAAAAATCATGAAATTATACACCTGTATACCAGGATTATCAAGACTGTTGACAAGTACAACCTGTATTTTATGAGTGTAACAAAATCCACCCAGATCAATTCTAACTTATGAAAACCAATATTGCCAGTTGTTGCACGTACCTACACTATGTCACCAGAAGTCTATGGTTGCTGCAAAAACGTCGCTCACTTCGCTCAGTCCATAAATATATTTTATCGCCGTCTTGCCCCTAACTAAACAACGCGTGTACTATGGCCACTAAATAAGGATATAATAATATGATCAAATAAAAATAAAGATAGAACTGATTGAATAGTTATAATTATAAAGTTTGGGTTTGCGACAATACTTACTTGTCTATATTTAATCGTGAAGAATTATAATGCAATTAGGCATACAAGTACTATAAAATTAACAATATAATACAAAACTACCCTAATAAGCTAAATAATATAAAAACAAAAACCTAATCTAACAAACCACTACCAGTAGGCAACGTGCCCAATATGCTGGCAGCATTGCCACGTTGAATGGCAATGCTCAACCTTTGGCCGAAGTAGAGGCCAGCATTTTGGTCACGTGTTGCCTCGACCAGACGTTTGGAAAGGTCTTTGAAAATTTGGTGAGCACTCGGTCCCCAAGGCCCAAGCGTCTCAACCCCAAAAGGCGCAAATATAAAACCGCTATCAAGTTTACTGTATTTGCGCCTTTTTAGTTGCTCAGCAGAATCCGCCGCCGCACCAGCCTTATTTTGTGTTCCAGGAAGGTGTGACGGCGCAAGGGTGTCCACACACGTAGCGTCCCACACCAACGGCCGCCCCATCTTCCATGGAATTAAAGTCATTCCATCGGGTCTTTTACCATCATCGCGTACGAGGCCATTAGGCTTACTTGTTATTTGAATTTTTTTCTAATTTTTTTGTTAATTACAAGTTATACCTACCTTACAATTGCCAGCTATTAAAATTTAAAAAGTAAATATTATTTTCATGAAGTAGGTTAAAAATGAATGCAATAGTTGAAAAAATAGTAAAACCGGTAAACAAATCAAGGAGTAAAGCTTTTAAAGTTTCTGGAAGGGGCGTCGCCTGTCCCTTTCTCGCAAAAGAGGAGATCCCCCCACAGTTACTATATTAGTTTATTTTTTGAGGAATAATATAACCTAATAACCTTTATAACCTTTATAACACCCGTCTATGGGTAGTACTTAGTTCTGTGTCAAAACAAACAACTAAGTTCATAATAAGTATCTCTTTTCTTTTCTTTTTTTTTATTGTTTATAGGCAAAGCATTTGACCACTGTCTCACCTGGTGGATGACGCAGTCTACGATGGAACATGCTTGCCTAGAAGATACCTGTTCACTCTCGTCTTGAAGACACCTAGATCATAGTTAGCTGGAAACAAGGACGCCGGCAAGGTGTTCCACTCATTGGCTGTTCGCACTATAACGTGCATAGCAAAACGCTTAGTGCGGGTTGATGGAATTTCAACCATATATGGGTGCCGTGTTTTTGTGCGCCTTGATGTCCGGTGAAAGAAAGGAGATGGAGGAATAAGATCGTGTAATTCCTTCGCACACTCTCCAAAATGCAGTCTATAAAAAACCGATAAACTGGCAACTTTACGCCGGTGCTCTAAGCTGTGGAGCTTAGCTTCCACCAACGCATCATTACCAATGAGTCTTTTGGCTCGTCTCTGAATAGAGTCCAAGGCTTCGAGCTGGTATTTAGCCGAACCGTCCCAGAGATGGCTACAGTATTCAATACAGGAACGGACTTGCGCTACATAAAGGTTTAGGAGCTGTCCCGATGTGAAATACTGCCACACTTTTACTTGTTTTCTTAGGCAAGCAAGCATGTTCTATCGTCGACCGCGTCGTTACTTACCATCAGGGCCCTAATTCTGTATGACCACTTTACGATTCCTTACTTCGAAACCACGCGAATTTCTTGTCTTACATAAGAAATCTGCAAAAATCTATTCTCTAAGAAATGAGAACGAAACCGCGTGAAATGAATGTGGAATTAACTGGGATTGGCGCGATTTGAACTGTCAAAAATCATATGTTCCATTGAGGCGCGTTCCGAAACATCAAACCGACCAAAGTTACCAACACTTATGTCGATATTAATTATTCAAAATAAAACTAATTTTAATGTAAAGTGAAGGTATTTCTAAAAGTTTTCTGTCAATTTTTAATAATTACCCATGGCTTTGTTATATCACAACATAAATATAAGCCATTACTTTATTTTAAATTTTTACTGTTTTGGGATGAAAAATCCTTGAGTTCTAATTCGGAACGCACTCGAGGGATAAAAACCTGTCATAGATAATTTGTCTTAGACCATACAGAATACAAAAACTGTCGATTCCTTGCTGTGACACGATTTGAACAAGACACGATAACGACGTGGTTTCTGTATCGTGTGGAATCTGTGTTTTCATACAGAATTATGGCCCAGGTGAGACAGTTGTCAAAATGTGCAGGCCTATCTAAGGTAAAAAGAAGTATGTCCTGGCTGAGAATTGAACCAACAAACTAAAACGCAGAAGGCTAAAAAACAACAAACAGAGCTATGGGGCCGTCACGTGATGTATTCCAATCTTAGTAATGCGAATAGTGGTGTAGCCCCAGCGGCACTATCTCAGAGAGTAATGAGCACAAGAACATTAATTATTCAAGCTTGCCTTTTTCTTGTACTGTGAGCGCTGCGAGAGCGAGGATGGTTAATCACCCACGACGTTTGAACAATCGCATCAAAACACTTCGTTGTATTTTTATACGTTTATTACTAGCATTCTTAATAGATTTGAATCAAATCAAATCGTTTATTTGCAAAAATACAAGTATAGTAAGTCTTAAAATTAGTTTTTGCTCGTTGTATTTAGTCTGCAAGCAGACGTGCAAATATGTTATTTAATAACTAATTATTTTTATCATTTACAAATAAATCTTAGTACGAAACTCCATAAAATCTTTAACCCTATAAAAACAGTTGCATTGGAGCCAGTCACTAGGTGGTAGGACTTTTCTGCAAAGTTCATCTAGGTAGGTACCACCGCTTTGCCAGTTATTCTGCCGCCAAGCAGTAGTGTGCAAGCACTACTGTGTTCCGGTTTGAAGGGCATTGTAGCTAGTGAAATTACTGGGCAAATGAGACTTTATGATCTGATCACTCAGTCTAGTAATCTGATCACTAAACTGGGTGATGTCTCAGGATGACGGGTATATGGTGGCTGGGTGGTGTATGTCATCAATAACAAAAAAATTTACTTACCTACGCACTTTGAGTGAGTAAATACTTAGAAATTAATTAATATAAATGGTAAATTTGTAATATCATGCATGTTGCTTAGACTTTTTTGATGTGTGTATTTACAAAAAAAGTATTTAAGTATTCTATTATTTATCAGGTTCCCATAGTACAAGCTTTGCTTAGTTTGGGGCTAGATGGCGTTGTGTGAAGAAAAAAGATTATCTAAATTATATTTTACAAAAACATTGCCATTATAATTAACTACCGTGTAATTTGAAAGATCCTATAAAAACAGATTCTTGAGCTTTAAATAATAGTTGGTCTGTAATTATTATCAAATTAGTCATAGTATTATGTCTACACCACTGGCCCCCGTTTATTCCCCCACGCTAGGAGTATAGACAGTGTTCTGTGCCCACGCTGCCTTGAGGGTAGGTCTGGTTCATATAGAAGATCTATTTCATATACCTACATTAGGTACCTACAAAAACAAATAGCGTAGTTTAATAGCTGTATTAAACTAAGAGTTGGTTTTTGATCCGTAGTCAAGGTAACCAATGGATAAAAACTAACAAATTTTAACCATTGGTTAGAATTTGATAGCGTTTTTAACCATTAGTTACCTTAACTATGGATCAAAAAAATCATCATCATCATCATCATCAGCCTGAAGACGTCTACTGCTAAACACAGGCCTCCCCCAAAGAGCAACACTTTGAGCGGCTGCCTGCCTTCCGCATCCATCGGCTCCCCGCGGTTCTGACCAGGTTGTCGGTCCACCTAGTGGGGGGGTCGGCCTACGCTGCGTCTTCCGATTCGTGGTCGCCACTCGAGAACCTTTCTTCCCCATTGGTTGTCAGTTCCACGAGCGATGTGGCCTGCTCACTGCCACTTCAACATGCTAATTCTCAAAGCTATATCAGTGACTTTAGTTCTCTTGCGAAACCCAAAAATTCCATCCTAAGCCGAAATTCTTTTCGGTACATTAAAATTTTCTGCGATCACTAAGCCGCCTGCCAAGCGTGGTGATTATGGCAAACCCCCCTAGACGCGTTTTGGAGGGAGACCTATGTTCAGCAGTTGACGTCTTCCGGCTGTTAATGCTGAATACCTGTATCCTAACATAACAAATTTATTTTTGCTTTAAATTTTCTTTTTACTTGTTATGTTTAGTTATTATAGAAAGCAATTGTCACTGTGATTATTTAAAAAATGATTTAACAACTGATACCATATTGCCACAGCAATTTGATTTTGAATAGAGAAATTGCTGACGTAGATGCAGAAGCCTTCATATAATTATCTTGCGCCTTGACACAGTATTCATTCATCATAATAATTACTAGCCTACTTTTCCACTGATCTCAAACATTGCCGGCAAACTTCTATTGCTCACATTTTTTCCTGATATCTACTAGAGTATGTGCAGAGAAGTCGAACCTAATGCACGTGTACCATTTTTGGTGGTTTATCCTACCAATTTAAATTGTTCTATGTCAGGCGGGATGGGTAGGACAAAACCCTGGTTGTTGCATGGTCCATGGAATTTTGGCGGATTTTATTGTGTCTCAAGCCTGGTTTCACAGGCCCAGTTTCTGACCACCCAGTAGTCAGCAACTGTATCTGCTGTCTATACAGTATTGAAGTAGCTGACCGAGAGCAACTGACCGGTCATTACTGGCTCAACTTTGTTTTCATGGACTCAGAACTTGCCAGACAGTAACTGTCCTTCACTGTCCACCAGCTACAGGGCCTGTGAAAACTAGGCTTCACAATTTCTAAGCAATATGTATTGAAAAACAATTGACTCGAGTCGAGAAAATGGTACGGTGACTTTTTGCAAGCGTAGCTGATCACTATGATATGTTTGTTTCTTTCCTTTGCCATCAATTAGCGTATACATGTGAACAGTACACATATAATATCGTTTAGACTGAGCTTAATAATATATCTTTGCTTTAATACCTACCTACTATAGATACCTACAATAAAAAGGATGATTACTATTTTTTTTTACTTAAATACTTTGTTTAGCCTAAAAATGTGCATTTGTATACACACAGTGTAATAAAGGATGTTTAGTACCTCTTCGTTGTCTGAAATGAAATGATACATTAATGAAACACAGCAGCGTGGGGCCGCCGTGGGCGGTGACATGGAATGGCCGCACTTCACATTAGGGAATGATTTGTGATCTTGTAATGAGCGGCAGATTGTGGCGGTGACTGTGCGACAAGTATTTTGTACCGCCAATTCGTACAAAGAACTTACTTTTGTGACATACTTAACGTGTTAGAGAAATCATTATGTGCCTCAGGTCTATCAGGTCTCGCAGTGTTCAAAACTGCTTTATGTCAAAAGCGCGTTATAAACTTTAAGTCTTTTTTAAAGCACGCTTTTTTACGTGCTTAAGTTATAACGAAGCGGGCGGAAGAGCGCACTTCACGCGCGTGAGTCACTTGAGAAAGCGTGACGCGTCCAACAGCAATCGCTAGCACGCGATAACTGCTGCCCGGCTGCTGCCACGGTAAGCATAAGCAACTACGATTCTACTACTTGCGCGCTGTTCCGTACGCAGCGCGTGCGATACACAACGCTTTAGGTAGATATAACCAGCACGATGTACAAAGCGCCAAGTATGAAAGCCGCGTAAGCGCGAGTTGTACGTTGTGTACAAAAGCGTACACGCTTACGGCACTTAGCGCTTTTTTAGGTTACAGCAGGCTACTAATAGCATACACAACGTGTGGTAAAAAACATTATGCGGCTCAGGTCACTCAAAACACAGCAGCTGCTATCTATGTATATCCCACATAACGTGTGAGAGAAACCGTTAAGTGCTTCCGGTCACTCAGGTCACACCAGAATGACTTTTAGCTTACTATATTAATTTAGAGTTCCGAGTGATACTGCAATCTGTTATGGGCAGCCGTGACGCTTAACATCAGGCGATCGACTAGCTCGTCACGTCATTCAGTAACATTAAAAAAACATAATGGGTGATAGAAATTATTACGTTTCTCAGGTCATTCAGGTCACAACGGGATACCTACGAGTATAGCTCCTGTTTGCGGACGAAACTGATTTTTACTATTTGCTCCCAGACTTAATATTTGCGGTAGCAGAAGGAACCTCTTACATGGTAAATTGTACAAAAAAATCCATGAAACACCCTCAAAATGATAAAAAACACTCATAAATAACTTGCCAGCTTGCGCATGTTAAAGAAATTACCCAGTTTCGCCTTCATCGCAATCGTAAAATCGATTCAAATTGCTTTTTTATTCTTGCAAAAAGGAATTGGAATCAACAGTTCTTATTTGGAGAGGAAGTTTGTATTTCAGAAGCGAGTGGAAACCACAAATCTGTTCGAGTTGAGATCAAGCTATTCTTGAGCGGCAGTGGCGGGTAGTTAGCAATTCTACGAGGCATTAGAGTGAGATCGACTGGAATGGGTATAGCTATTTATAGGCGCAGAGTTTTCCATTCATAGTGAGCAGTGCTCAGTTGCACTTTTGCAACTGCTTATCCCTACCCCGTTGTATGCCATTAGATTGCATAACAATAGATCACCAATTAAAAGTGTGCGATTGTCGTACGAGCAACATTTGAGAGCTTAATATTATATACTAAAAAAGTGAAACGACTGTTTGTTTGGCTTTCATGCAAAAACGACTGAACCGATTTAGATGAAAATTTTCACCCGGATTCGGTATATTACTGGGGTTGCCATAGTATATTTTTCATTCCGGAAAATTGAGAGGTCTTGCGGAAAACTGGTAAGATAAGGGTGAAATCGCGCGACACCCTCTTAGTCCAAGATGTATTAATAAATTTTCTTTGCTGCTCTGATAGCTCTGTGGGTAGTTAGGTCTGCCTACTAAACTGTATAGGTTCTGGGGACCCATTCCACTTAAGACAAATAATAGTTGTTGTTTGGTATCTGTGGGTGATAAATATTATAAGTAATTACTAACAACAAGTATCTGAGTAGGTATTCTATTAGTTATCTTGTTTTAATAAAACAAAGCTTTCCTTAGTTTGTGGAGTAAGATTGTTATTATTAGGCATGACTATTCATTCATTTTAATTTGACTTTGAACAAAGAACAGATATCTAGAATATAATAGAAGAATGCTTTATTGCACACCAAAACATACACAAAGATACACGCCAATATGATTTTTTTTTTTTTATTTTTTTTTTTGTTAATGGGTCAGCGTTTGGCCACATCTCACCTGATGGTAAGTGCAGATGAAACCTAAGGTGGGACACGCTTACCCAGAAGATACCTATTCATTCTGCTCTTGAATACGCCTAGATTGTATGTAAAGGAAATACCGTTGCGGGAAGCTAGTTCCATTCCTTAGATGTACGGATTATAAACGAACTTCCGAAGCGATTTGTGCGAACATGGGGCACGATAACGACATTAGGATGGAAGGCTTCGCCACGCATTTACTGCAATTATTTGTAACAAAAGATAGTACAATGGGCGGTCTTATCGCTTACTTATTAAATAGCGGGTCTTGCTGGAACGCTATAAAGGTCACACAGCGCTACATGACTTCCTTAAACAGTTGCCTCTCGTTCTATCGCTATATCGCTGCTCTTCTGACGCATTACGCGTAAACGGACCGACCCGTCTTGACGCCCGGTTCTATGTACTTGTAGCTTCATATTGCAAACATCAAACAGCGAGACTTTTTTTTTACGGGCAAATTGCCGTATATATTATTACTCAAGCTAACTACTACAAAAATAAAAACTAAACTAAACTAGCTACACTACCTACTACAAAGAACACTTATGGACTGTATAATAGCCGCGATGGCCTATACAGTCCAAGTGCTCCAGCCCACTACCGGTAGGTAGCGTACCCAACATGCTGGCCGCATTGCGAGACTTAAATTGGAGCAACGGACAATCCTCTGTGTCGAGGCTGCATGCAGGAACAGGAAACCGTGGAGCATGTGCTGTTGCACTGTACGGCTATGGAAGACATAAGAATTAAAATAGGTCTACGAAATGGGCCGTCTGATCTTGAAGATTATAGAGAAAACCCATCATCATTACCATCATCATCATTGCAATGCTCCAGCACATCCATTATTGCACCACCTACTTTAGCATCATCGTCACCATCACCATCACCACTGGAACAGCTATGCCAGCGACCCAAGGCTGTTCTGCCCTACTTCAAGGAGTTAGTGGTTGGCAGGTGCAAATGCATACCCCATGCGGGACGTCAGTACAGGCTTTTATCGACCCCGTCTACACTGAGAAAAATGACTTCGGTACTTCATTAAATGTTAACATGAAGAATAAAATTTTATTCCGACGCCTGCAATATTATCATGCGCATGATGAAATATAAGTCAGTCAAATCAATTTACGGTTCATCACTACTAGTTTAGGGGAATTTAATGATTGGTTATCATTATTGTTTATCATTTAAAACTTAAGTTACATAATAGTGAATTGTCGGTTCTAACGTGGTGTTTTATCGAGAAGATCACGACAATTTGAAAGTTTGTCCTGATAGAGATGTAAGCACGACAATTTATAAATAAAATACCTTGCATGAATCCGTAAGTTAATAGAAAATATAATTTTTCATGATAAACTATCGTGACAGTGTGATTTCATGATAAACTTTCGTGACAGGCACAATAGAATACATTTTAACGAATTTTTACATGAAAAGGAATTTGTTAAGTGCATAATAGTCATTATCAACAGAATGAAGTCGTCCACTGCTGAACATAGGCCTCCCCCACGCCACTTTGAGTGGCTGCTTGCTTCGTGCATTCATCGACTCCCCAGGGTTTTAACCAGATCGCTGGTCTAGCTAGCAGGGGCTGGCCTACGCTGCGTCTTCCGGTTCGTGGTCGCCACTCGAGAACCTTTCTTCCCCATCAGTTGTCAGTTTTACGAGCGATGTGGCCTGCCTATTGCCATTTCAACTTGCTAATTCTAAGGGCTATTTTAGTAATATAGAACAATATCAAAGTATTTACTTGAGGCTGTGTAAACTAGATGGCGTTAGTAGAAAAGTTAGCACGCGGTGGTGTTTTGTTCGTAACAATTAAGTAGCTTTTGTTAAATGCACAGTTTTATTTGAGTTTTCGGTATCTTGGAATTCACAGTTATCATTACGATACCAACAAACTGTTATAGATGGCCATTGCATTATATGAGTTTACCATGAGTAAAATATGAGGAAGCTCGTTAAACCGCAATGACCGTAATGAAAAATATTTTTAAGTTTCCTTTAACGTTATTAGGAAATATCTTCATACTATTGTGATGTACAGAGCAATTTAACATCGAAATAATGACTCCATACCATTACTTTTACAATTTCTATCATTCCCATCATGATGTCTTGTCATTACCGTTTGAAGTATTCAAAGAGTTCGTCATGATAATTTGTCATGACGCGTAACGATAAAATATGAGTATACAGCACTTAGCAATATCGTGCTGTTTTCTGATGTTTAATGGTGACGTCTGTTCATGATAGTTTTTTATGATTTACGTACAAATTGTTAGTAAGAACTCTTGGTCCCTTTTTGTTGGGAATACGGATAAAAGTGCCGGAATTCCTTTCAAATTGTTCGTAATTCATGAAAGTATTTTTCTCAGTGTATCTATAATTATAATAAAACTGTAACAGGTCCAATTCAATGAAGATGTTTTGAAAAAAAAATTGAATGCGCTTTATAACCGATTCTAAAGCTGAAAATATTATTTATCATTTTTGTTTGTCTGTCTGTCTGTCTTGGCGGAGCATCACGCCATAACTACTGAATGGATTTAAATAAAACTTGGCTTGGTTTGAGTTCATATTACAAGGTAGGTTACAGGATACTTTTTATCCTGAAACCCAGGATGGTTTCCTCAGGAGAGCGGATGAAAATTAAAATGTGTAGGTACGTAGTTGTAATTCATCAATATGTGGTCCGATTTCGATCAATCTTTTTTTTAGGAGGTAGGTACTTTAAATATTGTCCCGTAAATATTTCAAGGTCGTCGGTTCTGTAGTTCTGAAATAACAGAAATCCAATCTTCAGTATTAGGTGCAAAACCACTCTTATCTTGTACTATAGGAAAGAGAGAAGGGAGAACAAAAAATAAAAAGGGAAAAGGATGAATGGATGAAACGGCGAATAGAGACAGGTGCTCGCGCACCTGTCTCCTTTTACTTCAACCATTCATCCTTTTCTCTTATCATTTCCCTCTTCCTTCTTTCTTCCTTTAGACTGATTTATAAGGCATAAAACTAATTAACCCGTGAAAGCCAGGGCGGGTCAGGTAGTTTAGAATAAGAATAAGAACGAAACAGTGATTAAATGCTAATGTAGGAAACCAATATACCGTTATTTACGAAGTACCTATACATTCAACCAATCAAAGTGAAATTAGTCTGAGCTGAAGGTCGAGGCCAATTCTCGGGTAGTTGGACAAGCCCGCACCTGTGGGACTGCCTTCGTAGTATAAATACTTGCCTCAGTGAGGGATTCAGCGTACGAAAAGTTCATTTCTCTTTAGCTGCCATAATTACTTTCAAAACAAGATAGTATATACATTAATGAATAAAACTGACGGATTGTGTTATACGAGTAGGTAGTTGCTAAAAATTTATCAACCAGCAGGATTAGAACCGCGTCTTCCAACTAAACTTTGATCACATGCCCGGCACACGTTAGATGAGCTGTAGAAATCGGCATATCTCTTCTCACGAGAAATAGTTTGACAAATGAAAATGCGAAATGTTATGACGTGATCCGTGTGATCGGTGATTGGTCATATGATTTCTCGAAAGAAGATATAGGTATGGCGATTTCTACAGCTCATGCTACCTGTAAAGTGACTGCGAAACCCTACCTTACTTAGGTGTATTTTATAGTTTATAATATATACCACGATAACAAAATATATAACACGATAATAATTATAGTGTTATATATTTTAAAAAAATGTAAATGTAATGTCTGTGTATGTGTGTGTGTGTGTGTGTGTGTGTGTGTGTGTGTGTGTGTGTGTATTATTGTTTTCATGTTTATTCACTTAATTTTTAAGAGAAGCGTATACACCCCTCTTGCCCATACAAAAAAAGTGCCAACGCTTGTCCACCTTTAAATATTATCCGATTTTGATGATTTTTTTATGTTGTCTACCCAGTAAAAAACTATGCTCGTACATCTTCCTTTTTTAAGTTTTTACAATATCTTTGTGTTTATAGCCACCTAAAATTACAAATTTTTGGCGTCAAAATTATGACGAATGTCACGAAACATATTTTCAAAATAATCAAGACGTACAAGCATAGACGATTGACATCAAAATCGAAAACCGTTGGCACCCAAAATGCTAAATTGTAGTTAAACTCACTCATGGGCTCTATTGTCTCTTATCATACATGTGGAGAGCAAAACAACGGCAATAACATTTTCAAATACCAGGACGGTGTTCTTAATGTTTTTTCACATTGTTTCAATAAAGAGTTTACTTCTCTTGGCACCTCTAGTTCAAGAGTATTTATAAAACAAAGCGATCATTGGTATAGAGTCAAAGTACAGTAGCTGTAGATAAAGTCTTGTGTAAATAGCAGACTTGAACTGTCACGATAGTGCGGAATAAGTCTAGTGCTAGCAAACCGTCGAGACGGGTACTCGAGTTCGCACGAACACGCATCGGGTCACGGTGAAGGGTCCTTTTGATTTCTCACTTCAGCTGAATTTATTTAAATGAACCAACTTCTGTCTATCACTCGCTATTTGTCCCAGGTATTTGAACCGTAACGCTTGATAGATGACTCAATTATATTGACTTCAACTTGATTTTGAGCTTCTAGACCCGTCTCTGTGGTTCAACTGCCAATTTAAGTTACTTAAGTAACGGGAATCGCATTTGGTTCAAGTGTGTTTGTATTTTTTTAGTGATTGAAATAAATTGCTAGAGTTATTTCAATCCAACTGAAAGAGCTATGAATGCGTCCGAACAAAAATACAATGAATGGAAACAAGACTTTCAAATTAATGAAGACATGGTTAATGTAATGTTTTTTGAGAAATAGGGTTTTTATGGTATTGGTATGTTAAGCCCTTTTACTTCAAACATAAAGTATAAGTATAATGAGCTTGTTAAAGTATGTTCATGAAAATCCATATCAATAATGATCCAACATGGTCTGTTTGTTTGGGTTTTATATTAATAAGACCGAAATAAGTTACAAAAATATCCATACAAACAAACAGAATCGAAATTATTACTAGGAATTTTTGCTTTGGCTATCGTAATCAGTAGCGATTAAATAATTTTTCGTCCTTCTATAATCCTTTGAAAATGTACCGATGTGGAGTTGTCAGTGTAAAAGTAGAAGCATATTAAAATCTTATAAAATTAGGAATTAAATTTTTTCAGCGCTGGAATATGGATACCTATAGTTACTGAAATGAGAGTAACGAAAATACTCTCGATCTGTGCCTTAAACATACAAATTTATGTTCAGAGTATCATTGGTGTGATGCTGCCTTAAAAGCGATTTAATCCTTTACAGTTCTTAAAACTGGTAGAAAAGTTATTTATTTACGGGAAAACTAAAACGGGGAAATATAGTTTCCGCGGCAAATGTGCGACTCGAACCACGGGGCGTGTTTATAGTGTTCTAATATATTAAAGTGTCTTGTGACGTGCGGTGTAGGTATCTAGCGGTTCGGGCGCCACGTTTATTGGACCAAAGCCGTCTCAAATGTAATCGGATTTCTGGAAAATTGTTATTTGCCCTGACATGCGACGTTGTTTGTTCTCCGAGTTCGTACCGAAAGAATAAAACATGAAACAAGAAATGGGCAGATATTAATAATTTTGTGTCATTATGGATAACCTGGAAACACAAGGTTTTTCATTACAAAGACATCAAAGAGCTGTAATTTACATAGAGAACCTGGCTATATCCATAAGGATATCAAATTATTGAAATTCTAATGAAAATAAATAACTTTGCAACTTTTATAAACACATTAGGACAATAAAAAAAAATCAGAAAAAAAAAAAAAGCCAAGATTAATCAGATGAAGTTTTAAACGCCTATTCGTAAACTCATTACATAACTACTAACTAGGTACACCGCTACTAAAAAAATTTAGACTGTCTAGCCAAACTATAAGTAGGTAGCGTACCCATTATTGCAGCTTTGCTCATTGGTTCTGTCAAATTGTTGTGTAAAAATGTAAAAGCCCTGTTCAACAAATAAGAGAAAAAAACAATTGACTATTCAGCTGCAGATGTTTTTCGAATTATAAAAATGTGTGTGTGTGTGTTAGCACGGATACACACAATTGTCTTCCCACGTTTTATGTCACTTTCTTCATATTTGCTTACTTGTCAAGTGGATTAGAACAAGGTAAAGACAATTTGGTCTACCGTCCATGCTAACCCAGTTGCTAGCTCAATGTCTTCGATGATGATGCGTTAAACCAACTTTGGTAACAAGGACCGTCGTGGATTTCCATATACCTAGGTGGGTATTTAGAACATCGCAGCGATAGTGTGTGTAACAAGAGTCTACCTAATCCCTAATCTTTACTCATTATATTTGTTTAAATTCAAACGCGGTTAAATCTAACTCTATCTAATTGAGTAATCTCTGAATGAATTTTCATATTTCTCTACATTTGTGGCCAAGTGTGTTCGTCTAGGTTTTTATATCTTAGGACCCAATTACGTTGTGTATAATTTACGTTGCGTTTTATAAGGTAAAAGGTAAAATTTAAAGAATTATTGAATAGTCATATATTTATAAGACGTATAAGTCACTCGTGTAATAATATCGTAACTACAACAAGTAAACATGATATTAAAATAATAAGATCACATCTACATAACAATTTGCACAGCTCACAATAAAAGTGGAAGTTTCAAAGTAAACACAACAACGGAGTCTAATGGTGCGCGACGTTTACAGGTGCACAGCTTAGGTACCTGAAAACTTAAAATTATAACCAACATTGTATAAGTAAATATAAAATAAATATTGCACAGATAATTGTTACACTGGCGTTACATTTAATTTTATTGACACTGACTAGTACACGATTACGAGATAGCACTCAATTTAAATATTGACTGACCACTTTGTCTCTTTAAATCTAGTACTTAATTCGTACTTTGGAAATTTAAGCTCGCGTTAATAGAGTCAAAGATATTCGTCTTCTCGATTTGACTCGTAGATCCCGACTGCCCTATCATTTTTCGTTTCAGCTTCAAATCATGTAGCGTTCCCACCTGGCTCCTGCGCACAGTGCCCAGCCTTTGTTCTTCCAGTTTGATACGTGTAAAAAGTGTCCCTGTCTACCCTTCATCCTAGCCAATCGTTCTTTCCCTTTTACTCTAGAGAATTCGAGCCTGTTTATATTAAGTTATTATGATTTCTCATAAACCATAAATAGTGTTTATGTTATGGTAATATTTTATAATATTTATGAGGCTACATTTCTTTCATAGGTATGGGCAAACAAACGATCCTCTGTTTTAATTTTTTAATTGGTCTGTTTATATTACATTTATTATGATTTCTCATAAGTCAAAAATATTGTTTATATTAAGGTAATATTTCATAAAATTTATGTGACTGGATTTCTTTCATAGGCATATGCAGACAAATGATCCTCTGTTTTAATTTTTTAGTTGGTTTGTTTATATTAAATCAATTATGATTTCTCACAAGCCATTACTATTGTTTATATTAAGGTAGTATTTCATAAAATTTATGTGACTAGATTTCCTTCATAGGTATGTGCAGACAAACGATCCTTTATTTTAATTTTTAGTGATATAATTTATTTAATTTCAGAAATGATTAGCTAAACGTACTCTACAAAATATTAAAAACTAAGTTATCTCAATTCAAGAGTTCAAATAAATTTCCGCTACGTCTGTATGAAACAAGAAGATCTCACCATAATTCTAAATAAATCACTTATTTTATGGTTCATGGTACCTAAGTATGTGCCCATACCTCTATGTACTGAAACAAACGTTATGTACACATAATGTGCGTTACAGATCACCCCTTTGAGTTTTGACGGATTTGAATTTTTCAAAGAAGAATCCGGAGAAATTCACATCATAAACATACTACAAAAACCAATACAATAGTCAAGTAAACATAAAATCTGTTACAAAATCACCCCTTTGAGTTTTGCCGGGTTTTAATTATTCCTAAAAGGAAAGTTCTGTGAACATCACATAATGTTATACTTACACTACGCACTAATTAATATAATAAATTCAATTGCTCTAACCACACAAACTGCCATCCTTTCTTCACCCCTTAGCCTTTTAAAGCTTTTACTAGATTTGGAAAATTAAAACAAAATAAAACCCTTGTCACATAATTATATTTAAAAAAAAATGTTAACAAACTGCTTATTGAAACAAACATATATAATTTTTTTTTTTAAGTCCCCTACGAGTTCGTCCTGGATGGGGATTGATCTTCTTACTTTCTAATTTAAAATAAACATTAGCAAATTACAGTTTAGCTTTTATAATAATAAGAGAGTATATTTGATAATATTAAAAATATCTGAAATAATACTAATTGCAGTCAAAAGTGGTAAAAGTAAATGCTAGGTATTATTTTTTTGAAGTATTTACATTTGTTGTAACCTAGGATTAATTTTATCAGCTCGATATGCTACTCCCGAATCTCGAGCAATAAATTCAACGGGCTCTATGTTTCCTTATTCAGTGTTGGCGTACTTGGCTCTTCATCAATAGTTACAGTCTCTACACGATCTGGTTGTTCAGCCCTTTGCCAATCTTTAGCAAGAGTTTTTGAATATTTACAAATGCCGCTGGTCTGGCAATTCTGAGTCTTTCCACTCCATAAGCACGGTAATTCTTTGAGGTTTGTTGTTGTTGTCGTTGTTGTTGAAGTCTAGAAGAGTCATCCGAAACTGACTCTACATTTCTGAGAAATTGAATTGCTGCAACTGCCCCACTAGTATTTTTAGTAAACCATAATCGCTTAATCTCTTGCGGATAGTGTTGCATAATCTCGTCCGCGATAGCATTTTTCATTTGCATAAAATTGAAGCATTTTGGCCTCCGAGTACAAATCTGTGAAACAATCCGTCATGCTTTTCTTGTTTGATTGTAATGTTCACTTTCCGCTTCCTAATTTCCGTTTTACTTGATTTTTAGCATCTGTGTCCCAGTATTGTACCAGAAAATCGTCCTTGAAGTTTTCTTACATTTTCCATGTATTTGAAAAAATTTTAGACAAACTTTTTGCATTTCCTGACAAGCACTCCAAAGCCATGTCTAATTCATTTGCCTGAAGCCCTAGCCTTTTACTGTATTTCTGTAAATCATCCAAAAATGTTATTGGATTTACATTATGTCCGCTGCAATTTGGTTTTGTTGGCGTTTGTACCATCAAAACACGATTTTTCTGTGGTACTTGTGTTGAAGGTATCACTGTATTTAAACTTACATCACTCGAAGATGTCTGAGTTCTGTGCTCTCCAACTCATCTAATCGTTCTATTGTAGGAGTCATAGTGCTTGATATCGTTTCTGTAATTTTACTTAAAATCTCAACCTCGCCTTCTTCAGTTACCTTGCGCTTACGGTTTGACGAATGGCCTTTATTATTACTTGCCATTACTTATGTGTTTTTTTTTTCACTTAATGTTATATTTTACTAAAGTTTACACTTTACACTTTACTCACAGCATACAATCCACATACTTCCTAATATACAAAAGACCACACTTCACAAAAGTACACTTATTATTTTATTTACGAAATCTTTTCATTAATACTCATTCCTAAAACAAAAAAGGTATGAGTCTACTACGTTTAACCTGTTCGATCACCACGTTCATCTTTAACAAGCTATAATGGGCCCTTTACACTGACGCTATCACAACGATCATGCTTCGAAATATTTTCTAAGCAATGATTTAATTACGTATTTTTATCAATTTAAGGTTTAGGAGCATAATGTCTAGGGTATCTTTAGTGCATCGACATGGCGCTCAAATGATTAAACGTACATTCAATGTTTTCATACACAAAAGTTATTACCGAGAGAAAAAAAATAAGCAACTGCTTTATTTACGTCAACAAAAGCAAACTACGAACGACTACACAATACTTCCAAACCCTACCTTTTTTTTGTAAAGTTGAAGTGTTAGGTCAATGCCCTACCGTCAAGTACCATCTTAAAAATCAATCCATGATAAGTACCATAACATTGTCTTTCGTCCCGTTACTCAACAGATGCATTATTTTTTGCTAGCCTAAACCAGATGTTGACTTTTTGCATCACAACCGACCGTATTTATTTGTAAGTGTTGCGCCTAACATCAGGTGTACGATTTTCTTGTTCCGATCAGTTGTATTCAAAATAAATAAAATATAAAATGTTACCTAACCTGTAAATGAACCGTTAAAGCCCGTATAATTAAAACCAATTTAACGTTGTACGTAATTCTTATAAGATCAAAACCATGTCACTTGTTAAATTTAACTATTTGCGTAACGTAGTATTACTTATTTGTAATCTTTATCAAAATTACCTAGAAACTTTACTCTCTATTTTTAAGAAAATTATGCAATAAATTCATAACTCTGGATTTATAAGAGTTTTTTTTTTTTTTTAACAATGAACTAATAATCACTAGTCACTTTCACGTACTATTATAGAATCAATAGTCAATTGAGAGAAAAAATATCGTAAAAGGAAACTACATAAAAGAAAGAATGAGTTAATTGGAAATAGAAATTACAAAAATTGAAATAGACGTAGATAATTTAGAGTTTTTGTTTAGACAAAAAATTACAGGTAAAACAAAGAAAAACTCACAACCTAGTGACGGTTTTCCAGAAGATAACGTTTTTACTGATAAAGACCGCTATGTTCTATATCAAAGCATTCTTCCCGGTATCTCCCCCTTTTTATAGTGTTATTGTATTGCATTGTGGCAGTCTACTACAGTTTAACAAAATATTTACGAACAATGAATAAACCTAAAACTATGAATGTCCATCTGTCATGTATCTACCATAAATACTAAACAGATGTGTTAATCTTCGTGTTAAAATGAAACTTAACAGACTAGTTATCTGTCTACTTAAAAAAATAGATTACGTTAAATTGATTAAATATAAATAAAACTATTCACCCTACAATAACACTAAGAAGTTCCGCTCGTTAATAGAAAATGAAAAAGTTCCTTTTTTTAGAAATCTAAAAAGTTTTTTTTTTTTCTAGTTACCTACATACCATAGTAACTCAGGTATCTTTATATGCGTAATTTAACCAAATTGATTAAATTTTTAATGACGCACATCCTGGTCACGGCACCACTGTAACAAGAGTCTACCTAATCCCTAATCTTTACTCATTATATTTGTTTAAATTCAAACGCGGTTAAATCTAACTCTATCTAATTGAGTAATCTCTGAATGAATTTTCATATTTCTCTACATTTGTGGCCAAGTGTGTTCGTCTAGGTTTTTATATCTTAGGACCCAATTACGTTGTGTATAATTTACGTTGCGTTTTATAAGGTAAAAGGTAAAATTTAAAGAATTATTGAATAGTCATATATTTATAAGACGTATAAGTCACTCGTGTAATAATATCGTAACTACAACAAGTAAACATGATATTAAAATAATAAGATCACATCTACATAACAATTTGCACAGCTCACAATAAAAGTGGAAGTTTCAAAGTAAACACAACAACGGAGTCTAATGGTGCGCGACGTTTACAGGTGCACAGCTTAGGTACCTGAAAACTTAAAATTATAACCAACATTGTATAAGTAAATATAAAATAAATATTGCACAGATAATTGTTACACTGGCGTTACATTTAATTTTATTGACACTGACTAGTACACGATTACGAGATAGCACTCAATTTAAATATTGACTGACCACTTTGTCTCTTTAAATCTAGTACTTAATTCGTACTTTGGAAATTTAAGCTCGCGTTAATAGAGTCAAAGATATTCGTCTTCTCGATTTGACTCGTAGATCCCGACTGCCCTATCATTTTTCGTTTCAGCTTCAAATCATGTAGCGTTCCCACCTGGCTCCTGCGCACAGTGCCCAGCCTTTGTTCTTCCAGTTTGATACGTGTAAAAAGTGTCCCTGTCTACCCTTCATCCTAGCCAATCGTTCTTTCCCTTTTACTCTAGAGAATTCGAGCCTGTTTATATTAAGTTATTATGATTTCTCATAAACCATAAATAGTGTTTATGTTATGGTAATATTTTATAATATTTATGAGGCTACATTTCTTTCATAGGTATGGGCAAACAAACGATCCTCTGTTTTAATTTTTTAATTGGTCTGTTTATATTACATTTATTATGATTTCTCATAAGTCAAAAATATTGTTTATATTAAGGTAATATTTCATAAAATTTATGTGACTGGATTTCTTTCATAGGCATATGCAGACAAATGATCCTCTGTTTTAATTTTTTAGTTGGTTTGTTTATATTAAATCAATTATGATTTCTCACAAGCCATTACTATTGTTTATATTAAGGTAGTATTTCATAAAATTTATGTGACTAGATTTCCTTCATAGGTATGTGCAGACAAACGATCCTTTATTTTAATTTTTAGTGATATAATTTATTTAATTTCAGAAATGATTAGCTAAACGTACTCTACAAAATATTAAAAACTAAGTTATCTCAATTCAAGAGTTCAAATAAATTTCCGCTACGTCTGTATGAAACAAGAAGATCTCACCATAATTCTAAATAAATCACTTATTTTATGGTTCATGGTACCTAAGTATGTGCCCATACCTCTATGTACTGAAACAAACGTTATGTACACATAAAGTGCGTTACATGTGCCAGTTTGTTTCCGATACAGAAAGTAGATTTTTTGCTAAGGGGTCGTCCATAATGGACGGGATGTTTTTAGCATCATGTAAAACCCCTCGCCCCTGACGATACGTGGTGAGGTTTTAAACAAAATGACGTGTACTTTTTGTACAAATTATTTTAAATTTAAACTTTCAGTATTATTAGCTTTAAATACAGGTATAATGTAATTTAATTTTGGAAAATTAAGGCTAGGATGTCGTAGCCTGGCTACGACGAGTCGAAAACGCGCGCCTCTTTCGGTTTAGAAATCACACGTTTAAAGAAAAAAAAATACACGTGATATCTCACATAGGCCCCTTGGTGATGTTTCGTGATTTTTCCGGTTTGAACCTCACGTGATTAATGAATGAACCCTAACCCCCTCCTTCACTCTAGCACGAATTGTAAGCGCGCTATTAGCAGCTAAATTGGAACGGTTTATGAACATAATAGTTTGTATTATTATGCTATCTATTACTTTAAGATATAACTTATTTTGATGTTTTATTATGTATGTATCTGATATTTCGACACAGTTAATAATTGTTTTTGAAATTTATGAAATGAAAATATGAAACACTAGCGGCTCTCCCCGGCTTCGCACGTGTAGTGGTGTAGCCTATGTTACTCAGGGTGAATGTAGCTTTCCAATGGTGAAAGAATTTTTGAAATCGGCACAGTAGTTTTTGAGTTTATTCATTATAAACAAACACACAAAAATACAAATCTTTCCTCTTTATATTAGTGGTGTAGATGTAGATGAGTCTTGACCCTACTTGAACTTGCGCTCAATGACGACGCCTGTGACTTTGGATAACTTTGCACAACGTAATAACGTTACAGCTATTTTAAAAAGTTAAAACGAAGGTAAGGTACTTTAAGTTATTTCTTAAAAACTTTATACACTAACGTAATAATAACTATACAGCGATTTTAAAAGGTTAAAGGTAAGGTGAAGTATTGTCAGTTATTCTTAAAAAGTTTTACAAGAAATATTGTTCGTGTAATGTAGTTTAGCAAATTGGATTGCTAATAGCGTGGGCTGGTAATTTCAGGCGTTCTATATTTTGTATAGTCATGCAATTTTTATTCGAACCACCAAAACAAGTTCTTAGATTTCTCCAAACGTCTCGGTCGAAGCAACACGTGACCAAAATGCTGACCCTGTACTTGGGCCAAAGGTTTTTTTTAATCAGATTTATTACTAGGTACCTTTATAATTTGACTTCAGTCTCATCATATTCGCGAAAAGTTTTTAAAGGTAGGTAACATTACACACACCCACCCACACACACACACACACACACACACACACACACACACACACACACACACACACATACATACACACACATACACACATAGCATAGTCTACATTATAGCCTAGGAACTCACTTAAAGTGACTCACAGATCTGATTAGATCATTTGCTCCTTCTGAAGTTGGATCAGCCAAAAGGGCCAAAGGTTGAGCATTGCCATTCAACGTGGCAATGGTGCCAGCACTTTGGGCACTTTGCCTACTGGTAGTGATTTGTTAGATTCGTTTTTTTATTATATTGTATATTGTATTTAGTTTGGTAGTGATTTAGTTTTACTAGGTAGTTGTAATTTTATAATGCATTAGAATTAAGTATTATATTTTTATTACGCTTTATGTTTACTTACTGCGGCCGTGTGGTCCTGGTTTGCGAATAGGAGCACCCCATCTCTTCCCGTGGGTGCTATAAAAGCCGGTTTTTAGAGAATGGCAGGAGCGTTTTCGTCAGCACATTAAAATCTTCTGCGGTCACCAAGCCGCCTGCCAAGCGTGGTGATTATGGCAAATCCTCCTTATGATAAGCGTCCTTAGTGGCGTTTTATGGGGGAGTCCTAAGTTCAGCAGTGGACGTCTTCGGGCTGATGATGATGATGATGATCATGATGATGCTTAAACAATAGTAAATAAGTAGTTTAAAGGCAATTTGTATCTTACATAAAATAACTAGTCAATATATGTGAATTAACACATATTGAGAAAAGGGCGTCACCTCTTATCATGATTCAAATGAAGACCTAAAATGAGTCGCTCCTGTAAAAATTGTATTGTAGTGATTTATTAAAGCCTCAGATGGTAAAACAAACAAAGTTTACAGCTAATTCTGCGAAATGGTGTGTTTTGTATTGGGACAGAAATCGCGAGCGTAGATTTAGTAGAACATTTTGTTACGGAACCTTGACAGCGCCGTGAACTCAAACTATCTAAAGTTTCGAGTTACGCACGGACATACAAATTGCAAACATTTATTTAGTTCTGACATAGAATAAGTAATAGTAGGTACTGCGTACTTTTAGGTATATATTCTGCGTCAGTATAACGTTTAAAGTGATAAAATCACAATAGCACTGAGACGTGGTCTCTTACTGTTGGTTTTATGCTCCAAGTCGCGCAGCGATATATGCAGAGAGCCATGCTTGGAGTTTCCTTGCGAGATAAGATCCAAAATGAGGAGATCCGCAATAGAACTAAAGTCACCGATATTTGAGAATTAGCAAGTTGAAGTGGCAGTGGGCAGGCCACATCGCTCATAGAACTGACAACCGATGGTTCTCGAGTGGCGACCATGCAGCGTAGGCCGGCCCCCCACTAGATGAACCGACCACCTGGTCAGGACCGCAAGGAGCCGATGGATGCCGGAAGCAAGCAGCCGCTCAAAGTGACGGCCTTTGGGGGAGGCCTATGTTCAGCAGTGGACTTCAGGCTGATGATGATGATGATAACGTTGGCCACGAATCGGAAGATGGAACGTAGGCCAGCCACACACTAGGTGGACCGACGATCTGGTCAAAACCGTGGGAAGGCTATGGATGCAGGAGGCAAGGCTGTTGATAATGATAACGCTGGTCAATACCATACTTCAATACTTCATTGTTTCCATTATAAACAAATTTTGTCAGTAAATTTTTATTTTTAAAAGCTTCTATTAATACTTCACGATGACTTTGTTCATTTTTTTAATAAACCGTTCCGAAAATGTAAATAAGCTGTACCAGTGTAAATAAAAATACTGCCATGGCACATGTCATGTAGTGCAACCATCAAATACCGTGGGACGAGACAAACGAGGGCATTAGGGAAACACGGGACAATAGGCAGGGGACGTGACACAGAATAAATAATAGTATTTAGTTGACATGGGACAGGGCATACAAGATATTAAAGAGATAGATCATCCGTCTCTGGGGCAAAGTAAACAAACTTTTTTAAATGTAAATGAATGACGTGACGAGCTAGTCGTTCGCCAGATGTTAAGCGTCGTGGTTGCCCATAACAGATTGCAATATCACTTAGGTTAGAACTCTAAATTAATATAGTTTTGCGTGACAATGCACTGCGCACGTCATAATGAGACTACACACAATCTAGTAAAAAGATTATTAGACTGAGTGATCAGATCATAAAGTCTCATTTGCCCAGTAACTTCACTAGATACAGGCATTGGCCCTTCAGACCAGAATATAGTAGTGCTTGTACACTACTGCTTGGCGGCAGAATGACTGGCAAAGCGGTGGTACCTAACTAGACCAACTTTGCAGAAAAGTGCTACCACCTATAGTATTTACACCATGTTTCTGAACGTTGGTAAACGAAAGTTATAAGCACCACGCTTTAGATTAATGATTTAGATGGATATCTTAAGGTAAAGGGTGGGTAGGGTCTTAAATATCAAAACAGTCTGCACTTCAGCGCGGCGTTTACGACAAAGACGCACGAAATTACCTACTGATTTTTATGGTTTTTAATTAATATCTGTGTTTACATGTATAGTATTTTTCAAAGTTATCAAGTCATCACAAAATGTATAATATGATAGTTGGGGACACACAATTTTTTTTCTATAAATAAATATTTGATAGAAAATCAGTAGGCTTGCGATTTTTTACCATAGAGCTATATTTATTAATCTTGTATTTAAAGACATTAAAAAAGACCTAATAAAATGAATTACATGATATTATTATATTCAATTCAAAGCTCTAAATGCTCTAATTACGCCAGGAAACGTGCCATAAACATTGTTTGCCCTAAACTTCGCCTTAATAAGAACTTAATGTAGAACTTTAATTACGAGCTAGATTTTGCCATAAATGCATTTGGAATTCTAACTACACATCACAGGTAATGAGACTTGCGAGACACCGATACATCCACCTAAGCTGTAACAGTTTTCTAGGGATGTTGTTGATATCAAATCAAATCAAATCAAATGTTTTATTGCAAATAAGCTATTCATAGCACTTTTACAAGTCAAATGAGATAGGTTCTTAAAATACTTAAATTAAGCTATTATAAATAATGAGCATATAAAATAACAAAGTGTGTAATGTCAAAAATTGTATATAGCAAGCCACACCCACATATTACAATAATGTAAGTTTAAAAAAAACAAGTTCTCTTTTCCCCTACAAGTGCAAGCAATCCGGCACAATGTAGAATAGATAACTCCAATCAGTAGCTTCGATTACTCCTGTAAAGAAGAAGCTACTAGAAACTTTACAGGGGCGCGTGATTTTTTTGTTTAATTTTTTTACTAAGTATTTTTCATAATAATTTTACTTAAATTATATCAATTGAACATCATAATGCAACATACTAAAAAGTGTCTATATACTAAATACTATATACATGTAGAAAAGCAACAGACAAAGAAACAAAGATAAAAAGATTGCATAACATCGAGCTTAGGGCATTCAGGCCAAGAATCTACCTCTATCTATCGTTCAACTTTATCCATGTAGTTAGTTCAAAGTGGATATTAGAGTCAGGTGTCTGACACTGAGTGTAACACTGAGTGTCTATATAACGAGGCCCACGGGCTTCCGACACTCACGGCAGTTCGACACGTCCCGCGTGTACGCGTTATTGATGCGCTCTCTAACTTTTCCACGCCCGCCCCTCCGCCACGACGCTTTCAAGCAGCGACCGAAATTAATGCGGAATGAGTACAAACAAACACGAGTTTTAACGACGGCAACGTGGCGTTAGTAATTAAAATGGGAGACGGAGTAAAATTGCGGTTTGGACCATATAAAACCTCGACGTATTAGTTGAGAAAAATGATACAAATGTTGAAGAGAAATGATTTAATCGCTGTTCTGGAGAGTAGAAAAACGGAGGCTGTGGGTTTTATGAGATTTGATTAATAAATAAATAAATATTTGTGGACATTTCACACAATGCCATCTACAGACCGTTCATCATAAGTTGCCCCTGATGTATTTATATTATTTAAAAATATGCAAGTATTATCATAAATGTAAAGAAATATGTAAGCATTATCTATATTGTATGTACCCACCACAGATTAATATGATTTACTTGCATATTTTTAAATAATATATGTACATCAGGGGACAAGTTACGGGGAACGCTCTGTAGTAGCCAAGCCAAGCCAACCTTGTACAATGCAAACTAAATAACTGATAGAATATTCAGATATTTTTGTTTTTGTAATTACATACATAGAATACAATATAACACCCAGACACAGAACAAACACCTGTGTTCATCACACAAATGTTTGTCCCGGGTGGGGAATCGAACCCACAACCTACAGTTCAGAAGGAAGAGCCAACTGAGCTTTCAGGATACGCAGTATTATTTTGCAATAGGTATTGAGTTACAATGGGTTTTCAAAGAGTACGTAAATAACCAAAAGTCATGAAAGGTAATGATTTTTATTCGTACAGGGCAATGTACGCAGCATACATCGTTAGAAGTAGGATTTCAAATCATGTATTTAAAACATTTTCAAGTATTCATTTTAAACAATACATACATAGAAGCTTATTACATTTCTCGACTAAATTACGCAAAAGCGGCAAGGCTCAGCTCCCACCGCCTATATTTTGCCTGTTTACCCCAGGTTGCTATCGCTTTTAGAGAATTCAGCCACTTATAGCTAGACAATTTGGCTTGGTGTTCACCAATTAGGAAATTATCGTTTTACAATACCCACACACGATGCCCTTTAGTAAAATGAAAATGGAGACTCCAATTCTTGTAAATAAAATTATACTGCGTACCTGTGTTATGAGATCATCATCATCCTCTTTGCCTTTTCCCATTTGTTATTGGGGTCGGCTCCCAATCTAACCTGTAACGGCGAGCTACCAGAATTATACGAGCAACTGCCATCTGACCTCGCAACCCATAAGGGACCAGTAACAGGGACGGTTAAATCAGGCGTCAGATTCTTTCAGGCTACCCGTAACGATTGCCATAGATGTTCTTAAGACAACCGGGACCGACGGCTTAACGTGCTCTCCGAGGCACGGAGCGATGGCATCGACAACTGCACATATCTTACTAGACAAGTCATTGGTGCAGGGCCGAGGATCGAACCTGGTGCCGTAAGATTGCGAAGCGCACATGCTACCGCTCGGCCACCATCGCTCTTGTGTTATGAAGTAATGCCACAAAATCCGTTTACAGCAAAACTCTTTGAAAAAGTTAAAAAGGAAAAAAATTTAGGTACCCAACATTCAATCACCTCGGGTTGGTTTGTCTAATATACTTCCAATTACTTCTTTGCTACTTTATTGAAAAGAATTCACTGTCGTCTCGCCCCGAGCATGTTTGCTCTGTGATTCTGCCACTTTCGCTTGACGTCTTGTCAAAGTGATTTTCAATAATAAAAAATAAACTATGTCCCATTCCCGGTTTTACCAAATATTCTTTGTGATAGATAAAAGTTAACGCAGTTGATGTTAGAGATCTGAAAAGGCTAATTCACGACGAAATGTAATAAGTTTGATATTATCTGTCTCAAATCCGATAACTTGTGTTATTTTGTGTAGATGTAGTTTTCGTTTTTTATCCATTCTACTCAGTGATCTCTTTATACAAAAGTACGCGTACCTACTGGTATAAACAGATTTCAGTAACTCTACTTCTTTTTTCTTTTCTTTCGTATATTTTGGCTCCACACAAAGTGTGTTTAGCCAGTGTCATGTATTGTAATTTTTCATCATGTTATAGAATATTTGACTTAATGTCAAGTCTTAGTCACAGTCTGGGTAGTCATAGACTAGTCTAAGTTATGCCCTAGTAAAGTGGTGGTAACTTTACTAGAAGCTTCTATGGAATTTTGGAAGCAACATGAAAAACCACGTTTCATCACATTATATCACTTGCCCACACACGTGCTCGTAATTCAGCACTTAAAAATAACTTAATGTGTAAAATGCCAACAATTTTAAACATTAACACTGAAAAAAGCACAAGTTTTGAAAAATTACACTTGATACAACGACGTGAATTTTCCGCGTTCTGGCCAAATCTTCTTGACTCTACTTGATTTCTGGACTTAGCCAGTGTCAATTTATATTAATTTCTAGTTAGAAGAGTTATTTATATCACATCATAATTACTAAGAGTGGATTTTTTGATTTGTAGTTTTAAGTTAACCAATGGTTAAAAACTCTAACAATTTTGCCTTGCATTTGACCAAACACTCAAAATGACATAAGTTTTTGTAAATAATATCGCATTGACTGGCCTGATAGCTCAGTTTGTAGTAGTCCTTCCTTCTAATCTGTAGGTTGTGGGTTCGATTCCCACTCAGGACAAACATTTGTGTATAAACGTAGATGTTTGTTCTTTGTCTGCGTGTATTGTATTCTAAGTATGTATTTACAAACAAAAAGTATCTAAGTATTCTATGAGTTATCTGGTTATCTTTACTTAGTTTGGGGCTAGATGGCGCTGTGTGAAATGTCCGCAAATATTTATTATTATTATTATTTATTCACTCATTTATTAATTTTTCTTAGGTTTATGTTTTTTACAATATTGTTACAAAAACACATTACATAAATACTATAATAAATATTGTAATAATAAATTGATAACAATAAATTATTATTATCAAGTAGACTAAACAAAACTAGAAATGCAAAAAAACTAGGAATACTAACTAAGGTAAGGCAGTTCTTCACATCTGCTCAAATACTTAACCTGTACCAAGCTCAAGTCAGGGCTTGCATGGAGTACTGCAGTCATTTGTGGGACGGGTCTGCAAAGTACCAATGGCAGCTTTGGACACAATCGAGCGTCGCGCCATGAGGCTTATTGCAGACAAGGCGCTTGTTGGGCAAACGCGCGCAGGATCTCCATCAACTAATCCTATCATCCCCTTTTAACCATCGAACTTCAAGACGTGGCGAGTCGTTGCATCCTTTTGTTGTGAACGTCCCTCGAACCCGTACTAAGCGTTTTGCTAGTTCTTTTATTATTCGCACGGCTGAGGAGTGGAATGCACTTCCTGCTTCTTTGTTTCCTACAAATTACAATCTGGGTCTCTTCAAATCAAGAGTGAATAGGCATCTCATGGGCAAACGTGCTCCAACATAGACCGCATCTTTCCATCAGGTGAGATGTTGTCAAACGTGAGCCCATTCATGCATAAAAAAAAATGACTAAAGAAAATTTCCACATTCCCACCAACACTCCTTTTTTTAGAAATAGGTAACCTACAAAATTATTATGATGTTACCAGATATTTTTTTCTGAATTTTCCCCACTTACGATGAGTGACTGAGACACTCGAATGTATGGCCAGCCTCGACTATTATCCCTTCCTCTACCTCGATCCAAAAAGTATTCTATAAGATAAATCTGACCATCGAAGTATTCAGGGCCGTCTAATAGCTAGTCATCAGCCACAGCCATTTGCGGGCATTCAACTTGTGCGAACGTGGTCGTATCAGGCAAGTTCTTTTGGTTACACTGGGTAGAAATGTGCCACATTTATTTCACCTTTCTACTAGGTGGTAGGACATTTCTGCAAAGTTCGTCTAGGTAGGTTAGGTACCACCGCTTTGCCAGTTATTCTGCCGCCTAGCAGTAGCGTGCAATCACTACTGTGTTACGGTTTGAAGGGCTTTGTAGCTAGTGAAATTACTGGGCAAATGAGACTTTGTGACCTGATTTCACAGTATAATCTGATTAGGTACTAAACTGTGTGATGTCTCAGGATGATAATATGCGCAGTGCAGTGTCACGCGAAACTTTATTATTTTAAAGTTCCGAGTGACACTGCAACTGTTATGGGCGGCCGTGTCGCTTAACATCAGGTGAATGACTAGCTCGACACGTCATTAATTCCCATAAAAAACCTGATGTTAGAAGGTGGCGGCACGCTACGGATGTATTAGGATTGGCTCTCAATGAAGGCTGCAGGAACCGTTAAGTTACTTGGCGATAGATTTTTAATTTGAGGGTGTATTAGTCAGACGAGCTCTAGAAAAAATACCCTACCTGTATTAATATACTTTCATCGAAATATTTTCATTTAGGTACGTAAGTTTAGCTAATCACAATGCTGGATCAAACTTGTGATCCACATATCCCAATTCAACCCCACTACTAACTGAGTTATCGTCGCTTCGAGCTATTTTTGTTTCTGTAGACTGACGAATTATTGACGATATAGAAAAAAGCATAATAGGCGATGGTTTTAATGCCTTTAAGCGTCATTTGTATTCACTGGCGTAACAATTATATGGCTGAACAAATTTAGGTCAAACAATCTTTTGATCCCAAAATAACCAATTAGAGATGTCTTTCCTTGGTTTGCAGAAAACCTACATGCCTACAACCATTTTTCTTTTTCTCTTTTCATTTTTCTTAACATTCAAAACGAATAGGTACACATTACTATAAGAACTAACAATCCTATTAAAATCTTTGTATTTGTATTTGTAAACGTAAACAGAACGGTAAACAAGTCGTAAAAAGATTTCGTATCCATGTCGCTTCCATCCCATTCAATAGAATTAAAGAACAAAGGAGAAGTATTTTATAGTCACCGCATACAGAACCGAAGCAACCGAATCTACTCTAAAATCACGTCGTACCAAGAGTTTTATTTATTTTATATTTATTTGAGATTCCAGTCTTAAAGATTCTGTATCAATTACGTATACAGCCTTCAGTAGTAGACAGCCGTCATCTATAAACAGATTATTAATTAATACAATCAAGGCTTCATGTGCCAACAGTGAATGTAGAAATCTAATTAAACAAGAAAGAGCCAGGTACAGACTAAGTACCGTCTCTTTGTACACTTTTACTTGAAAATCAGATTTGTATAACATTGATGGGGTCTGTCTCACACACATTGGAGGACTTCGTAGATTAAGCAGACTGTAGCACTCATAGCAAAGCTAGTCTATTTGTTTTTATCTTGACCGATCGGTAATCTTGCTTGTGCTCTGTGCTGATAGGAACTGCTACTAAATTACTATTACTTTGGAAAATAAAGCTGTGGGTCTTGTGGTTGATGCCGTCAAACAGCAGTCGTTAAAGCAAAAGCCTTTCAAATAAGACTAAAAACACCTGTTGCGTTGCTATCACTTCTCTCCTCAGACCTCCAAATCTATGGTACCCTAATACATTTGTAGTAAGGCACTTATTATAATCGATTCACAGTTATTTGGTAAGGATTTGCGAGTTAAAATAACCGACTCGACTATCTATACAACATTCCTGTTTAAAGTAAAACCGGCCAAGTGTGAGTCGGACTTCCACCCGAAGGGTTCCGTACCATTATCTATAGAAACAAGCAAAAATAATCACGTTTGTTGTATGAGAGCCCTATTAAATAATTTATTTTATTCTGTTTTTAGTATCTGTTGTTATAGTGGCAACAGAAATACATCATCTGTGAAAATTTCAACTGTCTAACTATCACGGTTCATGATATACAGCCTGGTGACAGACGGACGGGCAGCGGAGCCTTAGTAATAGAGTCCGTTTTACCCTTTGGGTGTGGAACCCTAAACACGATCGTCTTTTCATTTTACGTTCTCAAACCAAAAACGAATACGGCACACAAGCAACCAATCAGCTGTGAAATTGCTTGCCAGTGCAACTTGCACCACACGCGCCACGCTGCTTGACACAGGAAACGTTTACACTTTCCAATAGAGACTGAACATTGAACAATCGCTTTTTAATGTAAAATATACTTCCAAACGGGTTGACAAATAGGTTTATACCGTATCAATTTCTTTCCCATCTCCTTGAAATAATATTACCCGTATAATTGACTGAGCGAGCGAAGGAAATAAAATAGGATTCATAGAATTTTGGTGTCGTCGGTGATTTTTAGGTGAAGGTGTTTTTCCCCCAAAAAGGGAACTGTGTTGCGGAACCTTTTTTTACCAACTGATTTTGTTTGGATGAAACATTCGATATTAAATTCAAAGCAAGTGTTTCAAATATTTGTGTGTATCGTAAGGTTCTGGAGCTTAGTAGACAACTGTGATACTCTTAGGTATTTTAATAATTTTTTTTTTTTTAACTGGCAAATTGCCTTTATTACTCAAGCTAACTACTACAATAATAAAAACTAAACTAAACTAAACTAAACTAAGCTAAACTAAACTAGCTACACTACCTACTACAAAGAACACTTATGGACTGTATAATAGCCGCGATGGCCTATAGAAGTATAGACAGTCCAAGTGCTCCAGCCCACTACCGGTAGGTAGCGTACCCAACATGCTGGCCGCATTGCCACGTTGAATTGCAATGCTGATGCGTTGAGCCAAATAAGTGCCAGCATTTTGGTCACGCGTCGTATCGACCAGGCGCTCTGATAGACTTTGGAAAACGCGATGAGCTCCCGGTCCCCACGGACCCAGGGTCTCAACACCAAACGGCTCAAATATGTAACCGCTACCGAGATTACTATATTTGCGCCGTTTTAGCTGCTCAGCAGAATTAGCCGCGGCGCCGGCCCTAACGTGTGTCTCGGGAAGGTGTGACGGCGCCATAGTATCAACGCATATAAATAAATAAATAGATGTCGAAATTTCACACAGCGCCATCTAGCCCCAAACTAAGCAAAGCTTGTACTATGGAATCCAGATAACTAATAGAATGCTTAGATACTTTATTTGCTTAAGAATACATACATAGAATGCAATATAACACCTAGACACAGAACAAACATCGATGTCCATCACACAAATGTTTTTCCCGGGTGGGAATCGCACCCACAACCTATAGTTTAGATTCAAAAGGCAGAGCCTCTACCAACTGAGCTATCAGGCCAGTCACACGTTTGGCAGGAACATTGGGAAACCAAAAGATACGTTCGCGGGGTTCACGGTTCGCAGTTCACACGGTGCAAGTGTTGTCGTGACCGTACTCTTACACAAATGGCACTATTTATGTTGAAACTTGTAATTTTTAACAAAAACGCGCGATGGTTAGTTAAAGTTCCCCCTCGCTTCGCTCGTTGTCGCACTTGGTGGGTTGAATTAAAGCCCCTCTTCATGACCTATGTAAATAGGGCGTCCTCTGTGATTCCAAAATAGGCTACCTATGTGTACGATACCTCAAAAAATACAGAAAATTTTGAATAATGCAACTAAAATAATCATGATTTGCCTTAGGTGCTTAAAAATGTTTATACTGGGTGTAAATGAATTCATTAGCATTCCTTTGAAACTAGGTACCCTACAAACAAGGTAAAAAACTTTTAACAGTGTCAAAATTGTTTGTGCTAACTACATTAGGCACCGCAGCAATCTTCATAATTTTCAATAAAAAATATTTTCATTTGCCCTCTTTACCCTTTAATCTTTACCCTTTATGATTATGATATGATTTATGATGCACTCAATTTATGCTAATGATCAAATTGCATCCTGTATACGTACTGAATTTAACCACAATGCTTTAGGTACTTAAAAATGTTACTCAAATTAATCTATGCTTAAACTTACCTGTCAACTTCCCGCTGTCGTAAAATGTCACGAGCGAAAACGAGACAGGGTATCGCATTGATTAAATTTAACTAGCGTTCATAAGTAAGACCCTAAGTTTAAAACAAGGTCAGCGTTGTTTGTGAAATAGTCCGAGCGTGGGATTGGCCATGGCCCTAATAATATTTTAGTTGAGTGGAAAATTCTCTGATGGGATGCTGATGCGAGGTAAATAATTTAATTATGTAGGTACCTACACAATTTCTGTGTGTACTTGGTATCTCTACACCTATCCTATTACACAAGTTCTATTTTTAAACAGATTCGGAACCTAACGAAACCATAAAGTAGACAATAAAATATCAGTTACCAATTAAACTTGAAACTGGAACTCTCCGTACAATCTCCAATTGAAAGTGAAACGGTACTGCCAACCTCGCTTTGGCTTGCTTCGGAAGCATTCCAAATCTGAAACGGAACGGTGGATCAATCGCTAACAAACTCAGACATTGTTCGAAATTCTCCACAAACAGACTGATAAAGAATTCAATACCGAAATAGTAGACTACAGTCGACTGGCTGCAGTCGACAACCAGCTAGCAAAAGCTAATGAAAAACTGATGAAGTTGCAAGCGAAACCAACTCGGTCACAACTGCGACGGGTAAAAACCTTTGCGCAGGTTTCATCTCAAAAAAATATTACTGTTGTCCATCACGTCATTGGTAATTGTACCGTAGTCGCTGTCTTCGTCACACACGTTGCATTAATACCCGATCAGGCGCGGCGCGGGGATCGTAGGTAGGTCCTAAAGCGATCTAAATAAATAAGAATTTACTAACCTCAAATAGCGCGGTATGGTTTTGTATTTTTATGGTTTATACGAAAAAACTAAGCAGTGTATTAAAATTTTAATGAATCGGTATCACTTCGTTATATTGTATTGTGTACTTCTAGTGTGGTCAAAACTAACCCAACATACCTTCTCGACGCTTCGCTCGTCGTCGTAACCTACTAGTTAGCCACTAGTGACTAAAAAAAACAATAAATCACAGCAAAATTGGTGCATTAATACAGGTTTGTTCACCATTAAACGCTACTGAAATCGTTTGTTTATAAACTCACCGCTGGGCAACGACTAATTATAAATAATCGAAAAATCATCCGTCTTATTGCAAACCAAATTGTCCGTTTACTATATTCGACGGTTTATAAATAACCGCGACTTTTTATAAACAATTGTTTCTTACAAAAAGACGGGGATATATTATATACTTACCAGTGCATATCATTCTACGTTTGTGAACTGTGTTAATGACTGACAGTAGTGTGTATGAGGATCAGAAACCTATTTTACTTTATAGTGTCTGCATAAGTAGAAGGTATTTTAATGTAAGAAGTAGCGAATACTTTAGTTAGGGTATGAAAGTACCCATATACAGACTGTCTCCCCCGCTTTGCAAGTTACACAAAGGCCTCCCGCGCTAAAGCCATATACGACACATCACGAGTAATATTTACACAAGTATATTTTTGTCCGCATTCTTCGTGATCTCGAGATTCACTCGTTTGTTGATTGTGGATCGGTTATGAAAATGACATACATAAAAACGCTTTAGTATGTCATTTTATGCTCCAAGTTATATTTTGTTATTTATTATTTTTATTGTGTTCGTCTTTCTTATAAGGGGTGAGCATTAGATCTATGGAATTTTTACATAGTTATTGTTTAACACAGGACGTAATCTCGTTAAAAACAATTTTATTTACCTCGACGATACCCGCATCTCCAGTCTACTCGTGACCACGGCCAATGCAACTTGGTTGAAACGTCGAGGTACAATAACAAACAACAACAACAACTACAAAAATAACAACAACAACAACAATAACAACAACAACAACAATAACAACAACAACAACTACCAACAATAACTACGAGTTTAAATCGCGAGAATTTAAGAAATACTATGGACTTTTTGTTAGAAGCAGAAGATAAAGTAATTACTCAGCTATGAGGCCAACTAAACTGTAGCTCAATCTATTATCTCTGTCTACCTAAATCATAGTTCCCATCTTAAGCGAAGCGTATACTTCCCCTTTTGTCCATACAAAAAGTGCTAATGCTTTTCCACCTCTAAATGTTATCCGATTTTGATGATTTTTCATATTATGTTGTCTACACAGTAAAAACTAAGCTCGTACGTCTTCCTTTATTATGTTTTTAAAATATCTTCGTATTTATAGCCACATAATAATACCACATAACTTAATAAATAAATAAATAAATAAATAAATAAATAAATAAAAGTTACGAATATTCGGCGTCAAAATTATGACGAAGAAAAGTAGTTGTAAATAGAAAACAAAAAATATTTAAAAAAAATCAAGACGTACTAACATAGATTGTAATCTATTCAAACAATTGACGCCAATAACAAAAGTTTTTATTAAGTTTTAGAGGTTGAAAACCGTTGGCGCCCGTAACGCTAATATGTAGGTAAATTCGCTCTACACGTGTGGAGAGCAGAGCGACGGCAATAACATTTTCAAATACCTCCTCTTAAGTCAGTAAGGTAAAACTTCAACATAGACAAATGTATGATCAATCGATGACACCCGACTTGACTTTAATCCTCCATTCGTACCCACGCTTGACTTCTTGGAACTCTGTCAACATACGGTTACGAGGATATATTTCTTTTAATATTCCGTGTGCGGCGAAGGCCTATTATGGCTCGCGTTACTATTAGCCGAAAAACGAACGGCGACGTGATCCGACCGCGAGATAACTGGAGATGGGAGCTGAGTGTAGACGTGAGAATACAATATGTGTTCATATCTCTATCTTCTACTTTGTAACTATATTGTACTTGTCTTACTGGTGGAACCACAGAGCATTAAAAAATATGACATTTCGCATATAGATGTTCGGGGGGCGAAATGTATTTTTTTAACGGAAGCAACCGTTGGATTTTAGCCACAGATCTGTATTGTAGCAATGTCATTAACCATCTTAATTTTTTTTTCTAAATTATGCTGGTCCTTTACATGTATGTAAAGACGCCAAAAACTAAGTAAACACTAGAATCTCAGAACGACATAAATAATATATTATGGTTGTCCCTCAAGGTAACCATAGCCATGATATTCTGTTGAGGAAGAAAAGTTCTCGAGTGGCAACCACGAGTCGGAAAATGCAGCGTAGGCACCAGGTGGACCGACGATCTGGAGAAAATCACGGGGAGCCAATTGATGCAGGAGGTGAGCAGCCGCTAAAAGCGGCGCTTTCTGGGGGAGATCTATGTTCAGCAGTGGACGTCTTCAGGCTGTTGTTGATGATGACGACCTCTATAGTGTGCAGGACATAAGGGGAAAAATACCGTAAATACACAAAATTTTGAATGCTGGTCCTTCACCTCTGTTACAGAGGTTAAAAACCAGCATAATATCGTCTTTGGTGTGTGGCATCTTTTTGTTCGTACCAAATCCGTGCTCTGTACGAATATTCACAAAGACGCCACAAACCAATGATGATAGACGCTTGGATATCTGGGTGATGTTACAATCTGGGTCTCTTCAAATCAAGAGTGAATAGGCATCTCTTGGGCAAACGTGCTCCAACATAGACCGCATCATCGCTTTCCATCAGGTGAGATGTTGTCAAACGTGAGCCCATTCAAGCGTAAAAAAAATATAAATAAATTCATTTCATTAGGTCATTTGTGATGATCGCAAATACAAGATTAATAAATATAGCTCTAAGAAAAAAAAAACTCCCCTAAAAAAGTTTGAATGTTCCCATTTTGCTGAGCTTCTACCAAATATATTTTTACAAAAAATAAATTAGTGTATTCCCAAGAAACATTCAGATGTAGTGATGACTTAATAACTTTGAAAAATACTATATAAAAATAGATATTAATTGAAAGCCGCATTCAGTCAAAAAGATCAAAAATCAGTCATTTCGTGCGTTGTCTTTGGCGTAAGCGCCGCGCTGAAGTGCAGACTGAATTGATATTTAAGACTACGATGTTTAGGTTGATATTTCGTTGAATGCATTTGAACCTGCTTATCTGGCTCTCACCTTAAACAGTTCTTACCGCACCCACGGCAAGAGATGGGGCGCTCCTATTCTCACACCGCGCTGTAAACATACGACAACGTATCATGAATTGTGTAAGTCATATTTTACAACGGCTGACACATTTCACATCGGTACTCTTTGTGTTTGTATAACCTACATACCAACATTGTTTGAATGACAAGAAAGGGCTGTTCCGTACTCGTCCCGAGCTCATGACATTAGCAAATTAAGCGTGAGACACTTTGTGCCAAATAAAACATTCGACTACAGGCAGCTGAGAAAGGCACAGTTTCGTAGTATCAAGTTTAAAGGTCGTAAAAAGTAAACGAACCGTCCCTATTCCTGAGCCCAATTGAATGGGATGGCGTGGAAATATTTCACGTGCCTACGCGCTCGAGCGGTGTTGAATTGAATGATGCGTAGAGTACTTAAAGTGGAACGTTTCACTAGCGCGGCAAATTCAAATTTTCTTGCGTTCTTTTGTCAATAATAGCTTAATTACTCAACGTGATTACATGAAAACGAATTTTGCGCAAATAAATATATAATAAATATAAATAATAATTAAAGTCGTTTTGCCTTCTTCTTGTCTTTAAGATTTAAGGTTACTCGCAAGGTGAAGTAATCCCAAGCGATCTCCCGGCCAGTTATGTGAAGCGTACACGTGTAAGGGCGCTATCAGACGGGCGCGTGTGCTATCTCACCTGCCGTAAATATCGTGTGAGAGTACCCTTCTTATACCCATAGTCTCGAGTGGCGCAAGGTGACGCAATTCGGGATCAAGTGTTCTTTGAGAAACGTTGAATTGATACTTGAAGCTTTTATGACAAAATATCTGCGTTTAGTGATTATAATCCTAAAATAATGTTGCTGTATCGTTATTTATTGCAAAGGGTTTTCAATCAGTGTGTGTTGCAAGTGATGACTTATGGACCTGAAACGTGATCTCTTACTGTTGGCCTCATTAGTAAGCTCAAAGTCGCGCAACGGGCTATGGAGAGTGCTATGCTCGGTGTTTCTCTTCGAGATAAGCTCCGGAACGAGCAGATCCGCAGGACAGCTAAAGTGACTGATATAGCTTTTAGAATTAGCAAGTTGAAATGGCAATGGGCAGGCCACATCGCTCGTAGAGCTGACAACCGATGGGTAAAAAAGGTTCTCGAGTAGCGACCACGAACTGGAAGAGAGCCGATGGATGCAGGAGGCAAGCAGCCGCTCGAAGTGACGCTCTCTAGGGAAGGCCTATGTTCAGCAGTGGACGTCTTCAGGCTGTTGATAATGATCGTTATGTATAACAAAACCTTAATGTTATATATTATGGTGTATACACCTACCTATTTCTTACAAAGAGTTTAATTATTCAGTTTTTAGGTAGAACTTAAGTCTGCGTCCACGTAGAGCTAGCTTTGTGTCATAACACACCAAACAAATTTAATTATCTCCAGTGCGCGTGCTCAACGTTCCGTAATCTACATTTTTTATTTTACATTTTAGTTTTTATACCGGCTTACTAGTAAAAATATGAAGTAACGAGCAGTTTTACACGGGTACACGGCTCACAGTAAAAAATTAGAATTATTTGTTTTCTGTCAATTTCATTACTTATAAAGCAATTCGAAGTCCAAAAAAAATGTACATCAAAATTCAATAACTACAGAATTTTGTAGAAGTGAACGAAATGGGATATTGTGTAACCCAGATCACATTACTTGGAACGAAGAAAATGGAAGGGTGTTTCCCCAAACATTATTCGTAGAATGGCTGTTCCAGACCTGGCGATACTTGACACAAATAGATCCGTGCCACTAGATACCGCATGACTTTGTGTGACACCACTATACCACTCATCATCCTCTTTGCCTTTTCCTATTTGTTATTAGGGTCGGCTCCCAATCTAACCTGTAGCGGCAAGCTACTAGAATTACACGAGCGACTGCCATCTGACTTCGCAACCTATAAGCAACCAGTAACAGGAATGGTTAGACCAGGTGTCAGATTCTATCAGGCTTTTGACTACCCTTAACGATTGCCATATATGTTCTTATGACAACCGGGACCGACAGCTTAACGTGCTCTCCGAGGCACGGAGCGATGGCATCGAAAACTGCACATAACTTACTAGATAAGTCATTGGTACAGGGCCGAGGATCGAACCCAGTGCCGCAAGATTGCGAAGCGTACATGCTACCGCTCGGCCACCATCGCTCCATGTGACATACCACTACGTTGTACTATTATTTATTATGTGGTTCTTCTTTTTCTTCGTAGGTCACTGAATCAAAACTTTTAAGCAAAGGCTTATGACTTGACATTATTACTTACGACAATAGCGGGGACCGGTTTAACGTGCCCTCCGAAGCATGGTACCGCTCAGTTATAAATACTACTTTTTGTAGCAGTCACCCATCCAATTAGTGACCGCAGCGACCGTTGCTTAACTTTACCGATCGGTTAGGAACGGCTAGTCGTGTTTCGCTATGAGTGTCATTCTGTAGGGAAACCACGCGACACCGGCGCGGCACTGGCGCGTAGCAACACTATCTTGAGGTTCATCTTAATTTGGGTGTAGGTCGTCGAGCCCAAAACACGCCGCCTTAATAGTTTTACCAGCCAAATTGGATAGGATATTTCACGGTACATATTGCAAGGTAAACAGATAACTACAGTTTACGGTACACTAACACAAACAAAATTAAACCGGTTAAAGTAACACGGGCAGTAACCGTAAAATTGTTGAGTGGGTGATAATCATTACTAAAATGACACAGCTATGATGGTAGAGTTTAGTATAGTCGAAGAAGCTAGGTTGGCTGGATGAGATCCCTTTAAGCAATATCACCGTCCATTGTGCCACTTGTTATGCCCATACAACCGGTGGTCGTTGGCACACCGCATAACAATGGATTTATCAATAACTAGCTGTCCGCCCCGGCTTCGCACGGGGATAATAGTTTTCACAGCGCACGCGATGTAAAGAATATTTTAGGTAACTTTTTTACACCTTGGGTCACATTATTGGAGTTTTAGTAAGGATCCCTAATTTTTTTGAAAATATAATATAGCCCATGTCACCCGGGGATAGTGTAGCTTCCCAACAGTGAAAGAACTTTTCAAATCGGTTCAGTAGTTTTGGAGCCTATTCAATGCAAACAAACAAACAAACAATCAAATCTTTCCTCTTTATAATATTGGTATAGAAAACTGCACCCGACACGTCTCGAGTTAAGGTTCTGATTACCAATGTTCCAATCTATCTATACATACATATCTATGTCTATTAACTAACAAACTTAAAAAAAGGGCAGCATTCTATTTTGTGCTTACATTTTTAAATGCATCAATGCTTGTTTCAGTTCAGTTATAATACACACACTGTTTTATGTGTTTTGTGGTTGATGTGTGCATGTTATATAATTATGAATAAAATGCAATAAGCTTTTTGTATGGCCAGCCATACACGGTCAATTTTATTGATCAATCTTTGTAATTGATCAATATTATTGATCGTGTAGGGGTAGTATTAGTCAATGTTTTTCGGTTTACTATGGACTCGTCAATTTAATTGATCAATAAAATTGAACGTGTTAGGTCCGGCCCGCCTATGATTGGTGGATTAGTATGAAACCTTGAATGTAGGTTTTTGACTCTAAAACAGAGGTCCCATAATTTTGTTCTTTGTCATGGGCCTCAGGGTTTGAAAATCATGAAATGCACAAAGTGCAGAGTGCAAAGTGCTTTTGTGATAGTGTATGTGAGTGTGAGTGTATAGGCTAAAAAACGTATAGATTGATATCAATAGCTGAATCGAAGTAACTAATAGAAGTTCCTAAATGTGTTATTATACCTAATTGTACTCCAAAATACTGAAAGTTTATTGGCAACCTGTTAAACAGTTCTGAATTTTCCTTCCATTTTAATAATAATACTCGTTCATCATTCATCAAAACAATTCGTGTACCCCGGGCTTCATACTAAGACATGGCTTTGCTTCAGAGCTTTGCAATAAATTAAACTTGTCTGTATAAGGCTTCACCGCAGCCGCGAAGCCTCTGGCCGTTGCTTTGATTCCCCTTACTAATTTCCGTAAGTCTAACATAAATTAAACGGTTTTACCTTGCGGTGACGTCAGGGCTTGGACGCTGTACAGTCACTCTAAAACTGGTGACATTATTCAAACAATACAAAGCATCTGACACTGTCAGACTGGCGGTGTCACACTATGACTGAAAGTGGTACGTGGTATAGGAGCTTAGAGTATGTTGACAGCCTTTGTGGTGTGGTGGTTAAGGGGTAGTTCCCATCTGTTCTACTATTTGTTCTACCAGTAGAACAAGTAGGAAAAAAATCACATCTGTTCTACTAATAGAACAAGTAGGAAAAATAAGTTTTGGTTGTTCTACCAACACAAAAAGAACAGGTCGGCTCGTAACCCGGATGCTGCGGGTTCAATTCTCTTTTTTTTTTCTTTTTTTTTTTGTGGGACCATTGTCCTCGTAGTTCCTGGGTCCCTAGATACAGGGAATCCTAGTTAGGGTCCAGGATCTATGTATGTGATCGTTGGGCGTTATTTATTTATTTATACATATTAAGCAAGCTAGTTCGGAGCAACTGCCAGGCTCTCTTTACTATAAAAATTTGTTGACTGAAAGTCGAACGTTGGTGGTAAGTTTCAAGAAAACTATATTTCCAGCTGCCTACTATAAAAGTCGAAGCTTGCAGAGAGAGAACAAAGTGATTTTATATTTAAAGGTTATATACAAAAATACAATGAGGCTTTTTATTAAAAAAAAGAAATTGCATTTTATGTATGACCCAATAGATGGCGCCAGTTGTGGTTTTACCAAAAGCTGTCACAGTCACTGTTTCAAGCATAGACCACAGGTTAGAGAAAATGTGTCACGATACTGACTGACAACTCTAAACTCTTTCGTTTTTTTTTTAGTTTCGTTGCGGGATAGCTCTGCTTTATTTTGGATCATAATATTAACGTTTTTCTATCTCGCAGATCTACTGTACTTCAATTTACTTAACAAGAATGCACCACAGACTACTTAGGAGATACTACAGGCAATGTACTCGTGGTCCACTCAACTGAATTTGACTTTTTTTGTAGGTAGTCTAAGCATTTTCTTATGTTTAAACTACTCTGTGGTTTGAAAGGTTTAAACTATGTACTCACTGCGCCATCTAGAAAAGAAGCGGAACTAGGTTTTTTTTAAATAAAACTCCTCATAATAAATATGTGTAGACATTTCACACAGCGCCACCTAGCCCCAAACTAATCAAAGCTACAGATAACTGACACAATACATAGATACTTTTTTGTTTTGTAAATACACACAGAATATAACTTACACCCAGACACAGAACAAACATCGATGTTCATCACACAAATGTTTATCCCGGGTGGGAATCGAACCCACAAGGTTCAAGGCAGAGCTACTACCAACTGAGCTAACAGGCCAGTAAACCGACGCCTTTGATAATTTTAATTTTAGAATTATACTACTGAACCAAGTTTGATCTTTCTACGAACCTAATTATAATATACTCGTAGTTTTTGTTTAACACAGGCCTTAATTGTGCTAAAATCATTATTTATTTACCTCGACATAAATAATGTCTTTAGCGAAGTCCTGTGTCCTGTGTGAACGCGAGATTTTAAGAAATACTTACTAACTATAATGTTTAAAATAAAATAAAATTCCAGAGTGGTTAATAAATGACAAAGAAACGAAGTAATAAACATAAAAAAGAAAAAAACATGTACTTAGCCTTATTGAGGACCTCCTGCTTCCAATCGGAAGTCGGTTTAGATGACCACACTCGCAAGACGGACCATCTAGGATACACCATAGTATTATTAACCCTTCGTCCGACTCGCACTTGGCCGGTTATTGTAGTTTATCAACAAATGACAAAGATAATCCATACAGAACTTAAAGAACCAACCCACGGAGAACTTAACTAGGTAACCGAGTAAGTACCTAAGTTTATTTTTATTTGAAGCGCACGTATTGGTCTAGCCCGTAACGGTTGTTCGATTAAGTGGAATAAGCGAGTCCATACGCATTACTCACCGTTATCAGCACTTCTCAACGTTCAATCATGCGATCTACTCTACGTAAAGGCTCTATTAAATCCGACTTATTGTTGACTTACAGAGATCTGAGTTTTAGAATTTAGCTACTCCTTCAATTTAGTCACGTTACCAGCTAGGTACTTCATTTTATCTTACAACATGAAGTTCTATAAAGAGGTTATCAATAGAACCCATAGAGTTCGTAATGCATCATCAGCACCCCTAGTGTTATTAGATGTCCATAAGTGGTGGTCAACCGATGGGGAAGAAAAGTTCTTGAGTGGCGACCACGAACCGGAAGACGCAGCGTAAGCTGTTCCCCCACTCGGTGGACCAACAATTTGGTGAAACGGTGGACGTCTTCAGGCTGATGAAACAATGGTCACGACTTACCATTTAGTGGGCCGTCTGCTTTTTTGTCACTCATAGTGATAATATTATATTATATTAAAAATACCAAATATTGAATGTTTACCACCCACGGGAAGAGACATGGAGGGGGTCTTCCCCATCTCTTCCCGTGGGTGCCAGAAAAGCCGGCTAAAGCAGGGAGAATCCAGGGAATGAGCAGCAGCATTCTCCTGCATATTATTTTATTATTACTTTTAAAATCTTCAAGCTGCTTTATGGCAGAGGCCTGTGTTCAGCAGTAAACATTTCCAGGTGATGATGATAAATTTTAATTTATAGAACTTTTTTTTTTCTAAAGGTAGTAAGTATTCATAGCGATCAAAAAACAAATAATTAAAACACAAGGGTGTTATACAAAACGGCGCCACCTCTGCGGAATTGCTACATCAGGTACCACTTGTGAAAGTTTTAAAGTAGTCATGGATCATTTCACAAGGAGCATATGAAAAATCATATGACTTTCTTTTCATAAGTCACACCTGCTACTTTTTGTCACATACTATGTTACAAATCACAGTATGATAATCACACCTAATGAATCATGGCTTCAGATTTTATAATAGAAGCATAAAATCGGCGGTAAATATCAAAGCATAACTATTTTATTTATATACTTTAGTAAACAAACTGAAACCTGTACAGTATAATAATAAAAAATCGGCGCCTGTGACGTAGCGGTGAACTTTAATCTTGTTTAACTAAAAATCTGAGAGTAGCATTATCTACATTTCTTTATAATCAGCGGGTTTTTTTTAGTAGCAGGTCGCAACTTCACTAGGTTGCTCCTAAATAACATCTCTGTTCCATTTCATAAAGCACCACCAGACGCCATTGAACTAATTTATGAGGCAAATAAAAAATCACAGTCTGTGACAAATCACAGGTGAAATCACTGTGACAAAAATAAATCATATGATCAAATGACAATGAATTAAAAGTAGCAATAATTTCCATACCTATATTAAAGGGTAGCGTCGTAAAACGTTGTTTAAACAACGTTTTACGACGACCTTCGCAGTCAAGCACAATGTCTTTTTTACTGGCGAAAAGAGAATACATTTGTATGGTAAAACGGGTATAAAGGCGGAGTATGTTTTAATCTGTGCGCAAGTCCTTGCAGCCTCGTAAAACTACGGCATGAATAATAAATAAGTTAACAGTAAACGGTATACGCGTATTTTCAAATGTAGCGTAGTAATATTATGATATTTATTAAGGTCTGTTTCACTATTGTTTTCACAGAATTCTCCATATTAATTGTAAAATTGACGATTTAAATATTTTTTGGAATTTATAAAATATAATCTGTTTGCATAATTTTATTTTCCAATTGACTTAAATGGTTTCAGAATTAAATGTACTAACTACGACAAAATACTTAAACATTTTTACTCCAAACATGGTATTATTCTCTTGTAACAGACTTACTTAGGTTTTAAAAAAAATAGAAATTATGTATTATCTGAATACCTATGTGAGTTGTGAATGAGCTAGAGGTATCTTTGCCAAGCCAATACATTTTAAATATTAGTTTAAATCGATATGTTGACGAATGATGGAAACTAGGTGGTAGGACTTTTCTGCAAAGTTCGTCTAGGTAGGTACCACCGCTTTGCCAGTTATTCTGCCGCCAAGCAGTAGTGTGCAAGCACTACTGTGTTCCGGTTTGAAGGGCATTGTAGCTAGTGAAATTACTGGGCAAATGAGACTTTATGATCTGATCACTCAGTCTAGTAATTTGATTATTAGACTGGGTGATGTCTCAGGATGACGTGCGCAGTGCAGTGTCGCGCGAAACTATTGTTTTAAAGTTCCGGGTGACACTGCAACTGTTATGGGCGGCCGTGTCACTTAACATCAGGTGAACGACTAGCTCGTCACGTCATTCAATCACATAAAAAAAAAAAAAAAAAAAAAAAAAAACCTACAAATATTTGAGCTTCATGTCTGTTTGTTCCAGGGCCCGGCTGCGCCGCCCGAAGCCAGCGTTGAGCCGCACTAAGACACTGCACAACAATAAGTACCAGGCCCAATGAAGGTTGCACTTGCGCGCCAGCCCGCAAGATGCTCGAGGACGGTAGCCGCGCTCTATCCAGCAGCTCGAGCGACCGGCTGGTGGAGGAGCCGCGTTGCTGCTTCCCACCACGGCCGGTCAATGACTCGAAGATGTTCTGCTGCAGATGCGCCCATAGCCGGCGCGCCTCGCCGCTCACCTGCCTGGCAATATGCTTCCTGGTCCTCACGTACAACTTACTTGGCGGCTTCCTTTTCCTTGCGATCGAGGGAAATGGGGCACAGGAGACGGCTGTGGCTGCCGTCAAGCCCAACCTGCGTCAGCCGCAGGAGGCCACCGCGGAACTGCGCTCTCGTGCCGTCGAGCGCCTTTGGTCCATAACGGAAGACTTAAATATTTTGTACAAAGAAAATTGGACTAAGTTAGCCGCTAAGGAACTCATGGATTTCCAGAAAGATCTATTTAAAAGTGTGAAAGGAGAAGTGGTTTTTGGAAGTAGAGTCAGTTTAGAACCAGAAGACCACAGATGGACTTTCTCAAATAGCATTCTGTACGCCTTGACTCTCATCACTACTATCGGTAAGCCAAATATTCAAGCGCTAATATTTTTAAAGCATGTTAGGGTAAAGTTGAACTAGGAGGTAATACAGTAACGTGATGTAAGTGACGATATGGCAAATAGCGCGTCGCTTTGGTTGTTGATTGGCTTTTAAGCAAAACTGCCAGGTTCCACTGTTAAGTGCTTCGTAATTAATGGCATCTAGCTAGATGAGCACTTGAAAAAGCCTCGCTATTTATTACTTTTTTTACTATACTTGAGTATCTTCTCAGTTAATTAAGGGTTTTGGATTCACCCACCTGGATACATTTTATTTCCGTGCAGGTCAGGACAACATCACTCCGAAATCATCAGTGGGCAAGGTTGTTGCAATCGCGTACGCGTGCGTCGGCATTCCTATTATCATGATGTATCTGTCCACTATCGGCGAGGCGCTGGCACGGCGTCTCCGGGAGTTGTATGGCCGCGCGTGCCCCGCAAGTCTACGTGCCGCCGCTGGGCATGCGCGCGCTGACTGCCCGCAACCTACCACCGTGCCTACAGCTGTCACTGCTCATACTTCCACCGCATCCACACCACGCACGCCTTTCCAGGCCGCGCTTAATCTCGATAACCTCGTAGGTGGTTACCACTGGACGTGCAGTTCGCATACGCGTGTGCCGGTCCCGCTGAGCGTACTGCTGTTAGCGCTATACGTAGCGCTCGGCGCAGCCGTGTTCCGCGCGACGGAAGGCTGGTCGCTCGCCGACGGCTGCTACTTCTCCTTCTCCAGCCTCGCCACCATCGGGTTCGGTGACCTGCGGCCCGGCCTGCGTGCCAGTCGCGTTTCAGCTGCAGCCGAAGATACCGCACTGGCCGCCTGCTGCGCCTACATCTTGGTCGGCATCGCTTTCGTGGCGATGTGTTTCAACCTGATCCAGGAGGATGCGAGCTTAGCACTGCGGCGGCTGACGGCACTGTGTGCGGGCGGTGGCAAACCACGTGCTGTGCACAGCGCGGAGCGGATGGCAAACGAGAAGGCAGCGCTGTCCGTAGTTACTTGACGACGCGACGCGGCGGACGCTGGCCCATCGGTCGCGTTCTCCGCGGGCGCGGCCCGACGGCCGCAAGTGACATTGCCTACAAAATTTAACAGCTTGCCACGGCGCAAGTCCACCGCTAGCAGCGAGGAGAGCTTCCAGCGCGACACTGTGGCACGACGCTCAGCTGGTGCTGGTCGCGCCGAGCGCTGCGTGGAGTATTTTGTGCCGAGGAGCATCAGCGAGTTCAACCTTAGTGGCGCGGGCGTGATGCCTGAGCCCGCGCCTGGTGCACCCGACCGTGGTGCTCGGAAGGACAGGGTGTGTGCTAAGGGTAGGGATAAAGTGGTGACTTTCGAGGACGATTGCGCGCTCGGGAAGCCGCTTGACGATGACGTGTTTATGTAACAGTGCGTGACGCATCACTCGTATTTAAGATTTGTTGGTTTTGATGCCGTTTTAATGTAAATATAAAATAAAGTTCCCGAAAATACGGACGTGTGTACGGTTTATTACACAATAAATTACATTTTTCCAAATATCTTCTCGTTTCATTACTCACATCTAGCAGCGCACCCCCGCGTGAATTGCTTTATTTATTTTCAGGTTTCAAATATGATTTCTGTAACCGACATATTTTTATTTTTACGGTCTCTACGTTCTAGACCTCTAGATGACAATAAGAAATAGTCATCAGCCCAATTACTTGCTGGAACACTGGCCTTCTCTCACATGCAGAAAGGCTATAATAATCCATCACGCAGGCCAAGTGGGTGGGTTGGTGGATCCGTGGATGACACATGGTCTTGAATTATCTAATTCTGGAACATACTGGTTTCCTTACGATATTTTCCTTCACTGTTGATAAGAAAAAATTCAGCACATAACTTGAAACGTCATTTGCCGAGAAGGTAAACTAAGTGTGTGTCGGGTGTGTAAGTGTGCCTAAGTGTGTCGGTTAAAAGTCGGGCTACCGCTGATCCACTCACTCTAAATAGACATGCGAAAGACAGCGCTTTATATTACAGAGTGCTTAACAGTGCTAAGCTAAGAATTAAATAACCAATGAGAAAAGCATATAAGCACTTTTATTTAGTAAAAGTAAAAAAGATAGATGTTTCCCACGGGAGATACATAAATCTTGACATTGAAAGGGGAATATTAGATTAGATCGACATGATTAGAAATGATTGATGAGTTGTTGAATACAAAGGAATACAATAAAATTCTCAATTCAAAAGATATTTGGAATCAAAATACATGTAGGCAAAAGTAGAAAATTATTCACTGGTTGTGTAAGATCGCAATACAAAGCTCCGTCGAATAGTTCAAGGAGATAGCTTCCCCCAGCCGTGGAATCGAATGGCATGTCGTCGATACACAGCATCCATTGCTGCTAACTAATGGAAGCGTTCTATTTGAGAGCGTACTGTGTCAGCAATAAGGACGTAATTCAGCGAGGAGCCGCTGGAATGCCGAATGCTAACCGCAATATGCATAGTTTAGGTGATTTTCTCAAATATCTGGGCCTTATTTTGTTGGAATGAGGTCAGATTCCGCGTTGCAATTTCTGTTCCACAAGAAGCATGGATGATAGCAAATTAATTGGGGATCGTCTGACGGAGATTTACACATCAATAAGCACAGAGGAGAGTTAATCTATGACGAGTTTAACTGTGTTAGAGCGCAGGGATGAGATGAACGTCATAATATGTATACAGGATGCAATTTAATTCATTAGCATAAAGAAAGAATAATGAGTGCATCTTTTATTGATGATTATTAAAGGTTAAATAGTGCATATGTTTTTTTTTTTATCGAAAACTATGAAGATTGCCGCGGCGCCTAACGTAATTTTTTTTTTGTGTAATGCAGTACTTTAACTAGTGCTTCATTAAGATTACAATCTAGCCATTACTACGGCTAATAAGTAATTTAAGTTTGACTTAATCTGCTACAGTAGAGTAATTCTAAGAATGTGTCCATTAACACATTTCTTAACGTCTCCATTAAGGGGAAGGCACTTCGATCGTGCGATCTTTTTGAGCAAACTACACTAAGTTCAATGCCTAAGCCTAACGTTATTGGCACGAATGATTTAGATACACTACTTTATTTTTTAGGTTTGCCCTTTCGTAGTTTCTGAGTCTTTGTCTTTACCCAAGCTATAGTACTAATAACCAATTGTCCCAATTATGGCCCTAAGTGTATCTATATTTACTTATTTAGTAACTTTAGGTACTCTTATTTATATCGCATTTGACCGCAATCTCACCTGATGGAAAGTGACGATGCGGTCTACGATGGTACATGCTTGCCTAGAAGATATCTATTCACTCGTGACTTGAAGAGCTCCAGATTGTACTTATCGGGAAACGAAAGACGCTGGTAAAGTGTTCCATGTCTTCGCTGCTCGGATTATAAATATCGAGTCAAACCGCTTTGTGCGAATCGAAGGAATATCAACCATAAACTTTTTGCCTATTCTCATCATATTCCCAGGTGGTCCCACCCAGCTCGATGTAAAGAGACGCTATCCGTGTCATAGTCATGCGTGAGACGCACGCCCGGTCAGCGCAACGTGACCGATCTCGCGGCACTCGAACGTGATCTTGTACGAATTTAATTCGTCCAGGAACGTGATAATAGTACTATTATTTAATCTATGGTGATGTTGCGAGCTCGCCACGTGATTCACAAGTGGTTTGACAGTATAGATAGATAAGGCGCTTCCACACAGCAGTCTAATGTTGTAGATATTATTATAGCATTTGTTATGGTTAATAATTAATTACAAAAGATTTCCTGTTCTCCATCTGAACTGCATGCTTTGTCGAGTACAGAATAAATAGTGCCATTTTTTAATTCTCATTTTTCATACAGAATTTTCCAATCGACAATTTCCATCTGATTCATTCGACATTTTCCAACCAACAATTTTGACCGATATTTTCCATTTGACTTAAAATACAATTTTAGCTTGAAAACTGCACAAATAAACAACCAACCAGAAAACAATTATCTTATAGGGATTCTATTCTATTGTAAAGATCAAGCCAATCATTAAGCAAACCTACCCGATACCTCACGTCATATCTCACGTCGTCAAGTGGTCCTCCGTCGCGCGGCTCCGTCGGGGATTAGTTCCGAGGTCGGAGCGACAACAGGAAGATAAAACGACTATCTACTGCGTGACGTCATCCACACAAAACTAAGAACCTGTTTCAGCAAGCCCAAATAAAGTATCAGGTAAGCTATTTGTAACTTAACTGATAAATAATTATTTATGCGAAAATGGGCATACATTTGATAACATCACAGCTGTCTAAGGTGGAATACGTTTGCCCATGAGATGCCTATTCAATCTTGATTTGAAAAGACCAGGTAATCCAGTTATACCCAGGAGGAAATACTGTTGCTTGTAGAGAATTCCATTCCTTGTAAACAATGTTTGTTCCTTCAAATAAACTTTGTTTTCGTTTTAAAATTATTAATAAGAGTTTGACAGAAGATTACTAATGGATAAGGTTTTGGTGAGTTCTAAATAAACTGTTCGATAAATTGATATTAATTTTGATAACTATTATTTCAAATTGACTATGATGGATGCAGCGTTTATATGCCGGGTCCTTAGGCTCACTAGGTAAAAACCACGAGGAGACGATGGATGAAAAAGACCAGCAGCTGCTCAAAGTGGCGCTCTGTGGGGGAGGCCTATCAGTGGCCGCCTTTAGGCTGTTGGTGATGATGATGGACTGTTATGTAATGAAATCGAAGTAATTCGCAGAGCTCTAAATTGCTCAGTTATCAGTGGTTATAAAATTCGGTAAACACCATGCCATAAGAAGTGTCTGTAACACAGTTAAATAACAACCGAGAGATTATGCTTCAGACAATTTAGTTGTTGGATGGAACAACCTGGTACTTTGTTTGGATATTCTAAAAACTCTACTGTGTTATGGAGAGAGGCAAAAAGAAACAACTTGTTTTAGCCACTGTTAGTTGTTTCTTTCTCACACACCCACTATGTCTGGTCGTAGTTAACATAATAAAGTATATTGTGATGTCATCATCATCATCATCAACAGCCTGAAGACGTCCACTGCTGAACATAGGCCTCCCGCAGAGCACGCCACCTTGAGCGGCTGCTCGCCTCCTGCATCCATCGGCTCCCCGCGGCTTTCACCAGGTCGTCGGTCCACCGAGTGGGGGGCCGGCCTACGCTGCGTCTTCCGGTTCGTGGTCGCCACTCGAGAACCTTTCTTCCCCATCGGTTGTCAGTTCTACGAGCGATGTGGCCTGCCCATTGCCACTTCAACTTACTAACTCTAAGAGCTATATCGGTCACTTTAGTTCTCCTGCGGATCTCCTCGTTCCGGAGCTTATCTCGCAGGGAAACACCGAGCATAGCTCGCTCCATAGCTCGCTGCGCGACTTTGAGCTTACTAATGAGGCCAACAGTAAGAGACCATGTCTCAGTTCCATAAGTCATCACTGGCAACACACACTGATTGAAAACTTTCGTTTTCAGGCTCTGCGGTATTTTGGACGAAAAGATAGGACGAAGCTTCCCGAACGCTGCCCAGCCGAGTTGGATTCTTCGCGCCACCTCTTTGTCGAAGTTGGACCTACCTAATTGGACAATCTGTCCTAGGTAGACATACTTGTCGACAACTTCGAGAGTATCGTTCCCAACAATTACCGGTATAGGTGGAACATGAGCATTAGACATGATCTTTGTCTTGTCCATATTCATCTTAAGACCAACCTGCTGGGAGACTCTACTGAGGTCGTTGAGCATGGTGCTAAGGTCCTCGAGCGATTCCGCCATTATGACTATATCATCGGCAAAACGAAGGTTAGTGATGTACTCGCCATTTATGTTGATGCCAGATCTTTTCCACTCCAAGAGCTTGAAAACGTCCTCCAATGCGTTTGTAAATAAAGTCTCCGTCTCACGCCTCTTTGCAATGGGATTTGTTTCGTACTCTGATCCTGTAATCGGGCTGACATAATGGCCTTACTGTACAAACACTTCAACACTTCGATATACCTACAGTCAATTTGGCATCGCTGCAAGGACTGCAGCACCGCCCAAGTCTTGATTGAATCGAAGGCTTTCTCATAGTCCACAAACGCTAGGCATAACTGCCGATTATATACTCTTCGGTCTTCAGTATAATCTGGCGTAGCGTATGAATGTGCTCTATGGTGCTAAAGCCTTTTCGGCAACCGGCTTGATCGGGAGGCTGGAATACATCAAACTTGCGTGCGAGACGATTCGTAATGACTCTCGAAAACAGCTTATACACATGACTCAAGAGCGAGATGGGCCTATAGTTCTTCAATAAAGTGTTATCGCCTTTTTTGAAGAAGAGCACCACCACGCTCTTGTGCCATGCCTCTGGCGTTGTACCTTCAAGGATGACAGAATTAAATAACTTCTGGAGGACCAAAAGTACCGGTCTACCACCCGCTCTCAGAAGTTCAGTCGTAATTCCATCTTCACCTGGTGCCTTGTTGTTTTTAAGCTGTTTGAGGGCCATTCTAATCTCGTACAGGCTGACGTCCGGGATATCTTCGGTATAGTGTCGGACTAACTTGGCTCTGATGTCCTGAGCTGTGTTAGTAGCGGGCTTACGTGTCGAGGTGTATAACTGTCCATAGAAGTTCTCGATCTCTCTCAGAATCTCAGGCTTGGATGAAATGACGCTACCATTTTCGGTCTTCAGTTTTGTCATTTGGTGTTGCCCAATAGACGAATCCTTTGCGAACACTTTAGAGCCTTGGTTCCGCTCAATTGCGGCCTCAATACGTGAAGCACTAAGAGCACGCAAGTCGTGTCGCAAGGAACTCCAGATTCGTCTATTGAGTTCACCGTAGGCTGACATATCAACTGAAGACTGCAGCTTCATTTCGCTCCGGTCGGCCATTAGCTCAAGAGTTTTTTCTGAGAGCTTTTGAGTCTTCTTTCGGCGTTGGGTCTTAAAGAATTTCGATCCAACAGCTTGGACAGTTTCCACCAACCCGTCGTTTAGCTCGTCCACTGTGTTACAGTCGGCTAGGCACTGGAAGCGATTTTGGAGTTCCAGCTGAAAGCCTTCGGGGTTTTGGATTTGGACAGGATTTGGACGGAGCGTAGACTTCACCAGACGTGACCTTTCGAGCTTAACATTGATATTCAATGTGCCTCTAACAATACGGTGATCGCTACCGTTGTCATGTATCACCATAATAATGCCAAATTACATAACGCAATAAATAACAAATATTTCTAGTTCCTTTTGCCAAAACACAAACGTTTGGATACCAGTATGAGCAATGAGTTTCAGGGAACTGCTTCAACAATTTACTGATAACTTTGAATATAGGTTGAATACTCAAATCAAATACTGACAAATACAATACAATACAAAATTCCTTGATTGTACACCAAACATGAAAACAGATGCATATAAGTACAGAAAGTTACATACATAGAGCTGTAGTACAATAGGCGGACTTATCGCTAAAAGCGATCTCTTCCAGTCAACCTTTGGGTGGAAAAAATTATTGGAGAGATAGAGGTCGGTGGTGTAAGCAAATTCATGTTGTTTGTTTAATAATTGTTTTTATTTTATTCAATAAAAAAAAAACCTTCGACAACTGTCTCACCTCATGGAAAGTGATGACGCAGTCTACGATGGTGCATACTTTCCTAGAAGATACCTGTTCACCCTCGACTTGAAGACTCCCAGATTAAATATAATGTGGAAAATCAAGTGACTGTAAATTAGTCTTGCGTCCTTTACTTTGGCACGGGCGCATGATTCTATAGAAATCGACATCTCTTTTCTCGAGAAAGCTCAAGTTCAATCGTGCATTGAGGATACTGCTACCAACTCCGGGATGGATCTGCTAAATACCAGCTGAAAGCCTAAGAATCTATTGAAAGAGAAGCTCATAGTCAATCAATTGTTTGGGACTCGGCTACAGAGGCTCGACCATAGACGCAAAGTTGCCAGTTTATCGGTCTTTTATCGAGTGCATTTTGAAGAGAGACTGGAGCTGCATGCATAACCTAATTCCGCCATCACCATTCCACCATTGGACAACCAGATGTACGAAAAAACGCCATCGTTAAATGGTTAACATCCCGCATGTGTGAACAATGCGATTTGCTTCCGCATTTATCATGCGAACAGCCAAAGAGTGGAACGCTTTACCACGTCTGTACTTCCCGAAAACTACGATATTGGAGTCTTCAAATCGAGAGTGAACAGGTATCTTCTAGGCAAGCGCGTTGCATCCTTGACTGCATCGTCACTTTCCATCAGGTGAGATAGTGGTCAAGCGCAAGTCTATCAATCATTAAAAAAATAAAAAAAAGCATTTCTGTGCGATTGATCACACGGATCACCCCATAAACCTTCTGTTATTCTGGACAATTTAATACAAAGTATGGCCTCCTCTGCTATTCAGAACTTGTCGGCAACGATTATTCATTGAATTAATGAGACAGTTTATATCATCTTGCGGTATTCGCTCCCAATGGAATTGTAGCAAATCCTTCAGCTGTTGGGTTGTTGTCACTCCGTCCAAGTCCTTCAAAACACGTCTCTGGAGCATGTCCCATGCGTGCTCGATGGGGTTGAGGTCTGGCGATTGTGCAGGCCAGGGCAATACCCGGATGTTCTCCGTTGCCAAGTATTCACTGGTTCGCCGAGCTGTATGTGAACGCGCATTGTCATGCATTAACGTAAAATCGGAGCCAAAGGTTTGTGCAAATGGATGGACATAAGGTCTGAGAATATCCTCAACGTAATTTTCAGCGTTCATGTTTCCATTTACAAAAACGAGCTCAGTTCGCCTGTTCATCATAATACCCGTCCATACCATAACTGTTGAGCCGCTGTATGGATGAACTTCCTGAACGCACCTGAGCCTTTCAGTATTTCCGGGCCGACGGTACACTCGCACCCTTCTTGTATCAGGCCTAAACCCGAATCGCGACTCATCGGAAAACATAATTTTATCCCATTGTTCCCGGGTCCATGTTATGCGTTCTCTACACCATTCATTTCGACGAGCGCGATTCCCGTGACGTGTCGGTGGGCACCTGATTGGGCGTCGATCTCGTAGGCCGTACTCATGCAGTCGATTTCGCACAGTTTGGGGAGTTACATCAACACCACTTGAATTTTGTAGCCTCAAACTTAGCTCTCGAGCGGTTAACATCGGCTGGCGTCTTCAGTCTCAGTTGTATGTACCGGTCTTGCCGAGTGGTTGTACTCCTTCTACGGCCTGGGTGCTGTTCAGCGGGTTCCCCTGTATTATTGTAGCGCTGCCAAAGACGACAAATAACACTTCTATGAATGCCAAAATGTCGAGATACCTGAGATTGATTACTTCCCGCTTGCAACATCTCTACAGCTCTTTGCATTTCATCTGCCGTCAAATGACGTCGCTCCATGACGTGAAGAATATCTAACGATTCAATTTTGTCGCTAACTTTATTTAAATGGTTGGTAAAATTATAAAATCAAGAATAAACGTGTCAATTTTTTTTTTGCTTATATTTTGGCTCCACACATAGTGTATTTAGCCAGTGATGAGTATTGTAATTTTTCATCGTATTATGGAATATTTCACATAAGGTCAAGTCTTAGTCACAGTCAGTCAGGGTAGTCATAGTCCAGTCTAAGTCAGGTAGTCATAATCCAGTCTAAGTCAAGCCCTAGTAAAATGGTGGCAACTTTACTAGAGGCTTCTATGGAATTTTGGAAGCAACACGAAAAACCTGGTTTGCAAACATACGTTTTGTAAAATAATACAATGCAACGCCGCGAACTTTTTCACGTTCCCGCCAAAAACTCCCTACCGTGTCAATTAAAACGCACTTAAATTCAAACAAATTCGCAGCATTTGAATTTTATGAAAAAACAAAACATAGTCGAATTTTTTTTTACAACCAGCCAGTATGTCATCAATAACAAAAAAGTTTATTTACCTACGCACTTTGAGTGAGTAAATACTTAGAAATTAATTAATATAAATGGTAAATTTGTAATATCATGCATGTTGCTTAGACTTTTTGATGTGTGTATATTACAATCATTACAGTGGATTTAATAAAAACTGTGCACTCGGCATGGGTATAGGTTTCACATCAACGTAAATACGCCGTGGAATTCTTCTTCTTCTCGTGTAGGCAAGTGGTCAGCCCTGGTGTCTGAATTTTTGGGCGCCCAACGGTTTCTGACTTTGTTTAACGACTGTTGTCTTACGAAAACAGCCGTGGAATTGAATTCGATATTTTCCTGAAATATATGTACTCAGTCCATGCTACAGAACAACACAAAGTGAGTTTGAATTGTTATGTTATCCCGAAAGGGAGGGACTGGGACCATGATAGCCCACAAGTTGTGAGAGCCTTTTAAAAATAACAAAAATCAAGTGTCCAACTATCACGGTTCATGAGATACAGACTGGTGACAGACGGACAGACAGACATACAGACAGACAGACAGACAGCGGAGCCTTAGTAATATACCCGTAATATAGCCGTTTACTCTTTGGGTACGGAACCCTAAAAACAATTGTGCTTTACCATTATCTATTACAAAAAATTATTGATTAACTCTGTAGATATTAGACTATTAAATGCCTTCAACTTTAACTGGCAGTGCACTACCAGTTGCCTTCTGTTATGCGAAATAGCTTCCATAAATATAGCTTCCACTCACAGAATTTGCCCTATTTACATAGCTTTCACTGTTTAAATACTTTATACAACACTCTAGCAATATGATGACGCTAACAGTAACTCAAGTTTAGTGTGAATACGAGTGGAATGCGCGGTAGAACCTGGCATTCCTAATTAAACCTTCATCAACGTGCCTTTTGCTATACGTACCCATGAATAGCGACGGGTGCACCGTGATTTACCATTGTATTTATAACAAAATTACGAATCCGATGAATAATAGAATAACTACTTTACTTAGGGTGGATTTGACCAAACTTAGAGTTATGCGCGAGTAACTATACCAGAATAAATCTATTCCACGATCTTAAACTAGAATAACTCATTAGTTGTTTTACCATGCAATACAAAGTATAGAATACTTATACGCGAATAGCGGAGTGAACGATGAACGAAACTATTACCCAGGTAACAATTATTGTTCTACAACGCCAAGGTATTCAAGTTTATGTAATAGCAACTCAATTTTGTCGTATTATAGTGCAGAAAAGTAAATGTTGGAATTATATGGCGCGCTGCCGCCATTAAAATATTCTCGGAATAGTTTATTATTCCACCAAAAACGGTGGTATAAGTTGTTATTCTCGAATAGGCTTGAGTGTAGATGGTAAAATGTGAAATTGGTTTACTCTCGGATAACTGGCGATTTATTCTAAGTATAACCCTTACTCTCGTTTGGTCGAATCCACTCTTAATCAAACAACGTAATTCGTAATATACTTTTCACCTCACTAGCCCGGAAAGGTTCTCGTTGTCATTCAAAATCTGGGCGCAAAAACGCATTTTAATCGCTAGCGTGGAAAGTGTTTTTGAAATTCGAACGTTTCTATTCAATAATTTTCTCGTCAATAATTTATCACAGACCTGCCCGAATTTAACCTTCTTCTATTGCCAGTCCACTGAAAACTTATTAATACCACAGACTACCTCCCAAAAGATTCCATCTTTTTCTAGTTCACCAACCTCATTTTTAGAATAATCGCACTGTCCAGCACCAAAGAGTATATAACCAATACGCTATCCAGCACGGCGACTGCATGGAAAATGGATGAAAAACACTTTTTCTTTAATTTTCCATGAATCACGTGACGAGCTAGTCGTTTACCTGATGTTAAGCGTTACCGCCACCCATAGCTAAATTAATAAGCTAAAAAATAATCTTTTCTTAGCCTTTTAGCTGTTTTTCTTGCATTTTCCTCGCTGTAGTGAGGTGAAAAGTTGTGTGTTGCACTCGGCAGCAAAGTTTTTCTGCGTCTCGTACCTTTGAAACCTTCGCTACGGTCAAGATTCTTCATTTGCTTTGCTCATTTTGCAATCCTAGAATCCTTCGCTTGCTCAGGTTTCAATTCAAGTACTCGCGCCAAAAACCAACTTTGCAGCCTTGTATAACAAATAACTATTGTAAAAGAGTCAGAGACTCATCAGCAAAGCCACGAGCTTTTCTGATGAATACCCAAAGACAACGGTATACTAAAATTGAATTTTAAGGAGTTTAGGGAGTGTGACTAAGGGTGAAGTGGATCATTTCGACACAACGCAGCCGTTGTGTCGAAACCATCCGGTTTCCCGTGGAGGATGTCTTTAGTTGTTTTTATGTAACTGCCAATTTTGGATCAAAGATGTCCAATTTTGAATTATTGACTAACAAATTATTATATTGACGAGCCATTCTAACTATTGGATTAAAGAAAGACGTATTATTTTTATAAGCAACGCTGTACTTACCCGGAATCAAAATATAGATAGAGATATATTTGAGTTAGTCTTTAAAGAGTTTCATAGGGTGACTATGGATTTAGTTGTGGCTGATCCAAAGCTGGCCCGATAGTTTTAATACCGTAAATGTTGTATTTTTAATTTTTTTAATTTTGTTATTTTATTTTTCGGATTGTTTTTAGGAAACTGATATAAAATTAAATATAAGTACCTATATTAAGTATAGTAATTAGTCATAATTACCTACTGCTAGTACTAGTTTGTAAATTTGTTATTAAACCTGTGGTGGGCGAATTAGGCAACCTGTAATGCCCACCCTAAAAGTGTATTTCAAAATAAATAAATAAATAAGTTTGTACTACTACCACTAGGCAGGCAACGTGCCCAATATGCTGGCAGCATTGCCACGTTGAATGGCAATGCTCAACCTTTGGCTGAAGTAGAGGCCAGCATTTTGGTCACGTGTTGCCTCGACCAGACGTTTGCAAAGATCCTTGAAATTTGGTTAGCACTCGGTCCCCAAGGCCTAAGCGTCTCAACCCCAAAAGGCGCAAATATGAAATCTCTATCAAGGTTACTGTATTTGAGCATTTTTAGTTGCTCAGCAGAATTCGCCGCGGAAGATGGACGGCGCAAGGGCACATGTAGCGTCCCACGCCAATGGCCGCCTTATCTTCTATGGAATTGAAGTCATTCCATCGGGTCTTTTACCATCATCGCGTACGAGGCCATTAGGCTCCAAAATAGCCGCGTAGTTGGTGCTGGTAAAAGCCCGACGAATTATAATATCGTTAAGACTATCGTTATATATTATTGTGATTTGTAATTAGTAAAGCCACAAAAATATCTTCATGTTATCACAGAATGCCTCTGAACTGCTACCCAATATATTTTCTCTTAGTCACCAAAAAATAATAATTATTGTTTTTTAGGTTTCCGGAAAACCTCTGTCTTTTGCAGATGTGTGACATTTGCACCTGTTCATTCCAGATTCCAGACCAATCACAGTAGTGCGCCATCCAATGAGAGCATTGCGTGTTCCTCTTACGCCGACACGGACATGGCAACTAGTATTTCCATTTTCTAGAGACACGGTTACTAGCTACGTCCCTGTCGATTTTAATTATAATTAAAAATATACGATTAAAATTAAATCAATTCAAGTTGAAGTGAGTAACTGCTAGAACTGTTGCGGGTTAAACATACATAAGTATTATTATAGTTATTGTGTAGCGAAGGCTCATTCAATAAAATATGGATAGGTGCTCTTGAGGGAGCGTTCTCTATAAAAATACGGCATACATATCGCGTCGTGGAAAAATATCGGGTGTAATTTCTGAAATATTATTTGGCAGTTTTCCTCGTGCTCCATTTTATTGTCGAAGTTTTATACATAATCTTTATATAATCTTAATTAAAACGATGTCTGATTATTTTTTATTTGCTCGCGGCTTTCACAGAATAAGCTTATTAATATCTGCTTGTACCTTTAAAAAGCTAAACACCAAAATACCAAGTTTATTGATCCAGTACTGTACGTTGTACAATTACACATAGATATATTAGAAGATATAGTGCAAGACAAGTGGGTAACCGACGCTATGCACTTGCGGCCTGGCGCCTTACCTTCCCTCTTAATATTTTTTTATTGGTTTTGCGGCCCACTGTTTCTGCGGTCCATATGCATGCGGCCCATCAATGACTATCAGTTTGACATGCATGCTCTACGCTTTGCAGGCTGCTTGGTGATCGCTGAAGATTTTATAATGTACCGAGGTGAATGCCCGTTCTCTGGATATTCCCTTAGCCGGCTCTTATTACGGCAACTTATCGTCTTTTATCCACACGCACGTAACGAAAACCTTCTATAATTCTCTTACACTGGAATAATATCTTCTAACCTGAGATGATTCTATCCACAGTTACTTTGCACACCTAAGAGCTAATGTTAGGCTAGGTATTAGAGATAAGTAAATAAAAAGGTAACCCACTTAGGGTTACCTTTTTTATTACATTATTGCGAACAAAATTGTAATTTTGTCTAATAAATCTGCCAGGTGTTTCGTAACTAATACGTTTATAAGGAGTTATTTGGACTCACTTAACGGTCTAGTTGTACCTAAATAAACACCGTACAAACAACTTGGTCCGTCCTGCAAACCCTTGTAGCGATTCCAAACATTTTTTGTTACACTCCCTCTGGCATACTGGGGGTCGGGTCCCGTCAATCCCGAAATAATGAAATTAAAAGCCCCCGTCCCGGCTCGGTCTGGAGAGCTCTTGGTCATTAAACACAGGAATGTGGGACGAGATCACATTATGTTTTCTATTTGCAAAAGGTGTTTGAAGTTATTTTACACGTGACCGGCCTTTCTAAGGAATTATGTTTATTTATAAATCTGTTTATTTGATAGAGGAATTTGTGTTAATAATTACAGTGTTGGCTTGTCGCGGACTTCGTTATTCGGGATAATGATTATCTATACATCTATACATATAATAAAACTGTAGAGAAAAAAAATCTGTAATTGCAAGATATCAAGAAAAAAATGACACAGGTTATGGACGAATTTAATATTTTATTTATATCTTTTTTATTGAAAAGTGAGTTAAAAGCGAATTAATTGCCTTCATTCCATTTCTTGTATATTTTAATGTTCCTTTTTAGTAATTTTTCTTAAACATTAGCATTAAATTTTTCCCACAAAATAGAAATGTTTAATGTTTTGTATGACGTCACCTGTTTTGCTTACATAACAGTTTACGTTCTATCAACCTGTCACAAGTTAAGTAGATACATATACCAACAAATAATAAATAGTGTGAAAGCAGATTTTTTTTTATTTTGGCATTAGACAACATTTGTATTTAGCCAATGATACGAAATATTTTATGAAAAATGTTTTAAAAGGGTACTTAGATGTAGGTAAGTATAACTATACATTAGGATAGGACAATATATAGGATAGGTAAGATCCTCTTTTTTTATCTATTTTTTTTTTATAGGAGTTTAGTCATTGTTGACTATGTCACTCCCGTAAGTCCGTCAACGCGTTATGAGATTGTCAATGAGTCAAACTCCGCATAAAAGAGAAATATCATTCCATCAGTATCCCGGCTTCCTCAGAAGCTGGCGAAGCCAAGATACTGTTGCAGCCACCCACGTCATTTCCATTGTGTAGGACTTCTTGGCCCGTAAGATCCTCGAATTAGCAACATGGCCGTGTAACGTTCAGTTTTGATTTCTTCTTCTTCTTTTACGTGGGTAAATGATTTTTAAAGGTTTTAATAGTTAAAATATATTAGGTCTGTGGGCTTCTCCATGAACAAACTGAGCGGTTATATTCTCTTTAGGACAAACTACAGGCTAGAGCAAAATATTATTGGTTACTCGATTGCTCCAAGAAGGTTAATTATTAAAAGGTCTTTGAAAGTGGGCGTCTTCAGGATGTCGTTGTTGATGATGATGATGATGATAGCCGTATTTGAGTTAATTGATCATAGATATCAATTTCAGCTTAATTCTTTCCGTTATTTCTAAAATAAGTAATGGTCTCGACAGATTCTTAGAAAGACAAACACACGGACAACAAAGTGATTTTACCTATAAGTGTTCCTTTATTTCAAAACTGTTACGGAACCCTAAAAATGAAACGTTCTTTGCAAAAGCGAATCTGATTAGAGCTTTGTACACATGTTATTTTCTCACTCTCACTACTATGTTGAAAGTGCAGTGGGAATGAGACAACCTGAAAAATAGCGGACAGAATATAAATGTCGACTCTTTTTACTGTGGCGTACGTAAGTACTTGTGATTTCTAATTAGTATTAACAAAATTAGTTATGTACACATCGTATAGGTAAATGCAATACTCCAGCTGTAAAGTATGTATTTTATAGACTTATTATTGACACTGGCTAAATACTCAAGTCGTATGGACCCAACTTAATAAAGTAAAAAAAATTGTCACCGCATAATTTTTTTTGCAACAAAGATACTCTTTGGGAACGAAAAGTGCGCGGATATGAAAAACTGACGAATGTATACTGTAACGATACAGGCTGTCTCGTGACGTCACAAATATTATAAATTTTACCTAAAGTATAAAAATACTGAAATAATTTGATCAAAGCATTTTACGCACAAAGAATAGTCCAAAAATAAAGGAAATAGTCGTTGGCATCGCATTAACTGATAGAGAAAATGTATAGATAGGTGTAAAAGTGGTTACCTGTGGTAAATTAAGGTAACAGTAAAAGAAATCAAACCTTCTTTATATTTAGTTTTACTTTTTTACCTTTCTACCTTTAAAGTGTTTTTGATATATAATAGGATTTTGAGATCTGTCAAGCTGTCAAACGCGGTCAGAAAAAAAACGATTCACGGGATTCGCAAGTCGAAACCTGGTAAAAAATGCACGTGAAATTCACGGTTAAATTCATAGTTAGCTTCGCCCTCTCAAGTAATTCTGGATCTGGGGGGAAGTATGCCTCGGGTCCAGGAACTCAGTAAGAGATAAGTTGAAACATTGCAACGAAGCTTGTCTTCCCTTATTTTGCTTAGGGCATGCAGTTCGCGTGTTATGTGGAGACCTGCACCAGATTTTGCCTCCGTTATAGGATCTGGATCCACCTTTTTGGTTTGGTTTGCATTCTGGCTGAAAGGAGGGCTGAAAAGATTAACTGTCCCGTCTTCGTGTATACGATACCCGGATCCTAAATGCAAATTAAGCTGAACTGTCCCAAGTGATAGGGTTTTGTCTTGTATGCTGCCCATGGACCCCGGTCCCGCATGCAAGATAAAAATTAGGTGGCAACAGGTTTTAGCTTTGGAGAGCTTTTGTCACAGCTCGTTCTCTCATAGGGTTAGATCAGGTATGTTCTCATTGCACACACCGAGAACAGACATGCACGTTTAAAAGTAAATGTGAGATTTGTAGCAATCTCCAGTGTTTGGGGGTACACACTAGTGTATAGGGAAAAGCTATAAGTCGAGGCATACACACGTAGGAGGGGAAAGTTAGGGATAAAATATTGAAAATCGCGGAAAAATAATAGTGTTAGGGAAATAGATAAAATTCAATAAATAAATAAATAAATTAAAGCGGTATAAAATACATCTAAAGATAAATTCGTTATAATAAAATACTAATAAATAAAAGTGCAAATACAATACGTAAATTATCAAAGTTATAAAATTATAATCCAAGTTTTCTCGAAGGTTGAAGCTGTGGGTGTTTATTGTAGGGCTAGATTGTCGTGGACCTTGCTTTTGGCGGAAAGCTGGGTGATCACTGAAGGTTTAATGTACAGAGAACAATGCTGTATAGGTATAAGTAGGCATTTCTTTAGTAGGCAAAAGCTTTCATGAAACTACGGAACTGAGTAGAGATAGAAAGGAGAATGTGTTTGAATACGATTCATCACATTAGTTTTCGTGACTTAGTCTCAACTGAAAAATTATTGTCGTTAATGTTGCGGATCATATTAGTATAAATACTTAATTCTGTAACTTATTGTTCTTAACTTTATTGTTTTAAAGTTCCGGGTGACACTGCAACTGTTATGGGCGGCCGTGTCACTTAACATCAGGTGAACGACTTGCTCGTCACGTCATTCAATAACATTAAAAAAAAAAAAAAAAACTTAATTCTGTAAATCTATTTTGTGGTAAAAGTACGTTGTACTATATATCTATTCTGTGGTATAGGAAGGTATTTCTTTAGCTGGTTTTGCGATGTTCTACGGAGGATATGAGAAAGGTTCTATTCCTACACGGTTATTACAATATGCATAAAAAGATAGGTATTTTCTTAGCGGATTCTAGGCGGAATTTTACTTAGCAGAGTTGGAGGGATCATATTCCTACAAGGAAACGAACGTTTTGTTTTCTAGTTGCGAAATAGGTAATGCTTGTACAATAGTTAAGTAACTACCGGGAATTTATTCATAATTTAGGGTTGATCGTGTTTGTTTATAGATCAATTTAGTGGAATTCAGAGTTGGGTTTTTTTGATTGAATTTTCAATAAGAATTTTACTATTTATTCTATAAGAAACATTTAAAGTACTAGTGATAAGAAATTGTCCTTCGTGTCTTGGGTCAAGCACAGCAGTACCTGTTAGTGATCTCCTTACCAAACGGATAGGGGTAGCTAATTTAAAGATTCGAATGAGAATATCTTGTTGTTAGAAAACAGCATTAATAATCTATTATATTACTGGCAAAAAAACATATTATTATAATATTTCATATTTATGAAATATAATACCTAAATTATATAAACGGGTTTTAGATTACTTTTCAATACAAGTTCTGGAAAATAGAGACAACCTGAATATCACTAACAGATCATTGAATTGAAATAAATATTTACAGTTAAAATTAATACTACTGTTTAGTCCACTGCATGCTGTTGATATAGAATCTACGATAATATTGATAATCTTTAGACGAAAACTAGGAGATTTGAAAGTTGAGCTATTTTTAGAGTCTGTCTTATACCGAATGTAGTACGTATTAGATAGACTCACAATTAACTAAGGTGATGTCTATATTGTTAGGATTTGGAAAAAAATAATGTCCTCTTGTCCCTTGCACCTTTTGGAGTCCAAACTAGATAAGTAGATAAGAATAGGTAGATGGGGTACCTGACGTACTGACTTGGGATAAATAGAACAAAATTTAGTAAAATCAAATTTCTCTTAGTGTGGGGGAATTTCACACACGGTACCTCCGTGTGGGAAATTTCAAGCACTAAATAGTGGAGGGTTAACCAGCCGGGTAGTCGAGACCCACAGCATTGGAGCGGTGGCGGGGCTCCTATGCCAGAGTTATGATAAACAAATAGAGTTTACTATGACTTTGCTATATAACAAACTCAAACTCAGTTAGCAATATACTTACTTACGTTTTACCTATGTTTCACTTTCTTGTCTTGTTAATTTCAACATACGTTCGTCATGAAGCTTTAATTTACTTTCAGTTTTGTTTATGACTAGGAACTATAATGTTCAATTTTTTGCAAGAAAAGATTATTCATTCCTACAATTGAAACCTTTCGAATATATAGTAGGAAATATATTGATTGGTGCATAATATGATTTTATGTGGAAATTTCAGTTCGGTTACTCAGAGCATAGGAATAGTTTTCATCAGGGGATTAAATTGCAATTATTTGTAGGACGATGAATATTTTAAATTTATTTAATGTTATTAAATAGGTTAGATGTTAGTTAGGTATTGTCTCATTACTTTAAAAGGATTTGGATTACTACACTATCACAACGTACGGTTCTACCATTTATTAGGTGACGATTCACAAGGCCATAAACATTAATAGGTAGCCCAAAATAGTCAACAAGCTTTGATACCCATTTAGCGTCATATGATTAATTTATAATAACTCGGAGATTTGATTCAGTAATGTATTAGTATTATTAAAAAGGCAAATACCCGGTTGTTACAATTTGGTACCGTGACCAGGATCTCAATTGACCAGTATCTTAATTGACCAGGATCTCAAATGACCAGGATTTTACTTGACTAGGATTTTCGTGCGGTTTTTTCGTTATCAGGTTGATTTGTTGTAGAGATTCACATTAGTGATAGTTTTCGATTAGAATGAGGATGTTGATTGTTTTGGATTTGCTATTATTTTTAAGTAGCGATGGTATTTATTTACTATCGCACAATTTGCTGTCCGTGGAAAAGGAAAGGTTTTGAGACAATATATAGGGGCGGTTTTAGATTTTAATAAATTAAATGGAAATTAGTTACAATTTATCTCATAGTTAAAAGAAGGACTCAATCTTTTGAGAGTTTTAATCGTTACTTTATTAGTTATTTAATAATTTTTCGGGGCTATAACGTTCAGGATATCATCATTAGATTATCGTAGAAGATTGATTAATTAGATGATGAAGGTGATGAATAAATAGATAAACGGGATTCGATCTATTCATGCAAACATTGGTTTATTTGATTTACGAATAATATGGTTGGCATTCGATAGATAAAAATTGAAAATAGGCCGCGCTGCAATAAACTCAATGGAATTTAAATAAATTCAACATTAGAATGTTTCATTACGATCATTGAAAATTGTTGTATTGGGTTGGAAAGGATTAGTACCTAGTTTATGAATGAGATAAGTATATCTGTCTGATTAATTTTACAATTTATTGATGCACATAATAAAGTTGAGCTTTCATTTAGGACGTACGAGGCGAAATTATCATCTTACAATTTAGGAAAAACGACGGAGTCAATTTCCATAAATAATTCGGAAACATTGAAGTAAATAATTTACATTTCTCTTCTGGGTTTGGAACTAGGAAAGGTTCGAAGTTGGCTAAGATTATAAAACTATAGGGGGCGCTTTACAGTTCAAGATATTTAATAATTTTATTAGTGGTAGTTGATACGGTGGATAGACTTAGTTCCGATTCAGTGTTTATTGTATGATACACAATAATCTAAATAAAATAAAAATATTTAAAATAAATCATTACAATTTCAAAATAGTGGTATTTTTAAAACATTTTGGTTAGCTTGTTTGGTAGTTTTGCGCGTAATTCGAGTTCAAGTTCGGGGTTTTTGAGAGTGAATATTATACTTATTGATTAAATTTTCAAATAAAATATTGCGTTTTAAAAATTCATACGTTAATAACGATAATATATTTAAAACGTAACAAAAGAAATTATTTTGTAGTAAAGATTAGTTCAGTTCGCAAAAATTAATATTTATTAATTATTGTTGTTATAATTTACTTATACTGAATAGATGGTTTCAGCCTTGACATTTTAAACGAAATTTATGAAATCATATAATTACTTATGTTGTAGAAATGAAATTGAAATAAAATTAAAGATTTTATTTTAATATCACGATAAGTATTAAGCAATAACTTCAAAGAAGCCTTAAATCTATTGGGAATTGCTAGCCGTTAAGATAGCGAATAAGTTAGTTGACAGGGGTCAAATGTGGATTAATGAATTGTTATGTTGTTGTTTTTGCTTAAGAAAGGAATTTGATTTTGGATTTATAAAAAAAAGGCAATTTTATGTAAGCAAGTATCATTGTATGGACATGGTCAGAGGTATTAACAGTGCAGGAGGATCTTAGTGGCTTAGCAAGATCTACGGTTTAAGGGATTTGTTGACGGGTGGCTTTGGATTTACACGACTCAACAAATGGGTTGATATAATTTAAGGCTAGGTGCTAGGTTAAAAGAGAAAGCCTAAGTTTAAACAAAACTGTTATAACAACCCCGTACTCTACAAGGTAGGAACATCCGATCTGCTACACTCTACATCCGAAATAATAGGGAATTACGGAGTGGGAAATATATGCGAAATATTGCTGAAGTCATAGACAATTCTATACTTTGAACTATTAAAGTTGACCTGGTTATCGAAGGGTTTTGTGGGGGGCAGCTCGGAACGAAAACATGGTTCTTAGGGGTACCTTCTACTTAAAGTTATTAGGACTGACCAGCCTCACAACCTGGTTTCTTTTGGTGGCTAGGTTAGCCTTGGGATAAGTGACTTTTGGGTATGATTGATGCGATGAAATTTTGGATATTGACTCATAAAGTAATTCACTGTTGTTACGGCTTAAGAGGGCGCTTAAAATAGAAAAGTAATTACGGTTTGTTTTCAAGGATGGATTCAATAGTATATTAAAAATAAAAATATTATCATTGACAACATTAAACTTTTGAAAATAAATTACTTAATATTAGTAATATTTAATATTTTTCAAACGAATAAAAAATTAATACGCAGTATACTGCATATTAAACAATTGAAAATACAAGTGTATTTTTGTTTCGCAAATTATTTGCTATCGGGTTGATTATTTTTAGGTGCTCTCTTAAATTAAATTTAACGGTTAGGAACACTACAGAACTATAAACACATTTTAAGTTTGGAGCCAAACGTTAACAAATTATAATTGCTTAAGTAAGGTGGTAGAGTTATAATTATTATTTAAATTATTTTTATTATAGATTTGCTAATATTTGTGAATGTATTTTAAAGAATAAAATTTTACTTCGGCTTTAAATTTAAAACGCCTGCGCAAATATTTTAGGGGCGATTGTAACGATACAGGCTGTCTCGTGACGTCACAAATATTATAAATTTTACCTAAAGTATAAAAATACTGAAATAATTTGATCAAAGCATTTTACGCACAAAGAATAGTCCAAAAATAAAGGAAATAGTCGTTGGCATCGCATTAACTGATAGAGAAAATGTATAGATAGGTGTAAAAGTGGTTACCTGTGGTAAATTAAGGTAACAGTAAAAGAAATCAAACCTTCTTTATATTTAGTTTTACTTTTTTACCTTTCTACCTTTAAAGTGTTTTTGATATATAATAGGATTTTGAGATCTGTCAAGCTGTCAAACGCGGTCAGAAAAAAAACGATTCACGGGATTCGCAAGTCGAAACCTGGTAAAAAATGCACGTGAAATTCACGGTTAAATTCATAGTTAGCTTCGCCCTCTCAAGTAATTCTGGATCTGGGGGGAAGTATGCCTCGGGTCCAGGAACTCAGTAAGAGATAAGTTGAAACATTGCAACGAAGCTTGTCTTCCCTTATTTTGCTTAGGGCATGCAGTTCGCGTGTTATGTGGAGACCTGCACCAGATTTTGCCTCCGTTATAGGATCTGGATCCACCTTTTTGGTTTGGTTTGCATTCTGGCTGAAAGGAGGGCTGAAAAGATTAACTGTCCCGTCTTCGTGTATACGATACCCGGATCCTAAATGCAAATTAAGCTGAACTGTCCCAAGTGATAGGGTTTTGTCTTGTATGCTGCCCATGGACCCCGGTCCCGCATGCAAGATAAAAATTAGGTGGCAACAGGTTTTAGCTTTGGAGAGCTTTTGTCACAGCTCGTTCTCTCATAGGGTTAGATCAGGTATGTTCTCATTGCACACACCGAGAACAGACATGCACGTTTAAAAGTAAATGTGAGATTTGTAGCAATCTCCAGTGTTTGGGGGTACACACTAGTGTATAGGGAAAAGCTATAAGTCGAGGCATACACACGTAGGAGGGGAAAGTTAGGGATAAAATATTGAAAATCGCGGAAAAATAATAGTGTTAGGGAAATAGATAAAATTCAATAAATAAATAAATAAATTAAAGCGGTATAAAATACATCTAAAGATAAATTCGTTATAATAAAATACTAATAAATAAAAGTGCAAATACAATACGTAAATTATCAAAGTTATAAAATTATAATCCAAGTTTTCTCGAAGGTTGAAGCTGTGGGTGTTTATTGTAGGGCTAGATTGTCGTGGACCTTGCTTTTGGCGGAAAGCTGGGTGATCACTGAAGGTTTAATGTACAGAGAACAATGCTGTATAGGTATAAGTAGGCATTTCTTTAGTAGGCAAAAGCTTTCATGAAACTACGGAACTGAGTAGAGATAGAAAGGAGAATGTGTTTGAATACGATTCATCACATTAGTTTTCGTGACTTAGTCTCAACTGAAAAATTATTGTCGTTAATGTTGCGGATCATATTAGTATAAATACTTAATTCTGTAACTTATTGTTCTTAACTTTATTGTTTTAAAGTTCCGGGTGACACTGCAACTGTTATGGGCGGCCGTGTCACTTAACATCAGGTGAACGACTTGCTCGTCACGTCATTCAATAACATTAAAAAAAAAAAAAAAAAACTTAATTCTGTAAATCTATTTTGTGGTAAAAGTACGTTGTACTATATATCTATTCTGTGGTATAGGAAGGTATTTCTTTAGCTGGTTTTGCGATGTTCTACGGAGGATATGAGAAAGGTTCTATTCCTACACGGTTATTACAATATGCATAAAAAGATAGGTATTTTCTTAGCGGATTCTAGGCGGAATTTTACTTAGCAGAGTTGGAGGGATCATATTCCTACAAGGAAACGAACGTTTTGTTTTCTAGTTGCGAAATAGGTAATGCTTGTACAATAGTTAAGTAACTACCGGGAATTTATTCATAATTTAGGGTTGATCGTGTTTGTTTATAGATCAATTTAGTGGAATTCAGAGTTGGGTTTTTTTGATTGAATTTTCAATAAGAATTTTACTATTTATTCTATAAGAAACATTTAAAGTACTAGTGATAAGAAATTGTCCTTCGTGTCTTGGGTCAAGCACAGCAGTACCTGTTAGTGATCTCCTTACCAAACGGATAGGGGTAGCTAATTTAAAGATTCGAATGAGAATATCTTGTTGTTAGAAAACAGCATTAATAATCTATTATATTACTGGCAAAAAAACATATTATTATAATATTTCATAAATATGAAATATAATACCTAAATTATATAAACGGGTTTTAGATTACTTTTCAATACAAGTTCTGGAAAATAGAGACAACCTGAATATCACTAACAGATCATTGAATTGAAATAAATATTTACAGTTAAAATTAATACTACTGTTTAGTCCACTGCATGCTGTTGATATAGAATCTACGATAATATTGATAATCTTTAGACGAAAACTAGGAGATTTGAAAGTTGAGCTATTTTTAGAGTCTGTCTTATACCGAATGTAGTACGTATTAGATAGACTCACAATTAACTAAGGTGATGTCTATATTGTTAGGATTTGGAAAAAAATAATGTCCTCTTGTCCCTTGCACCTTTTGGAGTCCAAACTAGATAAGTAGATAAGAATAGGTAGATGGGGTACCTGACGTACTGACTTGGGATAAATAGAACAAAATTTAGTAAAATCAAATTTCTCTTAGTGTGGGGGAATTTCACACACGGTACCTCCGTGTGGGAAATTTCAAGCACTAAATAGTGGAGGGTTAACCAGCCAGGTAGTCGAGACCCACAGCATTGGAGCGGTGGCGGGGCTCCTATGCCAGAGTTATGATAAACAAATAGAGTTTACTATGACTTTGCTATATAACAAACTCAAACTCAGTTAGCAATATACTTACTTACGTTTTACCTATGTTTCACTTTCTTGTCTTGTTAATTTCAACATACGTTCGTCATGAAGCTTTAATTTACTTTCAGTTTTGTTTATGACTAGGAACTATAATGTTCAATTTTTTGCAAGAAAAGATTATTCATTCCTACAATTGAAACCTTTCGAATATATAGTAGGAAATATATTGATTGGTGCATAATATGATTTTATGTGGAAATTTCAGTTCGGTTACTCAGAGCATAGGAATAGTTTTCATCAGGGGATTAAATTGCAATTATTTGTAGGACGATGAATATTTTAAATTTATTTAATGTTATTAAATAGGTTAGATGTTAGTTAGGTATTGTCTCATTACTTTAAAAGGATTTGGATTACTACACTATCACAACGTACGGTTCTACCATTTATTAGGTGACGATTCACAAGGCCATAAACATTAAAATAGGTAGTCCAAAATGTTCAATAGACTTTGATAACTTTTTAACGTATGATTAGTTAAGAATATGCGGTGAATTATTATTAATGTAATGTATTTATTAATTAGGCTAGGGGTTATTACAATACTTACTACCTAAACACAATTTACTGGAACCTCTTATGAAGACTTGAACGGTTTTTATGGTTTTTGTAGTGAAAACACAAGAACATCTGTTGAAGTGAAAATGACAAGGAAATTACCGACCGTATCACTGGTATGTAGGTATACCATATTATAGAACTTTTATTAGTTAGATGCCTAGACCTATCGTATATTTAAAAAAACTAACGTCTAAGTATAAGGTAGGTCTAAGTAGGTACATATTCAATTAAATATTGTACCCATGATTTGCAGTTTCTAACCCACTATTTTATGAATGTGTAGGTGATTTGATGACACGTGAAAAGCCATACTTACCTACTACCTAAACAACATTTTTACACGTGTGCTACCAAATCTGATAATACGTGCTGAGCTCCGAAAAGATTTAGTGTATTTTGTTGTTTGGTATATAGGAAATGCATGAACTAAGCTATTATTAGACTACCTAAACGTAGAAATAACACAATACAAGCGTGCGAAGCCGCGGGCAAAAGCTAGTGTAAACTAAAGCTGAGACTTTCCTCATACATTTTTTCTTTTTTTAGACAGGTGAAATTTTCTCGCACTTTCCTGCCACGGGTGTGATGGCTAGGGTTATGTTGGACTTGAACCCACTAAAATCCCCTGTGAACCATCCGCCGCCGGGATGGGGCGAGATAGGGTCCCGCTAGCATTCATCGCGGCTACGTTTACAGAAAGATAATAAGTATAGGTACCTATGTCATATCAAATAATACTCGCACACTTCTTCTATATTTACAAACTTTCAGTAAGTATTACAAAAAAAAAACTACGATAACGTAGAACGTACGTTCGTATCTGATGGACAAAAGTCCAAACACCAGGCCAGGCCAGGCCAGGCCAGGCTTATTATGCCTTTTACGTAAATATTTACTTCATGTAAAATATCGAAATTTGAACTTACTTTGCACAGATTTACACTACTAAAACCAATCATCACACTAATATTATAAAGGCGAAAGTTTGTGTGTATGTGTGTATGTTTGTTACTCTTTCACGCCCTAACAGCTGGACGGATTTGGATGAAATTTGGTATGGAGGTAGCTTATACCCTGGATTAAAACATAGACTACTTTTTATCCCAGTAACGGGAACGGTTCTTGTAGGAACGCGGGTGGAACCGCGGGGCGCTGCGAGTATAAAATTATTTTACCCCTGAAATACTTATGGTTTCCCGTTTGTTTTTTTATCAAACTGTGGAAGACTGCAAAGTACCTAATATGAAATTAATTTCTTCCAATTCGTTCATTAACCTTCCAAAAAACAAAAGAAAATGTATTTATTTACTCTATAAGTGCCTTCTCTATGTCCATACGTAATACTTCTGCATCGTAATTCCGTTCTATTTTACTTTGTTGGGTACAGTTCATTGTTTAGCTTTAGTCGACTGCAAACGAGCTTGTTGGTATTTTCATTTAGTACTTGAGTGTTAATAAAGTACGTACGTATTTTGTTTTATTCCTGGCCATACATAGCGAATACAGCTTGGCCGTCCAGGCTTCCAGGGTCAAGGAGCCGATGGATGCAGGAAGCGAGCAGCCACTCAAAGTGGCGCTATCTGAGGGAGGCCTATGTTTAGCAAAGGCCGTCTTCAGGCTGTTGATGATGACCAGCTAGGCGATCATGTAACATGCAACCGATAGAAACACAAAAATGTATGGATTTAACAGTTTCAATACACAGATTATGTGCATAGCTACTATGGAAATTTTCAAATTTGGAATGAAATTTCTTTAGTTACATGCAATCAAAGTTCCGTGATCACCCCACAGGTTTCCCTCACGCAAGACTAACTAACGCTTCATGGAAAAACGCGTCATATGCGGGTGGCATTGCGATAATAAAGCTGCGCTACATTACATTTTCATATTTCCCCTCAAACTGTACAAAATTTGTCTCTATCACAAGGCGAAAAGGTCGTCGCTAGGTGACGAATAACTTTGCTCGCCGATAATTGAGTAAATGAGTGTCGTTGACAGTTTATCGACGAGGATACGGTATAGATGATGACCAGTATCCCATCTTGGCCGTTTCCATGATCTATGACCAATGGTCATATGTGTAATAAATACTAATAGTGAGTCAACTCGGCGTCTAGACGGAGCAACGATGGGGTGCGGTATGAAGGAGAGCGGAGGTCCCCCCCTGCCCGCGACGTCTGCGGTAGTACCCACACGCTCGCTTGCGTTGGGGTACGCCCGTTCAGGCATGTCGCGTACGCAGAACAAGTTGCAGTTTGATAAAATTCAATGTTTACTAAGAAAGTACCAACCTCTTACCTACCTACAATTTATTTATTCAAGAAAATGTGTATGTGGTTATGTACTGATTTTATAAATGAATCTATAAAATAAGAATTCTTCTTCTATTATATGTACGTATATTGAATGTACTACGTGTATAGAAGAAGAATTCTTCGACCTATCTTTTCGTCCAAAATACGAATAGGTATATATATAACGAAGGTTTTCAATCAGTGTGTGTTGCCAGTGTGACTTATGGAACTGAGACGTGGTCTCTTACTATTGGTCTCATTAGTACCTAAGCACGATGTCGCGCAGTGAGCTATGGAGAGAGCTGTGCTTGGTGTTTCCCTGCGAAGTAAGATCCGTAAGGAGGAGGAGAACCAAAGTGACCGATATAGCTCTGAGAATTAGCAAGTTGAAATGGCAATAGGTAAGCCACATCGCTCGTAGAATCTGGTGAAAACCGTGGAGAGCCGATAGATGCAGGAGAGCAGCTGCTCAAAGTGGCGCTCTGTGGGGAGTCCTATGTTCAGCAGTGGGCGTCTTCAGGCTGATGATGATGATGATACTACGTAGTCTACGTATAACTTGCAGTGAGATACTGAGAACTTAACTGAATCGAAATATCATCATAACACACTAATGCAGTAATGTGGAGAATAGCACGCGTCCCTAATATCTTGGTTTATGAGCCTAAAAGCGGTGTGATAAGAGCCGCTGTACGAGCAACTGTAACAAAAATAAATTATTACGAAACACAAAATTAATATCTAAGAAAATGTTTTTCTGTCAACCCTTGCTTATTTTTAGGGACTATAGACGTCGAGACGATCTTGTAGGTATTTTTCAATTTAACGAAGGAGTTGACCCACTATTAGTATTTATTACACATATGCAATGATGTTAAACGTCACGGCTGCCCATAACAGATTGCAGTACTCGTCGTCATAGTAGATTGTGTACTCGGAACTCTAAGTTAATATAGTTTCGCGTGACACAGCACTGCGCACGTCATCCTGAGACTTCACACAGTATAGTAAGTTGTTCTACTGCTTGTAATGAGAAGGTGCGACAATCCGTCGTAGCTAACGACTGCGTGATAATCGCGCGACATCGCCGGCAGGTGTCGCCGTCGCGCGACGATTAGTGGAGCTGCTTGCTCGTTAGCATTACCCAGTAATATGAGAGATTTGGAGCAATTGACTTGGTGCGCCATTTGACAGCTTGTCTGGTATGTTGGCTTGTTTTGAATAATTATATTGCTCATTAAAGGTTAAGATGCTTCAATTAATTAGAAGGTATCGTAAGGCGTCAGGGTTCCGCAGTCATGTCTAATCTAAGTAGTCTAATAAAATTAAATTAGTGACAATTAATTTTGTTAATTAGAAAAGCATACACAGTGATTGAAAAAAATGAGGAGATCCACAGGAAAACTAAAGAGACCGCAAGCTGTTTTAGCAATGGCAATAGACACTGGGCAAGCCACATCGCTCGTAGAACTGACAACCGATGGGGAAGAAAGGGTGACCACGAACCGGAAGACGCAGCGTATATATTTTTTTATGCGATTGAATGACGTGACGAGCTATTTGTTTACCTGGTGTTAAGCGACACGGCCGCCCATAACAGTTGCAGTGTCACTCGAAAATTTAAAACAATAAAGTTTCGCGTCACACTGCACTGCGCACGTCATCCTGAGACATCACACAGTCTAGTAATCAGATTACTAGACTGAGTGATCAGGTCATAAAGTCTCATTTGCCCAGTAATTTTACTAGCTACAATGCCCTTCAAACCAGAACACAGTAGTGCTTGCACACTACTGCTTGGCGGCAGAATAACTGGCAAAGCGTTAGTACCTACCTAGACGAACTTTGCAGAAAAGTCCTACCACCTAGTAAAATATAGAGGCCGGTTCCCCTAGGTTTTGCTTCCCTCTTACACATAAACAGGGTTATGGTATAAAATTAATCAACGCGTGCGAAGCCGGGGCGGGTCAATTAGTAACTTATAAATTGTTATGTCAAACGGAAGATATCCAATATGGATCGTATACAATACCTTCTACGAACGAGCTTCCTTTCCCTTGCGACCCTGTCGGTGGCACAAAGCTGCCCGCTTGGTCGTATAATGCCGAGGCCTCCAAATATTCTCCTGAGGGTACAAAGGTGACATCTACTATGCTATCGACACGTGATCCACTGACAAAAGAGAGAGACACGTGATATGCTTTCACTAGCCATAATTTTGTATGACCATACTCAAATACAAGAATAAAAATAAAATATGGAATACAAAATTTATAACTAACTGTATTAATGAATAAAAGAAAATAGATACCATCGTAAACTCTGCAAATGATACATGCACGTAATAATGCTATCATCATCATCAGCCTGAAGACGTCCGCTGCTGAACATAGCCAGAGCGCCACCTTGAGCGGCTGCTCGCCGCTTGCATCCATCGGCTCCCCGCGGCTTTCACCAGATCTTCGGTCCACCGAGTGGGGGGCTGGCCTACGCTGCGTCTTCCGGTTCGGAGTTGCCACTCGAGAGCCTTTCTTCCCCATCGGTTATCAGTTCTATACGAGTGATGTGGCCTGCCCATTGCTATTTCAACTTGCTAATTGTAAGAGCTATATCGGTCACTTTAGTTCTCCTGCGGATCTCCTCATTCCGGAGCTTATCTCGAATTAATATTCATAGCTCATAGCAATCAATATAAGTGAAGCACTTATCGTAAGTTACTAGTTCAAATCCGTCATGGCTCGTTTCCAACATTCCTCGAAGCTTATCTCTAGGTACTAGACATCCACTGCCCGCGTCTGTACGAACGCTCGAAAGTTTGTGATCAAGTTTGATTTAATGAGCTGGGTTCATAAGGAATCTGGGTCTATTTGTTATGCGGTCCTGACCCTGGGGTTCAATACCTTGGACTTGCAGTCATGTAAATTTTGATACGATTTAAATTATTGATATTTAAATATATTTCATTAAATGTACTGGTAGAGACTAAATGCTTTTATTTAAACAATTATAAAGCGAATCATGTTTAATCTAACCAACTGGAGCACAAAATGAACCAAGAATATGTAATTATCTAGCGTAGTGGTTTACTTCGCGGACTTACGAGTACACTGGATTTATTCTGCATCGTGTATATGTAACCGTCTTTTTGTAAAAACCGATTGTTTATAAAAAACGCGGTTATTTATAAACTGTTCAGTTATTGTAAACGAACAATTCGTCTTGCAATAAAACGGATGATTTTTCGATTATTTATAATTAGTCGATGCCCAGTGGTGGGTTTTGTAAACAAACGGATTTCAGTAGCATTTAACTGCGAACAAACCCGTATTAATGCAACCAATTTTTGCTGTAATTTATTGTTTTTTAGAGTCACTAGTGGCTAACCAGTAGGTTACGACGCCGAGCAAAGCGAGGAAGAGTTTTTAGAAGGTTAGTTTTGACCACACTAGAAGTACACAATACAATGTAACGAAGTGATACCGATTAATTATAAATAACCGAAAAATCGACTGTTTTATTGTGAGACACATTGCAAGAAATCGACAGTTTATAAATAACCGCGTTTTTTATATACAATCGGTTCTTACAAAGAGACGGTGACATAAATACATCCTACAGAATTCCGAGAGGGATTCAATCGATTTTCTAACCGAGTTGCTTGTTGTTGTAAAGCTTCGAGTGTTCAATTTTTTTGTCTGTTTTTATTGATACATTGTGTTAGGAGTATACTATACTGTTTCAATATTGTTGCTGGCTCACTGATTGGACTACTTTAAGGAGTATGTTCCAACAAACTAGTCCCAGGTTGAGTCGCCTTCCATAATGCGGGTGCAATGTGAACGCGGATTTCATTTATCCCGCAGGAGCAGATAAAGTTCTGATATTAAGATATTAGCGGAAATTGCTCCCAAACGACGAATTTTTGGAATCGATTGAGTTATACAACTTGTTGGGAACTTTCTCCGATATTATATGAAGATGATTTTCCTTTGCGAGACTTCTTTCGAGTTTGGAATATGAGGTAATATCGCGTGGTTACAACATAAACATACCTGCCATAAAATATAAATTTATAGAAATGAGCCATCGTATTAGAGTTTAGAAAATCACAAGATAAAAACCTCAAACTATAAAACATTCACGGATTTCTGTAATAACGTATTTTTATTCAAAAGTCTCAAAACGGTATTTAGTCATTTCCGCTTATAAAACTTAAAGCAAATCAAAAGGTAAAAGAAAGAGCATGATGATATCGGTAACAGATCACGGTAAAGACACTTACTATGTTACTTACTATATGTTCGTCATGCTGTCGAGAGGATCTTGATCCAATATCCGGAACTTTATCGTCAAACGAGCGTGACACAGTCGCGGCGTGTGACAAAGCGCGGAGACGCGAAAGGACATGTGGCGGTAAAGGGTGGAACTCGTTGCAATTCGTGCATGAAAATACGCTTGACTTGAAGAATGCATACAGTCTAGCTTGTACTTAAAATTTCAAGTTAATACATTGAATTTGTTGTCAAATTTTTCAGAGAAAACATATGATGATATAGTTGAAAATAATGCCATGCTACGTCTGGATTAAAAATTTTAGCTTTTTAACTACTAAGAATGGAAATAACAATTTTAAAAGTGAATGGACTATGATTCTGGGACCTTTAGGCTGCCACAGGCCGTAAGGAAATACTGAATATTTATTAAGCAATGATTGTTTACCCATAAACAAGCGATCGGTAGCTTCCTTCTGAAATATGTAGATTGCCACGCTCGCCTTCTAAGCGCCAGCAACTGTATCGACTATTTAAATATTTTGCCACGATTTATGAGATGGCTAACCGCTTAGGAATTTTCAAAATAACAGTTCTTTTGCAACAGGAAACTGATTTTTCTGCTAAAGTTATAAACTGCAGTTATGCAAGCATATCCATTCATATATTTTGTAAATTACGTCTCAACCGATAAAAGTATTCTATCCGATAAGATAATTTTTAAATTCAAAACTGGCATGATATTACTGATTCTCCTTTATCAGCTTATGTATAAACATATTCCACTTATCATTGAATACCCTCAAAAAATGTTTCTTACCCTTATCATCTAAAGCACTATATTTGATTGAATTAAGAGCTAATTGCTTAAGCATCCGCAAGTCATAGTTCTTACTGGCAACAATGACGAATGCAACGTAGAAATCGTGTGATAGAGGCTGTGCCCCCCACGCGCTGGGGTCGTCACTTGATAATACCACTGGCATATTCAAAGCAAGGTACGATGCCAGAGGATGGTTTTTCACATCGCGAATCAGTGATAGTACAGCGTTCGATATCACATTCACTTCTACACCAATGTCCCTTTCAATCACCATCTTTAACAAGCTTGGATGCTTCAGCAGAGCGTACGCGTGACCGATTCTTTTTGAACCCATGAGAATAGCGTCAATCAAGTTCTCGTCTGTTGGAGTCCCGAACCAGACCGTCTCTCCCGCGTGAAAATAAAAGTTTATATCATTTTGATACTCCGTTAGTATAGGAATGAAATCCGTTAGTGGACGTCCTAAGTCTTCTTGACCAACTAAATCAAATCCTGCAAACATTTCGGGAATTTCCTGCTTTAACTTTTTTGCAAGTTGAAGCGCAGCAAGTACTTTTTCTTCAGTTGCACCGCGATAGGTTATTACTATAATTTTAATACCAATAAAATCTGGATGGCTTTCAATGAATTTGTCCGTGATATTTTTGTAAAGTCTTGCTAGGTGTAGCTTATCGTGGCTCGTTCCATCAAGCTCATAAAGTTCATCTAAACTGCTTCTTATTTCTATATACATCACATTGTCCGCATAGAACTTTTCCAAGATTTTGTGGAAGTATTTTTCACTCACTGGTCTGTATGAAATCAGAGATTCCGTTGTTTTGTGAATTTTTTCAAACTGTTTCCAAACATCGTGTATGTTTTGATCACTGTTAAAGTTTCCATCTGTAAATAAAGTGAAATGTCTTCCAAGTTCTTCATCGAATAACGTCACGTTATCTGAAGCATCACGTAATTCACTGATCAGCATCCACTTATCTGGGCATTCTAGTGTGGGGACATCATCAGAAAAATGGAATTTTAAATCATTATGATAACAAGCGTATAAATGATCCTCGTAAGTCAGTTGGACCAAACTATCAGGGTCTAGCATGCAGGTAGTGTGTGTATGCAGCGCAGCTCCTTTGGGCATATTCCGTATAATTTCAAATACTTTCGAAGTCTCTATATGCTTCCTATATGTAAAATAGTGTTTGGAGTAATTGAAATGCTGCGGATCGTGGAATGATTCGTCGATTTCTTTACGCTTCCATCGCATTAGAATTTCATTCGCTTCTTCTTCCTCCTTGCTGAGAGTAAGTTTACCTCCCAATGACAGTAATTTCTCTTCTTGGATTAAACTGTTTCTTTGATAAGTGTAATTGTCAATCTGAGATCTCGTTTCATACTGTGCAGAGAGTAAACACAAAACAAATATTACAAAGAGTTTCATGGCGCTGATTTTAAAAACTCGGGTGACCTTCTGGACGGGCGTCTTGGTGGTAACTAGAACCGCGTTATATCTAGAATTGTTTAGAGTTATTCTGATTGTTTTGAAGTTGATAATACAAGATAATTTTCGTACAAACGAATAACATGGTCAGGTCATGTATTGATAAAATGGTTTTGTTGTTGCCCACAGGAAGAGATGGTGTAGCTGTGTATATACTTTCATGCCGGGACCACACGGCCAATTGAGCGTTATGAATATTACGCCTTATATGTATATGTGTAATAGGTATATAGGTACCCAGAAATAATATCCTGGTGGCGGTAATTCCTCCAACGATGACTTCTTAGGAAGGTTGACACCAGGCAGGCATTAGGTACGTATTTGTAAAAGTATGAGAAAATACCACCCACCCGCCCTAGAGCTTATGGTCTAGGCCGCAAGCTCTTGTATATATTGTTGTATTGTATTGTATATTTTTGAAAGAGTTTTAAATATAAAGAAGTGGGAACCCTCTGGCCCGAATTATACAATCGCACTTTTCCGTCATATCTGAACTCTGATTGTATTCATAAAGTAGGTATATGTAAGTAGATACATAACCACCGATACTCCTAAGCTCTGATACTGTTAATTAATCTGTGTCTGAACATAGATAACGTAATTTTATAACATATTATATTATAATATTATATAAAATGTAATCTTGGTTTTAGGTAGCAACAAGTTGAATTTTACTAACCTGACCCCGGACCTGGGTAAGGTTAGGAACGGCAAAAAAGTTATTTCTTTTCATAGTAGTACGTTGCTTAACTTATTGTTTTTACCACAGACCTAGAATATATTTGTTACTCTCAAGGTATATGGTTTTTACTATCAGATCTACAGGAAATGCTGTTTGTATGTCTTAACATGAGAACATCGGACAAAAAATGCCTTGGTACTATAAGTAGAAATACCGTAGTAGGACTTTTTCTACTTTCATGGACCACGGGCATGCAATGCCTAAATCGAAATTTAGGTACTCTCTTACTATCCTATACTATCTGAGTTTGAATTTATATATTATCCCGAAAGGGGGTAAATCTACTCCCCAAGGTAGACAACGTTTCTTCTACGACTTTTCTAAATTAATAGTTTTCATTGAAGAAATGCCATGTAAAGTTTACGTTCGAAGGTAGCCCTAGTGCAGCTGGGTGGTTGAACTTCGTCCTTGACCAAATGCACTTGAATGAGTTTGACGACCTGTGTTTAAAAATAAATTTGTTTAAGTATTTATTTTAGTATATTGTTAATTCTTGTAGCGATCGCATGTGCAATTTTGTGAGTGGATTTGGTTTTTAGTATGGAGGTTTGGAAACACGGAGTTTAGTAATGCTCTCACAACTTGTGGGCTATCACGGTCCCAGTCCCCTCCTTTCGGGATAACATACCAATTTAAACTCACCTTGTTTATTTATTAGTCTTCTGTACCACATACAGCAGAGCCGGAAAGAAAATTACGCTCGTCCCCTGATAGCAATAACAACCAATTTAAAAAAAAAAAATATTTAATTGAGTTGTACTATATTTTACTAGGTGGCAGGATTTTTCTGCAAAGTTCGTCTAGGTAGGTACCAACGCTTTGCCAGTTATTCTGCCGCCAAGCAGTAGTATGCAAGCACTACTGTGTTCCGGTTTGAAGGGCATTGTAGCTAGTGAAATTACTGGGCAAATGAGACTTTATGATCTGATCACTCAGTCTAGTAATCTGATTACTGGACTGTGTGATGTCTCAGGATGACGTGCGCAGTGCAGTGTCACGCGAAGCTTTATTGTTTTAAAGTTTCGAGTGACACTGCAACTGTTATGGGCGGCCGTGTCGCTTAATATCAGGTGAACGACTAGCTCGTCACGCCATTCATTCGCATTAAAAAAAACTGTAGATAGCGTTGAATTTTAGTCTTATATGTGAAACAAGTCGTCAGGCACCACGAGTTGCTGACATCCACAGACTCGTGAAAGGTATTTCCAAGAAGCGTTGCCCGCCTCGAGTGTTTGCGCATGTTGTTTGCGGCCGCTTGTTATTCCGCGACGTCTCTGGAACATTGCGACTCGTGAGATCGGAAGATCGACTAGTTTGTCCGACACTCACCAAGCTCTGTGTAATCAAGACATCGATAGCCCTCAGAACACGAGAGCAAAATGAAAACAAGATTTTCGTGTCGAAGTAAATTGTGGGGTATTTGTAAATACGTATCAGAATGACTTTTAAGCTCCAAGAAGGCAAATCGACCGAATAGCAAAATGTCGGATTTGTAAAACGTCCAGCTGAGCGGCTTGCTAATAGAATAGTTGACATTCCAATAATTGACTGACTTACTTGTAAGATTTGCATCTTTGACTGATAGTTATGTGAATTGCCTGCTTAGTAGACATATGCCCGTCTGTACTGAAGTATGACATCTCTTATGTTGGCACTTATTACTCTGTGACATACCCAAATGCATTTCAGTATGTATGAGGTATAAATGCTAGCTTAAAAGAAGCGTATAGCCCCCACTTGTCCATACAAAAAGTGCCAACGCTTTTCCACCTCTAAATGTTTATACGATTTTGATGATTTTTGATATGTTGTCTACCCAGTAAAAACTATGCTCGTAACTCCTTCTTTTCTAAGTTTTTTTCAATATTTTCGTATTTATAGCCATAAAGTTACGCATTTTTGGCATCAAAAATATGACGATGAAAAGTAATTGTAAGTAACTAGTGTGTACGCGGGAAAAGCGATATTTGCCAAAACAAATGCAAAGTAGGTTGCTGCAAGGAATGGACGATAGAACTGCGTAGGAGTTGGGAAAGAGAAAACACAGTTCAAAATAGGGAAGGAGCACAATACCTGGATAATCCAATGCGGCTGGTCTTTCAGGAGTCCTTCCAAATGCGAGAGCATCCACTGCATCACAATTTCACGCACAAAGTTCTAGTTTATAACGACAAAAGGCGGAGGTCGGTCGGCCATGCGAAATTCGAACACGCACTGACTTTGCGCACTCACGTTAGGGTGCGCTACTGTCGCGAAGACGATTGTAGCGGTCTCGCTCGCACATATGCAGATAGGTATGTGCAGGAGTAGGATATAGATATGGGGAAATAATTGCAACAACCAAAACGTTACGTTTTACTAAGAAATTTACATTGAATCAGCGCAACCATTCCCCCGGACTTGAAGGAACGCCTTCAAAATGAGTCCTATATGCATGCTAAAATATCAACTATGATGCTAATCTAACTAAAGAAACCTAAGCTAATTACCCTAACCTAAAATAAAGCGATCTCCGAACTATTGATTAGGTATAGGGCAGAGACGTACAACCGGACGTAAATAAGATCCAGTCGCAGTCCTAACACGTACTATTCGTGTCACTCCGTTTGAACCGGGAAAAACTTCCTCTACAATACCCAAAGGCCAGTGAAGAGGAGGCGAATTTTCAGTTATGAGAATAACAACAGTCCCGACCGCGATTGGGTTAACTGGTGTATTCCATTTTTGACGCGACTGTAGAGTATGAAGTTAGTCAGTTCTCCAGCGCTTCCAAAATGATTGAACTAGTTTATCGAGCAGATCATGACGCGAAAGAGTGTGTACTTTATCATCAATTTCTACGGCAGGTAAGCTCTTCAGCGGCGTAAGATTCAGAAAATGTGCTGGAGTCAATGCGAGAGATTCCGAAGGGTCATTGGAGAGCGTTCTACAAAGAGGTCGACTGTTCATAACCGATTCGACTTGCGTGAGCACAGTAATGAGCTCTTCAAATGACAGAATCTGTTCACCTATCACGCGATATAAATGATTCTTCAGACTCTTGATGTTTGCTTCCCAGTTTCCGCCAAAATGACTAGCAGCTGGGGCGTTAAGCGACCAATCTATGCGATTTTCAGCTAATACGTGACCAAATTCGGTATTGTGATGTTTCGACATCAAATACTCATGAAGTTCCGAAAGCATGCGCTTAGCGCCGATATAGTTACTACCATTGTCCGAGTAAACTCTACTTACTGGACCACGGCGCGATAAAAACCGCTTAAAAGCTCCCATAAAGCTTGCGGTACTCAAGTCACCAGCTAACTCGATGTGCACTGCACGAGTTGTCATGCAGACGAAAAGGCACACGTATGCCTTTGTGGACCTAATGCCACGACCACGACTTATGGTGACCTTGAAAGGACCAGCATAATCTGTACCCGTATGGACGAAGGGCTTCGCGGATTGTACAACACGACATGAGCGGTGGTCCGCCATTTCAGGGAAAGATGGCTTGGGTCGAAGACGAAAGCAAGGGAGACATTTATGTACTCTATTTCTAATTAAGTTACGTGCAGAGAGTATCCAATACTTCTGACGTAATAGCGACATTAACAAGTCTGGACCTGCGTGGCAATGAACTTTGTGGTGGTAATCCACAAGCAAATCCAGAATGTGGTGCTTTCGCGGAAGCACGACAGGATGTTTTTGGCAATAATTCAAGTTTGAATTAGTCAAACGACCACCAACTCTAACCAAACCGTCCGCAAGGAATGGTTTGAGGTGTTGAAAGGAGCGGCTGCAAGCTTGCCCTGCTTGCAGTTTAGAAATTTCAACAGCGAAATGCAAGCGTTGAATTTCACGAAGGATCAGTACTTCTGCGAAGTCGAGGTCCGCACACGATATACGATCTCGTGGCGGCAAAAGTTTAGCAAATCTACAAACGTAAACTACACAACGTAATAATTTCGACCACGACGATAAGCGATTAGCTAACGAAATTATGAGAGATTCCACAGGCGGCGCAGACGCTACCAGCGAATGCTTCTTTTCTTCAAACACTTCTGTGACTGTAGAAGGATTGAAGGCAACAACGGGCCACTGCGAAATATCTGAGCGAACCCAAGGCGGGCCGTCAAACCAAAGCGGATGGTCAATTATTTGCGAAGGCGTAAGTCCGCGGGACAGACAATCTGCTGGATTATCCGTACCGGATATGTGATACAAATGCTTTGGTGACAAATCATTTTGTATCTTTGCCACTCTGTTGGCAACAAACGTATCCCAACGATGTGGTGACGAGTGCGCCCAACAAAGAGCGACGGTCGAGTCCGAAAATGCCAATACGTTTCGAATTTCGAAACGGTTTTTGCAAGCATCGATTATACTCTTCATTAGCTGAGCAAGAACGAGTATAGCGCAAAGTTCAAGACGCGCAAGCGAAACGACTTTACGAGGGGAAACCCTTGACTTCGCACTAATAAGACTTAAAGTATTCTTATCGTCATTTTGAACGTGGAAGTAGACAACTCCCCCGTACGCTTTTTCACTAGCGTCTGCAAATCCGAGAACTGTTACGACACTATCAGCGGTGATTCCCACATAGCGAGGAATTTCAAGCTTAGATAGCAAAGAAAGCTCTTCTCTAAAGCGAGACCATACACGAACGATATCGTCGGGAGGTGTATCATCCCAATCACATTCGCATAACCAAAGCTGTTTTATTATCAGCTTTGCGTATAAGACGACAGGTGCGACAAATCCCATAACGTCCCATATTTTCGCGACACATGATAATATGGTGCGTTTCGTACAAGTTTCAGCGGGTGTATTTATTTTAAGACTAAACAGGTCTGATGTGGGTGACCAACATAAGCCGAGTATCTTATGTTGTTCAGATTCATCAAATTCCTTAACTGATGAAAGACGATGCGATGGCGGTATCGAATCTACAACTGATTGCGAATTACTCGTCCATTTTACGAGTTCAAACTGACCAGATTTCATGAGGTCTATCGTTTCTGAGGCAGTAGATACGCCCTCTTCATCGTTTTGGACAGAATAGACAACGTCGTCCATGTAAAGACCAGAGTCGATAACCTCTCTAGCTTTGGGATAAGAGTCGCCCTCATCAGCAGCGAGCTGTCTGATTGTGCGCAGCGCATGATAGGGGCTCGACTTCAATCCAAACACGACTCGATTAAACTCATAAACTTGTAATGGTTCTTGCGGGGAGAAGCGATATAGAATGCGTTGAAAGCGACGGTCGCATTCGCGAACGCCGATGCTGAGAAACATTTGACGAATGTCAGCCGAAAGTGCGATCGAAAACAAGCGAAAATTAATAATTATGTCAAACAAATCACCCTGAAGGTTTTGACCACTATATAGTAGATCATTCAGCGATACTTGAGTACTAGTCTTGGAACTACCGTCCAGTACAACACGAAGTTTAGATGTCACCTTATCCTCTCTAATAACTCCATGATGCGGTATAATATACGACTGAGATTCCGATGTATGCACGTCTGTAGGTACAGGAGATATATAGCCTTTGTCTAAATATTCATTCACAACACTATCATAGGCGGCCTTCAACTTAGGAGAAGCTTGCAGTTTTTTCTCTAAGCAGAAAAATCGCCGTTCGCTTGCTTGTCGAGAGTCACCAAGAGAATGAATATTTCCTTTGAAGGGCAGCGCCACTACGTAGCGACCATCATCATCGCGAGAGGTCGTGCTGCTATATATTTCTTCACAGATTTTATCATCTGGGCTGAGTATAGGCGGGACGTTCACCTCTTCAATTTCCCAGAATTTACGAACTGCGAAGTTAAGAGAATCATCGACACAACAATAAGAAGCGGTTTCGTAACTACCAACGTGGACCGGAGCTTCACCAACGATCACGTATCCAAGGACAGTTTCTAAAGCGAGCGGAGAATGATGCGATGATTGTCCTTGAACCTTGTGAGACAAGAGAAGATGCGGGAAAATCGAAGCTCCGACCAAAACTTCAATAGGACCAGATACGGAGTAGGTATCATCCGCCAATGGTAGATTTTTAAAGTTCGACAAACGTGAAATGTCGACCGCGACAGTCGGCAAGCGCTCAGTAATTTTATCTACCACCAGCGATTCCATTTCGTAATTAATGTTACGATCAAAGCGCGAGAATAACTTAATGTTTACCGACCCTTGAACAGGTTTAGTTGAACCTCCTATTCCCTTTACTACGGCACAAGAAGGGTTCCGATTTATATTCAATCCTAAGCGTTGACAACAATCACGACTAATAAAATTACTTTGGGACGCACTGTCTAACATAGCGCGTACGCAATGTTCATTTCCACGAGAATCAACAATAATTACACGCGCGGTTGCGAGTAATATTGTAGTAGGGCCTCGAGAGACGATGTTGTTTTTGTTGTTATCTGATAACGAACATAGAGTGACGTCATCATTTCGAGCCTCGCGAGCGAGTGCGACGGACGCGCCGTCGGACTCCGCTGACTGCGCAGGCGGCGCTGGTGCGCACGATACGAGCAAATTACTAGCGGCGGATGCATCCCGGAAACACAACAAAGTGTGATGTTTCGCATTGCATTTTTTACACAAAGAATTGGATCCACACGCGGACATACGATGTCCACCACTCAAGCAGTTAATACACAAATTATTTGCCTTAACGAATTTAAAGCGTTCATTTGGGCTGTAGTTGTGAAACATGGAACATTTATATAAATGATCATGTTGACTATTACACAACGAGCACGAAGATGGCTGAGAACTGGATGCGGCATTTACATAAGCAAGCGTAGTAGGCGGTTTATTGTATTTAGATGCCGTCTCCACTTTACGATCAACATACCTTTTAGTAACTTCCGGTTTTACGGGGGAAGTGCGTTGCAATATTTTAATTTGATCCCGAACAAATGACGACAAATCATCAAAGGATGGCATTTCACAAGTACGATTGAACGACTCAAATGAACGTGCGGTTTCTGGATCCAGTTTCTTTAGCGCGATGTACAAGAATACAAAATCTGAAAAGTCATCGACCTTCAGGTTTTTCAAAGCGGCGACTGATGAAGCGAATTTATCTAGGAACTGTTCTAGATTCAAAGGAGATGCGGACGAAATAGTTTTAAAATCGAACATTTGATCTAAGTACGTAGTGGCTACTAACCGTTTATCTTCGTACTTATTTTTAAGCAAATCGAAAATCAAAGAATAATTTTCGGCGCACGGTGTGATGCCGGCGCAAACTGAGCGAGCCTTGCCGGTCAACCTTCCGATTAAATAATACAATTTTTCCGACTCGGTTAAAGATGCATTATCATGTACGGCGTTTCTGAAACTAGCGAAAAATAGCGACCAATTTTTTATCATCATTAACAGCCTGAAGACGTCCACTGCTGAACATAGGCCTCCCCCAGAGCACGCCACCTTGAGCGGCTGCTCGCCTCCTGCATCCATCGGCTCCCCGCGGCAATTTTTTATATCACCGTTGAATTCTGGTATTTCAATCGGCGGAAGCCTAGGCGCCCTATACTGACTTGATGGTGGCGGTTTGACTTCCGTTTGCAACTGGTACGCCTTGGCGGCGCGTTTAGCACAACCTAGCAGATCTTCGAATGAAGAAAGTGCCTGATAACTTATAACAAAATCGGGGTTGGCTTTTACCTCAAGGTCGACTATTTGGTCCAGCACACTTTCGAAATCATGATGCAATGAGTCTACGGTTTCCATTTCACACAGAAACGCTTCCATAACCGACTCTAAATCAAGACTATTTACGCGATTACAAATACATTGCATGCGAGCAAATATTCTATCTCTTTTAGCGTATAACACCCTCAACCTAGTTAAATCAGGTGCCATTTTAATCAAAGTCACAACAAATCAATGTATCAAACAATAAACGTAAATAAGCGGTGGAGAACCGTTATTACCTACATACACAGACGTGAAAGAAGTTACCTACGATACCAATATGATGTAATCGTAAGCGTTCCTATTTAGTGCGAGATGCAGTTATTAACGAAAGCGAATTGCGAATTTAATCTATGAAACGAATACTATGTGGACTGTATAATATGTTAATAAATTATTTACTTAAGCGGGACGAACGAAATAAGTAAGTAAATAAAATATTTAATGCGAATCGACAGCAAAAATTACGAATTATTTTTAATGCGAGATGATAATATTATTAACCTAAGAAGTAGGTAGGTAGGCAAAGTTACGGTTAGGGTCAACTACGTACCTACGTTTACCTACTTGATGCAAGATGAGCGAAATAACTACAAGTTAGTTATGTATGTCAGTTATAACAAGTAAATATAACCAAAGCGAAAAATAACGATTACGAATAGTTACGATAGTTACGATTCCCTTCGAGGCGAGGGAATAAACGAAAAGTGGAGGTAGGTGTTATAACCCGTACCGACCGACGCGAATATAAGCGATTTATTACGACAATTACTACTATTTTGACAAATATCTAGATGGCTAGCACTGATTCAATATCCGGATCGATAGGACCAACAAATGTGTACGCGGGAAAAGCGATATTTGCCAAAACAAATGCAAAGTAGGTTGCTGCAAGGAATGGACGATAGAACTGCGTAGGAGTTGGGAAAGAGAAAACACAGTTCAAAATAGGGAAGGAGCACAATACCTGGATAATCCAATGCGGCTGGTCTTTCAGGAGTCCTTCCAAATGCGAGAGCATCCACTGCATCACAATTTCACGCACAAAGTTCTAGTTTATAACGACAAAAGGCGGAGGTCGGTCGGCCATGCGAAATTCGAACACGCACTGACTTTGCGCACTCACGTTAGGGTGCGCTACTGTCGCGAAGACGATTGTAGCGGTCTCGCTCGCACATATGCAGATAGGTATGTGCAGGAGTAGGATATAGATATGGGGAAATAATTGCAACAACCAAAACGTTACGTTTTACTAAGAAATTTACATTGAATCAGCGCAACCAACTAGAACACAAAACATATTTTCTAAAAAATCAAGGCGTAGAAACATAGATTATTATCTGTCCAAACGATTGACAACAAAATCAAAAGATTTTGTGAAGATTTAGAGGGCGAAAACTGTTGGCGCCCGAAACGCTAAAATGTACGTAAATTCACTCATGGGCTCTATTGTCTCTATCATACGTGTGGAGAGCAGAGCGACGGCGGTCCTCTTAAGAGCTGTCAACCTTTAGTGCAGACGGACAGTGTCTCAAAGTCATAACCTATAAATAAAAGGATTTATATGAGCATGACAAATACTGTGTGCTGTTTTACAGTCATGTAACTGTCATTAAATTAATCAAATTATGGTTCCATTTAAATAATACTTTAACTTTTATCTCCACATAATCTAAAATCAGTTTCAGTTACTAATGATGACAAGCCGTACTTGTCCCGAATAAACTTCTCGTAAGATGGTTACAGCGGAGTAAACCAAGCCTTGCCGTGAATATTAAACAAGGAACAGTAAACGCGGAGTATATTGGGAGTAAAGCTTGTGTTTCGAGGGTCTCGCATAAACAAATGCTTCGTTTCTTGCTTCATATAAATGTTGAGGTGAGTAAATAAGTATGCGATAAATTTTGCAGTTTTTTTTATACACAACAGTAAATGAATAATTATCACACCCAGAAATATAAATTCGTGGTTCTTGTTTTTTTCTTTTATCTGTGACATGACTTAAAAAGGTTCCGCTTTTTTCTCTGGTACGGAACCCAAAACCGTGACGGCGGAGGACCCTGACAGTGACTACGACATCGCCACGTTTTCAATATAGGTAGTACAATGTAATTAAAGAGGTCTAAGGTAATTATCACACCTTTATAATGTTTTCCATTTATTCAGATGTAATTTTAAATGCTTGTCAGGTATTCGATCAGTGTGTGTTGCCAGTGATGACTTATGGAACTGAGACATGGTCTCTTACTGTTGGCCTCATTAGTAAGCTCAAAGTCGCACAACGGGCTATGGAGAGAGCTATGCTCGGTGTTTCCCTGTAAGACCGCAATGAGGAGATCCGCGGGAGAACTAATGTGACCGATATAGCATTAGAATTAGCAAGTTGAAATAGCAATGAGCAGGTCACATCGCTCGTAGGACTGAGAACCGATGGGGAAGAAAGTTTCTCGAGTTGTGACCACGAACCAGAAGACGCAGCGTAGGCCAGCCCCTATTCGGTGGACCGACGATCTGGTGAAAACCACGGGAAGCCAATGGATGCAGGAGGCCAGCAGCCGCTCAAAAAGGCGCTTTGTGGGGGAGGCCTATGTTCAGCAGTCTTCAAGTTGTTGATGATGATGCTGATTTTGAAATGTAAACAAATGTCGTGATGTGCGTCGTTAGCCTGATGTTAAGCGCCACGACTACCAACAACTAAATTGTAGTTTTGCGTGACACGTTACTGTACCTACTGCGCGCGTCACATCATAAGATATGAACACAGTCAAATATTAAGATTTCTAGACTGTAAGATCTTATAACCTAGACTCTAGAATACTCACTTAAGTTAGTATTCTAATAAGAGTATGACGCAACTCCTATCACTCTAATAGTGATTATTTACTAAGGCTTCGATATTTGTTCTCAAACTAAAATAAACGAGAAATTCTTAATCAAATCATGTCGGTTCTGTTGAGTTGCGGTATCTCCCTTTATTAATTCAATGATAAAGAGGCCCTATAAATACTCAAGAGATCCACGGTAATTTTGTCTTTTCCTTGTCAGGAAGGTTTAGGGTATAAATAACGTGATCATCTCTTTTTATCTCTTGCAGACATATGTAATTAAAGTTTTTGGTGATTTAAAAGTTTTTTATTATTATAGTAGGTATAGATATAGAGGGTAGAACATTAATTCGATGTAAACAAAGCATATAAAAGGTATATAAGTACCTATACTGGTTGCGTATTAGGTGTATACTTAGTTTTTTCTTTTTACGGGCCATGTGCCTCTATTCTTTAAACTAACTACTACACTATTAAAACTAGCTACACTATCTACTAAAAAGAACATTTAGACTGTATTATACTTAGTTAGTTATATATATTTTATATTATTTAGAATTTGAATGCATATATCTGCGCACAAAATAAACTACTTACTTAATTCTACCCACGTTATGTTCGACATGATAAAATGAGCGACACAGTGACGTCATTCATAACTCTTTAATAGCTAGCACGAGCGAGCACAACTTTGCTTTCAGAAGTTAGGGTGCGGGGCGGGCGGGGTTTGGGGCAAGGGAGAGTCCATTTAACATTAACGCGTCAATTTAACTTCGAGCCGAATTAAAGCATGAATGGATTAGTTAGAATACTGGACTCTATCATAGAGAAGGTTCACGGTTCAGCGACTAAGCAAGTAAGCAATCCAATCTTCTGTTATTGTACGGTTAATCAAATTGTTGATCAGCTAGAAACGACTTTTAATTTCCCCTACAATTAATTCGTTTTCTAGCGATTTATTTTTAATTTTTCAGACTTAATTAATTAAGCTTAATCGATAAATAATAAATAAATAAATAATGCCCAACGATCACATACATAGATCCTAGACCCTAACTAGGATTCCCTGTGTCTAGGGACCCAGGAACTACACAGGTCAAATTTAAAGCACCTATATAAAAAAATAAAATAAATAAATATGTGTGGACATTTCACACAGCGCCATCTAGCCCCAAACTAAGCATAGCTTGTACTATGGAAACTAGATAAATGATAGAATACTTAGATACTTTTTTGTTTGTAAATACATACATAGAATACAATATAACACCCAGACACAGAACAAACACCTATGTTCATCACACAAATGTTTGTCCTGGGTGGGAATCGAACCCACAACCTTTAGTTCAGAAGGCAGAGCTACTACCAACTGAGCTATCAGGCCAGTCAATATAATCAGCCTGAAGACGTCTGCTGCTGAACATAGGTCGCCCTCCCCCATAAAGCGCCATATTGAACAGCTGCTTGCCTCCTGCATCCATCGGCTCCCCGTGGTTCTAACCAGGTCATCTGTCCACCTATATTGGGGGGCTGGCATTGGATATAAATAACCTTTGGAGGCCTACACTGCGTCTTCCGGTTCGTGAAAGCCCGTGAACCTTTCTTCCCTATCGGTCGTCGTTTCTGCGAGTGATGTGACCTGCCCAATGACACTTGAACTTGCTAATTCTAAGAGCTCTATCGGTGAATTTAGTTCTCTTGCGGATCTCCTCATTTCGGATCTTATCTGCATTTTATCTTGCAACCATTTCTTACTTATTTAGAATGAGGATCAAGTACTACGCAGCAAGCGCCCTCTGTCAATATTTACGGTGCAACCAGTCACCCGTCTAGTTTTTTTTTTCTGCGACCTGTATATTGGCACGGGAAATATTGAGGCAACAAGAGTGCGCTAGTCCAACATATTTGTTCGTTCAGTATAAAAAACCACTAGCTCCTAAAAAGTCGATATAACGTACATTTTTGTCTAAAAACAGAATTTTATAGAGGAATATAGCATGGAAATTTCAACTATTTGATTTTACACCATGTTTTTATTTTTTATCGTTTTTATATTATTTTGCTGGTGGCATACAAATTCAGTAGCTGCACATTGTTATAAAAAGGTCGCATTGCTTTCGTTAATTGGTCATGCACGGTACCAAGTATCAAATGTGCTCTAGTACCATGTTACTGCCGCAAAAAGTCCCCGTGTTTTTACAGCAGCAAGTATTGTTAATGTATATAGTTTCCTTTAACTTCTATATAGCGAAAAACAAAGGAAATTCACCAGCGTGGCGGATAATAAGATTATGTGAGTCTAGGTACAATTCTCTGGGTAAGAATCATTTTATTATATTGTGCTTCCGGCGGCGGAGTTGAAGCAAGAAATATTAAAAGAGTCTATACAACGCCAAAATGCTTAAAATGGCTTAGCATGAGCATGAGCCCGTGTCCTATCAACAATATTGCAATAATGATTTCAAATTAATAATATGGTAAAGTTCAGGTCTAATACTAAAGCGTATGTTTAGTGAAAACACGAATTAATGAACTTTTCTCGATAGAAAAAAAATTACAAAGTTACCTCCTAACCGTACAAATAAACCGCGATTATTCTATGAATACTTTAAATAAGGTCATAAAACTTTGTGTAGTAGTTTAATTATTTATAATGGTGGGCTTATGTATAGTAGATTTTTAAAATAGCCATTATATTCAGTGTAATAATAAATTACCTAAATTATTGCGCGTTGGAACCATTCTAACTTAGACCGCTCATGCCGCCCGGCCCCCTGACTCATCCCCGCTTTGGCCTGGTACTATATATCTATTCTGTGGCTTCGGCTTGGATTCGCGCTGGCCTACCAAAAGCCCTTAAGGTGTTATTTTTACAGAAGTATTTTTTAACTCTCAAAAACAACTAGGAACCAACAGATTGTTCATTACAAACAAATTAATTAAGCCAACATGAAAATATTTGAGTAAAATTATTAGATTACAGCGAACCCTGCCAACCCAACGCCCGCCGGTATACAAAAGTTTGATTCCGAGAAAAATTACAAGTTTAAATGAAACGAAAAAATGAACCCATTAATTAGGAGCTTATTAAATTAATCTTCAAAAAAAATTAGGAAATACAAAAAAGAAGTTCTAGCGCCGTCACGTTGGTAACAAATTATACGAAAATCTGGAAGTTTAGTCGAGGCGCAACCCTTCGGGAGCGGCGCGCTTTGTATTAACCTTTATTGGAAAATTCGCGAAGCATAAAAATGACTTTCACTGTACAAAATGAATCGCTCGCAGCGAGTCTTTGTACACGAGACAACATCTACTCGATGCAAAGACATGCCGTGCTGTTGTATTATATAGCCTTTGTTGGATAGTTAAAAGATAAGGGTAAGTAAGCTAGGAAGACACCCCTAAGTCTCTAGGTTAAGCTAAGGGTGGGGTTTTACAGCCGTAGTTAAGGAAACTAATGGTGAAAAATTCTAACAAATTCTAAATAATGTTCAAACTTTCTTAGAGTTTTTAACCATCGGTTACCTTGACTACGCATCAAAAAATCTACCCTTAGACTGGACTATGACTACCCACCCAGACTGTGACTAAGATTTGACTTTACGTGAAATATTCTATAACACGATGAAAAATTAAAATTGGCTAAATAGGTTAATATAGAGCGAAAATATAAAAAAAGCAGTAAATGTAATTTTTGACAGCATATGTCAATTTAGACAGGTGTTTCCTTTTTGACAGGTAGTGACAGTCTGTGAATTAGCAAAACTGAACTTTTTTATTTGTCGCACAGCGAGCTATGGAGCGAGCTATGCTCGGTGTTTCCCTGCGAGATAAGCTCCGGAACGAGGAGATCCGCAGGAGAACTAAAGTGACCAATATAGTTCTTAGAGTTAGTAAGTTGAAGTGGCAATGGGCAGGCCACATCGCTCGTAGAACTGACAACTGATGGGGAAGAAAGGTTCTCGAGTGGCGACCACGAACCGGAAGACGCAGCGTAGGCCGGCCCCCCACTCGGTGGACCGACGACCTGGCGAAAGCCGCGGGGAGCCGATGGATGCAGGAGGCGAGCAGCCGCTCAAGGTGGCGTGCTCTGGGGGAGGCCTATGTTCAGCAGTGGACGTCTTCAGGCTGTTAATGATGATGATGATGATGAACTTTTTTGTCTGTATAGTATTTATTGTGTTTGTTTGTTTTTTGTTTTTATTGTTTTGTTTTTGTATAGTATGGTCAAAATTTTCGTTTTTAACCATTGGTTACCTTGACTATGGATCAAAAAACCCACCCTAAGTTGGCAGTTTAGTAGCTAAATGGTACAACAGTCGGTTAGTCAGTCAGACAGTCACTTGGAACAAAGATTTTATCGGCATTAGACATGATACTGGGTGGCGCAAAAGTAAAGACCCTATTTGGTTCAGCTATAACATTTTTTCTAAATTAGAAAACTAGATTTAGGTTTTTTTAAATGTATATTTGTGCCATTAAATTTCGTACCATTAGGATTTAAAGATGATGTCTTTTAAATGGTGACCTCCAGAGTTGATACACATTTGAGCCCTATTTATGACATTTTGCATAACTTGCCGTAACACTTCTCAGGGCATGTCAATAAGCAGAATACTCGGTTCTGGGGCACTGATAATCCGCGCATTATTCAAGAAACACCTCTACACCCACTAAAAGTTACTGTATGGTGTGGCATCTGTGTTGACAGAGTGATCGGACCCTATTTTTTCGAAGACGCTGGAGGCAATGCGATAACTGTCACTGGAGAACGCTACAGAACCATGTTACGTGAGTTTTTGATACCCAGTTTGGACGAATTGGGGCTGGAGCACATCTGGTTTCAACAAGACGGCGCTACGGCACACACAGCGCGCGACACTATGGACTTAGTGAGGGACGCTTTTCCAAGCCGAGTTATCTCTCGTTTTGGCGATTTGCCTTGGCCTGCAAGATCACCCGATCTGACCAGTCCAGACTTCTTTCTTTGGGGTTTTTTGAAATCTCGGGTGTATGTGAACAAGCTACAGACTCTCGCAGCTCTAAAAGAAAACATTCGTCAAGAAATAACGAACATATCGCAGGAAGTGTTACGGCAAGTTATGCAAAATGTCATAAATAGGGCTCAAATGTGTATCAACTCTGGAGGTCACCATTTAAAAGACATCATCTTTAAATCCTAATGGTACGAAATTTAATGGCACAAATATACATTTAAAAAAACCTAAATCTAGTTTTCTAATTTAGAAAAAATGTTATAGCTGAACCAAATAGGGTCTTTACTTTTGCGCCACCCAGTACAATGTTTTTTCTATAGACATCTCCGCAACTTTGTAGATTGTTCTTAAAGGTTAAACGAGTCATACTTAGGTTTTGACAGAATTCGCACAATAACATTTTATTATTGATGAATGTTCCTAAAGTAAGGCTGGGTACTGAAATAGCACAAACATAGGTAATTTATTAGCTTTTTAGACCGCCCAAAGGCTTCTGACTTGGCTTAACGACTATTGTCTTACGACAACAGCCGGGACCGACGGCTTAACGTGCCCTCCGAAGCACGATAGCGCTCAGTTGAAAATACCACTTTTTGCTGTAGCGGTCACCCATCAGAGTAGTGACCGCAGTGAACGTTGCTTAACTTTACAGATCAGTTAGAAATGGCTAGTCGTGCTTCGCTATGGAGCTAGAAGACTATTAGAAAAAAAACTGCACTAATCCCAAATAAAATGAGATGAAGAAGATGATAATTTACCGTCACATTTCACGTAATACAACAAAAATATACAATAGCTCGGTGATCAATGATTAGTAAAAGAGGCAACCATCCTCATGAGCTCAATATGTTCCCAATGCTGGGACATGGACCTTCTATCATAGAGAAAGAATGTAGGCTACAGTTCGCCACTTTGGCCAAGTGCAGGGTGGTGGTTGAACATACTGAACTCCTCAGCATGTTTTCCTTCACCATTGTAAGATCGAGTGCAAGATCTGAACATACTTGAAAAATCATTGGTGTAACGGGATTCGAACCAGGGTGTCAGTTTGACACACGAGCTATCCCTGAGCCACACTCACTAAAGCCGGGTTTTTGATCCGTTGTTAAGGTAACCAATGGTTAAAAACTCTAACAAATCCTAAACAAGGGTCAACATTTGTTAGAGTTTTTAACCATTGGTTACCTAAACTCCTATCAAAAACCCACTCTTAGCCAATCAACCGTAACCGTAACTGAATGAAATGTTACGAGCATTTCCTCCGTCAAACGCTGACACCCGGAAAATAGGCTCAACGTGATTTTGCTGGACCCTTTCAAAACTGCAAGTTGTAGGTAGCTATCTACTTACTTACATTGTTAATTTGTTAATCAACCATGAAATAATGCAGCCTATAGAAGATATTATTAAATCAATAAAACAGACCATTCATGTTTAAAGTACCTAAGTTTTTTATAAAGAAGTTTTGCCGGGAACGATAAAAAGTTCACGTCATATTGTATTAATTTAAAAAAAAAGTGCTTATTCTAGTGTTAATGTTTAAAATTGGTGGCGTTTTACGCATTAAGGTTTGAATTGCGAGCATTAGTGTGGGCAATTGATATAATGTTTTGAAACGTAGTTTTTCGTGTTGTCGTGTTTTCGTGTTCCATAGAAGTTTTTAGTAAAGTTGCCTCCACTTTACTAGGGCGTGACTTAGACTAGACTATGACTACCCAGATTGTGACTAAGACTTGACTTTACCTGAAATATTCTCTAACACGATGAAAAATTACAATACTTGACATTGGCTAAATACAATATCCCCCGGTTTCTGGACCGTTTGTTAAAGTTAAACTCTTGTCAACTTTGAAATACTGAACGCTCATTGGTTGCCTGTTTATCGTCAACCAATGAGCGTTCAGTATTTCAAGGTTGACAAGAGTTTAACTTTAACAAACGTTCCAGAAACCGGGGTTATGTGTGGAGCCCAAATATATATATATATATATTTTATGCTATAGGTAGCAAACAAGCATACGGCCCTCCTGATGGGAAGAGGTCACCGTAGCCTATGGACATCTGTAACACAAGACGTGCCACTGATGCGTTGCTTACCCTGTGATAATACTCTTTTGACCCTCCTTTTAAATTGCTGCATGTTGTAGTTCCGGGGAAAGACCGCTGGTGGAACCTCATAACAAAAAAAAGTCTTTATGAAATGTATTTTTGTTTTCGCTTTTCGTTTTAGTGTAAGTGATGATAATTTATTCTTTTCCACAATCAATGTTTTGTGTTAAAATTCCTAACTTCAAAGTTAAAGGTTCCAGAAGCAACACAAGATATTCAAAAACCTTTTGAAAAAAGGTTTTTGGAATATAGTTTACCAAAACTTTTCAAAACATAACTAACAGAAATATTAGGTAGATAAGTAATGCCTTCGGGATATTTAATTAGTTGGGTGATTCAATAGTTTAATGTAGCTAAACCAATGATTTTATAGCAAACTCTGATCGATTTAGAAGGTAAGTGTCGAAGTATATATCTATAAAATAAAAAAGCTTTTGCCAACCGAGATTAAATTAAATCTGATATTAAGAACTTCTTATCGTTTCAATTTATTTATTTTACAATCCGTTCTATTGTTCTGAGCTGGATTAATTTAATAAATTCACACTTTGGCAAACAGACTTTTCAATCCAATTTGGAATCCTCGAACAAACGACTTGACACTTCCAAGGAATCCTTGTTTATTCACTTGAACAGAACAAACATCGTTGCCGATTTAATAAATTTCTTGAAAGTTTCCGAGATTTTGGACCAGATGCTGCTTATGTGCTTTTTTGCTGATGGTGCTTTTACCTAGTACCTACACTTTGGGCCAGTTTTCCTACACCGAAGTCGTCGCAAAATTTTCCTGCAGTTTTAAACCCGCTTTTCCTATGGAAACTATAAATTTCCGTGATAAAAAGCATTCTGTGTTGAACTCGTAGTGAAAGGTATCCATGTGCTGCATATCAGCCGTTTTGATGTCAAAGCCTCACAAAATATTACAAATGGTGTTAGAATAGTAGTACCTACTAATAACATTAATTATTATTGGGGATATAAACGGTAGGTACCTATAGTTTATTAGTAGTTAGTGGAGATTAATCCAAAGTAAACTTTTTAAACAATTGTTGTAAAAGAAAACGCAGGTTGGTATATGATATTTTGTATTTTTTTTTTTATGCGATTGAATAACGTGACGAGCTAGTCGTTCACCTGATGTTAAGCAACACGGCCGCCCATAACAGTTGCAGTGTCACTCGGAACTTTAAAACAATAAAGTTTCGCGTGGCACTGCACTGCGCACGTCATCCTGAGACATCACACAGTCTAGTAATCAGATTAATAGACTGGGTGATCAGATCATAAAGTCTCATTTGCCCAGTAATTTCACTAGCTACATTGCCCTTCAAACCGGAACACAGTAGTGCTTGCACACTACTGCTTGGCGGCAGAATAACTGGCAAAGCGGTGGTACCTACCTAGACGAACTTTGCAGAAAAGTCCTACCACCTAGTAAAATTTTCCGTAGACATAAACAAAAATAAAAATCTCCTGGACTTGACTAGCTTTATTGTAAATGAAATAGTCCTCGGAAGAGCCAAAATGGTGTAATTTATTCCTTTTCCACCCACCTTTCAACCTACGAATATTTTTGTTTTGGATTCTGCCCAAGATTATTACAACACTTACACGCCCACATAAGACTACGTGGCACTTTAAGTTGCCTATACTTGTTATTAATTTGTTGCTTGTCTTAGGCATTACAAAATACAATAGTACATTTTTGATACTAATTGAAAGGATAATACCCTAAATCAAATTTACTATAATACACAGTCTGTATGTAAATCAACCCTCAAAAGTGTCCCCGCACCAATGCTTACTTATACAGATGTATACCTCTCCAGCTAATATAAAATAGTCCACAAGCGTTTGTTTCATTTTAGTAATGAACCATATGATAGCACCCTGTAATAGCGTTGTAAAACAATAATATGTGAGTTGCATCACTTTCGTTAGGCGCGGTCACACGCGACTGAGAGCAAAAACAAGGCATATGCCTTGTAAACGGTGAAGTTTTTGAGGCGGCGATCGTGGATCTACCCTATATTTTATCGCACGATAGATAATTATAACTCAAAAATTAAACAACTGCCAATAAATTCTCATAACCCATTTGTGCATAAACTTATTAACATTTTCATATCAATATTTGTTTTCATAACTCCGGAAAGCTTTGAAACAATTTATTAAATCCAAGCTTAACTCGGCTGACCACTAAATTGTGAACAAGCAGAGTAAATACAATAACAGGGTCCGTTTTTGCCCGTTATGTTCGGAAGGGGAGAGTGGGGGAAAGGCTAACGCAGGGTAACCCTTACACTGATTATGATTACAGTATAAGACATGGCTGAATCAATCGCGCATCTTTAAAATCAACGCCATCTTTAGTACCACGTGGAAAATGAACCACGGTATTCACAAGATATATTGTTGTTTCTAATGTATTTTTGAATGGATTATGCATATTGTCAGTATAGTTTTGTTTTGTTAAATAATTATATCCATTCCGAGGGTAGACCATATAAAACTTTTGTTTGTTGATTACAGGAGTACTTAGCGTGATAATTGAAAATACCGCGAGTATAGATTACGCGTTAAACATATATCAAAATACTTTCGTATTGTAAATTAAACCAAGAATACCTTCTAAACATCTGTTTATTCTTGGTTCTTCAATATACATCGTAGCTTTATAATATCAAACCAAAGTCTACAAGACTGGTCGTTTGCCATCGATTTTTCTATGTTTAACCGTCAGTCTCATGAGACTGACGGAACATAGAAAAATACGCTTCTACGTGGCTTCTACGTAGAAGCCTATGCCGCCAACTAAAAAAGTCAATTTACCTTTTTTTATTTTGTTTATGTAATTGAATGACTTTTGCCTGGTGTTAAGCGTCACGGCCACCCATAACAGATTGCAGTCACCTGAATTAATTTAGAAAAATAGGAACCACTTAATAAATTCACGACTTAGTTTTCCTCAGTGGATCGCCATTTCCCTATTCTCCCCTTCAAGACCGGTGGTGGCCTGACGGACCAGGCTAGTCCAACCGCGGTTACCGACCGAAACTGAATGTTGGGTACATCCGGTTTGCGAGGAGGAGACGCAATCACGTTACATTAAAATCTAATTAAAATCACGAGTTCTACTCAACGTTTAATTAAAATAAGCAATTCTTAATTTTCGTTTGATTTAAACATTACTCAGTTATTTTGTGAGGTATTTTATAAACCAAGTGCGAGTCAGACTCGCGCACGAAGGGTTCTGTACCATTATCTATATTTGTTTTATTCTGTTTTTTAGTATTTGTTGTTATAGCGGCAACTAAACTACATCATCTGTGAAAATTTCAACTAACTATCACGGTTAATGTGATACAGCCTGGTGACAGACAGACAGACAGCGGAGCTTTAGTAACCTATTACTAGTTACCCTAGTCCGTTTTACCCTTTGGGCACGGAACCCTAAAAAGAGCATAGAGTTTCCCCTTTCTCAATTCGACCGTATTTTTGGAGAGTAAAAATTCATTCATCAATTGTTACGTAAGATTTTCTAAACTAACAATACTGTTATCAATATTCTAATACTATTGTTGTAAAATTATTAAAACCTACCCATCGCTGCTCGTGGCGAGCGTGCCGCGGCCGCCCACGAACATAGGCAGCGTTGGTTACCGAACAGCTGACGCTGACGCTTCCCTGACGCTGACGCAACTTAACGTGTAGATGGGGCTGAAACTAAAACCACAGACCTAGATTTTTTTCGGTACTTCCTAGTCTATGTTTAAAACAGATAACATTCCTAGCTACCATAATTATCTACGATAATACTTCAAACAAAATTCAATTCAATCGTGTTCTCTCTCTAATATTTCCATTTATGCTAAAGAACGAAGTGAGTCAGTCATCTCCGGTTGGCCCAAGTCCGCGTAAACAGAACATCACAAAGTAATTACACCTGGAGCGGCTGCGAATGCGAGCGTGCGCATAGGTAATTACAGGCTATACCACAGAAAAGATATATAATACGCTGAATATAAATGCAGTAGGGGTTATAAAGAAATATAAACAGATTCGTTTCATGTTTACCTATGTAACATCTGCTATCAAGTTTTTTGTAAAACATGATGTACCTACCGACAAGGAACCCATACCTGGTAACTGGCTCCTGTAACACAGGGTCTCTCCTATTCTTCTCATACTGCATTATAATACCTATTTAACTATAACTATAGCTAAGTAACATTTTATTGTATTTGTTGCACAAGATCTGAATTGTACCTAATCTACTTATACCCTTTTTTGTCATATCCTTTTTTTTTTATCTAGTCTTTTTTTGGGACTTTGAGTCGACGTCGACTATGACAGCCCCGTCATTCCTTCTTAACTATATCAAACGAATAATTATCAGCCTTTTTCATCTCTTTTACCTATTTATTTTTATCATTTGGGTCATCGCGGCTAGAATAGGATAGTTAAAGTCCAAATATGCTTTTTTGTAGTAGGTAGTGTAAGTAGTGGCATCTATTAGTTGTTTGTATTATCGTAGTAATAACTTTAGGGAAAGGCACTTTGCCCGTTAAAAGTCTTCGTGAGTTTTCCTGTTTTCACACTACCTGATTTCGTTACTAACTTGCACACAGATTACTTTCATTACCAAGGGCAATCATATTATCATCTGGAAGTTACTGCTGAGCATTAGGGTTCCCCCATAAAACGCCACTTTGGACGCCTGTCATAGGAGAGGTTTACCATAATCGCCACGCTTAGCAGGTGTATCAGATTTTAATGTACTGAGAAGAATGCTGCTGCCCATTCCCTGTATATTTCCCTTAGCCGGTTGTTACCGGAGATGGGGTGGTATTTGATATTCTGAGACCAGGACTACACGACAAGCTAAAGACTACAGACTGTACTTTATCTTTTATGCTGGAAAATGAGACCCAATACAATTTTACATAGTTTAAAAGGTCCCTTGAGTGATACCGATCTTTCAAGGGTGTATATAGATCTGGTAAATGCGCCGCTCGCGGCTTGCTCGTGAGCTGCGCGTGGAATTCGCACGTGTACCTATTTCATGTTTACACGCCACTCGTGCGCCATTCGCGCGCAAGCTATTGTAACGATACAGGCTGTCTCGTCACATCACAAATATTATAAATTTTACCTAAATTATAAAAATACTGAAATAATTTCATTGAAGCATTTTACGCACAAAGAATAGTCCAAAAATAAAGGAAATAGTCGTTGGCATCGCATTAACTGATAGAGAAAATGTAGAGATAGGTGTAAAAGTGGTTATCCGTGGTAAAATAAGGTAACAGTAAAAGAAATCAAACCTTCTTTATATTTAGTTTTACTTTTTTACCTTTTCTATTTTTAAAGTGTTTTTGATAGATAATAGGATTTTGTTATCTGTCAAGAATAATTCAGGGGGATTCTGGTAACCTTGGAGGATGGAACGTGTGTTTTTCTATATTTTGGCTTTTTTTTAATATAATAAATTATATGTTGGTGATCTTTAAGTGTGCTTTAACTGGACCTGCTCATCCTCAACATTGGTGGCAGCTTTCGGCGTTCACGATGCCAACTCTCAGGTCCATCACGCGGAAAACAAAACGGATTGAGGTAAGCGCTTCTATACTACCAGCAACGTCGTCAGGCGACACGCCTGCTAATCAAAACGACGAGGCTCTCTTGCAGGACACTATGCTGTTACCTTTACCCGTCTCATCACCAACGCCAACGCCTATATTAAAAACGCACTCGGTTGCTTCATCACAAGCATCCGCTAAGGCCCACAAGCTTGCAGCTGTGGCTAGGCATGTTCGTCAGGTTGCAGGACAAGAAAAGAAGACCGCTGACCTAGCTCTTCAAGCGGAGAAGAGGGCCGCTGACCTAGAACTACAAGCGGAGCTGGCCGCTATTGATACCGCAGCGTCCGAAAGGAGCTCTATGACGCGAAAGTGGTTAGTAGATTGTGGTAACAATCTTGGAGAACAAAATAATAATCGAACTTTCGATTTCAGAATTCATAACGACGGACGAAACCTCGATGGAGCTTGCAGCAGCTGTCGCGGAGCTCCCACTCCAGCATGGTGCCGTTTCACCGGGTCGCGCATGTTTGTCGCCGGGCGGTGACTATTGCATACAACCCTGCCTACAGCCCGTCACACAAGGAAACACTGCACACTCATTCAGATTAGGCACACACAACATTAATCCTACGCCTAATTGTTATTATGATAACACAAATAAAGTAAACAATGTAGAGACACAAGACTCTTTTATTAAACTGGCGAAAGTCATCGCGGACCTGGGAGCAGAAAGCAGGTCGGTGTCCTTCCTTTTATTTGATGGTCACGTCTCTGGCTGGCTTTCCTTCAAGAAGGCCTTTTTACGGTCGGAGGCAGGCTTTACCCCGGAAGAAAACCTGGTCAGGCTCAGCGCCGCTTTACACGGTGCCGCCCAGGAGCTGCCCAGAATGCTATTTCAGGAAAGCTAACTCCTCTCCTGCGCTGTAGATGGGCAGATTATGCATCAGCACATTTAGATTCTGGTAAATTCAAGTTAGAACTTTTGGCAGATTGTTTGGATGCAGAATCAGATCGCCAATTAAAGTTTTTAAATTATCAAAATTATAAAAATATAATTCAAGTTTTCTCGAAGGTTGAAGCTGTGGGTGTTTATTGTAGGGCTAGTTTGTCGTGGACCTTGCTTTTGACGGAAAGCTGGGTGATCACAGAAGGTTTTAATGTACAGAGAACAATACATAATTCTATAAATCTATTTTGTGGTAAAAGTACGTTGTACTATTTATCTATTCTGTGTATAGGAAGGTATTTCTTTAGCTGGTTTTGCGATGTTCTACGGAGGATATGGGAAGGTTTACAATAAATAATGCTATAAATCTATTTTGTGGTAAAAGTACGTTGTACTATTTATCTATTCTGTGGTATAGGAAGGTATTTCTTTAGCTGGTTTTGCGATGTTCTACGGAGGATATGGGAAAGGTTCCATTCCTACACGGTGATAGTAAACGCTGATACAAAGTTCGCATGAAAAAGTTATGACACTAGTGAGAAAATATTATTCTGTGCTTAATTCTGATGTACAAATTCAGCATAAATAGATAGGTATTTTCTTAGCGGATTCTAGGCGAAATTTTACTTAGGAGAGTTGGAAGGATCATATTCCTGCAAGGAAACGAACGGTTTGTATTCTAGTTGCAAAATAGGTAATGCTTGAACGATAGTTAAGTAACTACCGGGAATTAGTAACGACTGGGAATTTATTCTTTATACTTACATAACTATTGGGAATGTATTCTCTGTTTGGAATCATTCGCAAGTAACTTAAATAAAATCGTAATTGAGTTTTGCTCTAGGATCGAAATACATAACGATAGTTAGGAAACTACCGGGAATTAGTAGCGACTGGGAATTTATTCCTTTTACTTAGATAACTATTGAGAATTTATTCTCTGTTTGGAATCATTCGCGAGTAACTTAAATATAATCGAAATTGAGTTTCACTCTAGTACGAAATAGGTAATGCTTGTACAATAGTTAAATAACTACCGGGAATTTATTCATAGTTTAGGGTTGTTCGTGTTTGTTTATAGATCAATTTAGTGGAATTCAGAGTTGGGTTTGTTTGATTGATTTTTCAATAAGAGTTTTACCTTTTATTCTATAAAAACATTTAAAGTACTATTGATAAGAAATTGTCCTTCGTGTCTTGGGTCAAGCACAGCAGTACCTGTTAGCGATCTCCTTACCAAACGGATAGGGGTAGCTAATTTAAAGATTCGAATGAGAATATCTTGTTGTTAGGAAACAGCATTAATAATCTATTATATTACTGGCAAAAAAACATATTATTATAATATTTCATATTTATGAAATATAATACCTAAATTATATAAACGGGTTTTAGATTACTTTTCAATACAAGTTCTGGAAAATAGAGACAACCTGAATATCACTAACAGATCATTGAATTGAAATAAATATTTACAGTTAAAATTAATACTACTGTTTAGTCCACTGCATGCTGTTGATATAGAATCTACGATAATATTGATAATCTTTAGACGAAAACTAGGAGATTTGAAAGTTGAGCTATTTTTAGAGTCTGTCTTATACCGAATGTAGTACGTATTAGATAGACTCACAATTAACTAAGGTGATGTCTATATTGTTAGGATTTGGAAAAAAATAATGTCCTCTTGTCCCTTGCACCTTTTGGAGTCCAAACTAGATAAGTAGATAAGAATAGGTAGATGGGGTACCTGACGTACTGACTTGGGATAAATAGAACAAAATTTAGTAAAATCAAATTTCTCTTAGTGTGGGGGAATTTCACACACGGTACCTCCGTGTGGGAAATTTCAAGCACTAAATAGTGGAGGGTTAACCAGTCAGGTAGTCGAGACCCACAGCATTGGAGCGGAGGTGGGGCTCCTATGCCAGAGTTATGATAAACAAATAGAGTTTACTATGACTTTGCTATATAACAAACTCAAACTCAGTTAGCAATATACTTACTTACGTTCTACCTATGTTTCACTTTCTTGTCTTGTTAATTTCAACATACGTTCGTCATGAAGCTTTAATTTACTTTCAGTTTTGTTTATGACTAGAAACTATAATGTTCAATTTTTTGCAGGAAAAGATTATTCATTCCTACAATTGAAACCTTTCGAAGATATAGTAGGAAATATATTGATTGGTGCATAATATGATTTTATGTGGAAATTTCAGTTCGGTTACTCAGAGTATAGGAATAGTGTTTATCAGGGGATTAAATTGCAATTATTTGTAGGACGATGAATATTTTAAATTAATTTAATATTATTGAATAGGTTAGATGTTAGTTAGGTATTGTCTCATTACTTTAAAAGGATTTGGATTACTACATTATCACAACGTACGGTTCTACCATTTGTAGGAGACGATTCACAAGGCCATAAACATTAAAATAGGTAGTCCAAAATAGTCAACAAATTTTGCTAATCTTTTAGCGTCGTAAGGTTGGTTAAGAATATTCGGTAATCCGGTGATTTTATTATTAATTTATTATAATTAGATTAAGATGGGCTCTATTACAATTTGGTGCCGTGACCAGGATTGACATTTGACTAGGATCTCAAATGACCAGGATCTCAATTGACCAGGATCTCAAATGACCAGAATTTTACATGACCAGGATTGACATATGACTAGGATCTCAAATGACCAGGATCTCAATCGACCAGTATCTTAATTGCCCAGAATTTCAATTGACCAGGACTTCAAATGATCAGGATCTTAGTAGACTAGGTTTTACGTGCGTTTCTTTCGTTATCAGGTTGATTTATTTTAGAAATTTACATTAGTAATAGTTTTCGATTAGAATGAGGATGTTGATTGTTTTAGATTGATATTATTTTAAGTAGCGATGGTATTTATTTACTATCGCACAATTTGCTGTCCGTGGAAAAGGAAAGGTTTTGAGACAATTATGTAGGGGCGGTTTTAGATTTCAATAAATTAAATGAAAATTAGTTATAATTTATCTCATAGCTAAAAGAAGGACTCAATTTTTTGAGAATTTTAATCGTTACTTTATTAGTTATTCACAATTTTGCGGAGCTATAATGTTCAGGATATCATCGTTAGATTATTGTAGACGATGGATTAATTAGATGATGAAGAGGATGAATATATAAACGGGATTCGAACTATTCATACAAACATTGGTTTATTTGATTTACGAATAATATGGTTCACATTAGATAGATAAAAATTTAAAATAGGCCGCGTTGCAATAAACTCAACGGAATTTAAATAAATTCAACATTAAAATGTTTCATTACGATCATGGAAATTTGTTGTAGTAGGTTGGAAAGGAGTAGTAGTTTATTAATGAGATGGGTACATCTGTTTGATTAATTTCAAAATTTATTGATGCCCATAATAAGGTTGAACTTTCATTTAGGAAGTACGTGGGGAATTTATCATCATTCAATTTAGGAAAAACGACATAGTCAGTTTTCATAAATAATTCGGAAACATTAGAGTAAATAATTTACATTTCTTTCCTGTGGTTGGAACTAGGAAAGGTTCGAAATTGGCTAATATTATAAAACTATAGGGGGCGTTTTACAGTTCAAAATATTTAATAATTTTATTAGAAGTAATTGGTACGGTGGATAGATTAAGTTCCGATTCAATGGCTATTGTACGATACACAATAATCTAAACAACATAAAATTATTTAAAATAAATTATTAAATTTTTAAAATAGTGGTATTTAAAACATTACAGTTACCTTGTTTGGTAGTTTTTGCGCGTAAAGTTCGGAATTCTTGGGAATGAATATATTTATTGAATAAATTTTCAAATAAAACATTGCGCGTTAAAATTCAAACTTTAATAACGATATTATATTTGAAATGTAACAAAAGAAATCATTTTTAGTAGAGGTTAGTTCAGTTCGCGACATTTAATATTTATTTATTTTTGTAGTTATAACTTACCTATAATTAATAAATGGTTTCAGCATTGACATTAAATAAAATTTCAAATGAAATCTATCAATACATATAATTTTGTTTTAGAAATGAAATTGAAATAAAATTAAAGAGTTTATTTTAATATCACGATACGTATTAAGCAATAACTTCAAAGAAGCCTTAAATCTATTGGGAATTGCTAGCCGTTAAGATAGCGAATAAGTTAGTTGACTGGGGTCAAATGTGGATTAATGAATTGTTATGTTGTTGTTTTTGCTTAAGAATGGGATTTGATTTTGGATAATTAATTTAAAAAAAAGAGGTCATTTTTATGTAAACAAGTGTGTTTGTATGGACATGGTCAGAGGTTTAACAGTGCAGGAGGATCTTAGTGGCTTAGCAAGATCTACGGTTTAAGGGATTTGTTGACGGGTGGCTTTGACTTACACGACTCAACAAATGGGTTGATATAATTTAAGGCTAGGTGCTAGGTTAAAAGAGAAAGCCTAAGTTTAAACAAAACTGTTATAACAACCCCGTACTCTACAAGGTAGGAACATCCGATCTGCTACACTCTACATCCGAAATAATAGCGAATTACGGAGTGGGAAATATATGCGAAATATTGCTGAAGTCATAGACAAATCTATACTTTGAACTATTAAAGTTGACCTGGTTATCGAAGGGTTTTGTGGGAGGCAGCTCGGAACGAAAACATGGTTCTTAGGGGTACCTTCTACTTAAAGTTATTAGGACTGACCAGCCTCACAACCTGGTTTCTTTTGGTGGCTAGGTTAGCCTTGGGATAAGTGATTTTTGGGTATGATTGATGCGATGAAATTTTGGATATTGACTCATAAAGTAATTCACTGTTGTTACGGCTTAAGAGGGCGCTTAAAATAGAAAAGTAATTACGGTTTGTTTTCAAGGATGGATTCAATAGTATATTAAAAATAAAAATATTGTCATTGACTACATTAAACTTTTGAAAATAAATTACTCAATATTAGTAATATTTAATATTTTTTAAAATGAATAACAATTAATACGCAGTATGCATATTAAACAAATTGAAAATACAAGTGTATTTTTGTTTCGCAAATTATTTGCTATCAGGTTGATTATTTTTAGGTGCTCTCTTAAATTAAATTTAACGGTTAGGAACACTACAGAACTATAAATACATTTTAAGTTTGGAGCCAAACGTTAACAAATTATAATTGCTTAAGTGGGGTGGTAGGGTAATAATTATTATTTAAATTATTTTTATTATAGTTTTGCTAATATTTGTGAATGTATTTTAATGAATAAAATTTTACTTCGGCTTTAAATTTAAAACGCCTGCGCAAATATTTTAGGGGCGATTGTAACGATACAGGCTGTCTCGTCACATCACAAATATTATAAATTTTACCTAAATTATAAAAATACTGAAATAATTTCATTGAAGCATTTTACGCACAAAGAATAGTCCAAAAATAAAGGAAATAGTCGTTGGCATCGCATTAACTGATAGAGAAAATGTAGAGATAGGTGTAAAAGTGGTTATCCGTGGTAAAATAAGGTAACAGTAAAAGAAATCAAACCTTCTTTATATTTAGTTTTACTTTTTTACCTTTTCTATTTTTAAAGTGTTTTTGATAGATAATAGGATTTTGTTATCTGTCAAGAATAATTCAGGGGGATTCTGGTAACCTTGGAGGATGGAACGTGTGTTTTTCTATATTTTGGCTTTTTTTTAATATAATAAATTATATGTTGGTGATCTTTAAGTGTGCTTTAACTGGACCTGCTCATCCTCAACATTGGTGGCAGCTTTCGGCGTTCACGATGCCAACTCTCAGGTCCATCACGCGGAAAACAAAACGGATTGAGGTAAGCGCTTCTATACTACCAGCAACGTCGTCAGGCGACACGCCTGCTAATCAAAACGACGAGGCTCTCTTGCAGGACACTATGCTGTTACCTTTACCCGTCTCATCACCAACGCCAACGCCTATATTAAAAACGCACTCGGTTGCTTCATCACAAGCATCCGCTAAGGCCCACAAGCTTGCAGCTGTGGCTAGGCATGTTCGTCAGGTTGCAGGACAAGAAAAGAAGACCGCTGACCTAGCTCTTCAAGCGGAGAAGAGGGCCGCTGACCTAGAACTACAAGCGGAGCTGGCCGCTATTGATACCGCAGCGTCCGAAAGGAGCTCTATGACGCGAAAGTGGTTAGTAGATTGTGGTAACAATCTTGGAGAACAAAATAATAATCGAACTTTCGATTTCAGAATTCATAACGACGGACGAAACCTCGATGGAGCTTGCAGCAGCTGTCGCGGAGCTCCCACTCCAGCATGGTGCCGTTTCACCGGGTCGCGCATGTTTGTCGCCGGGCGGTGACTATTGCATACAACCCTGCCTACAGCCCGTCACACAAGGAAACACTGCACACTCATTCAGATTAGGCACACACAACATTAATCCTACGCCTAATTGTTATTATGATAACACAAATAAAGTAAACAATGTAGAGACACAAGACTCTTTTATTAAACTGGCGAAAGTCATCGCGGACCTGGGAGCAGAAAGCAGGTCGGTGTCCTTCCTTTTATTTGATGGTCACGTCTCTGGCTGGCTTTCCTTCAAGAAGGCCTTTTTACGGTCGGAGGCAGGCTTTACCCCGGAAGAAAACCTGGTCAGGCTCAGCGCCGCTTTACACGGTGCCGCCCAGGAGCTGCCCAGAATGCTATTTCAGGAAAGCTAACTCCTCTCCTGCGCTGTAGATGGGCAGATTATGCATCAGCACATTTAGATTCTGGTAAATTCAAGTTAGAACTTTTGGCAGATTGTTTGGATGCAGAATCAGATCGCCAATTAAAGTTTTTAAATTATCAAAATTATAAAAATATAATTCAAGTTTTCTCGAAGGTTGAAGCTGTGGGTGTTTATTGTAGGGCTAGTTTGTCGTGGACCTTGCTTTTGACGGAAAGCTGGGTGATCACAGAAGGTTTTAATGTACAGAGAACAATACATAATTCTATAAATCTATTTTGTGGTAAAAGTACGTTGTACTATTTATCTATTCTGTGTATAGGAAGGTATTTCTTTAGCTGGTTTTGCGATGTTCTACGGAGGATATGGGAAGGTTTACAATAAATAATGCTATAAATCTATTTTGTGGTAAAAGTACGTTGTACTATTTATCTATTCTGTGGTATAGGAAGGTATTTCTTTAGCTGGTTTTGCGATGTTCTACGGAGGATATGGGAAAGGTTCCATTCCTACACGGTGATAGTAAACGCTGATACAAAGTTCGCATGAAAAAGTTATGACACTAGTGAGAAAATATTATTCTGTGCTTAATTCTGATGTACAAATTCAGCATAAATAGATAGGTATTTTCTTAGCGGATTCTAGGCGAAATTTTACTTAGGAGAGTTGGAAGGATCATATTCCTGCAAGGAAACGAACGGTTTGTATTCTAGTTGCAAAATAGGTAATGCTTGAACGATAGTTAAGTAACTACCGGGAATTAGTAACGACTGGGAATTTATTCTTTATACTTACATAACTATTGGGAATGTATTCTCTGTTTGGAATCATTCGCAAGTAACTTAAATAAAATCGTAATTGAGTTTTGCTCTAGGATCGAAATACATAACGATAGTTAGGAAACTACCGGGAATTAGTAGCGACTGGGAATTTATTCCTTTTACTTAGATAACTATTGAGAATTTATTCTCTGTTTGGAATCATTCGCGAGTAACTTAAATATAATCGAAATTGAGTTTCACTCTAGTACGAAATAGGTAATGCTTGTACAATAGTTAAATAACTACCGGGAATTTATTCATAGTTTAGGGTTGTTCGTGTTTGTTTATAGATCAATTTAGTGGAATTCAGAGTTGGGTTTGTTTGATTGATTTTTCAATAAGAGTTTTACCTTTTATTCTATAAAAACATTTAAAGTACTATTGATAAGAAATTGTCCTTCGTGTCTTGGGTCAAGCACAGCAGTACCTGTTAGCGATCTCCTTACCAAACGGATAGGGGTAGCTAATTTAAAGATTCGAATGAGAATATCTTGTTGTTAGGAAACAGCATTAATAATCTATTATATTACTGGCAAAAAAACATATTATTATAATATTTCATATTTATGAAATATAATACCTAAATTATATAAACGGGTTTTAGATTACTTTTCAATACAAGTTCTGGAAAATAGAGACAACCTGAATATCACTAACAGATCATTGAATTGAAATAAATATTTACAGTTAAAATTAATACTACTGTTTAGTCCACTGCATGCTGTTGATATAGAATCTACGATAATATTGATAATCTTTAGACGAAAACTAGGAGATTTGAAAGTTGAGCTATTTTTAGAGTCTGTCTTATACCGAATGTAGTACGTATTAGATAGACTCACAATTAACTAAGGTGATGTCTATATTGTTAGGATTTGGAAAAAAATAATGTCCTCTTGTCCCTTGCACCTTTTGGAGTCCAAACTAGATAAGTAGATAAGAATAGGTAGATGGGGTACCTGACGTACTGACTTGGGATAAATAGAACAAAATTTAGTAAAATCAAATTTCTCTTAGTGTGGGGGAATTTCACACACGGTACCTCCGTGTGGGAAATTTCAAGCACTAAATAGTGGAGGGTTAACCAGTCAGGTAGTCGAGACCCACAGCATTGGAGCGGAGGTGGGGCTCCTATGCCAGAGTTATGATAAACAAATAGAGTTTACTATGACTTTGCTATATAACAAACTCAAACTCAGTTAGCAATATACTTACTTACGTTCTACCTATGTTTCACTTTCTTGTCTTGTTAATTTCAACATACGTTCGTCATGAAGCTTTAATTTACTTTCAGTTTTGTTTATGACTAGAAACTATAATGTTCAATTTTTTGCAGGAAAAGATTATTCATTCCTACAATTGAAACCTTTCGAAGATATAGTAGGAAATATATTGATTGGTGCATAATATGATTTTATGTGGAAATTTCAGTTCGGTTACTCAGAGTATAGGAATAGTGTTTATCAGGGGATTAAATTGCAATTATTTGTAGGACGATGAATATTTTAAATTAATTTAATATTATTGAATAGGTTAGATGTTAGTTAGGTATTGTCTCATTACTTTAAAAGGATTTGGATTACTACATTATCACAACGTACGGTTCTACCATTTGTAGGAGACGATTCACAAGGCCATAAACATTAAAATAGGTAGTCCAAAATAGTCAACAAATTTTGCTAATCTTTTAGCGTCGTAAGGTTGGTTAAGAATATTCGGTAATCCGGTGATTTTATTATTAATGTATTATATAATTAGGTTAATAGAGGGTACTGTTACACTATACACCGCGTGTGAGTGGTACTATAGCCGCACGATTAAGGTCGCGCGCCAGTAACAAACTGAGGGAAAAATAGCAGCGAACTGACGTGCATGCACGCAAATTGCACACGCGTGGTACGCGTGTTGTTCACGTGCACCATGTGAGCAGCGCGTGCGCGGCACGCGAGAGGCACACAAACGGTAGTAGTAGTAGCACGCACGCAGCTTGCGGGTGGCACGCGAGCGACGCATTTGCAAAACATTCGCCAGATCTGTAAACGCCAACTAAATTGTTTCTCCAAACCTACAGCTCTTACTGCCAGACAGACTATTATTATGTCTATGTTTATAACTTTTGATTAACATTTTGTTATTCATTCGAGTTGCATTTCGCTTAACCCTCGTTGCTAATTATGTGGTAATTGTTTACCTACTCTGAATCGTTTGTGTTTATACGAGATTGTTGATGTTTCATCTCATCATCTATTTTGGTGTGATTAAACGCACGCTGTGTGCTGGCTGTACATTGTGCTTTTTATGATACGTGCGACTAACAAGCGTACGGTAAAGTGTAAGGTTATAATAGTGTTTATGAGGTTTATTGAATTCGGAATATTAGAGGATAAAAATTCTACTCCATTATCTCATTATCACCACATTTTTATAGGAAGTGAGGCGGTGAAAGTAGCCAACTCCGCAAAATGAGTGGTTCGCTCATTTCTAAATTAAACCTTACTATTGTAATATTTCTTTCTTAGTTTTTCTTTGTGCGGCTTATAAGCTAAAAGTAGCTGGATCTATAATATTAAGATCTAGATTGCGCGACCACGACTATTACACGATCAAAAACAATGTAACATACATAATTATGATATTTTTTAAATTTCTGTACCCAAAGGGTAAAACGGACCCTATTACTAAGGCTCCACTGTCCGTCTGTCTATCTGTCACCAGGTTGTATGTATCTCATGAACCGTGATAGTTATATAGACAGTTGAAATTTTCACAGATAATGTATTTCTATTGCCGCTATAAAAAAATACTAAAAAATAGAAAAAAAATATTTAAGGGGGCTTCTATTATATACAACAAACGTGATTTTTTTTGCTCGTGTTTTATAGATAATGGTACTTGCGTGCAGACGGGTATTAAACTTAAATAATATTAGTTAAAATTACGATCTATAGACTGCCCAGAACTTAACCAACATTGGTTCATTTAGCAGGGTTTATGAGTAAGGTCGTAAATAATTGTCCCCTAAATGCACTTGCAACATAAATTTGTTTTCAACCGGGCCGGCTTGTTTCAGGAGAGCAACTCAAATATAACCGCTTTTGCGGCCGCTACAAACTAGATATTACCGGTTTTTAGTGGTTAATTACTAGGCAGGCTTGTTCTAGTATGCGGTGATGGGTGATGAAAGTTTATGAGGTAAGTATCAACCAGTCCGGCTACCGCAAGTTAAGTTTTAAATAGTCGAGCGGTACGTGGCCCAATTGGGACAACTTCTAAATTCGCACGTGCGGTTACGTTAGGTTAGAGCGGTAACGCTTTATGACGACGCACCTACCGCAACGCGTTTGAGGATAAGTGTGAACTTAAGAACTGTCAAAGTTTAGTGTAGTCTGGTATTAATTCTCTTTTCATCATCATCATCATCATCATCAGCCTGAAGATGTCCACTGCTGAACATAGGCCTCCCCCACAGAGCGCCATTTTTAAGCGGCTGCTTGCCTCCTGCATCCATCGGCTCCCTGCGGTTCTTACTAGGTAATCACAGGTTTTTATTTTTATAAGAGAATCGCTCGGAACTATTAAATAATAAAGTTTCGCGTGACACTGCACTGCGCACGTCATCCTGAGACATAACATAGTCTAGTAATCAGATTACCAGACTGTCAAATCAGGTCATAAAGTCTCATTTGTCCAGTAATTTCACTAGCTACAATGCCCTTCAAACAGGAACACAGTAGTGCTAATTCTCTTTTAAGATAACACTATTACAAGCAACGGGCCCCAAGAAAACTAGTTCTCATTTTTCATGTATGATTTATGGTATAACGTTTACTCAGATACCCATCGACTGCGCAGAAAAATAGTCGCAAATACAATGTCACCAATATAATCCCGTGACGCTTCCATATTGAAGTGTCATGTCACCCATTGACGAAGATCGATAGTGTGGAGCGGCCAGCATAGATAGATCTACGAGTATGATGGCAGATAAAGCCAAAGCTGTGGTAACCTCGGTTTATTTTATAGTGGTGCTTAAACAGGAAATACCTTCTGGGACACTTTAATACATGTTTAATTATAGGGATATAAGTAAAAGTGTTAATATAGGTCAGTGGAGGCCAAACTCTTGAAGTATGTGGTCTACATTATGATTCAAAATTACCCAGCGGTCACGGATACTGGCGTATAAAATTTGGGTTTTTTTTTGGTAATTTTTGTTTGGTTTTAGCAGTTTGTCCCTTCGAACACGTATCATGCTGAAACTACTGGAAGGATCTCAATGAAAAATTTTCAGAATAATATTTAAGATATTTTATGTTTTAAAAAGTGGCCAAGGGCAGGTTGCACAAATCAATAAATAAATAATGTTTATAAAAGAATTTGGTTTGTGATTTATAAAACAGTAAAACGGTGAAACAATTGTTTCAATATCTATAAAAATTACAATACACCTACATTATAGGTATACTTAGTCTCTGAAATAATAAGATTTTCTTTACATAACCAAATTGTTTTTACATATTTGATGATAGAAAAAATCATCGAGCTATATGGAGTTTCCTTGTGTCACATAATCTAGGAGATCCATAGGAACACAAAATTCGCCGAATTAGCTCTCTTAAATTGCAATTTGAAATGCCAATGAGTAGGCCACATCGCTCGGAGAACCAACAACTCGTGGGAATAATGGTCTTCAATGGCAATCACGAATCGTGAGCCGAGATCCCCACAAGTCCCCATTAGTGGTCAAAACCGCGGAGACCGCCATGCAGGAGGCAAACAGACTCTGTGGACTATAACTGTGGGGTGTGATTATGTGGTGTGTGGTATTCGGCAATGGAAATTTTTCAGCGGATGTAGGTAAAAATCAATATTGTAATTTACGCCTTATTATTAGGAAACATATGACTCTTATTTCAGCGGCGTCTATGAAACGAAAGAAAACTTATTCCACGGACTTTCCATTTCAAATTCGTTCGAGGTCAAGTAATTTATTTTATTTTTCTTCCTAAAATTTCTTAGTATTTTGAGTACCAATCCAACTTCCATAATTTATTCCATACTTCTATGATTATTTAGTATTACGATAGTTTTATGATGATACCTATTACCTTATTCTTTAATTAGACGCAGTAAACTGACATTATACGAGTGTTGCCAATTTTCATGAAAAATAAATAGTGGTGGGTAAAAAAGATACAGTTCGCTGATTTAATTTCAGTTTAGTGATCTATTCCATTCTTTTATATTCTGAACATATCCTAAAAAACGTGATTCCTAATTGATTTTGATTTACATTAATTTGCGGCCTGTGAAAAAATGGAAAATACTTAAATAAAAATTGCAAAATTAGCTAAATAAAACAAAATTATCATTTTTATAACTTAACACTTTAATCAATATCGGAAGAATCGTCTTCACTATCTAGCACCAAACCAAAAAGGTGTCGGCGATACTATTTAAAACAAAAAAGTGGCATTTTTGTAGTGGCAAATTATAGTTCTACTCTTTTGAACTATAGGAGCTGAATTAGATCATCACTGTGATTTAGAAGTTGGCAGCATTATTTTCATAAGTGACATTTCGATCTGTAGTGCAATGTGTAAATGGCAGTCCACGGTGCGAAGCTGCAGGCAACAGCTAGTGTTCCCATAAAATAAATAGAACAAAAGAGGTTGAAAAAAGCTCTCACAGCAAATAAAAACTAAACGTAAACTCAATAAGGAAAAGAAAATGTCAAACGTCGAGAGCTGCTTCGGCAAGAATTTTAATATTTTTCGGCGGCGGCCGGTCGCAGCAAATATTTATCTTTCATCGTTTGTGAGTGGCAGAGCGAAGGAAACACAAAATCATGAGGTCTCGCCAAGATAATGAGGTGGAGATGTAATGTACTCGAAAAATAGTTCCAATAATAATATACCTACTTACGTTGGGAATTAGGTAATCGCTAGACGGTTGGATCTAGGATCAGATTCAGTTCAGAAGGCTACTTCTTGACACGACACGTATTAGCTACCTATTATAATAGTGATCCAGGGGTTCTTCACTCTGCAGCCTTAATCACCAGTAGCTTGGGCCCTGCCCTGCTGCTCACGGCACAGTAGGTTTAGTTTTTTTATTGTATTTTGTCATGATATTTTAACAGAAATATTGTGAAAAACTCAAGGCTTTAGATAAATTGTAAATTATACTATTCAACATGACTTTACTATCTAGTTTGGTGTATCACCAAAATATTAACACAATTGAATTCTTAGAAATCTCAAGAACAGGTATTACTTTTAAAATTCCCTTTATAGGTCTGCAAAGAATATCTTGTAAAACAACAACACAATATGCAATGGTTTAAACTATTTTTATAACATACCAAAAATCAGAAAAAAATACACAAAGTCAGACACGTGAAACTAAATTTAAAAAATCGTATTTAAAGGCGCCTGTTTAAAAATGAAAAGCCAAGAGAAGCGAAGAATTTGTTATAAACTCCATTTGACAGCGTCTTATTTTCCGCGCTGTATTAAAAGGTTTTACTTGGATCAGCTTAAACTTTCCAGTTAGAACAGTACCCTGTTCCGAGAGAATATTTGCTTATTTCTATTATACAACTGTATTGTATGTAAAAACTTAAATAACATGTATATGCTAAACTAGACCTAAAAACTAAACTATACCTAAAAACTTTAAAACTAAAACATAAAACTTAAAATAAACCGTTGGCGGAGGGAAAAGTGTCCAGAATGCTGGCAGCATTACCACGCTGAATGGCAATGCTTATCTTTTGTGCAAAATAAAAGCCAGCATTCTGATCACCTGATGCCTCTACCAAACGGTTGGCCAAATCCAAAGTCTATTATATTAATACTTGCGTTGATCAAAATCAACGGATTTTATCGACTAAATTCAAAAAATGTTGAGCTCAAGTCGTTTGTATGAAAATCAGTCATTTAGACCTGGCAAGACCTTATTGTTTGTACATTTACATGCACTGAGTCAGGGATCCTGACATCTTGCAACTGATTGTACCTATACCTCCTTATTTTCTGTCATCTTTTGGTGTTATTTGTCTTGAATATAGGGCGCTTGTATTTATTATTCCAAAGTTGCCTACTTATTTTGGAGACTAGAAAAATATTTTTTCTGAGTAGCCATTGCACCCTCTACAAGTGTCTGCCGGGTTATTATTATTTACCGATCATCCTGTATATTTTATGTCCTTGGATTTTGACCATCTACTAAAAAGTTTTACACCAATCCGAATTGGAATCACTCCTTTTACTCTTCTAGGGATTAATTTTTAACAAATCCTTTTTTGTAAGTGCTTATGATTTATAGATAAAGTACTTCATTTTTGTATTAAACATTTTTAATTATTCATCTTCAGTATTATTTTGGGCTTGACGTTAATTATTGTTGAGAGTGTTTTGTTATTCAATTATAATGTAGATTGTAATATAGATAATACAATAGCGTTCAAAGCGAAGCTCGACATTCCGTTACCGATTATTCGTAGTTCATGCTATGTAATAATAATATAACACGTTTTGTACCTTGATTTTATGCAAGTATTGAATAAGTGTCTTTCTATTCTATTCTATTCTAATCATTGGATGGGTGGCTGCTACAAAAAGTGGTATTTACAACTGAGCGCTATCGTACTTTGGAACTGTTGGTGCCGGCTGTTATCATAAAACAGCCATCATTAAGCCAATCTTGAAGCGCCCAAAATACTGATTGCTTGGCATACTTGTCTGCATAAAAAAATGGAAGAAGGAAGGAAGAAAGCTAAAAAAACTGAACCGGTTTCTTTTCTTCATAAATGCACCTGCTTATTCTCCACAGATTTTAGCTTGCCCATTCTCTATCATCGATCAAGCTTAGAAAGAATCAATAAAAAAAATCAAAACAGAAAAGAAAAATACAAAACAAGAGAAACAAAAGAATTAGAACAAGAAGAGATAGAATAGGGTTTGTTAGAATTAGAGATTCTGTGATAAATAACATATTCAGCTCCAACATGCTACCACGCTTTGAAATCCGCGTCGCTGTATCGTGATATATCGGGTTTAATCAAACGCCATCGTATTTTTTTCCGATCAACAAATCCTACATCTATCACCGAACTATGCTGTTATGACACTACCAATGGTAAAACAACCCAGTGACCAAAATCCAACCTTATGTCTTTAGGTTACGGGTTAAGCTAGTTAGTGTAGTGTTTGCACTAGGATCAGCGGGATTAGGGGTGGTCGGTGACGGAACGGGCAGCGCATATGCGACTACAGCGTAATCTGTGTGCAGACGTTATAGATAATGGCTGCAAGTAATGGTGTAGCTTACACACTTGAATGCCCGACTGGTATTGGAGTGTTAGTTTATGAAGTTACTCGGGTTTACTGCAATTGCTATTGTGAGTCGAAGCACGAATATTCTGCAAATTTTGCTTGTGGATATTTGTAGGGGTTAGTATTAGAATGGCTAGATCGCAAAATGACTTCATCTCACTTAGGTCATTCTATACCTAGTTGCCTCTCGTTCTATCGCTATATCGCTGCTCTTCTGACGCATTACGTAAACGGACTAACCCGTCTAGACGCCCGGTTCCATGTACTTGTAGCTTCATACCTAAAGAGCGGAGTAAAACTGACCTGGCTAAGGGAATATTCAAGGAAAATGCAGCAGCATTCTCCTCTGTTGAATAAAATCTTCTGCAACCACCAAGCCACCTGTCAAGCGTGGTGATGGCAAACCTCTCCCTTGTAATAAGCGGCTCAAGTGGTGTTTTATGGGGAGGTCTACGTTCTGTAGCAGTGGATAATAAGGTGACGAGCTAGTTCTTTGCCTGATGTTAAACGTTACGGCCATCCATAACAGATGCAGTTCCAGTAAATAAACAAAAAAAAAATCTAAATAAACTTTCTAAAAGATTTCAAGATAAATGAGTTTGGCAGAGTATGTATAAATACGTCATGAAACGATGACTTTATGATTTTTAGCACCAAAGTTAAAACCCGCCAACTCAAGTAATATTTATTAAACCAAGTGCGAAACAAGACGTGGCTTATAAACTTTCATAAAGCCGTATCTTGTTCATCCGCTAACCACATGAATAAGTTAAGCCAAACTGGCTCCCGCTACATCCTACGAAACGTTCATTTCCCACCCTTCATGCTTATTTTGTAGCACCTATAAGAGTTCACGCCGCGTAGCCCCTAATACGTTGAACCTTTGCGCATTGCTCGTTACGGAGCACCTGCGTAGACCATATTCGTAGCTATTGCTACGAATTGCTCGTTAGTGCGAGATTTCTCCTTAGCCTTGTTTCGGGGAAAAACTAGAATCTGTTTAAGTTTTATTGTTCTCATAATGGTGGTTTTTATTTGGTTTATTAAAGTAGCCAATTAGAGAAAGTGTCAACCTGTTACCTGACCCAAAATTTGAATTTAGACCTAGTGGAAATAAGATTAAAAATCGTTTAATGGACTTGTAAAATTGAATTCCAACTGTGTAAATAAAAAACTGAAGTGCAAGTCCATTAATGTGCAGATAGGATATCGTGATCTCCTTATCAAAGTTCCGCTGGCGGTATGCAGACTCCGTTTTACACACAAACTTTTATCACCTGTACCTTAGTTTTAAACAGAAACTTTTATGAATTCCGCAGATGTTGTTGTCGAAGCAATCTTTATTTTTGATTAGTTCAGATGTTTGAAAGAAACCTCATTTGATTTCAAATTTTTTTTTACTCATAGTAAATGCTGCCTAATGCAATGTAGGCTCCTTAGAGTATAGGCTAAAGCATAGAGAGATCATCAAAACGATATTATATTTGTACTGCTCACACGTATCGCTACGTCAGTGGCGAAGGAAAGAAACAAACATATAGTAATTAGCTACGCTTGCGATAAGCACCGTACCATTTTTTTCGACTCGAGTCAACTGTTTTTCTATACAAATCTGTCAGACTCATTCACATCAGTGTCCATTTGATATAAAAAGTGTCCAAAAAGTGGTACGCTTGACATATTATGAAGTTCTCTCTATGCTTTTAATCTATATACTCTTAGGTAGGCTCACGATGCATTCTGACTTTTCGTTACAATCTGTCGGGAACTAGCAAATTCAGGCAGCCTCTGTGGTGTGGTTTGGGTGTGGTGGTTTTTTGGGACATTTTAACATGTTTAGGTACCAGTCATTCCCCTAATCCTGCAATAATTGATAACTACAATCAAAAGTTATTGAAAAAAAGAACGATAGGTCTGTGGAACTTCAATCATTTTAGGAGAAGCCTTGCACGAACACGTTTCATCAAAATTATGATTAGATCGTCATGTTTTATCCTTGTTTTCAAAGATGATTGAGAAGCTATGAAGGCTTCAAGGATAAACTAACACAACAATTTATATATCCTTTCTTAAATTACCAATATTAAATACCTACTCTAAAAATAAACATATACTCACATCCTACCTTTGATAAAATTAGACTGGGGCATCCGGAGGGTTTCGTACCAGCCTAAGAAACTTAAAAATGGAACACAACATGAAAAAGGTACTAATTGGCCAATTACAGCAGTCATCCAATCAGAGAAGTGCATTTTTATTAACAAAAACTTTACTTGCAGTAATTTATTTAATATTTTTTTACTCACATCCTACCTTTGATAACATTAAACTGGGGCATCCTGAGGGTTTGTACCTGCCTAAGAAACTTAAAAATGGAACATGAAAACGTACTAACTGGCCAATTACAGCAGTTATCCAATCTGTGAAGTGCGTTTTTATTACTAAAAACTTTACTTGCGGTATTTTGTTTGTGCGAATCGTGCCAACTCATCAGACGCACGCCATCTAGTTATAAATTAGCATTCGTTGTAGCGAAGCTGTTTTTCAACAGATTCACTGCAAAGAGCGTCCTCACACCCTGAACACCCTGAATTAGCACTTTAAAATTCAACCGACCGTCTATTCGAAATAATTAGCGGACGAAAATTGAGCTTTATCACTCCGTGTTAAGGTACCCGTTCATGTGAAAAAAATCATTCTGTACACTTTACGGCCGGTAAAGTAAACTCTATTTCAAACGTATAAGGTTTATTTGGTAAAGATACGTGATTTTGTAGTTAACAAGATCGTAAAAGGTAGTGCGAGTGGACGCTCAGTGCGATTTACGTTATGTATGGAAAAGGAAATTGCATATGAAATTTAAAGTGGAACAATTTTTAGGCAATAAACATGAGCTGTCTACGACTGAATGTGGCCCGGATAAACTAGTACAGACAATGTGACATCATCATCATCATCATCAGCTTATACTAGCCCACTGCTGGACATAAGCCTCTCACATTCTGATTGACAGCCTTCGTGGTGTGGTGGTTGAGCAGATCGGCTCATAACCCGGAAGTGGCAGGTTCGATTCCCACGACAGGACAAGTATTTGTGCATAGAAAAAATAAGCGCAAATACTTGTTCTGTGTCTGGGTGTTGTGAGACCATGGTCCTCGTAGTTCCTGGGTCCCGAAACACAGGGAATCCTAGTTAGGATCTAGGATCTATGTATGTGATCGTTGGGCAATCTATTCCCGTCCCTGCATCCATTCATCTTTTTTCCTTTCCCTTCCATCTTCCTTTCGACAGGATGAGTATAAATATTTCTTACCTTATAAAAGTATTAGGTATTAGAAAACATTTTGAAAAAAGATGAATGAAATCGGTAAAGCCGTTCTCAAGCTATAGCGTGACCACGGAGTTATCACGGAACTTTGATAGTAATGCAACAAAAGAAATTTCAATCCGAATTTGAAAAATTCCACAGTAACTATGCACATAAACTGCGTATTGAAACTGTCAACTTCATACATTTTCGAGTTTCTGTCGGTTGCAATCAAATTACATGATCGCTTGGCAGGAGAAATAGGGGTTAATTTTTATATTATTTATTGATTCGTGTGTGTTGCCAGTGATGACTTATGGAACTGAGACATGGTCTCTTACTGTTGGCCTCATTAGTAAGCTCAAAGTCGCGCAGCGAGCTATGGAGCGAGCTATGCTCGGTGTTTCTCTGCGAGATAAGCTCCGGAACGAGGAGATCCGCAGGAGAACTAAAGTGACCGATATAGCTCTTAGAGTTAGTAAGTTGAAGTGGCAATGGGCAGGCCACATCGCTCGTAGAACTGACAACCGATGGGGAAGAAAGGTTCTCGAGTGGCGACCACGAACCGGAAGACGCAGCGTAGGCTGGCCCCCCACTCGGTGGACCGACGACCTGGTGAAAGCCGCGGGGAGCCGATGGATGCAGGAGGCGAGCAGCCGCTCAAGGTGGCGTGCTCTGGGGGAGGCCTATGTTCAGCAGTGGACGTCTTCAGGCTGTTAATGATGATGATGATTGATTCTCCCAAGGCACTGAGCCCGGTCCTCGGATTATGCATAAAAAAAGTAAAAAAAAAAGGAGAAAAGTTAGAAAGGTGGTGAAGTTAGTTTCATAAATAAATAAAAAAAACAAATAATAAATTTCCAGTTGGTGCCAGCTACATTGTGTATGTTATCGCTCAATCATCCTGCAAGGTGTCCTACACTGCTATCAATGAGCAAAATTGGTACAAATTTTAATACAATGGAACCATCGCCGTCTTTGTTAACTCGACCTTTATGATAAGGGCGGCAATACGATATAAAAGGTTGTACACCGTAATGTAAAAAAAACAGCTGTAGTAACGAAATTGCAAGTTTGTTTTTTGTATAAAGCAATTATACTGATATAACATTGATGTAGCGCTCGCTCATAAAATGTCAACTCAAGTTAGCAAACTCAACTTTACTGAACTCACCATTCATAGCCAATTGGTAACGTTTGGTGTCATCACTTGCATGAGTGACCAATACACCAAAAATTGGTATTTGCAACTGAGCTATACCGTATCTTAGAGAGCACGATAAGCCTTTGGTCCCAGCTGTTGTCATACGACAACAGACGTTAAGCAGCTTTCGAGCAGCATACAAATCTGACCACTTGCCTACACTATAATAGAAGGAAATATTCTAAGATATATAGATGATAACAATTTTTTTCCGTGGGTACTGTATAAGAGCCAACTAAGGGAATATTCAGGAAATGAGCAACAGCATGATCTGGTGAAAACCACCGGGAGCCGTTGGTTGCAGGAGGCGAGCCCCCAGAGAGGTGCTCTCTGAGGGAGGCCTATGTTCAGCAGTGGACGTCTTCAGGCTGTTGATGATGAACAACAACATTCTCTTCCTTCTGCATCATAATCTACTGCGATCACCAAGCCGCCTGACAAGCGTGCTGATTATGGCAAACAATTCAAAAGAGAGGTGTTTGTTTGAACATAGACCTCCCCCATTGGAATGAGGTAGGTCTATGTTCAGCAGTAGACGCATAAAAGCTGATGATGTGATAGAGATGGTAACGCCATGATAATATTGTAATTATGAGGCTATAATGAAATATAAATTTTATCAAAGAAAATACTAACTCTATTTACTTTTAATATCGGTCGAAAATATTGCAAGGTCTTGACTTGAGAATAATCTTGGAAATACGCGTTTAGCGAATTTAAAAAATAAATATCTGATTTCGAGAAGATCGAATGTTAATTTACTTTCAATAAAAATGATTGTTCAAAAAACAATGTAATAGTGCTTATAAAGGCGCAATAACTTTTGTTTGATTTAACAATTTTTAGGATATTTACCAAGTTTAGTAAAATACGTCTTTTCTGTATTAGACGCTAATATATACGTAGAAATGGGCCTTATTATGAGGAACCCAGATGGCGTTAAGGAATAAAGGAATGTAGATACAGGTGGGTAGATACTAATCTTTATAAATAACTTTTCACCAAGTCTATAGAGCACTTTACGCCGCGGCTGTTAGGTCAAAGCTTCCATATTTAAATAGACCAACATTTTACGCCAGTAAAACGAACCACTACCGTAAATCAGAACACCTTTGCGAGGTACTTCTTTTATTTTGGTGCATTTACGGCGCACTCTGCCCGCTTTTAGCCGTAATAATCTTGCGCTGGCAACACTACGCTCTTTGATAGGCACAAAAAGAATGGTATCCGCAGACAAAGTATGCTTTGCATCCAGCGCTGTCATGATATAAAACGTCGTGTACTAAGCTACACTAAAACCGTTTTATCACATATGAATGGATTAGCTGCCATTCTACAAGTCCCATTACGTCAAACTGCACTAAACACAAGTATAAATTTGTAAAGATGTTTAATGCATCCAAGTCACATAGTCTCATGATGTTGCGCGTTGGAATTACATGAACTAATTCCTTCATCTCCATTCTTATATCAAACTACAAGTATATACATATAGTGTATGTAGTTTTTATATAACATTGTTATATGTAGTTTATGTAGGTATATTATTGTGTTATAGGAATTAGTATGTACGTATGTATATGTTTATTCATTATTTAGTTAGTAATATGGTAAGGCCTAATTACCTTATTAGTAGGTATGCAGGATAGTTAATGTGCACCCCGTCCTTTACGACTTTGATCACTCCTCTCCATCCAAAGCTTGCCTAGAAGAGATCGCTCTTAGCGATAAGGTCGCCCATTGTTCCCCACTTTTTGTGAATCAATTTATTCTTTGTAACTTTTTATTTTAACGTTTGGTGTGTACAATAAAGAGTTTATCTATCTATCTATCTACAAGGCGCACAGAAACTCGGCATCCTTATATCGTTAATATTCTTACAGCCCGTACTAAGCGTTTCGCATCAAACTTTATAGTGTCTACAACAAATGAGTGGAATACCTTGCCGTCATCCTTGTTACTACGAAGACCCACAACACTCAGACCCAGAACAAGTATTTGCGCTTTTTTCCTGTGCACAAATACTTGTCCTGTCGCGAGAAAAACTTTATAGTGAGTACAGCAAATGCAAAGTGGCACCTTGCCGTCGTCCTTGTTTCCAGCTAACTATAACCTGGGTGTCTTCAAGTCAAGAGTGGAGATGTTACCGTGTATCTTCTAGGCAAGCATGCACCACCGTAGGCTGCGTCATCACTTACCATCAGGTGAGACTGGTCAAACGCTATAAATTATAAAAACAAAAATGTCCAAACGCATCAGCATATTGATAGAATTTTGAATACTTAGGCGGTGGTTGTTGTGTACTTTTTTTTTACTAATAATTTTTGCGCCATATCCTGGTTGCATGTGAGAAAATGGATGATCCAACTGAATGAAGAACAAAGTTACGTTAAGTTAAGTTAGTTTGGCTTCAATTTTTAGTTCCGCAAGTAACGTCCATAGAAATAAAATTTACTACATAATTCTAATTCACTTGAGCTCAAGAGTTTTAATCTAAAATAAAACTTTATTAAAACATAGCCGTTTTAAGAATCTAATATCTCTTGAATAAAATGATAATATTTTACTTGTTCTTTAAAGTTATTCAAGTACCTAATTTTATAATTTTTTGGACAACATGCTAGTGTCCTGCTATTAAAAATTAACAAGTTAGTATTATTTTCATTATATGTAGGTTAAAAATGAATGCAATAATTGAAAAAAATAGTAACATTGGTAAATAAATCACGGAGTAATAAGCTTTTAAAGTTTCTGGAGGGGGCATCGCCTGTCCCTTTCTCGCAGAACAGAGCTTCCCCACAGTTACTATGAAAACGGACGTTATTGACGTCACATGCCAAAGAGATTGTATGTAGAACTTCCACAGCTTAGTAATGAGGTACTATGAAGGAGCAAGAACTGATGTCACTGCACGTTTGAACTGTCTCTTTCTGTTCCTGTATTTTAAAATGCTTGTAACGTTGTCATTTTTTGAGATATTTAGTTTTTTTTTCCACGACTGTTTATTTTTTGAGGAATATTATTAATTTGACTAATAAAAAAAACAGCACGACGCACACACGGGACTTAGTTACGCGGAATCGCAAAACTTAGACATTTTTATTTCCTGAAATAAAATTCCTAATTTCTTAGGTCGCAATTTTTACCTTCCGTTTCTAAGACTAGTCTAAACTAATTCCCACGTGCTCGTAAATCTGCTTTTACTCATGTTCTCATATATCTTTCTTTGTGTGTATGTGAGGTTAAGGATGTGTGGGTGACTGTACAAGTGTACACGTAAAAGTCTCTGTCGATGGATCCTGCGCTTCCTCGCTCGAAACGATTGCGGTCAAATGCAGTTTTATCGCTTGATGCAGGAAGCAATGGACTGGATTTAGCGACTGTTTGAGCTCTTTTGACATGGTATAACTTTTTATTTCCGGTGTGAAACGCTAAAACTAGTTCTGTGAAGCTGACAACGGATCTGATTTTATAAAATGCTTTAAATTTTAATACAGAAAAGTCATATGTACATCATCGACCTAATAATAAATTAGGTCCATGACGTACATTTCAAATAAAATTGCCAGTATATAAAAATCAAAATCAAACAGTCCTCTTAAGAGGACCGTCCTGGTATTTGAAAATGTTATTACCGTTGCTCTGCTCTCCACTCGTGTGATAGAAACAATAGAGCCCATGAGTGAACTTACGTACATTTTAACCTTTCGGGCGCCAACGGGTTTCACCCTCTAAAACTTAACAAAACCTTTTGATTTTGGTGTCGATCGTTTTTTTTTTTTTTTTAAATGTGATTGAATGACGTGACGAGCTAGTCGTTCACCTGATGTTAAGTGACACGGCCGCCCATAACAGTTGCAGTGTCACCCGGAACTTTAAAACAATAGTTTCGCGCGACACTGCACTGCGCACGTCATCCTCAGACATCACCCAGTCTAATAATCAGATTACTAGACTGAGTAATCAGATCATAAAGTCTCATTTGCCCAGTAATTTCACTAGCTACAATGCCCTTCAAACCGGAACACAGCAGTGCTTGCACACTACTGCTTGGCGGCAGAATAACTGGCAAAGCGGTGGTACCTACCTAGACGAACTTTGCAGAAAAGTCCTACCACCTAGTAGTAGTAGTAGTTTGGATAGATTATAATCTATGCTTCTACGTCTTGACTTTTTTGTAAATATGATCCTGTTCTAGTTACAACTACTTTTCTTCGTCATAAATTTGACGCCGAAAATTCGTAAATTTTGGTGGCTGTAAATATGAAGATATCGTAAAAACTTAAAAAAAGGAAGACAGCATAGAAGAAGGTACGAGCATAATTTTTTACTGTGTAGATAATAATTACATAAAAAAACATCAAGATCGGATAACGTTTAGGGAAAAGCGTTTGCACTATTGCACATGAGGGGAAAGGGGGGATTATACGTTTCTCTTAAAACCTCAACCTAACCTAACTTAAAAAACCTCTATACTGAAAGCCAAACCAGCACACCGCCACAATATTGGACTACCTAAACGTATTTTTAGTAACGTCACGTTACTTAACCGCATTCATGTAACGCAGTAGCTTGCAGCAGCTGGATGAGTAGATTTGAATATTAGGTTCATTGAGATTTCATATTTGACATACAGGTCAACAGCTAGAAAGCGTCCACTTCTGAACGTAGGTCTCCCCCATAAAACACCACTTTGGACGTTTATCACAGAGGGAATTCGCCATAATCACTCTTGGGCGTCGGATTGGTGATCGTAGAAGGTTTTAATATACTGAGGAGAATCCTGCTGCCCATTCTCTGGATATTCCCTTAGCCGACTTTTACGGCACCCTTGAAAGAGATGGGGTGGTTTTATTCGCAAACCGGGACCATACGGCGGCATATTTGACATGGTGATCGACCAAAGTGGGTTTATTAGAAAAAAAATAGATTACAAGACCGTGTTTTTTTTGCAGATTAGTAAAGGAAAAGTTTGAATTACGAGCGGGACTTGAACCCGCATCCATCCGTCCCTAAAGCCGACAAAAAAAAATCAAGGCAAATTAATCTGTAGATTACGCTGAGCAGGCGTTACAGCTATAAAAATCATAAATATTGTGTTTTTTTGATTGACCATTGGTTAGAATTTGTTAGCATTTTTAACCATTGGGTATTTTAACTACGGATCAAAATATCACTCTAAGGGTGGTTTTTGAACAATAGTTAAGGTAACCAATGGTTAAAATCTCTAACAAATTCTAACCAATGATCAAAATTTGTTAGGGATTTCAACCATTGGTTACCTTAACTATGGATCAAAATGTCACTCTAAGCCTCAATAACTAAAACTCTGTATGGAATATTTTTGGGATTTTGATTTGCATTTTATGTTTGTAAATTTTTATTCAGGAACCCTTACTTACCCAAGTTTAGTTTACACCAGCGCTGCGTTGTAATATTTAAATTTGAAAAAATTCCGGTGCTTGCTGTAGTAACCTATTCTCTACGAATTAACTATTCATACAACGCAATTTTCCGCTTCCTTTGTCGATAATTCCTCAAAGCCTAATATGAACGCGCGTATTCCGCGCGCGTATGCATCGCGGTGCGCATACATGGCGGGCACGCTGCTCAGCGCATACTGAATTCAGCGTGAACCGACGGCTTCTGGGCCATTAGAAGCGACTACAAGATATGAGCTGAATTTTCCTGTAAGCTCCTCGGAATAACATTATAGAACGATAGCTTCTGCCTGGAGCTTTGCCTCCACCAGAACAATCTGCTTAGAGTATAATCTGCCCTATAAAATACACTTTCGCTTAAACCACCAATACATAGACCGATGTGAAATTATTTAGATACCTTTCACGTCAGGGACTTGAGTGATACCAAACATAATACAAGCATAGGCGGGGGTGAAAGCTAGTGTAAATAACCACGAAAATATAGCCTATTTCACATACAGATACCTTTTATAAAGAGTTGTGTAACCAAATATATACCTAACGTAAGGGGAGCGGTGGGCGAAAATTATTAAATATTATGATTATATATGTAGGGATCATGCAGCTTTTTATCTGGAAAACTTAGGTATATACAACAACACAATTAGTAGAGGCATAAGAACACGTTTCTACAATGTTATTATGTACATAGGTAAAGTACATTTGGATCGTAGGTCAGTCCCCCACTCGGTGGACCGACGATCTGGGAAAACCGCGGGGAGCTGACGGATGCAGGAAGCGAACAGCCGCTCTCTGGGGGAGGCCTATGTTCAGAAGTGGACGTCTTCAGGCTGTTGATGATGATGTATATGTACAGCCCGAAATACGTACACTGCTGAACATAGGCCTTCCCCATTAAACGTCACTTTGGACGCTTATCATAGGGAAGATTTGCCATAAACACCACGCTTGGCAGGCGGCTTGGTGATCGCAGAAGATTTTAACATACCGAGGAAAATGCTGCTGCCCATTCCCTGGATATTCCCTCAGCCGGCTCTTATGGCACTCACGAAAAGGGATGGAGGCCTGTATGTATACTAACAAACAATTAAATTTTATTTTAGCCTAATCTAGAAATGTAGGTTTAATAAACTACAAAATATTTCGTTATTTTATTCAGACCAGATTCTAAACTTATTTTGGTTTACGTTGAGAAGTAGCGGTGCTTTAAAATCAACTGTCACTGTCTGACAACGCAAGATAGCAGCTTCTGTTTTGTCAGTAAATACACCTACTGGAAGGCGAGGGTAGGCTCCAGTCAGAACAATACGTCAGCCGAGGCTGTAGGCTCTAATTAAATTTCAACAACAATACCTAGCGCGCCGTTGTAGGTCCTCTAAACTAACATGATTTAGCGTCATCGCACGCCGAGCAATTAATAACAATTTCATTACAATACTACGCCGCAGCTAACGCAGCGTATCCGGGGCGTATCAGGCGCGTATCCGGTGCGGATCCGGTGCGGCCGCAGTGCGGAGATGGCGCAAATTATGCCAGCTGACACAGCTAAATTGATTAGGCAGCTGCGTCACTTTACGCGAGAGCTATAAGTACATAAAGTAACATGAAAGTATATTTTCGTAAACAAAATTTGCATTTTACCAACATACTCACGTGATACGGATCATGAAATACGGCTGTGATATTTTTTTAGTGTAATAAGCCAGAAAAATCGGCTAGGTGCGAGTCGGACTCACGCACTTAGGGTTCAGTACACACGTAATTTTTTTGCGAGTACAAAACGGACTTGCCTGGTTTTTAGAATTTGTTGTTATGCTTCAAAACATGCACTATAATTTAACCAAGTTTGAGAATTGTATGTATTGTAATACAGTATTACCTACCGTTTTTGAGAATTGAAAAGGTACAAAACCGTTAAAAACCCTTCGTGTATAATGGATCCCTTTAATTTTTCCTATTTGTCATCATCATCAGTAGCAGCAGCCTGAAGACATCCACTGCTGAACATAGGCCTCCCCCACAGAGCGCTACTTTGAGTGGATGCTTGGATTCTGCATCCATTGGCTCCCTGCGGTTTTAACCAGATCGTCGTCCACCTAATAGGGCGCCGGCCTACGCTGCATCTTTCACTTCATGGTCGCCCTTTTTTGTAATTTTTATTATTTGTCTGCTGCATATTCTGTGAAAATTTCAGTCAACTATCTACCTATTACATCTTTCCACACTACACAAAGGTTAACTGGAAGAAAATGCTACTTGGCATTAAGTTCGCCTATGTACTTGATTATCTTGTGCAATAAAGCATTTTCTATTTATCTATCTATCTATTACAAGAGATACAGCCGTTTATAGGTTGGACAGACAAAGAGACGCACAGACCCCCCGAGGCTTAGTAATTGTCCCGTTTTTACCCTTTGGGTACGAAACCCTAAAAATATCATTATTAATATTTTTGCAAAAGTGCAAAAAGACAAAGAACACAAGCAAAAAAACGAGCAATCAGCTTCCTTGCGCAAGTCGTGCCAATGTAACGTGACGACTCGGCGGGAGAATTATAATTATCGTGTTGAATACATGTACTACTGTTTCAGAATCATCCACGGATCAATTTCGTCGCTTGGGGTCGGCTTTCTACCAGCATAATAAAAGCATTTATTTTTAGAACTCGGGACCGACTTCGGTTTGAGATTTCATTATTTTCATTCGTCCTATTTGTGATGTGCACGTTCTGAGTTTTTCATTCTCGTCTTCCTTTTAATGATATGGATAAATGATTCTTTTGTTTTCATTTTTATATAGCCCACAAACAAGCTATTACGTATAGTTATAATTGATGTTTAATAAGCTCCAAAAAGCGTTAGTTACATACAAAGCCCGCAGTCAATGTATTGTTTTCTTTTCTGAAATTGAAACACTTCATTGGAAAACTCTGCCTATTAAGAGCGAACAGAAATATAAGCTAGATTGATTTTCTTCTCCCGCAATTTTTGTTATTCTTCCATTATCTAGAATAAAGCTGCTCATTTTAATTTGCTCCACAATTTTTCATGCCTTGATACCTCAATTCCTCCAAACCATTATTATTATGATGTAAAGTAAGTTGACAGAAAAATCGAAAAACTATTTAATAATGTTCAAGTAATAATAGTGAAATAAACTAAAATAAAAACATAATTCTTTGATAAATTTCTTTCCAAATAGTTATGTTGATCGGTTTGCCGTTCATAGGTCTCTAGCTATAACAGTTTTATTATGTAAATATATATTTTTTTAAATCTTTATTAAAGGGCTTGAATCAATTAATAAAGGTAGCACAGCTGCCTATACCTACTTTTACATCATCAACTTTAGCATTATAGGAGATAATAAATAGTCAATTTTACAGAAACGATATTGAAATTTATTTATGGCTGAGGCATAAAACGTGAAGTTTCCCATATCATTATTTTATTTTCACTTAAAGAATCTAATCACTTGCAAGTAAAAATACATGACTTTATTTTTAAATGCGAGTAGGAACGGTAACATAGTTTAAGGACGGCTTGCAGCGCTGTGCAAGCTGAACTACACTTTATATCGTTGCAGCGTCGTTGAGAGTTATGATGGTCGAGCGAGCAAACACATGTTTAAAGTTGGTGTCCGACTGGGGTGACACTAATTTAGTCAGCTTCAATGCTCAGAAGACTCAGGCTTGTCTCTTTAGTGCAAAGAAAGACCCATTAATAGCCACTCCAGTCTTCCGAGATGTGGTGGTACCCTTCAGAGACCGCATCGAACTTTTGGGAATGCAAATCTCTCCCAAACTTAATTTCGGTTTTTCTATTGAGTCCAGGGCAAAGACCGCTGCGAGAAAACTTGGTATTCTATCTAAAGTCAGGCGTTTTTTTACTCCCACACAACTGCTGAACTTATACCAAGCGCAAGTGCGGTCTTGCATGGAATACTGCAGCCACTTGTGGGATGGTTCAGCAAAGTACCAACTGGCAGCTCTGGACTCTATAGAGAAGAGGGCTAGAAGAGTGGTTAATGATGAGACACTGCTTGGACAGAGGATGCAAAGTCTGGAACACAGAAGAAAATTAGCTTGTCTGTCCGTCTTTTACCGTTTGCATTTTGGAGAGTGTTCTCAGGAGCTCCATAATCTCATCCCACCCTCTCCTTTCCGTCACAGAACAACTAGACGTGGTGAAGCCTTCCATCCTTATGTCGTTAACGTGCCCCATGTTCGCACAAATCGCTTCGGAAGTTCGTTTATAATCCGTACATCTAAGGAATGGAACTTGCTTCCCGCAACAGTTTTCCCTTCCACATACAATCTAGGCGTATTCAAGAGCAGAGTGAATAGGTTTCTTCTGGGTAAGCGTGTCTCACCTTAGGTTTCATCTACACTTACCATCAGGTGAGATGTGGCCAAACGCTGACCTATTTGCAATAAAAAAAAAAAAAGCAAGAGTCGCTATTTATTTAAGTGACTTCGCGGAGGGAGTTTTCTGTACGTGGTACTATATATCTATTCTATGCCTTAGCTGCCTTTTACGACATCCACGGAAACACATGGTCTGGGACCACATGTTTTTTTTTTTATTTTGATCATTATCATTCATTATTTCTACTTATAATTATAAGGTTTGCAATGAATGTTTGTCATGAAAATAAATAATTCATGACATTAACGATTTACACAAGTGTAACATTTTACAAAGTGCGTGACGTAAATTATATTCATTTCATTTAACAGTTGCATGTTTATGATCGCTATTACGGCGAGCGAAATGAGCGAAACAAGCGGAGCGAGTGAAATAAGCACAACGAGTTGAGCGAAATTCACCGAGCTTCTGACACAGTCGTGTAATTGTTGGCAATTAAAACACTCCCGTGGTTTTGTTTGTGACACTTAATTACGATATTCAAAGTCGATGCATTTTCAGTGGTCCCTGGACATCTGGACACTTACGTATTAAGTGTTATTGTAACCCATTATTTTATTTTATGCCTAATAAATGTTGCTTTATGGAGGTTGAGAAAATTACTTTGTTATTTTATTTGACTCGTGTGCTATTTTTCAGTGACTGGATAATAATATATTTAGCTTAATCCTAATAAATTATAAACCGACCTAGACAAAAATGTTCTTAATTTTTAGTAGATATTTGGTTTACTAAATTAAATTGGTGTTTGTTGTATCCAATGAACAACTTTTATATTTGAAAAACAACTCATAAATGGTACGCTTTTAACAACGATTGGTAAGGTGAAATAGCAAAGGATTCCATGGCTTGGCCACCTGCAGAGAATGGGAGAGGAATGGCACGTGAAGATTGCTTATATTGGAGTCCCTCCCTATAGTGGCCGCCGACCAGTTGAGCGGCTTAAATACCGCTGGAACAACGTCGTGGAGGAAGACTTGCGTGTTGGCGAGAGAGACAGCACGGGGCTAGTGGCTTTATCTGGTGTTGGAGGCCAAGACCCACTTGGTTTTGCGGAGTAAGTATAAGTTTAACAAGGATTTTGTACTTAAACTCATTTGTACACAGCTATGTATAAATACTTGTAAAGATTTCAAATGCTAGGTAGAGTATTAATAAGTATCATAGATTAACCATAATTATAATTGTTCTTAGATTCACGTCTGATCGTACTTGCCCTATGTCGTTACAAATATTTGTACAAGAGTAAACAATTCCCGATTATTATACTTAAGTGGAACTTCTACCTTTCTAGGGTTCCGTACGCAAAGGGTAAAACGGATGCTATTACTAAGGCTCCGTGGTCCATCCGTCTGTCTGTCTGTGACAGTCAAAATTTGCACAGATGATGTATATCTGCTGCCGCTGTAACAACAAATACTAAAAAATAGAGTTAAATAATTATTTAATGGGGCTCCCATAGAACAAAACTTGATTTTTTGCTCGTTTTTATAGATAATGGTACGGAACCCTTCGCACGTGAGTCCGACTTGCACTTGACTGGTTATTTTACTCATAATATGTAGAACTCCCGCCTACACCATGGAGTAGTTGTAAATTCGAAAGGTTATAACTATACTTTTTTTTTTCATTTTATACCAGAAAACGTTAGAAGTCATCAGTGAAAGAATAAAAAAATGTACTCATCAAATGTAACGTTTTTTTTTAATCTACATTGAAACTGTTAGTCGTTCGCGCACGTGTTTATTTCTCACCAAAACGACCCTTGAAATATACACGTCAGCTTTTCGTGGCTTAACTATAATAATAGTTACTTTGTGTAGAAGGCAGTGTTTACCATCAATCAAATGAACGAAATCACCTACACATTGTTATGTGGACGTGTATTCGACGTGAGTAGCAACCCTGGTGTATAGCTTGTGGACCTATGACTGGGAAATCTGACAGCTTTGTTTGCACACGCTTTATTATGGCGAGGTGGGCTGATATGGGCCGTTCAGAGTGGAGCCACATTGACGGGATGACACTAGCCCCTGATAAATTTAGATTACAAAAGAGTGATGGAGCATTTTGCCTGCTGTAATTATAATTATTATGGATGCGAAAGTTTTTTGTAACAAACATACCAAACAAACCTACTTATTATAATATGCTTGGTTATGTTTGTTAATCCAGTTTTGAAACTGATGAATGGATTTTCGTTATATTTTGTACTTTTTATCCTCAAAAATTGTGTAGTTTTTGGTGGATAGTAGGTATACAGGGTGTCCGGTGACAAAATTTGGATTTAACAATCTACAAAAAAAATATAAGGTAAAAAAATATTTCGATCATTATGTTAAACTAGAGAAACGCGGGTTTCACTTCTTAAAGTTTATTTCGTCTAAATTTTCTCGTCGGACACACTCTTGAAACCTCAGTATTATCATGGAACAAGTGAGAAAGGAATGCCAATACACCAAGAAAACAGCGTAGATCAAAAAAATACCAAGAAACCGTTTTAAACCTAGATGGCATTGCAAAATGAGCGGGCTATATAAGTTGAGCGTAGATCAGAAAAATGCCAAAAACCCGTTTTAAACCTAGCCCGCCGTTACTAGCCGTATATAGCCCGCTTATTTTGCAATGCCATCTAGGTTTAAAACGGTTTCTTGGTATTTTTTTGATCTACGCTCAACATAAGTTGACTAGATGGCGCTGCAAAATGAGCGGACTATAAAGTCCGCTCATTTTGCAGCGCCATCATAGTTTTATAACGTTTTTTAGCATATTTTTGATCTACGCTGTTTCCTTAGTGTATTGGCATTCCTTTCTTACTTGTTCCATGGTATTATGTGGCACTTGCTGAAGAAGTGATGTTGGGATAGAATTAATCTCTAGTATTGTATCACAGATTTTTTTGCGTTAATTGTAATCATCCGGCTTAAGCGTTTGCACAATCAGATATTTAGGAAGGAAATTTTAGATCTTTTTTTATCATCTCGGTGCTCAATAGTCTTAGGGAGCCCTACTAGGACAGCCGCTGGCGACGCGTTCAATGTTATAAAAAAAATCAAAATCAAAGTGTTTTATTGCAAATAAGCTATTCATAGCACTTTTACAAGTCAAATGAGATTAGGTATTTAAGGTGAAACGTTTCACTAGCGCGGCAAATTCAAATTTTCTGGCATTATTTTGCTAATAATAGCTTGCTAACTACTCAACGTAATTACATGAAAACTAATTTTGCGCAATCAAATATAATGTATCAACAAATTACAATTAAAAGTATGTCCTAGATATCATTGGTTTAGCGACAAATGGCAATAAACAATTTTCTTCTTAGTTTTTCAGTATATTGCCATTTGTCGCACGCTGAGTAATTAGGCTAATATTGGCAAAAGAACGCAAGAAAATTTGAATTTGCCGCGCTAGTGTAACGTTCCACCTTAAAATACCTACTTGGTACTTGGTGCGCGGGCTGTTTTCCGCAACTAGGCTGCACAGCGGTTCTTTTTGCGTGATGCTTAAAATACCTAATTAAACTATTGAAAATACTGAGCATATAAAATCACAAAGTGCGTAATGTCAAATATTATGTAGCAAACCTATCACAATAAATATATCTGTATTTTTATCTTGTTAGGCCCTGTCCGTGGATTGTTTGCTACCGAACTTCTTGCTTGGAACCTCCACACCCATGATCGAATCAAACTTTCACTTGAATTTTCTTCTTGACTTCATAAACGTCCAATATTGAATCGGAAACAAAATTTTCGCCGAGCAGTTGTTATCACTGTTCAAGCAGGTAACTGAAAACTGAATTATTGGTAGGCTCAGCTAGTGGTGGTACTAGCTAGATCAGAGGTGATTCAAAGTAACCCAGCGGTCTACCAATACTTAAATATTAAAAAAAAATTGTTCCACTACACTTCTTTAAATTCGGATCTCCTCATTTCGAATCTTAACTCGCAAGAAAACTCCGGGCATAGCAAATACCATGGCAAAAAATTGCCATTTTTTTTACCTGGAATATTTTGTGTTTTTATCCGTTTTTATAGCCACCTAAGTCACGAATTTTCGGCGTCAAAGTTATGACGTCGAAAAGTAGCTGCAACTAGACCACGATAAATTATTATTTTCAAAAAATCAAGACGTTCAAGCATACATTATAATCTATCTAAACGATTGACACCAAAATCAAAAGTTTTTGTTAAGTTTTAGAGGGTGGAAACCGTTGGCGCCCGGATCGCTAAAATGTAGGTAAATTCACTCATGGGCTGTATTGTCTCTATCACACGTGTGGAGAGCAGAACGATGGCAATAACATTTTCAAATATCAGGACGATCCTCTTAAGTAAGGCAAACAATTTGTAGGAGATATCAATATACTAAAAATGCTATAAACTATTTAAGTTTGACTTTTAACATTGGTAACAAACATTCGCGTTGCTTCTGCCGCATGAGCGTCATGGAACCAACTTTGATCAAACACAAAATCGTCACAAACGAGAAACTTCGACAAAACAGATACGGAACTGCGAAGTTACATAAACTTCATATCTATTTGTTGTACAAAACTATGCATACTGAGACACCTGTATTCAACCACAAACTAGAATATACTATAGATAGCTGCGCTCCATAATTATAAAGCCCGTTGATAGCTCGTGAACATAATTTCTCGTACGGTAACAAAACGAGACAAAGCTATACGAAATTACAAAGGACAGAGCAGGACGGAACAAAAGACATCAACGGGTTTCCGTGATTTGTATGAAAATAGTAGTTGAAATACAGTACTAATTTTTGTATGGGGAATTTGTATCATTGGTCAACTGGATTTATAGCCAATGCTGCGCTCCATGCTTCTGTTTTGGTGTGAAGAGAGAACAAACACACATACATCATTCATCATCAGCCTGAAGACGTCCACTGCCGAACATAAGCCTGCCCCATCAAGCGTCACTTTAAGACATGACTTGTTGAGGTTTTTAATATTACGACGATGTTTTAATATATTTTTCCTGTCACGAGCAGAGCAGAGCCTGAAAACGAAAGTTTTCAATCAGTGTGTGTTGCCAGTGATGACTTATGGAACTGAGACATGGTCTCTTACTGTTGGCCTCATTAGTAAGCTCAAAGTCGCGCAGCGAGCTATGGAGCGAGCTATGCTCGGTGTTTCCCTGCGAGATAAGCTCCGGAACGAGGAGATCCGCACGAGAACTATAGTGAACGATACAGCTCTTAGAATTAGCAAGTTGAAATGACAATGGGCAGGCCACATCGCTCGTAGAACTGACAACTGATGGGGAAGAAAGGTTCTCGAGTGGCGACCACGAACCGGAAGACGCAGCGTATATAGGCCGGCCCCCCCACTCGGTGGACCGATGATCCGGTGAAAGCCGCGGGGAGCCGATGGATGCAGGAAGCAAGCAGCCGCTTAAAGTGGCGCTCTCTGGGGGAGGCCTATGTTTAGCAGTGGACGTCTTCAGGCTGTTAACGATGATGATGATGATGATGACTACCTCTACCTTTTACTAGAACTTTGCTGGTTTAAATACGTTAGAAATTAGATTTCGTACGATTTGAGAGTACGTTGCAGACACTACGTGGTAGAGTACTTCGACGTACACTACGTTGCTGCGACGTAGGTGATATCTACGAGTAAAGTGGCTGTACACCCACCCCAACACTCAGCATATTGAATAAACATTAGCATCGAGTTACTGGCGTTACCCTAAATTATGGCATATGATCGGGACCCTTGAACGCTATCAGCATCCCTACATACAGTAACTCAATCTTGCATTTTTTACATGCAGTATTATTATATTAGGTATAATATTTAATTAAACCAATCATAGCTTTACTAATTATAAATATCAAAATTAGTTAAACGTTTTCGCATTACCTTAATATAATAGATAAATAAAAAAGGAATAATATATTAATTACTTAGCTTTATGAGCAACTAGCAGCGCCCCGCGGTTCCACCCGCGGTCTTACAGGAACCGTTTCCGTTATTTATTTATTTATTTATACTTTAGCACAAAAATAAATGTACAAGGCGGACTTAATGCTATGAAGCGTTATCTACCAGTCAACCTGGACGTACAAGAAAAAAAAATGGGTTATTGGGGTAAAAAAAAAACCTATGTTTTAATCCAGGGTAAGCTACCTCCATACCAAATTTCATACACACAAACTTTCGCCTTTATAATATTATTGTGATGTGATAGTGTGATTAAAATAAAATACTTACAAAAACAGTTATTATGTGTATTATTAATTTTTATGATAAATGAACAATAAAATGAATTCTCGTTATCATTTAAAATAATCTGCCATGAGTTTATATGAGCGGTATTCGTTTTCAGTCCCCATATATCGATATTCGGATTCTAAGACGGACAACCGATGGAGAAAAAAAGTTTTCGAGTGGCGACCACGAACTAGAAGATTTTATTTTTCACTCTAGCCTTAAAAACTCCCAGATTATATTTGTCAGGAAACACGCTGGTATGGTGTTTCATTCCTTTGCTGTCCGAATTATAAACGAGGAATCAATACGTTTTAGATATCAAGATGCAGCGTAGGATAACCCCCACTAGGTAGACCGACGATGTGAAAACCGCGGGAACTGATGGATGCAGGAAGTGAGCGGCCGCACAAAGTGGCGCTCTCTGGGGGAGGTCTTTGTTCATCAGTGGACGTCTTCAGGCTGTTGATAATGACGTTTCTCGTATTGATGATAACCTATCTAGTAATTATAACACCAATCATAGTTTTAATTTAGTAAATAACTATTCTGTGCTGTCGCCCAATATTTTGCTTTTCCACGAATTTGAGTTACTGTTTATACTGCTCGTTTCTACAGGAAGGGGAGTCTGGGCGCGGGCGGAGTAAGCGAATAAAAGGCAATAAGTTAGTGCAAATGGCGCGTCCCCGCCCGTACCGATCCTTCCGCAGCTCGCCTGAATAAAAAGCAGATTTACTGCGGACAGACGCGTTACACTGGTTCAACGATCGAATGAAATTATAATACAAACGTGGAAGTTATGAAAATGAGTCTGTGGTTTAGAATAAATACTGCATTGTTTGTGGATTTCGAGAGATGTTTTTGAGGGTTACTTTTATAATTACTTCGAAGGTTAAAAAATATTTTTCGATGGGAACGCCGAAAAGCTCACATTGTTGCATTGTACCGTTTTTCTTAAAATTGGTAGCGATTTACGCATTAAGTGCGGAATTACGAGCATGAGCGTGGGCAAGAGATATAATGTGGTGAAACGAGGTTTTTTGTGTGCTTCCAAAATTCCTTAGAAGCTTCTAGTAATGTTGCCACCACTTTACTAGGGCATGACTTCGACTGAGCTATGACTAACTGACTTAGTCTGGACTATAACTACCCAGACTGTTACTAAGATTTGACTTTACGTGAAATAATACGATGAACAATTACAATAGTTGACACTGGATTAATACACTATGTATGGATCCAAAATATAAGATTAAATAAGTGTCCATTCTGTGTGTCAGTGTGTGACTGCTTCCTTCAAGTCAAGCAGATACTGCCAGTGAATGTAGAGTGAATGTAATGTTAAGAGATCTTAACGAATTGTCACTGTCATTATGGAAAATCTTGTACCCTACCTAACCTTATAATTTGACAAACTCTTGACCGATTATTCTCATATTCGAAATTCTTGATTTTTCTGCCAAATATTATCAATATTCGACCAGCACGACAGCAAACTTTCTGCTATTTGAGAGAAAAACTCTGGAAAAAAAACCATGAAGAAAAACCTCTAGAGTGCAATATACGAACTTTATGCGAGTATCGATATCCATACATCCGGCTAGATGAAAATAAATGTTGTCAATGTGAAAACTGACATAACCTTTTCATTTCCCGGATATACATATACCCTCATGCAATTTTCCTACATCTTGGTATAATAGCCTCTCTCTAATCCATCAGGTATACTGCGTCGAGTAAACATAACAAGCTGTGTGCCTTAGGCGTGCCAACTGATTGTATTGAGGAGCCAATCTGAGCTGTGTGGTTGATATAAATAACTAAACATTTGTGTGGACATTTTACGTAGTGCCATCTAGCCCCAAACTAAGCAAAGCTTGTACTATGGGAACCAGATAACTGGCAATTATAGAGTACATAGAATAGATACTCTTTTTTTTGTTTGTAAATACATAGGTACATGGAATACAATATATTACACTCAATAAGGAACCAGTAACAGGGGTGGTTAGACCAGGCGTCAGATTCTATCAGGCGTCTACCCGTACCGATTGCCATAGATGTTCTTATGACAACCGGGACCGACGGCTTAACGTGCTCTCCGAGGCACGGAGCGATGGCATCGAAAACTGCACATAACTTACTAGGTAAGTCATTGGTGCAGGATCGAACCCGGTGCCGTAAGATTGCGAAGCGCACATGCTACCCTTCGGCCACCATCGCCCAATACTATACACTTAAAAATACACAATAATAATTAGCTGACCCTATTCCATGTCAATTATTATGTACTATAGGAGCTATCATCATTTAAAATGGTTTTAGCACCAAATCAAACTTAAAAACCACATTAATTAAACTAGTTTGAGCCGCAATTATAAAGCTATGGAAGTAAAACCGCTCATTTCATTTGCATTAGTAGGCGGGATCGACCACACGCACACTGAACAGCCAGTCTGTCCGACCACGCATTATGCATGACTGTTACACCTTTTGTTTAGATAATGACATCAGAGATGTTAATTTAAACTCTTTTTAGGGAATGTAATTGCTTTGAGACTATAATTATTTGACTATTTTGTGAGTACCGGTTTATTAGGTTTTAGACTAGAAGGAGCACTATAGACACTATTAGATAACTTAAAATTAAAGATAAAAGAACTAATCTTCTTTTTTTCACTTGCAAAAATAGGTAATCATCATCATAATCACTATCAGCCTGAAGACGTCCACTGCTGAAGATAGGCTTCCCCCAAAGAGCGCCATATTGAGCAGCTGCTGGCCTCCTACATCCATCGGCTCCTCGCGGTTCTGACCAGGTCGTCGGTCCACCGAGTGGGGGGCTGGCCTACGCTGCGTCTTCCGGTTCGTGGTCTTGCTAATTCTATGAGCTAAATCGGTGACTTTAGTTCTTTTGCGGATCTCCTCATTTCGGATCTTATCTTGCATGTAAACTCCGAGCATAGCTTTCTCCATAGTTCACTGCGCGACTTTGAGCTTACTCGTAAGGCCAACAGTAAGAGACCACGTCTCAGTGCCATAAGTCATCACTGGCAACACACACTGGTTGAAAACTTTCGTTTTCAGGCTTTGCGGTATTTTGGACGAAAAGACTAAATGAAGAATTGGATAGGTAAAACCTAGACTCAATGCTCAGAACTAAAAAAACTAAGCCAAGAAATGAATATTACATCTGCATTATTTCCATTAGCGATAAGGTAACGTACTTATATACAATGTACATCTAATCATTACACTGAACAAACAGAGAGCCTATTAAACGTTGCTTTATCGCTATTTGAAAGTAATGCAGATAGATGGACTTTTTGGATTAATTTTTCAATTCTGAGAGTTTTGTCTATATTATTTTCTTCTAAACGGAGTAATACCTGATTAATACCCTTAATGCCACGCTTGGCAGGCATCTTGGTAGTCACAGAAGACAGTCACTTCATCACCACTCTGTACCTATGCGAGTATATAAATGTCATTGACAATAATGAAGGCATAGTTATTACCTATTCGCTATTTAATCAGGTATGTTTTTGAAAACATAAATTGTTTAAAAAAAAGAAAAAAAAGAAAAGAAAAGAACTTAAACATGTTTTTAAAAGTATTAAGGCGGTTCTAAATCAAAATCCTCCAATCTAAATGACACTCTCCCTCCGTTTCCAACTCAATTATAAGTTAGTGCAGTTAGCAACAAGCAAGTTGTTCCAACGACTGTTCGACGGCGCCTTGACGGCACTTCTTATTGTTGCGAGGAAATATTGCCGGCAGTGCAGCTTTGAGATAAGGATAATGGACATAAATATTTTTCACATAATTGGCACCTTTAGGCTGCGTTTCCACCAGAGATGGGCGAGGATGGGTAGCGAGGGATGTATGTGTTTGTTAAGAACAAATAGAATCACTTTTTTTTTAAAGGTTGAATGGGCTCATGTTTGACAACTTCAGTTGACAATTTAACCTAGCCTCGCTCAGCGCAGGTCTAGTGGAAACGGCTCAGGGGAGCGAGGTTCCTGTACATGCAAGATAAGGGAAAAATGTGTGCTATGGGTGTGTTGCGAGGGATGTGTGCGAGGGGTGTGTTGGAAGGCATATGTGTGAGGGATGTGTGCAGGTAAAGGCGCGCGCGCTCCGCTCCCACCACACCCTACCCCGCGCGCATCAGAAACGAGCCCGCTACACATTCTCGCACCGCTAATCCGCGCACCGTTTTACAGCGTCGCTATGAATATTCGCACCGCTCAGCGGCCTAGCACATCTCCGGTGGAAACACTCACATCGTTTCACAGCTTCGCTACGCATCCTCGCACCACCCAGCTGCCTCGCACATCTTTGGTGGAATCGCAGCCTTAAGGGTGGGTTTTTTGATCCGTTGTTAAGGTAACCAATGGTTAAAAGCTCTAAAAAATTCTAACCAATGATTAAAATTTGTTAGGTTTTAACCATTGGTTACCTTAACTATGGATCAAAAACCTATCCTTAGTCTTAATGACGTCATGTTGTGTGGCTTTTGAAGACCTTTGTTTTCGTATGGTACAGTGTAAAAATAGAACCACCCCATCTCTTCCCGTGAGTGCCGTAAAATCCGGCTAAAAGTATATCCACAGAGCTGCAGCATTCTTCTCTGTACATTAAAATCTTCTTTGACTACCAAGATGCCTGCCAAGCGTGGCATTAAGGGTATTAATCAGTTATCTGGTTCCAGATAACTTATTAATACTTAGATACTTTTTTTCGTAAATACATACATAGATTACAATAATAACACACAGACACAGAACAAACACCTATGTTCATCACACTAATGGTCTTGGGTGGGAATCAAACCCACAACCTATAGTTCACAAGGCAGAGCTACTACCAACTGAGATATCTGGTCAGTCAGTGTAGGTATATTATAATGCTTAGCAACATTCGATATACCTATTCGTATCGATAGAGTGACTAATCTGTCGTTAGAAATAAGTACTGGATACGTAATAAACTTATCCTATTTTCAAGTGTCAAATTAGGAAAGAACTAGGGTTTCTAGAGACTGTTTTCGAATCACCTGCTGATATAATTGTATCAGAAAACTAAAATAGGCACTATAATCCTCTTCTGTGAACAGCTAGCAATCATAATCCCCTGAAAAATAAACAAAGACATATGACATTATATGCTTGATGAGGCATACACCTACAAAACTTATTTTATAATAAACTTTTATGTTTCTTTTTCTATTTGTATACAGCTGTATAAATCAAAGCCGATTAAAGCCGAGTGAGCCTGTATCATAGACTATCCTAAACGGATTGGAGCTCACAGTGATTTCTAAACGACGATTTGTATTCACCACAGGGTTGCCAAACCGTAGGCTGTACATACATTAGAGAGCGACGCGGGGGGCGCACAAACTAGCCGGGACATGGCATGGTGACAAGCGGAGCGACGAGCGATGGCGGGAGCGGGAGAGTTTACCAAAATTACAGTTATACCTGCGGCACAGAATACATAATAGTACTACCTGCGGTCAAGGTGGAATCAGTCTCATGTACTGGTTTGTACCGGATTCCGAAGAGCAAGTGGGTAGGCCATAATCCAACACACTGAACATTTGCAGGTTTGTAGATGGATGATGCAGTTCTCAAATTTATTTTTATATCTGCATATTGTGTCTTCTTTTTTTTATTTTATTATCAGCGATAGGCTAACATTTGAGCACAGTCTCACCTGATGGACGATGGAGCATGCTTGCCTAGAAGATACCGATTTACTCTAGCCTTAAAAACTCACAGATTATAATTATTTGTTAGGAAACAATGACGCTGGTAAGGTGTTCCACATTACATTTTAATCTTTCATTTATGAGACAATAAATAGTTATCTATCTATCTACGTCAGTTTGAAATTCACACGGCCTACATTTTAATTCTGGAGCTCATTAGCTATATCGCTCCAAAATTAAACCGCAGGCTGTACCCAGTACCTAGGTATAATATAATATTGCTTTTGAAAGGTGATAATAACATTGGAAATTTAGAACACTATAAAAAACGAACGAATTACATTTAATCTAAGGGTTGTATACGGTCAATTATAATCAGAATCTAATTATTCAAGGCACCAGACGGCACGATTAATTCGCTCATATCGCTCTTTCCAACACCATGCACGCTGCTTCCCTCTTACGTTAACCATCCCATCTCAATCGGCTTATTGAGTGTATCGTTTTCCTAATCCGCCATTTTTACTACCGCTGGCTAATAGTCTGTAACTCTGTACTTATCTTGGGACTAATATTCCTTAAATTCTTGCAATTTAAACGCATACCCCCTTGCCAATAAATATTGGTTAACAGTGGAATAGTTACTCAGTGTTTTCTCTCCTTTTACCTTTGCCAATTTCAAACTCAACAGAGAAAGACAAAACACTACCTAAAGAACTATTCATCCGCTACTCAACGTTTATTAGTAAGGGGGTAAGTTTCTAATATCTATGATTTTTATAGCAGAATCGCCTGCTTAGCGTAATCTACAGATTAATTTCGTTCATGATTTGAATTTTTCCTTTGCAAATTAATTTGTACACATAGTTTTTCTTTAACACAGGACTTAAACGTGCTAAAAACATTATTTATTTACCTCGACGTTTCGACCCAGTTGCATTGGCCGTAGTCACGAGAAGACTGGAGATAATGTACTAAGCGTTTTGCTGAGTCATTCATAGTCCGAACGGCCAAGGAATGTAATGCTCTTCCAGCAACAGCGTTTTCTCCTGGGTTTAACCTAGGTATTTTCAAGTCAAGAGTGAATGGGCATCTCATGGGCAACGTGCTCCACCTTAGACAACTTCGTCACTTACGATCAGATGAGTTTTTGTCAAACGTATGCTTATTTTAGCATTAAAAAAAAGTGACAAAAACAAAAAAAACATTACCATTACATTAGTAATGGTAATGTTTCTAGCGCGATTAAGTCCTGTGTTAAAAAAAACTCCTAAGGGTTATGATTGAAATTCATTTCAGTATCATCACCCTAGCTGGTGTTGTGTTTTAATTACGTTGAAGCTTAATACGAGTATCCTTTATTAATAAAGCATGTGATATCAAATTAAAATGACCTCAAATTTGGAATTGGCCGTTTAATATCTGCACGTAGTAATAACAGATAAAGGATTAGGGTACTAATACGTAACCAAAGTAAGGTTTATTTTTATTGCGCGTCCACGTGAGAGGTGCAATTTAAGAGAGGTCTAACATAAATGTCGTATTTTGAGGTCGACCTCGGTTAATTTCGAAAAGTACCAAAGTAGAGGTACCGATTTATCCGTTATGGGGTCAGAAGTTAGATTAAGCTTTTGTTTGTAGACCCTTTCCCCCGTCATTTTGTAATAGATATATTGACTGCCGTAGTTTGCGGCTGCGGTATCGCCTTCCTTGTTTTAGGGTAAACTTTTTATTATGTACACGATTTATGTTTCAGCTTTGTTTTAGGGTTCATTAAATGTGGTATAAATATTGGGATTTGTACAAAGACTTCTATGTATACACTAGACAGGACATCTCTAACTTGAACTGTCAACCACTGCAAATATGCCTATGAGCATCTTCTCGCGTACCTCTTTGGATTTGTACAATTATTTTTTGTTTAGTGTTGTAATAAATGTTTGTTTCACCAGGGTTATGAGTGCCCTACGCTATTGCGAAGAACTGAGGTCAAATCATTAAAGCGCGACATCAATGAGTTGCGAATCACTACGGTTCGAAATCACGCTGCTTCGACACGCACTGAGAAAAAAGACCTTCCGAAATATGGAAGGAATTACCGTCCCTTTTGACTCAGTAGGAAATTTACCTTTCAACTCGGAAGGCTAAAATTGAAAATTATTACCGTCCAAATGTTTCCTTCCAAACAATGTCCTTCCAAGTCTGTCTTCTATTTTGGTGGGTTATACGTACCTTCCGAATTTCGGTCGGAAATTCCTACTGAGTCAAAAGGGAAGGTAATTTTTTGGAAGGTGAATAAAGGACGGTAAATTTTGGGAGGACATAGAGCTTTGTTTCCTTCTACTATGTTTACCTTCCATTTATTCCTGCTGAATTAAGACAGAAGGTAATAT